>OZ035832.1:31659668-32306946 GCA_964034765.1 Knipowitschia caucasica
TTTAAAACCTCAACATTGCGCTCACGGTTTCCACTATTCCTGATCAAATCAAACTGAAGTTTACGTACTTTAGATTTCACAGGTAGAGCCAATGCTCTGGCTACGTCACTTTCATTTCCATGTTTTCTAGTCAAATGACGGGACATTTTGTGGCAGGACATTGAACAGTAGAGGCAGAAGTGTCTCTTGCTGTAAACTCTCCCCCCATTTTTCTTCTTTTGCAGCTGCATGATAACAATCTTATTTGCCTTTGGTTCGTCACTTTCCGAGTCTTGAAGAAAAGTGTTTTTGATTTTTCCATACTTTTTTACAGGTTTCTTCTTGACAGTTAAATCGTCAGAATCTGAGTCGACTTCATCAATTAGGGACTCTTGACTAAGCTGCACAAACAACAAATAATTTGTAATCATTCTATATAACAATTTGAAGTCATGACTTGTAGTCAGCACTTACCAGTGGTTTGTAAGCGTGCGCTTCAGTGTGCTGCTCTGTGATTGGCTGCAGCCTAATGAACCACACACTTGCACCTTTTCTAGCCTGACACCTGATTTCCTCTGTTGTGCTGCTCCATGATTGGCTCCAGCCTCTGTTGTGCTGCTCCATGATTGGCTCCAGCCTCTGTTGTGCTGCTCCATGATTGGCTCCAGCCTCTGTTGTGCTGCTCCATGATTGGCTCCAGCCTGCTGGACTGAAATTGCCCCAGTGTGCCCCTCCTTGATATTCCGCAACCCACCACCAGGGTTCCGACACATAACACACTTTTTTCAGGAAAGTAAACCTCCAGGGGTCCTTTCCATATTTTTACAGAGACTGCATAAGGACCGTTAGAAAAGCATTACCCATTGATTATTAAGCTTGGACCAGTGGGGTCCGGTGTTCGGGCCCCACCACGTAAAACCAGTCCCCATGACGTGAGTGGAATCTCAGGTTATGGAACCCACTAGGAGTTGAAAACAAGTGCACACACACACACACACACATATACACACACACACACACACACACAGACACACACACACTACATATTTTAAAACATCAAACAAATGGAAACGTCTCAACATTAACACAACACGATTAAAACTAGGACAAAGTTCAGAAAGTTGTGTGTGTGTGTCTTTGTGTATCTGTGTGTGTGTGTGTACTTTGTATAGTGTGTGTGTGTAGTATGTAAGGTGTGTGTGTGTGTGTGTGTGTAGTATGTAAGGTGTGTGTGTGTGTGTAGTATGTAAGGTGTGTGTGTGTGTAGTATGTAAGGTGTGTGTGTGTAGTATGTAAGGTGTGTGTGTGTGTAGTATGTAAGGTGTGTGTGTGTAGTATGTAAGATGTGTGTGTGTAGTATGTAAGGTGTGTGTGTGTGTAGTATGTAAGGTGTGTGTGTGTAGTATGTAGGGTGTGTGTGTGTGTAGTATGTAAGTGTGTGTGTGTGTGTAGTATGTAAGGTGTGTGGGTGTGTGTGTAGTGTGTAAGGTGTGTGTGTGTGTGTGTAGTATGTAAGGTGTGTGTGTGTAGTATGTAAGGTGTGTGTGCGTGTAGTATGTAAGGTGTGTGTGTGTGTAGTATGTAAGGTGTGTGTGTGTAGTATGTAAGGTGTGTGTGTGTGTAGTATGTAAGGCGTGTGTGTGTGTGTAGTATGTAAGGTTTGTGTGTGTAGTATGTAAGGTGTGTGTGTGTGTAGTATGTAAGGTGTGTGTGTAGTATGTAAGGTGTGTGTGTGTAGTATGTAAGGTGTGTGTGTGTGTAGTATGTAAGGTGTGTGCGTGTAGTATGTAAGGTGTGTGTGTGTAGTATGTAAGGTGTGTGTAGTATGTAAGGCGTGTGTGTGTGTGTAGTATGTAAGGTGTGTGTGTGTGTAGTATGTAAGGTGTGTGTGTGTGTGTGTAGTATGTAAGGTGTGTGTGTAGTATGTAAGGTGTGTGTGCAGTATGTAAGGTGTGTGTGCGTGTAGTATGTAATGTGTGTGTGTGTGTAGTATGTAAGGTGTGTGTGTGTAGTATGTAAGGTGTGTGTGTGTGTGTGTAGTATGTAAGGTGTGTGTGTGTAGTATGTAAGGTGTGTGTGTGTAGTTTGTTAGGTGTGTGTGTGTGTGTGTAGTATGTAAGGTGTGTGTGTGTGTGTAGTATGTAAGGTGTGTGTGTGTAGTATGTAAGGTGTGTGTGTGTGTGTAAGTAAGGTGTGTGTAGTATGTAAGGTGTGTGTGTGTAGTATGTAAGGTGTGTGTGCAGTATGTAAGGTGTGTGTGTGTGTGTAGTATGTAAGGTGTGTGTGTGTAGTATGTAAGTGTGTGTGTGTAGTATGTAAGGCGTGTGTGTGTGTGTGTAGTATGTAAGGTTTGTGTGTGTAGTATGTAAGGTGTGTGTGTGTAGTATGTAAGGTGTGTGTGTGTGTGTAGTATGTAAGGTGTGTGTGTAGTATGTAAGGTGTGTGTGTGTAGTATGTAAGGTGTGTGTGTAGTATGTAAGGTGTGTGTGTGTAGTATGTAAGGCGTGTGTGTGTGTGTAGTATGTAGTGTGTGTGTGTGTGTAAGGTCTGTGTGTGTGTGTAGTATGTAAGTGTGTGTGTGTGTGTAGTATGTAAGTGTGTGTGTGTGTGTAGTATGTAAGGTCTGTGTGTGTGTGTAGTATGTAAGGTGTGTGTGTTTACATGTGTTGTCATGGTTACTACATGGAAACATTACAGTGCAGTGGGTCAACTTCCATCCATCCATTTTCTTCCCTTTAATCCATTTCTGGGTCAGGGGGGTGGCAGTCAGAGATGCACCAGCCCCTCACTGACCCTCTGCAGGTGGTGAGTCCACAGGAGGACGGCTGCTCTCTGACTGTGAGCATAGCCTTGATCTTTCAGTGGGGGCTTTGGGCAAAGTGGGGTTAAGTGTCTTGCCCAAGGACACAACAACAGCAGTCATCAGCGGGAGTCGGTGGAGAAGGTGCAGAGGTGGGAATTGAACCCACGACCTTCTGGCCTTAAGGCCAATGCTCTACCAACTGAGCTAATGTCGCCCCCAAGACACTTCCCCCACATTAGAATGGGTCTGGTGGCTGAAGGCACAGAGCTTTTATCACGTCTGTGTTTGGAGAGAAAGAAGAATGAAGTGAAGAGACTTTGAGAGTCCAGAAAAATGCTGCATAAAACTGAACTTTTATTATTACTCAAACCTGAAGATGGGTCTATCTTCGGTCACTTTAGAGCTTTGTGTTTTCACTTCTCTCCGGCTTCAGACGTTCTCTTCAAACTCTCAGCGATGAGTGATGTCACATGTGTATTTTTAGCGTGTGTAAAGTTTTTCTTGATTACGTGAAGCAGCGTCTGAAGTGCATCATCTTCAACAGCTCTGATGTTTCTGAGTCCGAGATAAAAACACTCCGTGGCGAACGCGAGGATCATTAACCCACTTCCTCCTCAGTCTCAGCACGAGCTTCAGCGTGACCTGTTTTTGTTTGTGGAGCGTCCAACATGATTAAATATCATTAAATACAAGTATTTATAAATGATTAAATATACTGTATGTGTAAACATCTGTAAATCTGTAAGTGTGAGTTATACATATTTTATCAGGATGTTGGTAGAGCATCGACCTTTGAGCCTGAAGGTCGTGGGTTCGAGTCCACCGCGAGACCTTCTCCAGTGACTCCCACTGATGTCTGCTGTCGTCGTGTCGAGGCCTGTCACGATCACACATTTGTCTCACAAAATGTCTGAAATTATTACGATAAGCGATAATATTGTTATTCTGAGATCATTTTCCTCTAATACAATGACGATGATGACCTTTTAACAAAGTTATGAAACAGATGCCTCAATAGGCCATACGTAGCCCCGCCTCCTCAATCTCTAAGTGACTGAAGAGTGACTGACAAGAGGGTTCATCGTTACTCTAATGGGGCGTTCAGACGCCGCGCTGGAACGCAGCTTCCACGAGCACCGGACGCACATTCTCTAATTTTCAGACGCTCGGGGTGTTCAGACCATAGACTATAAATATTAAAGACCAGAAGTCCTGCTGCGGTGGCGCCCACCGGAAGTGGCAGAAGTAGCAGGCGGACTTTGATGCTAACGGAGTTAAGCTAGCGGCTTTTTGTGTAAAGTTCTTCTCCAATGATGCAACTCTGCAGCGTCTGTGTCTGAGACTTTATATAACAGCAGTATGTGTTCACGGTGACTTTATATAACAGCAGTATGTGTTCACGGAGGTGACTTTATATAACAGCAGTATGTGTTCACGGTGACTTTATATAACAGCAGTATGTGTTCACGGAGGTGACTTTATATAACAGCAGTATGTGTTCACAGAGGTGACTTTATATAACAGCAGTATGTGTTCACGGTGACTTTATATAACAACAGTATGTGTTCACGGAGGTGACTTTATATAACAGCAGTATGTGTTCACGGAGGTGACTTTATATAACAGCAGTATGTGTTCACGGTGACTTTATATAACAACAGTATGTGTTCACGGAGGTGACTTTATATAACAGTAGTATGTGTTCACAAAGGTGACTTTATATAACAGCAGTATGTGTTCACGGAGGTGACTTTATATAACAGCAGTATGTGTTCACGGAGGTGACTTTATATAACAGCAGTATGTGTTCACGTAGGTGACTTTATATAACAGCAGTATGTGTTCACGGAGGTGACTTTATATAACAGCAGTATGTGTTCACGGAGGTGACTTTATATAACAGCAGTATGTGTTCACGGAGGTGACTTTATATAACAGCAGTATGTGTTCACAGTGACTTTATATAACAGCAGTATGTGTTCACGGAGGTGACTTTATATAACAGCAGTATGTGTTCACAGTGACTTTATATAACAGCAGTATGTGTTCACAGTGACTTTATATAACAGCAGTATGTGTTCACGGAGGTGGCTTTATATAACAGCAGTATGTGTTCACGGAGGTGACTTTATATAACAGCAGTATGTGTTCACGAAGGTGACTTTATATAACAGCAGTATGTGTTCACGGAGGTGACTTTATATAACAGCAGTATGTGTTCACGGTGACTTTATATAACAGTAGTATGTGTTCACAAAGGTGACTTTATATAACAGCAGTATGTGTTCACGGAGGTGACTTTATATAACAGCAGTATGTGTTCACAGTGACTTTATATAACAGCAGTATGTGTTCACGGAGGTGACTTTATATAACAGCAGTATGTGTTCACGGAGGTGACTTTATATAACAGCAGTATGTGTTCACGGAGGTGACTTTATATAACAGCAGTATGCGTTCACGGAGGTGACTTTATATAACAGCAGTATGTGTTCACGGAGGTGACTTTTATATAACAGCAGTATGTGTTCACGGAGGTGACTTTATATAACAGCAGTATGTGTTCACGGAGGTGACTTTATATAACAGTAGTATGTGTTCACGGAGGTGACTTTATATAACAGTAGTATGTGTTCACAGAGGTGACTTTATATAACAGTAGTATGTGTTCACGGAGGTGACTTTATATAACAGCAGTATGTGTTCACGGAGGTGACTTTATATAACAGCAGTATGTGTTCACGGTGACTTTATATAACAGCAGTATGTGTTCACGGAGGTGACTTTATATAACAGCAGTATGTGTTCACGTAGGTGACTTTATATAACAGCAGTATGTGTTCACGGTGACTTTATATAACAGTAGTATGTGTTCACAAAGGTGACTTTATATAACAGCAGTATGTGTTCACGGAGGTGACTTTATATAACAGCAGTATGTGTTCACAGTGACTTTATATAACAGCAGTATGTGTTCACGGAGGTGACTTTATATAACAGCAGTATGTGTTCACAGTGACTTTATATAACAGCAGTATGTGTTCACAGTGACTTTATATAACAGCAGTATGCGTTCACGGAGGTGACTTTATATAACAGCAGTATGTGTTCACGGAGGTGACTTTATATAACAGCAGTATGTGTTCACGAAGGTGACTTTATATAACAGCAGTATGTAGTAGTAGTAGTAGTAGTATTTTTTATTTCAAACGTCATGCAAAAAAAAAAAAACAACCAAAACAATATAAACAATATGCAAGTATAATCCAAACAAGACACAGAATAAACAGAAATAAAATGTTTGAAAAGGAGGCTGGACGAAGCAGACGCTTATTTGGCTCCAGCCCCTCACTCATTTAACACACACACACACACACACACACACACACACACACACAGCCAAACACAATCACACACACACAACACAATTACAAATGCTCTCACACACACACAACACCATTACATCAACCGACACGACACAGGCCCAAACATTCACTGACCACACACCTCCCTCCCTCAGTGCTGAAGTCCTCACTCCTCCACATACTTCTTCAGCACTTCCTTCTTGAACAGCTTTTTAAAATATAATAGATTTGAACATGTTTTTAATGAATCAGACAAGTTGTTCCACAGAGTCACTCCTCGCACAGAGACACACATCAATTTTAAAGTAGTTCTACATTTAGGCATATATAAGTTTTGGCTTCCTCTTAAACTGTAGCTGTGGTGAGCATCTCTGTCATGAAATAGGTTTTGGACATGAGGCGGCAGAGAGTTTTCAGAGGCCCTGAACATTATCTGAGCAGTTTTAAAGTAGATCAGGTCCTGAAGCTTAAGTTCTTTTAATTCTATAAACAGTGGATTAGTATGATGTCTGTAGTGGACATTAGACACAGTTCTAATGGCTTTTTTTGTAAGGAGATTAAAGGTTGTAAATGGGACTGGTAACAGTTTCCCCAAACTTCAGCACAGTAATTAAGATATGATAGAATGAAGGAATGATACAATAGAAGTAGAGCATTAGTGTTCAGTGAATGACTGGATCTTTTCATCATTCCAACACATTTTGCCACTTTTGTTCGAAGGTAGCTGATGTGTGGTTTCCACGAAATCTTTTCATCCAGTACCACTCCTAAAAACACATTTTGTTTCACGTTCTCAATAGATATATCATCAATAATTATCCTGACCGGTGTGTTACTTTTACGATTCCCAAATAGCATAATTTTAGTCTTATTTAAGTTAAGTGACAATTTATTTTTATTAAACCAAGTTTTTAATTTTTTCAGTTCCACAGTTACAGAGGACAACAACTGCTCCAGGTTCTCACCTGAACAAATAATATTTGTGTCGTCCGCGAAGAGAACACATTTCATCACTTTTGAAATATTACATAGTTCATTAATGTACATTATAAATAGTGTTGGTCCTAATATTGACCCTTGTGGTACTCCACAGACTATATCCATACAATCAGATTTATGTTGGTCAATTTGTACAATCTGTTTTCTTTGCCTCAAATAGCTCTCCAGCCATTTTCTTGCCAATCCCCTAATACCATAGTTATCCAATTTATTAATTAAAATATGATGGTCAATAGTGTCGAAAGCTTTTTGCAAATCAATGAAAATTCCTAAAACAAATTTATTTTTTTCGATGCAATTCGTTATTTCCTCCACTAAGTCAATCAGAGCAAGTGAGGTGGATCTGTTTGGCCTGAACCCGTATTGACAATCAGAGAGTAGATTATGTTTTTCAATGAATCGACGAAGTCTCATGTCAAACAGTTTTTCTAATATTTTAGAAAACTGCGGCAGAAGAGAGACAGGTCTGTAATTGCTGAAACAATGTTTGTCTCCTGCTTTGAAAATTGGGATCACTTTGGCCATTTTCATTTTGGAAGGAAAGTGTCCAAATTGAAAAGACAAGTTACAGATGTGACGCTACTGTTCTGCCTGATTAAAACGGTAGTCTCTCCTGGGCTCCACTGATCTCCTTGTACTAAGGGAAGGGAAAGCACACATAAACGGTAAATAGAAAACAATAGTGGTGATAACACCTTATAAAATAAAAATAAATTTACAAAACAGTATTAACTATGAATATACCATTGAATTTCATAGAAACAACGATACCATGTATGACACAAACACGATCTCTGAAGGTGGGCGTGGGTGTGTGTGTGTGTGTGTGAGCGTGTGTGTATATATGTATTTTTTCATTTCTCTTCTAATTTTCCTATCTCAAATTTAACAAATCTCTGTTTCATGCCATCTGTTTTTGTTTGACTTTGTATTTTTGGACCCCGTACATAAGCTTGTGTAGCTTCCTAGGGTGTCCATTTCTTTTTCCCAGTGTCACAAAATTAGTTACAAACTCAATGTATGAACAAATGTGTGATATTGTGAAGAAGAATAAACTGAAACTGAAACTGAAACTGAATCATTCTATATAACAATTTGAAGTCATGACTTGTAGTCAGCACTTACCAGTGGTTTGTAAGCGTGCGCTTCAGTGTGCTCCTCCATGATTTCTTGCAGCCTAATGAACCACACACTTGCACCTTTTTCTAGCCTGACACCTGATTTCCTCTGTTGTGCTGCTCCATGATTGGCTCCAGCCTGCTGGACTGAAATTGCCCCAGTGTGCCCCTCCTTGATATCCCGCAACCCACCACCAGGGTTCCGACACATAACACACTTTTTTCAGGAAAGTAAACCTCCAGGGGTCCTTTCCATATTTTTACAGAGACTGCATAAGGACCGTTAGAAAAGCATTACCCATTGATTATTAAGCTTGGACCAGTGGGGTCCGGTGTTCGGGCCCCACCACGTAAAACCAGTCCCCATGACGTGAGCGGAATCTCAGGTTATGGAACCCACCAGGAGTTGAAAACAAGTGCACACAGACACACACACATGCACACACACACACACAAACACAATGGCAATAATCATTTTGTTTAGCGTTTTTCAAAGATGTGTCTCTGAAGTCGTGAAAAACTTTCCATTGAACAAATCTCTAACCCACGGTCGTCACCTTTAAGCCACTTCCTCGTGATTCTGTTTCTTTTGCGGCTCAGAATATTTAGAAAACAGTCCACACTCCAGTTTCACCGACTTTTGAAAACCATGAGTCCGACCGCAGCAAACACACTCTCCCAAAACTGTCCCATTTTGCTCGAGAGACACTTTACACACTGTTAAAACCAATTTAGACTTAGACTTAGACTTAGACTTGGACTTGGACTTTATGGATCCACAGGGAAATTGCGTTGTCACAGAAGCTCATATAGTATTTGAAAAACTATTGTGCCCGGTACGAAACATACCGGGCCAGTCAGAGTATTTAATAAGGTGATTGGCAGGTGAGCAAAAGTAACGTAAACAGCGACGTCATCAAAGGCTACCATGTCGGCTAATAACACAGGGTTAATAATACATTTAGAATATTAAGGGCTGTCTAATACGGAAGCTTGTTAGGTTCACTTGTGAGTGTGTTTTTTTCTCGCTGGTATCATGTTATTTCATGATACTTTCATGAAATAACATGATAAATATCATGTTATTTCATGATACACAACTATCTTGTTATTTCATGATAGCAATTTATCATGTTATTTCATGATACCAATTTATCATGTTATTTCATGATACACAACTATCATGTTATTTCATGATACCAATTTATCATGTTATTTCATGATACACAACTATCATGTTATTTCATGATACCAATTTATATTGTTATTTCATGATACCAATTTATCTTGTTATTTCCTGATACACAACTATCATTTTATTTCATGATACACAACTATCATGTTATTTCATGATACACAACTATCATGTTATTTCATGATACCAATTTATCAGAAGCTGACGGCTTCTTCTTCTTCTGTATCTACAGTATCATGTTATTTCATGATAAACTGGTATCATGAAATGAAATGATAAATTGGTATCATGAAATTTCATGATAAATTGATATCATGAAATAACATGATATTTATCATGTTATTTCATGAAAGTATCATGAAATAACATGATACCAGCGGGAAAAAAAACACACTCACAAGTGAACCTAACAAGCTTCCGTAGTCTAATATTCCTTCGAATATATCAATATTTTTTTATTTCCGAATTATATTTGAATTTTGAAGTCAAAGCCCTAGTGTTTACCAGCGCTGTAGAGGCTAGAGGACGCAGGCTGTTTGCTGCTTGTTCTGTGAGTGGAGGAGAGCTAGCAGCCCGCAAAGTCTCTACTCAGCACTTTTTACGGCCTAAATTCATACACAAGCTGAATCAATGAGCTCAAATTTTCAATGGAATTACGGATTATAATAGAAGGGTTAGTATTCGAGATAAACTCTGCATGCTGTCCCAGTTCTTGCTCTAGCCTTATCCCCTTTAATATTCTTTCCAAATCTGATACATTGACAACTCTATGCCTTTGTTGTTCTCATTAGCAGAAATGTTGTGTCCAAACATTCGCACCTTCAGACTTATTTTGGCTGTAGTAAGGTTTGGAGGTGTTAAGGGGATTGTCTTGAAAAGGAACATTTTGACGTTTTTTTTTTAATTCCAAGAAAGACATGCATTGTATCTTTATGAAATAGGATAATTTTGTCATTGCTAATGCCGTTTCAACCACAGTCTTCCCTGACAAAACCACAAAGGCAAAAGACAAGACCTTCCTTTCATTTATTTCATTTTCATTTCATTTATTGATTCAAAGTAGGTGTTTCCACCTTGGGGTTTGGAGAGTTATTTGAGTCCACGGGCAACACAACACACACATACAGTAGTACAAAGGCATGTCACTGAGAAGGTTTTGTCACTGTAGTTTGAAAATCTTTATTTAAACCAACAATAACTAATTCCCAGACCAGAACCATAAAAAGCATCAAATGAATGAAGCTCAAGAACTCTAGCCTGGCTCCAGCCGACCTTTAGCCCCGCCTCCATGGAATTTCAGCGGGCAGGTTGGTCTGGCATTTCTCAATTGAAAAACTATTATGCCCGGTACAAAACATACCGGGCCAGTCAGAGTATTTAAACTACAAAGTTAAAAACAGTTAAACTACAAAGTTAAAAACAGTTAAAATACAAAATTAAAAACTGTTAAAATACAAAGTTAAAAACAATTAAAATACAAAGTGAAAGCCTCATGGACAGAGTGTGGTTATGATGTCTGTGAGTGGATTAGGTCTAAACAGCTGAGTCATTATAACATTAAAATAATAATCTGAAAATAAGAATAAGATAATATTGTAATAAAATCTAAACATCTGTTAATCTATAAGTATAAACAAGAACAAAGCAGAGAAGTCTGATTGGATCTGTCACAGAGCGGTGCACAGAGGATTTTCTAGTTTAAATCATTTTCTAGTTTTGATCATTTTCCAACTAATATTAAACATCTCCACAGTAATTGGGTCATTTACTGCACACATACAAAGGCAAGAACTCATGACTCATGTTCCTGAAGTTGAACAATTTCAGAATGAAAACACTCAGGGGCTCGTTAAATCATCTCTAAAAACAGAATAAAGATTGAGTCCCTCTGAGCTGTGTCCGGTCTCCTCTCTCTCCCCCTCTTTCCTCTCTCTCCTCTCTCTCCTCCTCTCTAATCTCTCTCCTCTCTCTCCTCTCTCTCCTCCTGTCTCCTCCACTCTCCCCTACTCTCCTCTCCCTCCTCTCTCTCCTCCTCTCTCCTCTCTATCCCCCTCTCTCCTTTCTCTCCCCCTCTCTCCTCTCTCTCCTCTCTCTCCTCCTCTCTCCTCTCTCTCCTCCTCTCTCCTCCACTCTCCCCTACTCTCCTCTCCCTCCTCTCTCTCCTCCTCTCTCCTCTCTATCCCCCTCTCTCCTTTCTCTCCCCCTCTCTCTCTCCTCTCTCTCCTCCTCTCTCCTCTCTCTCCTCCTCTCTCCTCCACTCTCCCCTACTCTCCTCTCTCTCCTCCTCTCTCCTCTCTATCCCCCTCTCTCCTTTCTCTCCCCCTCTCTCTCTCTCTCTCCTCCTCTCTCCTCTCTCTCCTCCTCTCTCCTCCACTCTCCCCTACTCTCCTCTCCCTCCTCTCTCTCCTCCTCTCTCCTCTCTATCCCCCTCTCTCCTTTCTCTCCCCCTCTCTCCTCTCTCTCCTCTCTCTCCTCTCTCTCCCCCTCTCTCCTCTCTCTCCTATCTCTCCTTCTCTCTACTCTCTCTCCCCCTCTCTCCTCTCTCTCTCCCCTCTCTCTCCCCCTCTCTCCTCTCTCTCCTCTCTCTCCCCTCTCTCTCCTCTCTCTCCTCCTGTCTCCTCTCTCTCCCCCTCTCTCCTCCTCTCTCCTCTTTTTAATAAATCTGGTGTTTGTGTTAGGAGTGATTGAGAACACATTGGACCTGGTTTGGACCCTGCTGAGGCTGAGGTCCAGGATTTCGGGGGGTCTATCTCCTCCTCTCCTCTCTCTCCTCTCTCTCCTCTCTCTCCTCCTCTTCTCTCTCCGCCCTAACTCTCCACAGCTCAAAATATCAAAATGGTGAAATAGTTGAAACACGTCAGGTTTAGGAAGTAAAAAGTGAATGAATAAAGAATCAAAGCTGCTATGAGGCTCCGGGGGCCGTGGAGCAGCCGTGGTGCCGGGGTCTCGGGGGCCGTGGTGCCGGGGTCTCGGGGGTCGTTGTGTCCCGCAGTGGGATGACCCGGCTCTGCTCCGGGGGAGGGGGGGTAACATCAGGACCCCCTCCCCAGGCCCCGGTCCCCGTAGCCACACAGGGCGATGGATTACACATGCGCTCATGGTTCACACATGCAGCAGGAGAATCCAGGACTCACTCACCTCGATCCGACCTGAGACTGGGTCTGGGTTTAGGTCTGGGTCTGGGTCTGGGTCTAGAGACGTTTGGGCCAAAGTCACTTCAAAAATCACAGTTTTCATGTGTTTTTCTGTTGTTTATAGACTCTGTTTTTATACTTTTTTATTATCATTCCTAAACATGGGATGCATTAATGATACAGTGGCGCAAAAAGATTTTGCCAAATGGGGAAAAAACATCACCGATTGCTAGCTTCATTCCTGGTGGAGGAGCCTCTGTCCATAAAAACAACAGTGACACAGAGCGACACAAGAGTTTGGAGACGCATTTTAATATAAACATAGAAAACATTTATGAATTAATGAAAGTTTATTTTATTCTTTCCTTCCTTCAGAACAGTGAATAAAGGTGAGTTTTATGGTAATATTGTAAATGTGTATGTAGAGTAGAAAGGGACTGGAGCTGAAAATGAGCAATGACTATAAACTCTTTTTGCATCAGCTAGTTTGTTCTGTGTTGACTCGTCCCTGTCAGATAAATGAATAAATAAATGAATAAATAAAGATACAGAGCCCTGAGAGTCACTTTTTGATGCTTTGGGTGAACATTGATTGGCTGAGTTCACTTTTCTGACTGAACAAATCTGATCCATCTTGAAAAAAGTGATGAAAAAACACATTTAAAGTCACAAATTGCTTCAAAGTCAAAATGTATTTTATTCTGACTGCATTAACGAGATTATCCAACGGGACAAAGAGCTAAATTATCTTATTGTAAAAATATTCAAGAAATGTCTCCTTTGGAAAGAGCATAAGCATCTTTTACCTCATATTTTAGTAAATTTTATTTTTGCAGTGTAAAGATGTGACAGAAGCCAGTAATAAATGATTATGAAAACTCTGATGGTTTGGGGAACTATGGATGTTATTACTTCCATTGTTTGTGGTTTGAAACTTAGGTCTCTGAGCTTTAAACAAAGACAGTGGAACGATTTGACAGCATTGACTGGATTTGAAAATTTACTTAGACAGATTCTAAAAAAACAGTTTACTCTTATACCTTGATCTCGTTGGCGTTTCCTTCAGCTCTCGTCAAAGCCACAAACCCGACCACTTGTCAATAATCATGACAATAATAATCTACAGTGAAACTTATCGGCCACATTCCCAACTAAATCATCCCCGTGGAGACTGGATTCCTCGAGGTCGGAACGATGAGCGGAAGGAGATGAATGAACGAATGAGGGTAATTTAAAGTCAACACGGAGCGGCCATCGTGGATCCTGCAGAGATTACGGACGGACTGTGAAACCATGAGCTCAGTGGCCTCGAGGTGAGATCATGTGTTTGCACAGATCTGAGAGAGTCCGATCCAAATCCTTATCTGATCCAGAGTCCGGAGCCGAGAGGAGCGGAGAAAACTCTCAGGGACACACTTTTAATTATTCTACATTTATTTTTTTTTTTTTACAGATGCATTAGTGGATTTTTACTGTTATGATAATGTGGGAGTAGGACACAGAGCGGACTCGGGCCTCATCGGACTAGAAAGCATTCAATATTCCCATACAATTCTTTTATTTTGTGCAGCCCTAAACCACAACTGTAGCTCTCTGTGAGGACTTTACTAAACTGTCGATTCGCTAACACAGATTAAAGAATCAAGCACAGGAAATACAGTGATTAAAACACACATAGAGCCATTGGTCCAAAACAGACCAATGTGAATAACTGTGGAGAGTCCTGGATCATCACCATTGTCCTCAGACCCTCCTGTATCCATTCCATTTTCTTCCGCTTCATTTTCTTCTACTTTTGATAATGTGTGTGATATTTTTTGTATATACAGTATATATATTATAAGGCGTCCTTGAAAGGCGATATGAAGAAAAAAAAGGACGGAACGGTGGGCTCAGTGGATAGCACTCTTGCCTCTCAGCAAGAAGGTCCTGGGTTCGATTCCCAGGCGGAACCATGTCTTTCTGAGTGGCGTTTGCATGTTCTCCCCGTGCCTGCATAGGTTTCCTCCGGGTACTTCCCCTACCACTAAAAACATGCTCACTAGGTTAAATCCTCCAGCTCCGGTCCTGACCAAACCGAACTTTAACATCTGGAGATGGGTTCACGGGCGCTGTTACTACGGCGACCACTGCTCCTGACGTAAGCCTTAGAGGAATCAGGATGGGTCAAATGCAGAGGATTGAATTGCCCTATGGGGAAAGTGCACCTTTAAATGAATTATTATTGTTATTATAGTTAATGGGGCAACAGTGGCTCAGTTGGTAGAGCATTGGCTTTTGAGCCTGAAAGTTGTGGGTTCGAGTCCACCACAAGACCTACTTCACGACTCCCACTGATGTCTGCTGTCGTTGTGTCCTTGGGCCAAACACTTTACCCCACTTTGCCTGAAGCCAGAGCTGAAAGATCTCAGCTCCTGTTGACTCAGCACCTGCAGGAGGATCAGTGTGACTGCCACCCCCGACCCAGAAATGGATTAAGGGGAAGAAAATGGATGGATTATAGTTAATGTCTAATTACCATGCAGAAAAGTACTGCAGCTTTACGTGTGTTTTTTGGCGTTTTCTGATCCTCTGATGGCACCCCCATGTGGCCCAGTGAGGAACAACACATGGCTTGACTGTCTCATTAGCAGCACGGCTACTCCAGCGTTATTAAAACTACCCCAGGTGTTGGAACATTATGACTGGAATCACAAAAGTACAGCTCTGTAAGAATAAAAACAGGAAGTGGAGATGGTCTTCGGGGTTTTGGGTCTGGATGAAGTCAGTGTGAAAGTGAAAGTGTGGACGGACGGCAGAAGTCAGCGGCCTCTTCAGAGATCACCGTATTTATGTTCTTTAAACCCAGAGTGTGTTTTTGTGAATGAAAGTGAAGGAGCAGCGAACAGAGGAAGGAAGTCCGGTTTAAGCAAATATTTTCATTTTAGCGGAAAAAGTCCAGTTACAAATGTAGTTTCAGCGTGTTTGGATTTCTCTGCTAAAGAGTAAAATGTGTTAATTAGTTTTTGGACGAACGTGATTTCAAATGAGCAAAGATTTGTCCAAGCATGTTGGAATCATCAGCAAAGGACCAAAGAAAGATAAACACAATAAGCATAGAAGAAGAAAATAAATTTAGTGATTTTCATCCAATAATAATATGGCTAATGCATATGGATATCGCGGCTCATTCATGGTTAATCCAATGCTAGATTGTGGCTAATTCATGGATAATAAGGCTAATACTTTGTTAATTCTTATGCCTTCACATGTTGGAAAAAGACACTTGTTGGTTAATGTTCATTGTCCCAATAAATACACGGATAAATTAAAATAATTGATTAATTTATTGAGTTTGTACTTAACCTGGATAAAAACTTTAATCTGTTTTCAGGGTTAGTCAGATTTGAGGTCTGGGGAGGCTCCGTCCAACACCTGCTGCTCAAGGCTGTTCCCAGAGAAAAAGCATTGAATTTGTGAGAATGGTATAGAAAAGACTTCAAAACAATGAGAGAAAAAACAAAATATCTCCTTCTTCCAACAGTCTTTATCCCGAACCCTCCAATTCCACAAACTCCTGGACTAATGAGAGAAAGACTGGGGATAATCCCGGAGTTAATCACTTGGCTCTGGTTTAGATTGTATTTAACAAATCTAATAAATAAAATTAACAAAATGGAAAACCAAAAGTTACTATGAAACTTATAACACTAATACATGTCTGTGGGTCCATCATAGACAGAATATCTATAATTATTATTTAGCCGCTTTAGGTGTTTCTGTTCCCACTCATTCAATGTATTTGTGTTTAGACCTAAATCACAACCGCAGAAAGACTTTACGGAGTTATTGATTCACCAAAAACAAATCAGAGAATCAACCACGGTTCGAACTCAGGAAATGCAGTGATAACAAACACAGAGGAGCCTGTGAAAGGGACCGATGTCTAAAAATGTTCATACAAAAACATTTAAGGACATTAAACAACTACATTTATTTCAGAAACGTGATTGAAGCGGAGCAGCTGAATCACATGTTTACAATAATAATAATATTTACTTATATGAATAGAGATTTCTTACTTATTTCCTTAGTACTCAATAGATGCTCATTTCTGAAGAAACTATGTTTTATTTTTTGTTTTATCTTAATCATCTTGTAGTGGACACACACTGGACGCCTCGTGTTTGTGATGGTTTGGTTTCAGATGATCCACATGTGATGATCCCAGACCAGGCCCAGACCGGTTCCAGAACAGGTCCAGACTCCTGCTGCAAGTCTCTGGGCTCAGCGTGGTCTTACTTCCTGCAGGAAAAGCAGATGGAGGAAAAACCAAAACAGGACAGATCTTCTCCGGCTTCAGATGTGTCTGTGTAGTCCTCTTCTGTGTGGGCTCCAGGACCTCCAGGACCTCCTAGACCTCCAGGACCTCCCAGACCTCCAGGACCTCCAAGACCTCCAGGAGCTCCAGGACCTTCAGACCTCCAGGACCTCCCAGACCTCCCAGACCTCCAGTACCTCCAAGACCTCCAGGACCTCCAGGACCTTCAGACCTCCAGGACCTCCCAGACCTCCAGGGAATTAAACTAAAGAAACACTCTGCCCCAGCCTCACGTAATAGTATAAATGTATTTTTCACAACAGCAGTGTTCTCAGAGGACTTTACAAAGTTGTCAATTCCTCCACAACAGATCAGAGAATCAAACAGATCAAATAGAAATTGCAATAATAACAAACACACATTAGGAAGAGACTTTG
Source organism: Knipowitschia caucasica (assembly GCA_964034765.1). Classification (NCBI taxonomy): domain Eukaryota; kingdom Metazoa; phylum Chordata; class Actinopteri; order Gobiiformes; family Gobiidae; genus Knipowitschia; species Knipowitschia caucasica. The sequence goes on from OZ035832.1 coordinate 31,676,999, forward strand.
GGAACAGCATGTGCCACATTGGGGCGGCTGTGGCTGTAAAGTGCCAGACTGTGGTTGTGTTCTTAGGCAAGACACTTCCCCCACATTAGAATGAGTCTGGTGTGTGTGTGAATGGTTGGTGGTGGTGGGAGGGGCCGATGGCACAGACTGGTTGCCTCGCGTGTCAGTGTGCCCCAGGGCAGCTGTGGCTACAGTTGCATTATTAATATTATATAGTCTCTCTCTATGAAAACTGCTGTTGTTGCTTGGGTTCCTTCACTGGGGCCATGTCTTACTATTTACTATAACTAATAATTGATCTGAAATTTTTCAAAGATCTTTAAAAAGATTTAGACTAAGTTTGAATCAGTTCTAAAACATTCTCTCCTTCGGCCCATTTCAGTTTAACAGGAAGCACAATCTTTAACTGGAAAAACAAATTCCAGCTAAAAATATTGACCAATGAAAATATGACATTTCTGAAACGTGTTGTCAAACAGGTTGCAGAAACTCAACTACGCAAACGCAACTATATTTAGACACCACACACATTGTCCACTATTGAGACATTGTGAATAGTGGCGTTGGGTTTGTCCAATCAGGAGCATTGTGTTCAGCAGAGACACAGATGCAGAGATAAGTGATGTCACACACAGCTGCTGCAGGGACCGGGTCTGCAGCAACACAACCAGCATCTACCTCCACACAGCAACTACACAACCAGCATCTACCTCCACACAGCAACTACACAACCATAGCATCTACCTCCACACAGCAACTACACAACCATAGCATCTACCTCCACACAGCAACTACACAACCATAGCATCTACCTCCACACAGCAGCTACACAACCAGCATTTACCTCCACACAACAGCTACACAACCATAGCATCTACCTCCACACAGCTACACAACCAGCATCTACCCCCACACAGCAACTACACAACCAGCATCTACCTCCACACAACAGCTACACAACCATAGCATCTACCTCCACACAGCTACACAACCAGCATCTACCTCCACAAAGCGACTACACAACGACAGCATCTACCTCCACATAGCAACTACACAACCAGCATCTACCTCCACACAGAAGCTACACAACCATAGCATCTACCTCCACACAGCAACTACACAACCAGCATCTACCTCCACAAAGCAACTACACAACCATTGCATTTATAATATCTCTAACTTTAGCATAACAAAGCAGGAAGTAGTAGCTATATTAAGTACAGCACAACTCTATATTAAAAATGATAATAATACAATTCTTTAGTTTATTGTTATTTGACAAATCCCAATTTTATAGTATGTTCAAATCGTGCAGATCAAGCTTTTTATTGTGATAACATGAAGGATATTAATGCTTTATGAAGACGGATCCATCAGGGTGAGCTTGTTAGCACTGTTAGCTTTTTACCGTTAGCTTGTTAGCGCCGTTTGCTATTTAGCGCCGTTAGCTGGTTAGCTTGTAAGCGCTGTAGCCGCTCTCTCAGGGCTTTGATCCGTGGTGTCAGCTGTCAGCCTGTTTGTTGACTCTGAGCAGGAGGAGACCTGTGTAATTGCCTCTAACGAAGTGACTTGTTTTGATTTGGCCTGAAATCTATCCACACAAGGATGAAGACGTAGAGGAGAGAGGAGAGACAAACCCTAACCCGTGGGGACGTTTAGGGCTGGTTACTGTGTCCAATTTAAACATCTGAGATCTTATTATACTTTTAACACTGATAATTTACCAAAGAAATTATCATGGAAGCTATCGGACCGGACATGAGCGTAAGCAAAGCCATAATGTTATCAGAGTTTTGTCAAAATAAGTAAGTAGGTAAGGTTTATTAGCGCATCTTACAGACCAGGTCACCCAAAGCCCTTAACAATTGTTCAGAGTTCCGATAGTTTTTCCATTCTCCCCACACCCGGTGATGATAGAAGCAAGAATCAGTGTGAGTTATTTCACAAATTACAAGTTAACCTTAATTTTCTTCTTTTTGCTTAGACTGCTGCCCCCGTAACCCGGCAATGGATGTAGCGGAAGAAAGGATTTTGGGGGTTTCTTTAGCCCCTCATTTTTTTTAAGTATAGGCCTTTACTCAGTCCTCTACAGCCAGACTCATGGATCTACAGCTTGTCCGTCGATTGGAGTGTGTTTTTATTAGTCGTTCCCTGATCATCCCTCTCCGGCTCATTGGTGTTTGTTATCGTTGCATTTCTTGTGTGTGAACGGTTTGATTCTCTGATCTGTTGTTGGTGAATCCACAGTTTTGTGTTTCAAGCCTTCACACACATCAGAGTGAACAGAACATGTAACCGTAGTGACACATGTTGCTGGGTCTAAACTCCCTCACACTCGGCTCCAAAGGCCCGGTCTCGGATGAACGCCTCACACACATTTTTTTGCTTGAGTCCTGGCAGCTGTTCAGAAAAGCTCAAAGTGAATGTTGGCAGGAGGCAGCACACTTCACCTTAGAGCGCCGCGTCCTGTTTTCCACTTTCTCCTCTTTGCAGAATCCACAGGGCACATGTTCAATGCTCAAAGACGGAAACTATGAGAAGATAGAGTTTGTCCTGAGGTTACGTTATTACACGTTACAGTCCTCTATACACGGCTTTATACATTTATATGTTTTTACTTTCACTAATGTAATGTATTGCACTGTAATTGTCTCTAATATTTTAATAATCTTTACCATAGTACAATTTGCTATAGCTGCTTTTAGAATTATGTATTAATTTGTCTTGTTTGTTTCGATGGATGTGTATCTACACAGCAAAAACGGCTGAGTAAAATTTCCAGAGTCATTATTTTTTTCTTCCAATTGAGTTCTTTTTAAACATTTTAGAGTAAAATAACCTCTAGCGGCCTCTAGAGTGCGAGTGATTTTTCAGAGATGATCAGAATCTCCTCGATTGGAGTAAATGAGGCCCCGCCCTATGTCCCGCCCCCAAAACTCAGGTCTTGAGCTTCTGAACCGCCGCCATGACAGTTTCTCGCTGGACACTAGCAGACGGAGTGTGGAAACCATGGATGTACTAATTTCTTTCTACGTCATGGATAGTCAAAAGGATACAAGGTGAGTCTAAATGCATATTTAAAGTTTGTCACTTTTTTCAGTTTCATTTAGTCCATGCTGTTATCGCGGTGTACATTTGGAACACAGTTGTGTCTTGTGAAAGCTGCTAGCTTAGTGCTGTTACAAGTTACAAATACTGATATAGTGTTACATCTTCTGGTAATCATATGTGGTTGGAGTTGTACAGAGTTTATTAGTAATGGATTAATATACATTCAAAATGTAGAATTTGTTAAACTTATGTTAATTAGTTAATCAAATTTTGCGTCACTGCAACACATTCTTTGAGCTATTTTTTAGTGTGTGTATGTGTTACTTTATACAAATCAATCTGTATACACTGAATACATTTTATTGTAAAACGCCTGTTGTGCTCCGGTGGCGTAGACAGACGACCGCGTGTATTACTTTGGTGCTTTAGCATGGTTTCTCATGGGTTAGAATGGGCAAGTATTTGACACTGGGCATGAGCTATGGTGGCGCGTTAGCATTGTTACGGACAGCGCAGCACATGGAGGTGACTCTGACATGAGTAGTTTTGTTGTTAGCATTGTTACAGACAGCGCAGCACATGGAGGTGACTCTAACTTGAGTAGTTTTGTTGTTAGCATTGTTGTTAGCATTGTTACAGACAGCGCAGCACATGGAGGTGACTCTAACTTGAGTAGTTTTGTTGTTAGCATTGTTGTTAGCATTGTTACAGACAGCGCAGCACATGGAGGTGACTCTAACTTGAGTAGTTTTGTTGTTAGCATTGTTGTTAGCATTGTTACAGACAGCGCAGCACATGGAGGTGACTCTAACTTGAGTAGTTTTGTTGTTAGCATTGTTGTTAGCATTGTTACAGACAGCGTAGTTGACTTTGGATGCAGTTTTAGCTATGTTTGCCACATAAACACTATTACTGTTACAACAGTGACCACATGTGTGTACTAAAATTGTTTTATATGTCTCCTTAGATGAATGCTGAAGTGATGTGCAGCGATCCACAGGAGTACATCTGCTATGAAGGGCAGCTTTGTTTTGCGTTATTCTTCAAATGTAGTAAGTGGGAAATATGTAATTATCTTTAGCTTCAGGGGCATTATAAAGTAAAATGCTTTGATAATATTACATTGTACTCCACTCTGAAATGCCTTGATACTTTTAAACAATCTTGTTGTCAGCACAACTAACATACATTTGTTTTTGCAGTTGCAAAATAAATGGATATTCCAACTTTCAAAGTCTATGATGAGACGAAGACTGAGGTTGATGAAGTATTTGAATTTCTCCTCAAGAAGGAGCGTTTGGGTGTGCTAGATGTTTGTTCACCAAAGGGTGTGTGTTTTTTAAATAATTAATTAATTTAATGCTGTATTTTCATATATTAAGGTTTTTATTTTGACAACTATGACTTTATGTTGCAGATGGGTTGAGCTCCCCAAAGTGGAGATACCGAGGTTGACTCTGAGGACGCGATCATAGCAGTTTAGTCCTGCTTCAGTCAATAGAACTGAGGATGCTCATCTCTCACATGTGAGCTTGATGGTTATATATATATGCACCACACTATGTAGCTGATTAAGTTATTTTATCGTACCATTGTAAACACTTTGTTTTATGTTTCCAGATTGAGAGCATCCCAAAGAACAAACCAGGAGGAGATGGAATCTTAAGCGATTATGCTCAAAAGCCTTACAGACAGCAGGAGACGTGATATGGTCAACATTTTGGTTGCGCATATGACAAATGAACATGGTAAAACATTGCTAATTTTGAAAGTTTCACTGTTTCATAACTAAAATATAACCTATTATTTTAAAGAAGTCCTTCAAGGCGTGTAAAAGACGAATATGCCAGAGGAATTATTGCCTTGTTATCTCTGTTTGGCAGATCCAAAGAGCTAACTTGGTATGATACTTAACTCCTCTGAACATTTGTATCTGAGTCATTCACAGGGATGTTGTCAAACTATGTTTTTATTTCAGGAGCACTATTACCGTTTTTCTGGCTGTGTCCTATGGTCCCAAAAGGACACCATTACCAAAAGGTTAGTTAAAGACTGTTGAGTTATTCTGTTGGAAAAGGTAAATTATTTTGTATGTTTATTTGTCTATAGGTGGTCCGCATGCTAACTGAGATACCTACAAGAGGAAGATTGATCTGTGCTGGCAGAAAGTCTATTCTGTGAAGCAATTGCTCTCATGAAGCACACAATGGATGAAGCCATAGTCAAAGAGAAGATGAAGCAGACATGTCACTATCGTCAAAATATGGTCCTGAAAAATCTCTCGGTCTTCACAATGTTTTCAAAGATTTCTGGATAATATCAGGACTGGTAAGTCACCTTAAATATTGATATTGTTAATGTTGTATCAACATTTCATTATGTCTTTTGTTATAAAACAGATAGAGCAGGACTTCAGACTTACAGTATGCTTGATGATGCTACTTCAACAAAATTAGCCAATTGTCTGCAATCAAGAATTAAAGCTGAGTCCACCTCTAAAGTTGAAGGTGAGTTTTTTTATATTGGTGAAAATGGATCGTGTCACAAACACAGTAGATGACTTCCGTTTGATCTTTTTCAGGCTGGGGCAATGACATGTCTTCTTCTTCTACTTCACCAGACATGTCTGTGACCATCTCACTGTTTCTCAAGGTAAGGTCACCTCGCTTTTTCTAACTTTTTGGAAGGGCTTCATTATTAACGTATGCTTGTTAATTTTCTAGACTGGGACCAGCATTCAAGATCATCTGCACGGAATCACAGAAAGGCATCAACCCTAATATTTGGATTTCTGTGTCAACAGTGTGCATGTTCACAAATGGAATGAGAATTTTCTATTGAGCAAGTATTTGGTGCCAAATAAAAGGGTATTCTGTTTGTCTGTCTATCTAATGTAATGTAAGGCTCTCTCAGCTTAGAAGCCATTACACATAGTATATTTTAGAATCCAGTAGTAAAGGGGCTGGAACTAGTTCATTGATAAAAAAAAAAAAATAAAAAAAATGTTTCAGTTATTTTCAGACACTCAAAGTCTCTTCACATCATTTTTCATTCACTCCAAACAGGGTGGTGATAAACCACTACTGGGTTTCAGTAGTGCTCTGGGGCACACTGACAGAAGTGAGGCAACCATGAAGTCCGTGCCATGAGCCCTTCACACCACCACCAACCATTTACACACACACCACAGTCATTCTTGTGGGGGAAATGTCTTGCCTAAGGACACAACCACAGTTTGGCACTTTACAGCCGCATTTGCCCCACCTGCTGTTCCCAGAGGTCTCACATCCCAGTATTGACTAGACCCTACCCTGCTTAACTTCAGAGGTCTAACAGGAGCAAGCCACAAATGTATTTCTATTTGACTATTTGAGTTCCATCTTTGTGCAGATTTAAAAACAAAATGTAGAAAAGTAAATATGTATTTGTCCTGGACTGAGGAAATGTTGTTGCATTGTTAGGTTTAAAAATAGAAAAATAGAAAAACTTGGGAAAAGATGATATCTGTCAAAATACTTAGAAGATAAACTTAGAAGTTCAGTATTTAGCTTTAGCTTGATTTGACAACTGATTATTTTATGATTTTGAATGCTATCGTCCACTTTAACAAACCGCTTTTCTATAAAGATGGTTTTTCAGATGTTGATGTTCACGAGCAACAATTACCACAGTTTTCAAAGTTTTCAGATCAAAATAAAGTAATGAGTTTGTGAAGTGGAGGAGTCTGGGTCAGTCTGACATTTACTGAACCTGAACCACTTTAAACATGAGGGAGCAGAGGGAAGGTTACATATTCTAACGTTATCATTTACTATGTAGTAGTAGTACCTCCAGGTGCTACGGGTTCCCACTACAAGCATGTACAATAGGAATGTAATGAATGAGTGAATGGTGTCGTTGGGGGTTTGATGTGGAGAGAATGGAAACATATCTGGACTCTTTGGTTGACCTTGGTCTGTAAAAAATGTATAAATAAAGATACTAGTAGTAGTGGTGGTAGTAATAGTAGTATTGTTTCGTGTTGTTGTTATTGGCTGAAGATAAAACGTTGCTGCTAACCTCTAGATGTGTATGTGTGTGTCTGTGTGTGTGCAGTGTGTGTGTTTGTTTGTGTCTGTGTGGGGGACAGGAGCCATGTTGGACCTACATCCTCTGCTCGTCTCCTCTGCTTCATGTGGAGGATGTTTGAAGACTTTCTCCAGATGCAGCGGGAATCGAACCCAAGATCAAACCAGAACCAGATCAAACCGGGACACCAGCCCGACCGACACTGACAGGACGCACTGAGCCCAAGAACAGAGAGCTGTGGACCCGAAGGACATCATCATTTAATATGTTTTATTATCTGTATAGTAACAGCAGTAGTTTTAGTATAAGTCGCAGTAGAATGACTTGTGTGTTTTTTGTATATTTTTAATTTGAAGCAGTATTATAGTATTCGTGTTGTCATGACCCATGCATTTCAACCTTGATTGGATTAGAAAATAATGAATGATATACCTTGAAACCACAGTGAAAGAGTGATTATTAATTTAATGGGGCTTGTTAGATGTTAGAAAATGTTCAAGAAAAGTCAAATTTGGTTCCATCCTTTTAACTTTTTATTTAACTTTGTATTATTATTATGAATATTTGCTCAAATTAGTAAAGTTTTGATTCACGTTTTAGTTTCTAAAGAACAACATTAAAGTCTCAGGGGTGGATATATACTTCTCCCAATGAAGGCTGTCTATTTGTTTATGTTTCAAAAGTAAGAATTAAAAATGTTGCAAAGAAATCCGCATTTTCTGATAAAACATTTATTTCAGAGTCAGTGTTTAATTCATTCAAACTGGACAAATTAAATGAGCACAAACTTGACATTATTTACTTTTATTTCCCACAAAGAGTCTCGCTGCATGACCTCCCGCGCTCAGGCCTCAGTCCAGTCCAGACCCGACCGTCCTGGTCCAGACCTGACTCCTGGACCCGTCACATTCCAATGCACACGCACTTTTCATAAACATCCGAAACCCCGAGAGCGAGGGCAGGAAGCGCGCGGACACAGGAAGTCCACTTTATGTCCACATGGTCCCGCTCCCCGCGTCTGGGGTCACATGGTCTGGGCCTAAACACAGAAACACTAGCTTTAATTCAAACTATTATTATTTCTTCTTCTCAAACGCCTGTAATAAGTGCGCTCAGAATGCATTACCACATTATTTTATTCCAATTTCCCCAAAACCACATTATTCCCTTTTTATCTTCAGTTAATCAATCAATATTTATTATGTAGCACAATCCATGTCAAGGCCGATCAAACGCTTCAGAGAAATGTAAACACTGAACAAAATGCGAAATAAAAGTATTGGCCTTAAAATGAGGTTCACAAAGAGATAAATAAAACTAAACAGATTCAGTTAAATGTGTTTTAAATAGTTTTGAACGGTCAGAGTCCTGTCTCACAGCCGCTTCTTTATTATGTTTTAGCATAATAAAGAAGCAAATATATTACATTTTATAACTATTATATAGAAGCAAAATCTCTATCTTTAGCGTCATTTAACAACATTTCTAACTTACATAAATAATAAAGAAGGTAAATAATGATAGAGAGATGCATGTAGGCCCCGTGAGTCCTGGTCTGGCCCCGTGTGGAGTCTGAGGTTGTAGACCCGTGAGTCCTGGTCTGGCCCTTGTGGAGTCTGAGGTCTTATTAAACTATTTTAATCTCGTTAAGGAGATTTTCCCCATGATCCAAACGCGGCTCGGCACGGCTCGGGTTTCCTCCTGTGTTTTGTTTACGGATTCTGCACGCGCCAGTGTTGTTGTGACAGACTCGGACTGCGGCAGAGCTTCGGAGACACGCACAAACCTCCCGCAAGAGACACGCACCAACCTCCCGCAGGAGACACGCACAAACCTCCCGCAGGAGACACGCACCAACCTTCCGCAGGAGATACGCACACACCTCCCGCAGGAGACACGCACACACCTCCCGCAAGAGACACGCACACACCTACCACAGGAGACACACACCTCCCACAGGAGAGTGGACACACGTGCGGGACTGACGCTAAAACTAAAGATTAGAAAGTGCAAGGTCGAACATTATTACTACAAATAATAATAAATATAATAATTATATAACGTCTAACTTGTATAGTGCTTTTTGGGACGCTCAAAGACGCTTCACGGGAATACAATAAAAAATACAAATACAGATAAATAATGAAAAGGGGGGTTTGGGAACAGCTTGTTTGAACAGATCGGTTTGAGACTGATTTAAAGGGTTGCAGTGAATTTCTAATGTGCAGGAGTGAGTTTGGAGAGTTGAAAAATGAGATATTTCTCTCACATTCACACAGTTGCATATACAGAGATAAAGCAAAGGTTTCTCACTCATCTGCACTTGTTTGCAGGTTTTCCCAAGAAAAGAAGTACAGATGATGGTGAGAAACCTTCCTTTGCTTTGACTAATCCCTGTATGACTGAGAGCTCACATATACTACATGAGATGTAAACATAGACCTATATTTAGTGTATGGTGCAGTTTAAAGGCCTGTGTAAGAAAAGTGAAATTCTGAATAAAGAAACATCCAAAGGCTGCAGTTTCAGAAGAGAGCACAGACTCCTGCGAGGGAAAATAAAAAACATGTAGGAGAGCACAGCAAGTTTCATGTTTTTATTCTTATGTGATCACGCAATTACGTCATCAGAGAATATGTCAAACGCATCCACAGCTTTATACGCACGACTTTTACGCATGACTTTTACGCACGAATGTGTTGTCGTTTTCCATTATAATTTTATTAACATAAGTAATTCATTCAGTTTTTATCTTTAACACAAGCTAAAACTGGTTATTATAAATACAATACAACAAAACTAAACATTAACGGCTGCAATGTAACGGTGTGTTGCTATGGTAACTATAGCAGCTAACGGTGTGCTGCTATGGTAACTAGCACTCACTCCGATCCGAGGGCCAGTTCAGGGTCGAGATAATTCCATAAACATAATGACAAATAAACTACACACATAGAAAAACAGAAAAAGTCACAAAGTTATGAAGACCACAAACTTATATAAACATAGAATTATTACACTTTAAAAATCGAAAAGCCGTCAAATTGACTGCTCTGGGAGTTCTGGTGTTAATGTCTGAGCTGTTGGAGAAACGCCATCGGGTGAGAAGGGACACGGAGAACACGAGTGAATACAGGGCTCCTCAAGGCCCTGAGAGCGTGAGCGCGCGCGTAATTGTGCGATGAGAGACGTGACGTGCACGCGCCTCAGCTGCTGCGGATGGAGGAGTGCGGGTGATGACACACACCTGCAGGACCTCAGAGCTCAGACCCAGAGAGAGGCCCCTGGGAGCCGCATGGGTGGCCCAGACATGGACACCTCTCTCTCTCTCTCTCTCTCTCTCTCTCTCTCTCTCTCTCTCTCTCTCTCTCTCTCTCTCTCTCATCTCTCTCTCTCTCTCTCTCTCTCTCTCTCTCTCTCTCTCTCTCTCTCTCTCTCTCTCAATCTCTCTCTCTCTCTCTCTCTCTCTCTCTCTCTCTATCTCTCTCTCTCTCTCTCACACACACACACACACTCTCTCTCTGTCTCTCTCTGTCTTTCTCTCTCTTTCTGCCTCTCTCTATCCTCATCGTGGACCTAATTAAGCAACTGTGGAATGACTGTGAAACTGTGGTCACGTGACCACATGTCTCTGGTCCGGTACGGTTCTGTCCGCATGCAGTATGAAGCCAACCTGTTGGTATTTACGCAATTATGCAGGGTTATATACAAATATTTATTCCACTGGAGTATAGGTTCATACCTTAAATATAATAATCATAATCATAATAATAATAATGCTCCTTTCAAGACCCAACGCCTTAGAATAAAAAACATGACATTAAAAACATAGAATCGAATGCATTTTAAAGAATGCATTGTGTGTGTGTGTGTGTGTGTTTCTTTATGAGATCAAATCAACACATTTTTGTTTTATTTATTTAGAGATTAAACTTAATCTTTATTTATCTTGTGCTGCTCCTGCTCCGTGACTATGCTGCAACACTGACATTTTCCTACATGTGGGACAAACTCTCACAATCTAGAACCTCTGTGTTTAGGCCTTTATGATGAAACTGTTATTAATGTATTTTAGATCAGAGCTGATTGAATGTTTTAAGATTTTGTGACAATATTATAATTTTGTTTATCTCTGGTCACGTGCGCTGGGGATTGATTCCAATGTGTTTTACGGTAAATGGCAAATAAACTCTGAGTCTGAATCAATATTTAACTGTTGCTCAAAATGCCATCCAAACATAATGATAAGTAAATAAAGAGGATGTTCTACTTCCGGGTGGATCATCATGACTATTGTCAATCATTCTGGAGACACGTGCTCGTCAAATAAGATCAGAGAGTTTTGTTCATGAAGGGGGGGGGAGGGGATTCTTTCCTAAAATGTGGGAAAATCCACAAATAAACCTTTGAGTTTGCACATTTATAATGATGCATTTGTTTCCAACACTCTCTTTGGAGTCAGATCCTGCATTAACTCTGCGCCGAGTCTAGGCATTTGGAGTTTTTTCTACGTCCATTTGCAGCAAAAAGAAAATGTGCAACTGTGAAAGTGTGGAAGTGTGAGCTCAAATCAGCAGCAGCAGCAGCAGCAGAGAAGGGGAGGGCTCCACTGTCACAAACCACAGACTTGAGTCCTCCTTGTTCACAAACTAAAAGTCGTCTGCAGAAGTGGATCTATCAGAGCGGAGCCGCAGATGTGACGGATACACGCTGGAGTTTGTTTGACCAAAGACTTCTGAGACTTTGCAGTGAGTTGTTGAACCTTCAGTTTGTCTCTGCTTGAGTTTTCTGCATCTGGACTTTCTATGATTGTGGAGTCCGCGATGATGGCTGCTTATCAAAGCCCGGAGGAGGAGGCTGCTCTGGCGCTCATCATCCACGACACCGCGGCCAAAGACAAGGAACGGACCAAAGAGGAGTCGGTGCAGGACAAGGGCGTAGAGAAGCCAGACCCGACCCAGAAGCCGCCCTACTCCTACGTGGCCCTGATCGCCATGGCCATCCGCGAGAGCTCCGAGAAACGCCTGACGCTGTCCGGGATCTACCAGTATATCATCAGCAAGTTCCCCTTCTACGAGAAAAACAAGAAAGGCTGGCAGAACAGCATCCGCCACAACCTCAGCCTCAACGAGTGCTTCATCAAGGTCCCGCGGGAGGGAGGAGGCGAGAGGAAGGGCAACTACTGGACCCTGGACCCGGCCTGCGAGGACATGTTCGAGAAAGGCAACTACCGCAGAAGGCGTCGGATGAAGCGGCCGTTCAGACCTCCCCCGACGCACTTCCAGCCCGGGAAGTCTCTTTTCGGAGGCGATGGCTACGGGTATCTGTCCCCGCCCAAGTATCTGCAGTCCAGCTTCATGAACAACTCGTGGTCCCTGGCTCAGCCTCCTGCGCCTATGTCCTACGCGTCCTGTCAGATGTCCGGCGGTAACGTGAGTCCCGTGAATGTCAAAGGCCTGTCCGGGCCCTCCTCCTACAGCCCGTACTCCCGGGTGCAGAGCATGGCGCTGCCCGGGATGGTGAACACTTACAACGGCATGAGTCACCACCACCACCACCACCACCCCGCGCACCCGCACCCGCAGCAGCTGAGTCCGGCCTCCGCGGCTCCTCCTCCGGGCTCCTCCGGGAACAGCCCCGGCCTCCAGTTCTCCTGCTCCCGTCAGCCCGAGCTGTCCATGATGCACTGCTCCTACTGGGAGCACGAGAGCAAACACTCGTTACACACGAGGATCGATATCTAGTCCCGTCACAGATGTTTCCTTTGACTTCAAACCCGGTGGACTATTTCAGACTATTTCAGACTTTCTGTTTGAAGAGACTTTCTGTCCGCGGGAGCTGTCTTTACATAAAACATCTGAACATTTACAGAGAAAAGAAGTTTCTACATCTATGACATTTCAGTTCAAACTAAAGACTTTGGTTTAAACTCGGACTGGGAGGATCTGGAGCGGTGCGTAATGGTTTCTTTAACTTTACGCACGGCATGAGACAATACAGAGAGCCTTGATATGACTGCAACACGCACACACACACACACATATAACACACACACTATGACTGAACCAAAGAACAGGGAACAATCATTAAAGCTTGTGTATGTTTCAGTGCGAAGCTGACGGCGCCATGTTTTGTGTATGTTTTGATGATCATTATTTTTTACATAAAAGTGATTATAGTAATTTGTCTCATTTATGTTGGGGCCATGTTTCATCCTAGCACTTTTTTTTAGTTTTGTGAATTTCTTAATAAACTTGTATTTCATAAAATGTCACAGTGGCCACTGCTTTTACTAATATAATATATATTTAATCTGACCGAAGTGACCACAGACACACACACACACACACACACACACACACACACACACACACACACACACACACACACACACACACACACACACACACACACACACACACACACACACACACACACACACACACACACACACATACACACACACACACACACACAGGCCCAGAGGCTAAATAGACCCACCAAACTTTAAATCAGTCCCATAAAAAAAGTGTCCAAAAAAGCGCTTTACAAGTTTGATGTATTGTTATTGTTATTATTATTCTAAAAAGTAAAATTTGGGTTTTTTCAGTTGCAAATTTCAAATGATTTTTACATTAAGAAAATTAGCTGAAAATCAACCATTCTTACGTCACACAGAGCACTATATTATAGTCTGTAAAACTATAATTATTTGAAACAGTCTGTTATAAAGATACAGCATGAGTTCCAAAAGTAAATGATAAAATCGCGCTGAGCGGTCTCTGCTCAGAATCATGAAGGACCAGAACAAACGGGAAGCTGCAAAAACAAAACAAAAAGAAAAGTCAAACATTTTTCACTAACGAGGCAACTGTGACGTCACTGACGGCATTTTGGGGCAAAAGACGTAAAACGTGACGTGTTATAAACGTGTTAAAAATTATCATAAAAATACACAATATTTTGGAATAATTAAGTTCCGTTATATTTAAAAACTCTCTCCTGTGTTTGTGACTGAAGTTTGGACCAAATATTTAATCTTTAATTTAGTTTAATCCACATCAGAGATTTATTATCAAACTTTATAGAATTGTCTATCAATCATTTATTTACAATTAGTTATTATTACAATGTTATTATTGTTCATGATAATAATTCATTCCAAACACATTGTCAAAAGCATATTTAGATTTGTATTTGAGTATATTTCCTGCTGATAGGGCTGGATTATCCCAGATACATGATAGATAATTATTTATATAATCCAGGTCCATCAGAAACACATCCATAAAACACATAAATACATCAATTATAAACATGTAACTACTTAACACAAGTGAATATGTTTGTTGCACAGTCTGACAGCTGAAAGAACAAAGATGATTAAACTATGACACTATAACTCTGGGATTATGTTTTAAATTATCATAAATAAAAACAGTGTTAGAAACAGACCGTGTCCCGCTCCGCTGTCTGAGCTTCCGCACAATAATGTTTTGTCAACAGTGTTCAGATAAGAACTCGTTTGAAAAGTTTGTAATAAACATTCTCCAAAAATAACAAACACAGATTTGTTTATGATCTTTTTATGAACGAGACGCAGCGACACGACCAGCCGCCACTGTTTCCTCCAGAAACTCTCTCAACCAAATGTTTCAGAATTCAGATTTAAAATGGGTTTTATGTGTGGAGTTTATTTTTACAATATTTAACTTTTAAAACTCTTTCAGACAGTCCCAGGTCCGGGGTCGGTCCGGGGTCGGTCCTGGAGCGGTCCGTTCGTAACGAGTCTTTACGCACAAGAGGAAAAGGATGAGTCCGAGTCAAAATCAAAGCTGATGTTATTTAATCTTTAAGACTTTAAATCTGTCTTTGTAGAAACACGAGCTTCTAAAACTTCTCTGGAAACGAGCTGTGCGTAAACTGTGCGTAACATCTTCAAGAATCAGAGGAAACGGACCAAGTTCTGTGCGCGCGGCGCTGACGTCACAAAACAACTCACATAAGAATCATTTAAAAATATTATTGAATTATTGTAATATTCATTTTCTCTAAACATAGATCTGTTTGTGTCGTAAAAGTCCTGTTATTATTGAGTTTGGTTAATTATCTATTTATTTGAGTTTAAATCCTGATGGTTTTTGAAAAGACTATAGTATTTTATTGAACAAAATTATAAAATTGAATGAAACACATTTTATTGTTTGAAGAACTAAAAGTCTTGTTTCATGTATTTTATATAAAGTTACAAAATAATGAGAATAATTGTGATGTCGCTGGTGTTAGTTTTGTTGAATTTATTAAACAGATATTTTTAAAAGTCTAATTCAAAGTCTTTTCTTCTACAATAATTTTAAAAAACACATTTGCAGTTTTCAGAACATGTGTTTTCAGATATTATAATAATAATAATTATTATCACTATTATTATTATTATTAGTTCTGACTCAAAACTGCACTTAACTGTTATATTTTTAAGCTTTTTATCTTTTGTTTCTTATTTTTCTTCTGTGAAGCGTCTTTGAGTGTCCAAAAAGCAACATATTAGTTGTGTTATTGATATTATTATTATTAACATTAATATCCCAAAGAAAGACAAACTTATTGTTTTGGAAAAAGCAAAAATGTGTTATATTGAGTTAGGCTTGAGTTATTTCATGTTTTTGGGCAAAGGAAGAATGTTTTTAATCATGCTGACTGAAGCAATAACACGTTTTTTTACAGTCAACAAAGTTATAATTTTTGGCTCCGTGCCTCCAGGAGGGTCTTAGAGTCTGATCTCGTTCTGCCCTGAAGACTGATGCATGAGAGGAGCCACAGAGAAAGAGCACACAGAGAGAGAGCACAGAGAGAGAGAACACCGAGAGAGAGCACACAGAGAGAGAGCACTGAGAGAGAGAACACAGAGATAGAGAGAGCACCGAGACAGAGCACAGAGAGAGAGCACACAGAGAGAGAGCACAGAGAGAGAGAGCACACAGAGAGAGCGAGAGGACAGAGACAGAGCACAGAGAGGTAAATGTGCTTTCACTCACGTGTATTACCTGCTCTCTGTGCTCTCTCTCTGTGCTCTGTCTCTGTGTGCTCTCTCTAATTTGTGCTCTCTCTTGGTACTCTCTCTCTCTGTGTGCTCTCTCTCTCTGTTTTCTCTCTCTCTGCTCTCTCTCTGTGTGCTCTCTCTCTCTGTCTCTGTGTGCTCTCTCTAATTTGTACTCTCTCTCTCTGTGCTCTCTCACGGACACCTGTCGGTCCAGTCACATTCTTCTCATTCTTCTTCTTTGTGTTGTTTTAACCCGTTTCCGCGCAGTTCACGGGTCACCACTGTTTTTACCTGTGTCTGTACCTGTCTGTACCTGTGACTGCACCTGTGTCTGTACCAGTGTCTGTAGCTGTGTCTGTACCTGTGTCACCTGTGTCCGTACCTGTGTCTGCACCTGTGACTGTACCAGTGTCTGTACCTGTGTCTGAACCAGTGTCTGTACCTGTGTCCGTACCAGTGTCTGTACCTGTGTCACGGCGGCTGCAAACAGAAAAATATGGACATTTTATTTGCACAAAAATCCGCTGATCGTTTGAGATCGGCAACCTTATATTGCAGTGAAGTGGAAGGAAACATAGGGACTTGTTCTGTCTGTTTGGCTGCACATGTGGGATTATTTACAACACATGTGTGTGTGTGTGTTTATAATTGAATAAATATTCAATAATTAAAATAGAACAACTCCTATACCTGCACACACACACACGCGCGCACACATCCATCCATCCATTATCTTCCCCTTATGGCGCTTTTAGACCGGCAAGGCTGAAACGCACGTTCTCCATTGACTTTGCATTGAAAGCCGACGCAACGCATGATCCGGTCTGAATGCGGCAAATCCATCCCCCATGGGGCGGGGGGGGTGGCAGTCATAGCACCAGCCCCTCATTGATCTTTCTGCAGGTGCTGAGTCCACAGTGGAGGCTTCAGGCAAAGTGGGGTTAAGTGTCTTGCCCAAGGACACAACCACAGCAGTCCTCAGTGGGAGTCGTGAAGTAGGTCTTATGGTGGGCTCGAACCCACAACCTTCAGGCCCAAAGGCCAATGCTACTGTGGTCCCCAGTATTTACACACACACATACATGTGTGTACAGTCTATGGTCTCATTATGGTCTCAGTATTACAGTCTATGGTCTCTAAGGTATCTAACAGTGACATAAACTTGAGCCTAAACTATAGATTAATTATTTCGAGGCCCGGTGTTTCACCTGTGTCTGTACCTATGTCTACCAGTGTCTGTACCAGTGTCTGTACCTGTGTCTGTATACCTGTGTCACACGACAGTGTTTTGGATTTGAGAAAACATCACTTTTCAGGAATATACAAAACGAAACTCGGAAACAAACTCTGAAATATTGTGTTAATAATAAAAACACTAGACCGCCTCCTCTTGTATTATTATTGTAAAAGTAATTAAGTAATTGTCAATATTGTCAGTAAAGTGCAATTAAAGGTGTGTGGCAAGTTTATTAAACCCACTGTTACTGATATTAATTTTAAAATTGCTATGCTTAATGTCAGATCACTGTGCAACAAATCATTTTTAATTAATAATTTTATCCGTTCTTATGATCTTGATTTTATGTTTCTGACTGAAACTTGGCTTGACCAGAGTACAGGTAATGCGGTTTTAATAGAAGCAACGCCACCAAACTTCAAATTTGAATCTGAAATACGAGAAAATAAAAGGGGGGGAGGCATTGCTGCATTATTTAGAGATCGTATTATCTCTCATAGAATTCTCCTTGGAAATTTTCTATCATTTGAGTATATTTCTTTTAAAATAGAACAAAAACAATCTCCTTCTATTCTTATCATTGTCCTGTACATGCCACCGCAGTCTTGTCACAATTTCTTTGATAATTTCACTGAGTTGCTTTCAGTTGTTTGCACCGATTTTGATAGTTTAGTGATTACAGGTGATTTTAATATTCATGTGGATAATGGCAATGACAAAAATGCAAAAGAGCTGAGTTCTGTACTTGAAACATTTGGTCTCACTCAGCACGTGAGTGGCCCCACCCACAGCAAAGGGCACACTCTAGACCTGCTGGTTACAAAGGGGGTTAATATTTTAAATGTAAATGTGGTTGACGTGGCTCTGTCAGATCACTTCTGTGTATTTTTTGACATGTGTTTTGATAGTAAACAACCATATATATCTGAATCTGCAATTGTCAGACACAGACACATAAATGAAAACACAACCGAACTATTCATGGGAATGATAAACTTTGAGAACACATTGTGTTCTACTGTTGACGAATTGTTTAACTCTGTCACCGCCAATGTTATAAATGTTCTGGACATCATCGCTCCTGTGAAGGTTAAAATGATTACAAATAAGCCAAAGGCCCCCTGGACTAAAATGGACTCAGTCATGGTACAGAAGAGAGAGTGCCGTAGGGCCGAGCGGAAGTGGCGAAAATCCAATCTCCAGGTTGATCATGATATCTTCAAAAATGAGTTGTGCAAGTTTAACAGGGTGCTACGTAGAACAAGAGAAATTTATTTTTCTAAAACCATTGATGGCTGCAATAATAATCTACGACTTATGTTTTCAACAGTTAACGGATTAACAAACCCCCCTGTTCAGCTGCCATTCGAATTTGCTTCAGAATCTAAATGTAATGAGTTTGCACAATTTTTCAATGACAAGGTTCAGAGCATCAAAAACGCCATCACCTCCAAGGCAGAAATAACATTACAACAGCCGGTGAGGCTGTTTGAGCTATCGCACTTTGCACCAACAGATAATGAAACTGTCCAAGATGTTGTCTCTAGCCTTAGTTCCTCCACATGTAGCCTGGATGTACTACCCACTAGATTTTTTAAGTCTGTTTTGAGCAGTCTTTTACCTTTGCTCACACAAATAGTGAACATGTCTTTCTCATCTGGAACATTTCCAATGGCCCTGAAAACGGCAGTCATCAGACCCCTCCTAAAAAAGAGGAGTCTAGATGCCACAGTTCTTAAGAATTATCGCCCCATTTCAAATCTGCCGTTTATGGGAAAAATTCGGGAAAAAGTTGCTTACCAACAACTTACAGAATTCTTAGTAACTAATAGTTCGTTTGATGCGCTCCAGTCCGGCTTTAGAGCCAATCACAGCACTGAGACTGCACTAGTGAAGGTTACAAATGACATCCGACTTAACACCGACACAGGAAAAGTCACAGTTTTAGTAATGTTGGATCTGAGTGCTGCGTTCGACACAGTCGACCACGAGATCCTCATGCAGAGACTAGAGCACTGGGTGGGTGTCACTGGGACTGCCCTAAGTTGGTTTAGGTCTTACCTAGAAGACAGGAAATACTTGGTTCAGATAGGAAACTGTGTCTCAGATCATATGGCTCTGACCTGCGGAGTGCCACAGGGATCAATTCTGGGGCCTCTTCTGTTCAATATTTACATGCTGCCGTTAGGTCAGTTAATACGCTCCAACAATGTATCCTACCACAATTACGCTGATGACACTCAAATTTATGTCTCACTTACTGCAGGAGAACATGGACCAGTGGAATCACTCCTTCACTGTACTCAACAGATTAGTGATTGGATGCAAAATAACTTCCTTCAGCTAAACGCAGACAAAACAGAATTGATTGTCTTTGGTCCTCAGAAACAAAGAGAGAGCGTTATTCGTCACCTCCAGTCTCTCTCCCTGGAACCTGTAGGCAAGGTCAGAAACCTAGGAGTTATAATGGACTCAGACTTAAATTTTAACAGTCATATCAAATCAGTAACATCAGCAGCATTTTACCATCTGAAAAACATTGCCAAAATTAGAAACATATATATATACTCTTCAAGATGGCGCCTCGTACGGTCGACATGGCTCTTTGCTGCTCTCTTTTTCTTTTGTTTTTACTTTTTAACTGTGCATCTGGCTGTTCCTACACCCGTGAGGAACTTATGAACATCCGACCCACCGTTCCCATGGACCTACTGCCTGTTTTCTTGGCATCTGCGGCTGATTTAGTTCATGTTCTAGCCAAAAAAGTGTGGGCCCGTAAAAGGGGAAAGCGAGGAGGCCTGCTCGTGCGTCTTAGGAGGAGAGGAGCGCGCACGGCTCTCCCCGGCATTTTTCTCTCCAACGTACGCCTCACTGGGCAATAAGATGGACGAACTCAGCCTGCTCATGAGAAGAAACAAGGACTTCGCCACATCCTGTGTCCTCTGCTTCACTGAGACCTGGCTAAATGAGCGGATCCCGGACTGCGCTCTGGAGCTGCAGGGCTTTGGGCTGTTTCGCGCGGATCGCCATTGTGCGCTCTCAGGGAAGAGCAGAGGCGGAGGGCTCTGTTTCTACGTCAATACAAACTGGTGTAACGATGTGACAGTGATCTCCAAGCACTGCTCTCCTGCTCTGGAATATCTTTTCATCCATTGTAAACCATATTACTCCCCGCGGGAAATTGTTTCATTCATTCTTGCCTCTGTTTACATACCGCCATGCGCGGACGCGCGCGAGGCTCAGCGCGCACTCGCAGAGCAAGTACTGTGTATGGAACGCTTATACCCGGACTCTCTGATTATTATCCTGGGGGATTTTAATAAGGGAAACTTGAGCCAGGAATTACCCAAATACAGACAGTTTATCAAATGCCCGACCAGAGAGGAGAACACTCTGGATCACTGTTACACCACCGTGCGCGGAGCTTTTCGCGCTGTTCCCAAGCCAGCCCTCGGCTTCTCAGATCACTCCATGATACATCTGGTTCCTGCTTACAGACAGAGACTAAAGCTCTCGAAACCTGCAGTGAGGAGCTCCAAAGTGTGGTCTGATGAAGCTGTGGAAGAGCTGCGCGCATGCATGGAATCTACAGACTGGGACCTTTTCAGAGCTGCCACAGACAGCTTGGATGAATATACGGACACTGTGACGTCATACATCCACTTCTGTGAGGATAGCATCATTCCAACAAGGACCAGGGTCATCTATAACAACGACAAACCCTGGTTCACTGCTAAACTCCGGCAGCTCAGGAAAGCAAAGGAGTCTGCTTTCAGGGAGGGTGACCGCAGCGGCTACAAAGCAGCTAAATATCAGTTCAGGAAAGAACTGAAAGCAGCCAAGTCCCGGCACAGAGAACGACTACAGGAGCAGTTTGGTAACAACGATACTGCTTCTGTCTGGAGGGGCCTACGGGAGATCACCAACTACAAACCCAAAGCCCCCCCCTGTGCTGATGACCACAAGCTAGCTGACGATCTGAACTTATTTTTCAGTCGCTTTGATGCTGCCCCTGACACCTCTCCCTCCCCCACCCCCCACTACTCTAACGACCCACCCATCAGCCCTGCCCCCAGCCTAACAATAGCCGCTAAAGAGATTAAACAACTCTTCCTGAGGCTGCACCCCCGCAAAGCTCCTGGCCCGGACCACGTGTCTCCGGCCACTCTGAGACACTGCGCCAGTGAGCTTACTCCTGTGTTCACGGACATTTTCAACTCCTCTCTGCAGTCCTGCCATGTCCCGGCCTGCTTCAAATCCTCCATCATTGTCCCCGTCCCGAAGAAGCCCAGGATCACAGGACTCAATGACTACAGACCTGTAGCACTTACGTCTGTCGTCATGAAGTCATTTGAACGCCTGGTTCTCTCCCATCTCAAGTCCCTCACCTCCCCCCTCCTGGACCCCCTGCAGTTCGCCTACAGAGCCAACAGATCTGTAGACGACGCCATTAACCTGGCCCTCCACCACATCCTACAGCACCTGGACTCCCCGGGGACCTACGCCAGGGTCCTGTTCGTGGACTTCAGCTCTGCCTTCAACACAATCCTGCCATCCCTGCTCCAGGACAAGCTCTCCCAGCTCAACGTGCCCGATTCCACCTGCAGGTGGATCACTGACTTCCTGACGGACAGGAAGCAGCGAGTGCGTCTGGGGAAGAATGTCTCGGACTCTCGGATTATAAATACAGGAGCCCCACAGGGCTGTGTTCTTTCTCCCCTGCTCTTCTCCCTGTACACCAACCACTGCACCTCCAGCCACGACTCCGTGAAGCTGATCAAGTTCGCGGACGACACCACCCTCATTGGACTCATCTCCAACAACGATGAGTCCGCCTACAGGAGGGAGGTGGACCGGCTGGTGTCCTGGTGCAGTGGTAACAACCTGGAGCTGAACGCCCAGAAGACAGTGGAGATGATTGTGGACTTCAGGAAGAGCACTGTCCCCCCGCCCCCACCCTCCGTGATGGACTCCCCCATCACCTCTGTGGAGTCCTTCCGTTTCCTGGGCACCACCATCACCCAGGACCTCAAGTGGGAGCCGACCATCAGCTCCCTCATCAAGAAGGCCCAGCAGAGGATGTACTTCCTGCGGCAGCTCAGGAAAGCCAAGCTGCCTGCACAGATGTTGGTGCAGTTCTACACGGCCATCATCGAGTCCATCCTCACCTCCTCCATCACCGTGTGGTTCGCTGGAGCCACAGTCAGGGACAAACAGAGACTACAGCGCATTGTGCGCTCTGCAGAGGAAGTGATCGGCCGCAGCCTTCCATCGCTGCAGGACCTGTACGTCGCCCGAGCTCGAGGCCGGGCTGGTCGTATCACAGCCGACCCCTCTCACCCTGCACATGGACTATTCCAACCACTCCCCTCAGGCAGGAGGCTGCGGTCCATCAGGACTAGAACCTCCCGCCACAAGAACAGTTTCTTCCCCTCTGCTGTTGGACTCTTGAACACTTCTTAACCTGTCCCCCCGCCCTTTATAAAGTCACTTTACTGCCCATCATACGTCACTTTACTTCACTGTACTGCTGTCACCTTACATTGTGTGCACCATGTGCACTTGTATATTGTAAATAGTAACTGTAACTCTATTTTAAATTTAAATTTATTCTTTAGAAGTGTTTTTTATTCTTATTTTTATTATCTCTTTTCGACTGTTGCACTGAGCCAAAGCAATTTCCAAGTCTGTGACCTCCCGTTACTTACGTTGGCAATAAAAATGATTCTGATTCTGATTCTGATTCTGATTCTAAATCAGATCTGGAGATTCTCATCCATGCATTTGTCTCCAGTAGGTTAGACTACTGCAATGGCCTGCTCACAGGTCTCTCCAAACAGGCTGTAAAACAACTGCAGTATGTCCAAAATGCTGCAGCTCGAGTCCTGACCAGGACCAGGAAATATGACCACATTAGTCCAGTTCTCAGGTCTCTGCACTGGCTTCCTGTGGCTCAGAGAATAGACTTCAAAGCAGCACTGCTTGTGTACAAGTCTCTCCATGGCCTCGCACCAGGGTACTTAAGCGACTTGTTAGTCCCATATGAACCGACCCGGACTCTGAGGAGCACAGGAGGTAGCCTCTTACTGGTTCCAAGAGTCAGAACTAAACATGGGGAGGCAGCGTTTGAGATTTATGGAGCTAAAATCTGGAACAATCTTCCTGAAGATGTGAGGCTAGCATCTACTCTGGCAATTTTTAAATCAGGGCTAAAAACTGTTCTTTTTAGCTGTGCATACGGCTGAAGGATTTTATTGATACATACTCTTTTTTTTTAATGCATTGTGGTTATTTATTATTTTAATCCCGTGTGTGCTTTTAATATTTTAAGTTTTTTTTTTTATTTTTTTCCCATTATTTGTGATTTTATTCTGTTTTTAATGTATTTATTGATGTCTCTGATTTGTGTGATATTATGTGGGTTGTGAGGCGCTTTGAGTGGCCTTGTGTTGGAAAGGCGCCATACAAATAAAGTTGATTGATTGATTGTAAAGCACAGTTACATGAGCAAGTACAAACCAAGATGGAAACAAAATCAAAAGTCATAAACGTCATAAACATCATAGATATAGATAAATGAGTGAAGCTAATCCTCACAGACACAGAGTTTGTATCAGGCCTGTTCCGGATGTGAGTTTCTTTGCAGTGAAAAAGGGAAATGCCTTTAAACAGCTTCCGGTGAGTTGATTATTGAACCAAATCGTTTTGTCGGGATCTGTCGGGATCTATTCCCACGTCGCGCTGATGGAGGCTATTTTTAACCCTCTGCCTCCTGAAAACTTCCGCAGCAGCGCCAGACATTAGCAGGGTTCATGTGCTGTTAGCATGAGCTGTTAGCATGAGCTGTTAGCATGAGCTGTTAGCATGAGCTGTTAGCATGAGCTGTTAGCATGAGCTGTTAGCATGAGCTGTTAGCATGAGCTGTTAGCATGAGCTGTTAGAATCTCCTTTAATCAGAGGCGAGCGGGGTCCCCCAGGGGTCATTACGCGGCACCTGTTCCGTTGGTCTGGATGACGCATTACGCACAGGTCAGAGGAGAGGAGAGGAGAGAGAGGGGAGAGAGAAGAGGGGAGAGGAGAGAGAGGGGATAGGAGAGAGGAGAGAGAGGAGAGGAGAGGAGTGAGAGAGCGTTCTAATAATATAATAGTGATTTAATTTAGTTTGACGTGTTTGAAGAGTGGTACTTCTCAGTCGGACTCATTGAACAGTTGTTTTCTCATGATTCGTTCTCACAGCTGTATTTGCCACAAACGTAAACATCAGAATGTTTTAATTCAATAAATATATATAATATACAATCCTCAGCCACTGAAAACAAACGATACTATTTGGGCTCTGAAACGTATACATAAATATTCTTATAGATTACGAAGCAAATGTGGTCAGTACTTTCATTAAACAATACTTATTTGATGTATTAAATGAAGTTTAAAAAACATTGTTCCACAATATATAACTTATAATAATGTGGGGTTTTTTTGGAGCGAAAATAAATGTGTTTTCTTGACACTAAAACAGGACTTGTCTGATTTAAACACGGGCCTAAGAACCATGAGGGTCTCTATCTTAAATATTTAAGGCTAAACTAATTCTTGTTTCAGAGCAATTTTACTTTTTAATTACCGGTATAATTATTTTTAAATCATGTTTTAGCCTCAGCAGACAGAGTCGTAAAGAACTAAACTTTTACAAACTCCAAAAACGAAGGTAGGTGTTTGCTGTCATCTGGTGGAGTAGAAAGGTACTGCATGGAAACCTGTTCAGAAGGAAGTGGATGTGAAACTGAAATACCACCTTCCTTATTGTGTATGAACTGTGCTATACAAATAAACTTTCAATAGACAAAAAAGGATCTGTTTCTTGTTGTCAGACAGAAGCAACAGTTTCACCATTTTATGTCTCTTTTTCATCAATTACACAAACTCACCAAATGTGTTTCACAGCGAGAGACTAGAGAGAGAGAGACCAGAGAGAGACCAGAGAGAGATGCCAGAGAGACTAGAAAGAGAGACCAGAGAGACTAGAGAGAGACCAGAGACCAGAGAAGGACCAGAGAGGGACCAGAGAGAGAGACTATAGAGACCAGAGAGAGAGAGACCAGAGAGAGACGAGAGAGAGACCAGAGAGAGAGAGAGACAGACCAGAGAGAGACAGACCATAGAGTGACCAGAGAGAGAGACAGCAGGGAGAGACCAGAGAGAGAGAGGGACCAGAGAGAGAGACCAGAGAGAGACTACAGAGAGACCAGAGAGAGAAACTAGAGAGAGAGACCAGAGTGAGAGACCAGAGAGAGAGACCAGAGAGAGAGACTAGAGAGAGTCTAGAGAGAGAGAGACACCGAGGGACAAGAGAGACCAGAGAGAGAGAAACAGACCAGAGAGAGACAAGAGAGAGAGACCAGAGAGAGAGAGCATAGACAGACCAGAGAGATAGAGACTATAGAGAGAGAGAGACTAAAGAGAGCGAGACAGACCATAGTGACCAGAGAGAGAGAGACCGGAGAGACCAGAGAGAGAGACCAGAGAGAGGGAGAGACTAGAGAGAGACCAGAGACAGACACCACAGAGACCACAGAGAGACCACAGAGATGAGAGAGAGACTAGAGAGAGAGAGACCAGAGTGAGAGACCAGAGAGAGAGACTAGAGAGAGACCAGAGAGACTAGAGAGTCTAGAGAGAGAGAGACACCGAGGACAAGAGAAACCAGAGAGAGACGAGAGAGAGAGAGACCAGAGAGAGAGAGACTAGAGAGAGAGAGACAAGAGAGAGAGAGTACCTGAAATGGGTTGGAGAGCTACAGGTTGGAGACCATTGTAGTCCAAAGAATAATACATATTGGTTTGTTTACATGTATAAATAAGTCTGTAATACACTAGTGCAAGAATCTGCTGTATCAAAACCACATATGTAACCTCTGTAACAGCAGATCTGCAGACTGATCAGAGCCAATGTGATGCTGAATCCATAAACAGGGATTACATTTGGAAACATTTTCAATTATTTATGACCCAATTGTCTCCCACTCCCTGTTCACAGGTGACGGGAGACGTGCTGATAACCATCGTGGTGCAATGCCCTATTTTTCTGTTCGACCTACTTCAATTATGTCTCCATGTAATCATTTCGGAGCAGGTCACGGAGGACAGAAGCAGTTTTATTATTATTATTATTATAAATATTATGTAACACAGTAGCCAACAGAGGGCGCCACCAGCCTTTGGAATCTGACTCGAAGTTTCAAAACAAACACAAAAGCGTTTAAGAAACCGCATTATAGATCCACACTCGGACTTTAAGCTTTATTAACCATGTAATAGCAACAGTTATATACGTTAGCTTAGCATTAGCTTGGTAATGATCCAGGACATTTATAGACAACTATGGACATTTATGGACATAGAACACACGCCCCTTATGACTCTATGTTTGTATTTGTAACCCTTATCATTGCATTTCCTGTGTTTGGACTGATTCTCTGATCTGTGCTGGCGAATCCACAACTTTGTAAGATAACTACAGTTGTGTTTTATCAATTTATTTGACTTGCACGGCTTAGTATTCTCTGCTAGACCCAGTGCGTAAAAGTAAAGTTAATATTTTTTCTTAGCGGTTGGATTTAGCGGTAACACATCCTGAGTCTGTGAAGTCAGTGGCTATCAGAGAGGGGCTTTTATTTTCCACAGTCATTCACAAAGTTGTCGTATTGGAAGTTCCGGTTTGCCCTGACAGCTCGCGGCCATTGACGGTTCTCTCCGCAGCCGCAGAGAGAGAGAGCTGGAGCGGGGACGCAGCGAGGCACCACCACCGGGACTGGAACCACAACCTCTGCGACAAAACAGGAAGCCTCCACCTGCGATTGCACACACATACACACCCGCACACACACACATACACACACATATACATACGCACACACTGCTTCTACCTGCTGCCCTGTCGCCTCTAACCCGGGATTGCAAACTCTCACACTGGAATCCATGTTTTATCCACTGCTGTCACTCGTGTAAAAGCAACAAGCAGTTAGTCCAGACCCGGTCTCCTCGGTCTGATCGGTCTCTTCTGTCTCCTCGGTGTGTCTCTGGTGTCTTCTGTCTTCTCTCCGCTTCAAAGAGAATCAAAGGTGAGTTCCCGCTTTTGACTTTGATGTCTTCACTTCTCTGCGTCTCTCTCAAACTCTCAGTGTTTCACATAAATCCATTTCTCACGCGTTCTTTCACTTCTCTGTGTCGTATTTTACGCGTGCTTAAAAAGAGGTTTGGGTTAAAACTAGCGACGTCGAGTGCCACATGTGTTAACTTTGGTCTTAAAGCTGAGGTGCCTAACTTCTCTGAGTTTCATAAACACTGTGTTGTGTGGATGTCGTAACAGAAAGGAACTTGTAAAAAGTAAAATGTTGTGAATCCATTTTCCCTCTGAGTCACTATTGGACTCTTTAGGACTCTTTAGGACTCTTTGGGTCTCTATGGGTCTCTATGGGTCTCTATGGGTCTCTATGGGTCTCTTTGGGACTCTTTGGGACTCATTCAAGCTGAAATACGTGAAAAATCCCAAATATATAAAACTGATGTAAACAGAAACTAGCACGGATTCTTTGAGTAAGTAAGTAATCTATATTTATATACCGCCTTTCACAGACCAGAGTCACAAAGCGGTTTACAATTGTTATTTTTGGGCACTTACTCAGTTCCATTGTGGTGGTTAAAGTTACAAACCCCAGCTTTAATCTGCAGTCGTGTGATAGAGTTTAGTCTTGTTTTCATAGAACTACAACATACTGTTTTTACCAAAAACATGTGTTGTTCTCAGTGAGTCACTATTGGACTCTTTGGGCTGAGAGCTGATTGGCCGAGAGAAGGTGGTCCATTCTTTTGACACCGGATAAATATACAGTGATTAAACAGTTTTTAAAGTTTAAACTAGTTCCATAGATGTTATTACAGTTTCATTGTTGTTCTTGATTCTTTTTTCTGCCAAAGTTAGACATTTTGTACTTGATTCTTGCTTCTTCATTAAGTTGGAGATTTTAGATTTAATTCCTTTCGATTCCTTTTTTATGCTAAAGCTAGCGCTGTGGGACAAATACAGAATCTCTTGTGGTTTGAAAGTTACAAACCCTAGCTTTAACTCAGTGACTGCCAGTTGTTTTTGATCTCACTGACTTTCAAGACCCACAGAATATTGTGTGCTATGACTGTGTGAAATATGAAACCAGATTCTGAAAGTTTGGACCGTCTTCTTTCATCAGAAAAAATAAGTTTGTTTCTCTCTAGTTCTGTTCTTCTTTGATCCCGGTGGAATACAGGGAAGTTTGACAGAAATCACCGTTTCAGACACATGTCACTGAGTGGACATGGAGTCGAGTGTATTCAAAGCATTGATCTGTGCGATTCTTGGAGAGAAAAACAATAAAAGATCAAAGCTAAATGACGTTAAAGCTCATCTTTAACCACAGACCGTACAAAGTATAGTTCAGTCTCTTCTTCTCTGGATTCTGCTCCACTGTTAGCAAGAGCTAATGCTAATAAAGTGCTAACGCTAATAAAGTGTCAACGGCCTCCAGGAACAGGCTTCTTATACACAGGGTTCTTTGCATTTAGTTTCTTTTCTGAGAATGTGGTTTGCCTGGAGACATGAGGGTCAGGAGACATGAGGGTCAGGAGACATGAGGGTCAGGAGACATGAGGGTCAGGAGACGTGAGGGTCAGGAGACATGAGGGTCAGGAGACGTGAGGGTCAGGAGACGTGAGGGTCAGGAGACGTGAGGGTCAGGAGACGTGATGGTCCGGAGACGTGATGGTCAGGAGCAGGAGATGGTCAGGAGTGGTCAGGAGCAGGAGATGGTCAGGAGCAGGAGAGGGTCAGGAGATGGTCAGGAGCAGGAGAGGGTCAGGAGTGGTCAGGAGCAGGAGATGGTCAGGAGCAGGAGATGGTCAGGAGCAGGAGATGGTCAGGAGTGGTCAGGAGCAGGAGATGGTCAGGAGTGGTCAGGAGCAGGAGATGGTCAGGAGTGGTCAGGAGCAGGAGATGGTCAGGAGCAGGAGAGGGTCAGGAGTGGTCAGGAGCAGGAGATGGTCAGGAGCAGGAGAGGGTCAGGAGTGGTCAGGAGCAGGAGAGGGTCAGGAGCAGGAGAGGGTCAGGAGTGGTCAGGAGCAGGAGAGGGTCAGGAGTGGTCAGGAGCAGGAGATGAGCAGGAGAGGGTCAGGAGTGGTCAGGAGCAGGAGATGGTCAGGAGCAGGAGAGGGTCAGGAGTGGTCAGGAGCAGGAGAGGGTCAGGAGCAGGAGATGGTCAGGAGTGGTCAGGAGCAGGAGATGGTCAGGAGTGGTCAGGAGCAGGAGATGGTCAGGAGTGGTCAGGAGCAGGAGATGGTCAGGAGCAGGAGATGGTCAGGAGCAGGAGATGGTCAGGAGCAGGAGATGGTCAGGAGATGGTCAGGAGCAGGAGAGGGTCAGGAGCAGGAGATGGTCAGGAGTGGTCAGGAGCAGGAGAGGGTCAGGAGCAGGAGAGGGTCAGGAGCAGGAGAGGGTCAGGAGCCGGCAGATAGCTGAGTGAGGTCAGCACTTTCTGCTAAACACATGGAGGATATAAATCAGTCGTTGTGCATTAGCTTTGGTTTCACCGCCGCCATGTTTCCACATTAGTGCTGAAGGGCATTACAGGGGAGAGAAAGTCTGTATCAGGCTATAATCTGGACTAAAACTGTATCAAACTATAATCAATAAACTATAATCTGGATTAAAATCAGGCTCTGACTAAAATATGGCAACGTTTAAACTTGTGTTGATTGTCTTTGTTTTTGTGTCTTGGAAAAGGTCAAAAGTCTCATTGGTTTGAGAGAAAAGAAAGGTATTAAAGGTGAATTGTGTAACTTTCCTGTTGCCTTTTCCAACTGAAAGGACATCAGTCCAGACGTGTGAAACTCAGGCCCGCGGGCCAGATGCGGCCCAAAGACTGTTTTTAGTGGCCCCGAACATGATGTTTATCCATATGAACGACCACGACATGTTAAACATCACGCATTTTATCAGAAAAACAACTGCATTTCATTTATTCTAAAATTTGAACCCAACACATTAGAAGTTTGTGTTTTTAATGTGTTTAACTTTATATTTGGTCCAGTTTTGGTTAAATTCAAATAATAAACACATTTCATGACAAATAAAAGTAAAGTCAAAACATCTTCATAATGTAAAAAAACAATTCTAATGTATCCTTTTTGTTGTTGTTCCCTGAATCCTCATCTATGCTTGTATGCATCTGTCATTTCTTCTAAAACTAAAGTGCAAATCCTATTATTGTAACATCAAGTAGAGGTTAAAGTTGTTGTCATAGCGACTCTTTTT
The DNA here is from genome assembly GCA_964034765.1 of Knipowitschia caucasica. Classification (NCBI taxonomy): domain Eukaryota; kingdom Metazoa; phylum Chordata; class Actinopteri; order Gobiiformes; family Gobiidae; genus Knipowitschia; species Knipowitschia caucasica. The sequence continues at coordinate 31,707,736 of OZ035832.1, forward strand.
CACTCAAGTTAAAGGTGATAATAATGCATTTGTCCAGCCTCGGTCTGACGTCAGCTTTGGCCTGATAGCTCAGATTCTGTGGAAATGTGTCGCTGCTATTTGGAAGTTCTGCTGAATCTGAAAAATTCAAATGTGTTTTATTTTACAGTGTTTCGTTTGACAGAAAAACAAGTGACGCAACAACATATTTTGAAGGAAATGGAAAGGCCATTTTGACATAACAAATTATTTAGTAGTAGTAGTAGCAGTAGCATCAGCAGTAGTAGTAGCAGCAGCAGTAGCAGCATCAGTCGTAGTAGCAGTAGCAGCAGCAGCAGTAGCAGTAGCAGCAGAAGCAGCAGTAGTAGCAGGATGAACTTAGATCAGACTTTGATCTTGTGTTTTTGTTGCGACTGTTGCATTATTATGAAACTCTGTTTTATTTTATTGGACTCACTAATGTCAATTTAACCACTTTTATGGACTTTGGTCTCTGCTCCGTATGATTCAAAGGCTGTATGTGTTTTTATCACTCTCTGTTTGAACAGTTTGATTCTCTGATCTGCTGTTGGAGAATCGACTGTTTTGTAAAGTCCTCAGAGATAACTACAAAAACATACAAACACACAGAATGGAATCGTCTTGAGCTAGTGCTGTAACATGTTTAACTTTAACCACATTCTTCCAAAACAACCCATTTATTGTTGGAACATCTTTAAAAGTGCTAAAGGATTTTGGAAATATGTTTTAATAAAAAAGGGAAAGATGTAATATTTCAGCAGAAAGATAATCTCTGTTTTCACCTCTGGCTCCTGAGTCTGATCAGATGGTCAGTCTGGTCAGATGAGTCTGAGCCTTTTTGGGAAACAGCTCCATCTATTTTTATTCAGATTTTTAGTTTCTATTGAGGACAGTTCCTTTGGCGCAGTGCACGGTCACACACCGAGGCGCGGTGCACGGTCACACACCGAGGAGCCCCAACGCTGGAAGGATTTAAAAGTGTAAAAATCAAATGAGTTGGGTCTAATTCTGTCAAATCACTCCCATACAGTTTTTCATATCTTTTATCAGTAGGAGATGGCGTCGTGGGCAGAGGTCAGAGAAAGCGAAAGTTGGTGAAATTACTTCAAAAATCAACCTCAGAAACGGTGAAAGTAGTAATTAAGCTTTATTTATACAGCGCCTTTCACAGACCGAGGCCACAAGGAGCTAAAGTTAAAATACAATTTGAAATGTGCGTACAAAAAATAAAAATAGAATCGCCAAGACAAGCTCTGATGCAAACTTTGTACTGTCCCAAATGTTCTTCATTATTAGCAGTATAGTTGATCAGGTTCCCCATTAGCAGCCGCTGCTCCCTCAGTCTCCTTCACGCTCACGCTTCCTGCTTTTATGCTTTCAGATTGTTAGGAGCGATTGCATAACGTCATTTTCAGAGTGGAACATGTAAGAAGCCAGCGCCTGTCAATGTTTCACTCTGGTCTCACAGAGGACACACTTTACAACTGCAGCCCGGAGGGAACTGGGAGAAGTGGAAAAGGAGGATTTTTGAATGCTGAGTGTGTTTAGCTGGATCTCTGTGCGTTGCTACAGCAGGCTGCGACCTGCCAAAGAATGTGGAGAGAGAGGAAGCCAGACCAGACCGAGCCAAATGTGATCAGATCGACTGCAGAGAAGACGATGCAGAGAGAGAGAGAAAACAAGACTCTAGTATCTTAATAATCCAATTAGAATCATCTGTTTTATTCTACACTTAAACACATGTGTGGCACCACCTGTAGCTTAAAGCCAGGCCCTGTCAGACCTATGAAGCTAAGCAGGGCAGGGCCTGGTTAGTTCTGTGACGGGAGACCAGTGGGGCGGCAGTAAAGTGCCAAACTGTGGTTGTGTCCTTAGGCAAGACACTTCCCCCACATTAGAGTGAATCTGGTGTGTGTGTGTGAATGGTTGGTGGTGGTGGGAGGGGCCGATGACAGACTGGTTGCCTCGCCATTTGGCAGCTGTGGCTACAATAGTAGTTTATCACTGTGTGTAGTGAATGAATAATGTGTTATTGTAAAATTTAGTTTGGATGAGACGCTGTGTATTCATGAACAGCAGGAGCTGTGATTACACAGATTGTAGCTAATGTTCTTCTGTCTCAGTCACAAACACTCTCATTCAACCCTCACCTTTTGTACATGTTGTTGGTAGGGGAAACCAGAGCACTAGGAGGAGACCGAAGCACCTGGAGGAAACTTACACAGAGCACATGTGTTTGCACTCGTGCTTCTCGCTGTGAGGCTCAAGTGCTACTGATAAAAACAGTGTATATAAATTGCATGAATGAACCTGCAGCCCCCAAAGCTCCGCCTCCTCCAGCTCTGATTGACAGCTCTCTGTTGTCCTCCGGCTCTGATTGACAGCTCTCTGTTGTTGTGGTCTTCGCTCTGATTCAAAGTTCCGTGTGTTTGTGCCGCTCACCTCCGTGTGAAGGTGTGACATGTTTTATCACACGGTCCTCTCTCCTGAATCACCCACGGCTGCTGCTCTGGGCTCTGTTCTCTGCTACACTAGTTTATTTATGAATACGTCTTTGTCACGGCCCAAAAGTCACTAACTTCATTTGAATCATTCAGAAAAACAGTGTATGATGAAAGAACCTTTGTCCATGTGTTTGTTTCTTCTTCCTCCTGGATCTTGGCACAGTCCAGAGTCACACCTATTCACTGGAAAATAGTTTTTTCATGTGTACAAGTCTAGATCTATTTACCAAATCAAATGAAAGTGCTGTATGTGGGTAGATGTAGATAGATACACTTTGTTGTCTCAGTTCTAAAGTACGGTAGGAAATAACACAAAAATCCCACTGTCCTTAAACCTCTCATGCATTGACAGCACTAAAGTTTCCTGGATCATCTTTCAGACTTCTATCTTTAGTCCTGCTCTGGGTTGAACTATTGATCGTTCTGTTTGTCTGAGAGTTTGAAGCATAGAAATGTCTTATAATATCTTTTATAAATCGTGTTTTTTTTAGCTCGGTACATTACTACACATCAGTCCAAACATAGCATTGATATTTGTGAATGAGACAGTAATGGGCCTCTCCAGGTTTATTTAGTTAGTTTATTTATATTTATAAAATTGTAATGTTTAATTATGATAGTGATTGGATTTATTCCAGTTTAATTTGTTAATTTTTAAGTTATATACAAGAGTCTGTTTTAGTCATACTGAAAGTTAACAAGTGTGACCTGGAAACTGGAAATCTTCTCACTAACTGCACAAACAAAATCTCTCACAGTCATTATTATAATGACCAACAATTGGACAATCAAATGAATGACGTTAAAGACCTGATGATAATAATAATTATTATTATTATTATTGTTATTATTAATATATTTTATTTGTATGCTATCTTTCTGGGCACTAAAGGTTGCAAAAGGAATAAAAATAATAATAAAAATTAAGCCTCTTCTGTCTTCCTGCTGGTCCTGGACCGGGCAGAGAAGATGGTGGTACTTACCATAGCAACACACTGTTTACTTGCAGTTGTTAGCATTAGCATTCGGTAGCCTTTAAACTATTTGTTTTAAAAGCGGTATTTCAAATGTCACCTGTTCTAGATCTTATTTAAAAGGTAAAAAAAAAAACCTGTATTACTTACTTTTGATACGTTTGTTGGAAAATTATTCAACAGTTTTTGGGGGGAATGGGAGGAACCGAAATATCTGCTCTTGAAGTTTTAGTAGTTTCAGAATTCTGGAAATCCTGGTGGTAAATTATTAACTAGTTAGTTCCTTAATATCATTCATCGGAAAGTGTTTTTGCAGAAGACGTCCAAATCAGGCCTAAAGTTATGTCCAGTAGCTTTAATAACATCTGACATGGTCATTAGGTCATGACATTAGGATAAAGAGATCCTTGTCCCACATGGGGAAATGTCAGTGTTGCATCAGCAGTTACAGGACAGTAGGAATGAGGAGCACACAACACAAGATAAATGAGCAATAACTCTATGTTTAAAATAGGATGATAAAATAATACTAATAAAACCTAACTTTAGCATAATAAAGAAGCAAGTACAACATCTCCATACTAAGCAAGGATGCTAAAGCTAGAGATATTTATTTTAGTGGTATATAATATAAATATATAGTATATAAAACTGTTCCCCTCAAACGCTTCAGACCAGAGGGATGATGTTGTCAGTGTTTCCGGTGGTGATGAGCGGTTGTCATGGTGATCCATGGTGTGCACAGACTGTTGGACGTCCTTCCCCTCGGTGCAGACGGAGCGTGTACTAAACCAGTTGTAGAAAGTGAAGCATTTATAGTCTTTCTGCTGCTTTTGGCACATTTCCACAATGGACTTCACTTCAATAATAATGCAGTGATTTGTAGAGCACAGTCTTTGAGAGTGAGGTGGAATGAATTTGATTATTTTGTGGTTTGACCCTCTAAAGCTGGGGCCCCCCGGTCCTGGGTCCTGGGTCTACAGCCAGTCTGTGAGAGATCCCTCTCTGTGTTGGTTTCCCCGAGGTTTCTCACTTATTCCCCAATGACTTTTTCCGTGTCGATGCAGGAGGCTCTAAGAACTTTGATTTTGGACATTTTAATGACATTTCTGGACATATTTTATAACATTTATAAACATAGGTCGTTCCCTAAAGACCAATGGCTCTTGTGTGTTTGTTACTATTGCATTTCCTGTGGTTTTATTCTGTTATCACAATCATATCCAACTGCTACAACTATTGGTATAAAGTGCTGTTTCCATGGAGACGCTGCGACGCTGCTGTTGTTCCACTGTCCCCTACAGGCCGGAGGCTAGAGCTACATGGTCTTCAGTGGCCATCTAAACACTATGCAGGAGCCTGGTTGTTTTTGCTAATGACTTTGCAGCGTCTTCGTCTAAATCCTCCCTGAGAGTCGCCTGTCGCAGTAGAAGACCTATGTTTTCTAAAGTGTCTGTGCTGGTGTCTCGCTGGTGTCTGTGCTGGTGTCCGTGTTCCAGTGTCATGTGATCTCGGACTCTTGTTAGTTTGGTTGTTTCGCTCTCTCTGCTCTGGGGACCTTTGCTCAGCTGCAGATAACTCATTGACCACAGGGACCGCCCACAGGGACCGCCCACAGGGACCGCCCACAGGGAAAATCAATACACACTCTGGGAATCCTCACACAGGAGCCCAGGAAGTAGAGCGAGTAAGGGCTGCATCAAACTGAGGCTGGAGAATCACAAAGACAGTTATTTAAACGGAAAGACACTATTTATTTATATTTATATTTATTGTAAGTCTCTCCAGATCATGGGTCAACTTAAACTAATCATATTTGACCTTTTAACGTTTAAAGTGAGTTATCTGTAATACAATACAGTGACATGCTGTTTTAATAGCTATGTTTACAACTGTCAAGCGGCTCATCCAATCGGAGCAGAGGGATTTGGGTTGCCAGTTTGTGAAGGTCATGGCTCTTATCTTTTGTTTTTTTCTCTTTACAAAATTCAAAAACAAAAACTTTTAGCACCACAGTTAAATCAAAGCAGATACAAAAATAAGTCACACGTAACAGGAGTTTGTACTGTTAAAGCTAAACCCCAGCAGGTGGATTGCTTCTGTAGGCAGTGCATTGCTTCTGTGTCACAGATTCTGGCAACAAAAGTAGGATTTATTGTGGATATTTTGAAGATTCGTTTTTTGTTTTGTTGTCGACAGAAGCGTCTCATCTTTGTCACTTTTTCTATAAAACTGTCAATGTTTTACTCGACACAAAACCACTCACTTCAAGCCTTGACATTTTTCACATTTATGGTTTGAGATATTTAGTTATTTTTACTCAAAATATACTTTTTAAACATACACCATCGACTCTCACTGATGTCTGCCGTCGTTGTGTCCTTGGGCAAGACACCTCTGGGAACAGCAGGTGCCACAGTGGGGCGGCTGCGGCTGTAAAGTGCCAAACTGTGGTTGTGTCCTTAGGCAAGACACTTCCCCCACATTAGAATGAGTCTGGTGTGTGTGTAAATGGTTGGTGGTGGTGGGAGGGGCCGATAGCACAGACTGGTTGCTTCGCTTCTGTCAGTGTGCCCCAGGGCAGCTGTGGCTACAGTAGTAGTTTATCACCACTGTGTGAGAATAATGATGTGAAAAGACTTTGAGTGTCTGAAAAGTGCTGTATAAAACCAATTTATTATTCTTATTATTATTACTTTAAATTATCTGACTCTGTTTGTTTGCTTGCCAATGCAAACTCTGAACCTGTGATTTTTTTTCTTTTATTCTTTCAAGTTGTATTTTCAGTTCCTTCTCTGGCATTGATTAATCGGGAATTGCCTAAACGCGTCCTCTCCTCTGATTGGCTGACTCTGCTCCTATAGAAACCCGGCCTCTCCTCCGATTGGCTGACACTGCTAAAGAAACCCGGCCTCTCCTCTGATTGGCTGACACCGCTCCTATAGAAACCCGACCTCTCCTCTGATTGGCTGACACTGCTCCTCTAGAAACCCGTCCTCTCCTCTGATTGTTTGAGGCTGGATCCCCATTGTCTCTGGACCAGGACAGACTGGTCTTGTTTATGGTGAGGTGTTTATGACGCATGGCTGATACTAATGCTAATGCTAAGGGCCCTTCAACCATGCGTCTGTGAAAGTGCTGCCGGCGCATTCCCGTCGCATTCTTTCCACGTTCGGCACAAATCTCCTTCTTTACATTCTGTGTCGTGTCACGGTGTTCTGTCGAGTTGGTCTGCCCGTCGAGATGATCTGGCTCAGCTGTTAATGATGTAATGCAAACCTGCGCATGCGCGTCTCACGGCAGCCGAAGCAATCCAAGATGGCGGACATGTAGTCCGCGAATTGCTTTTAAAAGTTAAATACGACCAAATTAAGACACAAATGTCACTTTTAATGCAGTTTGAGGCGAGATGTTGATGGTTCCGCGTTGTGATATGTGTGTTTTAAGAGTAAGAGTTTCGTGTAAAGTTTGTTTTAAGCAGTCCACTGCTCCTGTGAAACTACACAGCAATTCGCGGACTACATGTCCGCCATCTTGGATTGCTTTGGCTGCCGTGAGACGCGCAGCGCAGGTTTGCATTACATCATTAACAGCTGAGCCAGATCATCTCGACGGGCAGACCAACTCGACAGAACAACGGCGTCCGGCGCATTCCACAGGAACATGATGACATTTTTAGTTGGACTGTGATTTATTTTATTTTATTTATTTATTATTTAATGTATATTGTGTTGTGTTTATTGTGCTGGATTAAATGCTTCAGTGGTTACAAATGGAACAGGAGGAACTTATTTCTATAGTTTAACTAAAAATATGATCCTAGTTTATGATCGGAAAGACAAGTTTATTCAGATTCATAAAGAAGGAAACTCAAAGTGTGGGATAGACATAAAACAATCACATATATAATAGATTTTATTCATAACACACCTTACAAATGCAATGCACAGGTGCTACAGAAAGTTCAAAACATCATTTTTTTATTGAACCTGGATTTAAACATTGATACAGACTTATTAAAATGTTTTAATGTTGATGATTCTAGTTTAGTCCATTTCATAATATTCTAATGTTCTACAAAACGTGAGACAATTATCAACAAATCCAGGTTTATATCACATGTCCCGCCCTCCACCGTTTCACCAATCAGAAAGTCTGTGATCCGGACGCCAGAACTCACCGCATGGAGCGGTATCTCACTGGTAAAGTACCATGTGGCGCAGAACTAAAAAAAGTCTCGTTATGATTCTCAAATTCTCAAAACAAGGAATAAAACCAGGATTTCTATCTTTGTGAAAAAGATCTTGGTTATAGATTTGTTGTTGACAAAACTCTTGTCTATTCAGCTGTTATGGTCCCAGCTGGATTCGTCTGCATATCTGGCAACCTGAGACAGGGAGAGTGGGAGAGGCTGCAGTGCCACTTTTGGCCACATTTTTACAGACCGCTCCTTTAAAATGGTTTATTGTCAATCTTTGCCTTTTGTCATTTCAAACACGTTACCAAGAAAAGGTCAGGATAATTTATGGATAATAATCCTACAGGAGAGAGTACAGTCCCTACAGGACTACTCTCTCCTGTAGGGACTGGGTGGTACTCTCTCCTGTAGGGACTGTACTCTCTCCTGTAGGCACTGTACTCTCTCTTGTAGGGACTGGGTGGTACTCTCTCCTGTAGGCACTGTACTCTCTCCTGTAGGCACTGTACTCTCTCCTGTAGGGACTGGGTGGTACTCTCTCCTGTAGGCACTGTACTCTCTCCTGTAGGGGCTGTACGGTACTCTCTCCTGTAGGGACTGGGGGGTACTCTCTCCTGTAGGCACTGTACTCTCTCCTGTAGGGACTGGGTGGTACTCTCTCCTGTAGGCGCTGGGTGGTACTCTCTCCTGTAGGCGCTGTACTCTCTCCTGTAGGGGCTGTACGGTACTCTCTCCTGTAGGGACTGGGGGGTACTCTCTCCTGTAGGGACTGTACTCTCTCCTGTAGGGACTGGGTGGTACTCTCTCCTGTAGGCACTGTATTCTCTCCTGTAGGTGCTGTACTCTCTCCTGTAGGGGCTGTACTCTCTTGTAGGGACTGGGGGTACTCTCTCCTGTAGGCACTGGGGGTACTCTCTCCTGCAGGGACTGGGTGGTACTCTCTCCTGCAGGGACTGGGTGGTACTCTCTCCTGCAGGGACTGGGTGGTACTCTTTCCTGTAGGGACTAGGAGGTACTCTCTCCTGTAGGGACTGGGTGGTACTCTCTCCTGTAGGCACTGTACTCTCTCTTGTAGGGACTGGGTGGTACTCTCTCCTGTAGGCACTGTACTCTCTCCTGTAGGGACTGGGTGGTACTCTCTCCTGTAGGGACTGGGTGGTACTCTCTCCTGTAGGCACTGTACTCTCTCCTGTAGGGGCTGTACGGTACTCTCTCCTGTAGGGACTGTACTCTCTCCTGTAGGGACTGGGTGGTACTCTCTCCTGTAGGCACTGTACTCTCTCCTGTAGGCACTGTACTCTCTCCTGTAGGGACTGGGTGGTACTCTCTCCTGTAGGCACTGTACTCTCTCCTGTAGGGGCTGTACTCTCTCCTGTAGGGGCTGTACGGTAGAGCCCTGCACGGGCCTATTATCTGGGCCCGAGCCCGGCCCTGGCCCGAGGGGGTGGCGCCCCAGCCCGGCCCGGCCCGATATGGTTTCTCAATTTTCAGGCCCAAAACCCGCATCAAGCCCGCCTTTTTTTTTTTTTTTGTAACCTCCCATAACAATGTTTTAGCGTAGTATATAGTGCCGCGCACTGATATGAACGCAGACTTAGCTAGAGGGCGGAGTTATACATGGTAGTGATGTGTTGCAATGAGTTCTGTGTGTGCGGAGTGGTGCAGAGTGAACATCTGTATGATACACAGCTGTATGATGCCCAGATGCTGCAACATACCTGTAAGTAACGCTATGTGCCGTCAATGACAACACTACACAGAACAACAAACACTACAGCGTGATAGAACGCTATATTCAGTGGGTGCGTTCGTAAATGTATTCTGCCGCTCTGAAAATGAAGAGCCCGAGCCCGGCCCGTGTCCGAGGTCATTATGCGGTCATCGGCCCGAAGCCCGGCCCTCGGGCTGTCGGGCCGTCGGGGCCCTCGGGCCAAGGGCTCAAGTGCAGGGCTCTACTGTACGGTACTCTCTCCTGTAGGGACTGGGTGGTACTCTCTCCTGTAGGGACTGGGTGGTACTCTCTCCTGTAGGGACTGGGTGGTACTCTCTCCTGTAGGGACTAGGTGGTACTCTCTCCTGTAGGGACTAGGAGGTACTCTCTCCTGTTGGGACTGTACTCTCTCCTGTTGGGACTGTACTCTCTCCTGTAGGGACTGGGTGGTACTCTCTCCTGTAGGCACTGTACTCTCTCCTGTAGGCACTGTACTCTCTCCTGTAGGCACTGTACTCTCTCCTGTAGGCACTGTACTCTCTCCTGTAGGCACTGTACTCTCTCCTGTTGGCACTGTACTCTCTCCTGTAGGGACTGGGTGGTACTCTCTCCTGTAGGCCCTGTACTCTCTCCTGTAGGCACTGTACTCTCTCCTGTTCGCACTGTACTCTCTCCTGTAGGCCCTGTACTCTCTCCTGTAGGCACTGTACTCTCTCCTGTAGGCGCTGTACTCTCTCCTGTAGGGCTGTACGGTACTCTCTCCTGTAGGGACTGGGGGGTACTCTCTCCTGTAGGGACTGTACTCTCTCCTGTAGGGACTGTACTCTCTCCTGTAGGGACTGGGTGGTACTCTCTCCTGTAGGCACTGTATTCTCTCCTGTAGGCGCTGTACTCTCTCCTGTAGGGACTGGGGGAACTCTCTCCTGTAGGCCCTGTACTCTCTCCTGTAGGCACTGTACTCTCTCCTGTAGGCACTGTACTCTCTCTTGTAGGGACTGGGTGGTACTCTCTCCTGTAGGCACTGTACTCTCTCCTGTAGGGACTGGGTGGTACTCTCTCCTGTAGGCACTGTATTCTCTCCTGTAGGCGCTGTACTCTCTCCTGTAGGGGCTGTACTCTCTTGTAGGGACTGGGGGAACTCTCTCCTGTAGGCACTGGGGGTACTCTCTCCTGTAGGGACTGTACTATCTCCTGCAGGGACTGGGTGGTACTCTCTCCTGGAGGGACTGGGTGGCACTCTCTCCTGGAGGGACTGGGTGGTACTCTCTCCTGTAGGGACTAGGAGGTACTCTCTCCTGTTGGGACTGTACTCTCTCCTGTAGGGACTGGGTGGTACTCTCTCCTGTAGGGACTGGGTGGTACTCTCTCCTGTAGGCACTGTACTCTCTCCTGTAGGCACTGTACTCTCTCCTGTAGGCACTGTACTCTCTCCTGTAGGTGCTGTACAGTACTCTCTCCTGTAGGGACTGGGGGGTACTCTCTCCTGTGGGGACTGTACTCTCTCCTGTAGGGACTGGGTGGTACTCTCTCCTGTAGGCACTGTATACTCTCCTGTAGGCGCTGTACTCTCTCCTGTAGGGGCTGTACTCTCTTGTAGGGACTGGGGGTACTCTCTCCTGTAGGCACTGGGGGTACTCTCTCCTGCAGGGACTGGGTGGTACTCTCTCCTGCAGGGACTGGGTGGTACTCTCTCCTGTAGGGATTAGGAGGTACTCTCTCCTGTTGGGACTGGGGGGTGCTCGCTCCTTTAGGGACTGTACTCTCTCCTGTAGGGACTGGGGGGGTAGTCTCTCCTTTTGGTAGTTTGTGTCCAGAGCATTCCTAACATTCCTGTGCAGTGGAGGTAGAGACCGAGTGAAACTCGACCTGAGTCTGTTCAGATAAAACTGAGACAATCCAGTAAAGAACTTTATTTTAGAGTTTTTAGAGTTTTATTTTATTTTAGTAAATTACAAAGTGTTTTGATTTTTAAGACTTATTAAAGCTCCGTAAGGACTGGGTCAGAATGGATCATCCAAATGGGTTCTTCTGTTTTAATCTGGTAGGAATGAACTAGACAGAGACGGATCGTGGTGCGCCAAAACTCTGGAAGTTTATTTTGGTTTCTCTCAAGTTACAGTGGTTTCCGATGTTTCTTTCTCTCAGACAGAACAAAGGAAGTACACAGTTTATATAGTCATTGTCACGTCACACATCGAAAGACATACGTGTCACACAGAGATGGAGCATCGCAAATCATAGTCATAACATGGATGTAGCATCAGAGTCCTTGTACAGTCTTGTGCTTGTCCTGCACCAGATCGCTATCTAATCCTAACAAACTATTTACATTTGTCTGTTTTGAAAGTGAACCATTCCTGTTCACTTTGAGACCGGGTCCGGAGATCAGGACCTAGACTAGAGGCAGAGTCCAATAGTTTTTGTTTTATTGCTTAAGCCCAGTTATAACTTTCAATAATTCCTTATTCATTCACTCGTTCACACAACGACCTCTGACCTCAGTCCTGACCTCAGTCTGTAAAGTAAAGCTCTGAGACTCTGGACTCAGACTTAGACTCGGTCTCGGTCTCTGCAGCTTCAGCGTCACTTGTTTTGTGTCACTGTGAAAACTCTGATCCTCTCTGAGGCACAAACACAGGAAACATGAGTTCATTTGTTAAACGCTTTTACTCCAGATTCTGTCCCGGTTCTAAATGATTTCAGTTTCTCAGAACCTCCTTCTGCAGAATCCAACTCTGAACCTTTGGATCAGAGGATTCAGAATCACTGCAGAGACTTTAGCTAAGGGTTAGTACAGTCATATAAACTAATCAATGGTTCAACTCAGAAACTCACTGAACACCTAAAAACCTGCATCTTTTATTTATTATTATCTTTATGATCTGTGAATGAAAGCTAACCCAGGCCCTTTTTATTTATTGTTATTATTAGAGGTGCAACGGTTCATCACTGATCCGTGATCCGTTCGGTTCAACGTCTTCGGTTCGGTACAGACGTGATCCGCGGTTTGATTTATGAAAAAAAAGTTGTGCGCACGTTGTTCAGTCCACACACAGCGCGGTCATTGCGAGCGGAGGAACGGAGGAGCTTGAAAGCCCTGCGTCATTTAAATCCCCAGTATGAGAGCATTTTGGCTTCACTGTAACTACACTGATAATTAATATTCGACAAAACTGTCACGATGTGTAAGCACTGTGGCACAAGAAAGACATGAGTGAAAAAAGCGTCTCAACGACCACCTATTGTCGCGGCATTTAAGCAGCTCCTTTACGCACAGTCAGACCAGGCTAAAGTCAACTCTCCCGCGCATCCTCAGCTGCGCTCACGACTGACGCTTGGACGTCCCGCGGAACCTATAATAGATCCATGAGCGGAACCGCTCAGTTCATCACCGCAGACTGGGAGATGAGAAGTCTGGCGCTGCAGACACGCCCCCTCTACGACAGTCACACAGTCACACAGTGCAGGTACTGACACAACAGCGGAGGAATGGAAGACAAAGGCCCAGTACTAATATCCCAGTCACAACTGATAATGCCAAAAATTAAATAAATGCAGTGAATGAGGCTGGGCCCAGAATGGACCCCCTCCTTGGGAGAATCAGGAAGGTGGTGTAATATATGAGGGTAAATATCCTCATAAAGTGCCTTCTTATGTTGCACTTTGTGTTGTTTTTCATTAATTATGTTAAATAGACATAATTGGATGGATGGAATATGCCTTCCATCCATCCATCCATTTCCTTCCTCTTAATTCATTTCTAGGGCAGGTGGGGGCAGTCAGAGCAGGTGCCGAGTCCACATGAGCTGTGTTTATTAAAAAGACACCACTTTTTTTTAGAAAAATGAACCGAAAAATGAACCGAACCGTGGCCTCTGAACCGAGGTACGAACCGAACCGTGATTTTTTCAAACCGTTGCACCCCTAGTTATTATTATTATTAGTATTATTATTTTGTTATTAATATATTTTATTTACTTTTCTTGTTTGGCACAGTTGGATTATGTCGATGTACGTGAAAGTGAATCTAAATTATAAATAATAACAAATAATACTGAGTGTTGGAGTTTTGGTCTGAGTCCAAAACTAAAGTGATAAAAAGCTGCTCTTTTGGTTCTTGTGGTTTTTCTGAGACAGAAACTCGGTTCGTAGTAAACAGGAAGTCGTAACAAACGTATGTTTGAGAGGATTATATCTCTCTCTAACGGACTCTTTACTAATCGTTCATGACATCAGTCCTATTTGGTTTTCATTCATTTAAATGCTGATCTATAAAAAGAATTATATAGAAGAAAAACAGTCTGTTTTATACAGACTTTAACAGTTTTTCTTGAAGTTTCACCATTTTAATTTCTTAACATGAAGAAAGCAAATGTATTTTTTTCTTTTTTGGATTTTCTAAGACGTCAGAGCAATAATAACACTTAATGTTGTATCCTTATTTTAATTGTAATTATTATTATAATCCAGCCCTCAAAATGGTTGATGGTAAAAGTGCCTGAAACCAAGTGAGATTCCCCAAAGAGGTGTATTTCAGTTCCAAGGGCTAAAGCTGAAATAAACTGATAAAGTACATTATTTATATTTGTTTGTAAATGTTTGCACTGTAAAAACTCTCACATTTGTTTGACTTTACAATCCTACTCACTAACACTGTCCATGTGGCTTTAACTTCGTATTTTTACTGTTTTTAAAATGCACTTTTTTACTCGTTTGTAAGGAGACCTGGAGTATTATCATTATTATTATTATTATTATTATTTACTTTGTATTACACTGGCCCCTTGTTTATTGCGGGGGTTTCACCATGAATATTTATTTGTATAAATCCAGCCAACCTGTGCAACGCTGCCAAATCGTCTTTGTATCACAGAATCAGAGAATCATTTTCATTGGAGGCGGTTGGAGGCGGTGAACTAAATCAACAGACAAGGCTTTGGCATTGGCTGCATTTGACCTTCTATAATATGGTCTTTCAATTTCTTTTCCATTTCCTTAGTTATAATGTCTTTTAATAATAGGTTGTGTTCATGTGACGACAAAAAATGTAGTGGTGGAAGCTGAAAAATCTTTTCAGATTATGAGTCGCACCAGCTGAAAATACATAGTAAAGAAGTACCATGCTAAAAAAGATCTGGTTATGATTCTCAAATCATTAACGACAAAACAAGGAATAAAACCAGGATTTCTATCTTTGTGAAAAAGGTGTTGGTTATAGATTTGTTGTTGACAAAACTCTTGTCTATTCAGCTGTTATGGTCCCAGCTGGATTCGTCTGCATATCTGGCAACCTGAGTCAGGGTGAGTGGGAGAGGCTGCAGTACCACACTTGGCCACATTTTTACATACTGCTGCTTTAAAGAAGCTATACCCAATTATTTTTCTAAGAAGTTCATAAAAATGCTTATTACTACATACAAGTTCTATTATAATCCATAATTGAATTGAAAACTTGAGGTCATTGATTTAGCAGTTTATGAGATACGGCCGTGAAAAGTGCTGAGTAGAGTCTTAGCGGGACGCTCGTTCTCGAACAGCCTGCATAAAACTGCTAAAACTAGGGCTTCGGCCTCAAAATTTGAATATAATTCTAAAATTAAAAATATATATATATTCGAACAAATATTAGACAGCCCTTATAATTCGAAATGTATTTAATGACTGCAAATAAAATAGTTAGCTCCCAAAGGTTTCACTGGGACGTGCTAGGCAGGTAACAGCTAAGCTAGCTAGTTCAAAAACTCTCTGAAACTACCTGAAAACTGAACAAAGAATTCTGAACATCAGTGGTGAGTTACCCATTTATATACCGAACCTAAATGCATCAGATCCTCTTCAAATGTGTCCTAAAACGTCCTAAAACGTTTCATGTTAATAGTTACTTCCGGGTTTTTCGCGATTGCTTTTGGTCACATTAATAATAATAATAATAATTAATAGTAATTTTGTCATGAAAACGTTTACAGCTAATTCTGAAAACGTCCGTGAATGTGTGTTAAGGATGTATATGTACTGTATACTGTATTGTCCGATTAACATTTAATGGCGTTGATTGATTGATAGGTATTTGTTTATTGAGCGTGGCTAACTCTGCTAGCTCCGCTAGCTTCTCTGCAGATAAGCTGCACAGTGTAGTGACAGGCGCTGAAGGCTTGTTGTAGCTGTTACTTGCAGAGTAATGTTAGTATTTTACACACCTGAATTACAAACAGAGATTGCGTTGCCAAAGGGCAGTGGTCATTATTGGTTTGAGAGTTCTATTATCAAGAAAAATTATAAGGAACATGAGGACGACCTTTCCCTGTGTTTTCCATCACTATTGGATTTACCGGAACACTCTGCAGGCATGATAAGATCGGCGATGAAGACTATTCCTCTCACACCCACTGTAGCCAGATCAAGAGTCCTATCTAACATTCATAACTACTCCCCACACGTACCTCCAAAGCCACCTAGGGCGTCCAACTCAAATTCTCCCACAAAATCCACCGGTCCCTCCCCTAACCCCGAAACCATTCCAGCCCCCCCCCCACCCCCCTCGTTTCCTCCCTAGCCCATCACCAAGAACCCCTCCACCTCCACTCCCCCAACTCCTGCCCCTCCCTCCTCTCCCTAGGATGCACAGGGTCTCTGCTTCGCAACCACTGGCAGTCTAGGTAGAGAAGAGACCCGGCTGGTGCCCTGTCATGAAGCCACCTGTGCCATTCCCTTAGTGATAACACAAAGAATACATAACAGAAAAACATCTGAAGTTAGTCAGTCTAATCTGGGAAATCTAATTCTTGTTCCGTGTAAAAATCAGCCGACCACAACCGCTGACACTGAATCCTTGAAACTTGCTATCCTAGATGTCAGATCTCTTTGTAACTAGTCTTTTTATATTCAATAATTTTATTTGTTCTCATAATCTTGATCTTATGTTCATGGCTGAAACTTGGCTTGACCAAAATACAGAAAATGCAGTTTTAATAGAAGCATCACCACCAAATTTCAAATTTGAATCTGAAATACGGGAAAAAAAAAAAGGAGGAGACTTAGCTGCCATTTTTAGAGACCACTTTGTGTCCCATAGAATGTCTCTTGGGAAGTTTCCGTCTTTTGAATATGTGTCTTTTAAAATACAACCAAAACAATCTCCTCCAATACATTTCGTTGTCCTATACAAGCCACCGCAGTCATGTCACAGTTTTATTGATAATTTTACCGAGTTGCTTTCAGTTGTATGCACAGACTTTGATAGCTTAGTTATTACAGGTGATTTTAATATTCATGTGGATAATGTTAATGACAGAAATGCAAAAGAGCTGAGTTCTTTACTTGATACGTTTGGTCTCACTCAGCACGTGAGTGGCCCCACCCACAGCAGAGGGCACACTCTAGACCTGTTAGTTACTAAGGGGGTGAATATTTCAAATGTAGACGTGGTTGATGTTGTGCTTTTGGATCATTTCTGTGTATTTTTTGACATGTGTTTCACTAACAAACCACCAGTGGACTCTGCAACCGTTCGAAGAAGACACATAAATGAAAATACGAGTGAACTATTTATGGGAATGATAAACTTTGAAAATGCATCGTATTCTACTGTAGATGAACTGTTTAACTCTGTCACCTCTAGTGTTTTGAATGTTCTGGATACCGTTGCCCCTGTGAAGGTTAAAATAGTGAAAAATAAGCAGAAGGCGCGTGGGCTAAAGCAGACTCTGTCAGGGCACAAAAGAGAAAGTGCCGGAGGGCCGAGCGGAAGTGGCGCAAGTCCAACCTCCAGGTTGATAACAAGATATTCAAGGATAAGTTGTGCGAGTTTAACCGGGTGCTACGTAGTACGAGAGAAAGGTATTTTTCTGAAATTATTGAAGGCTGTAACAACCTGCGTGTTCTGTTTTCAACAGTTAATAGATTAACAAACCCCCCTGTTCAGATGCCATTAGAGCTAACTTCCAAACGTAAATGCAATGAATTTGCACACTTTTTCAATGACAAGGTTCAAGGCATCAAAAACGCCATTGTCTCCAATCCACAGATAACAATCCAACAGCCAGAAAGGCTCTTTGAGCTAACTCACTTTGCACCTGTAGGTGATAAAAATGTCCAAGAGATAATCTCCAGTTTGAGCTCCTCCACATGCAGCCTGGATGTACTACCCACTAGATTTCTGAAGTCTGTTCTGAGCAGTCTGTTACCTTCACTCACACAGATAGTAAACATGTCCCTTCATTCTGGAATATCCCCAAAGGCCCTGAAAACTGCAGTCATCAGGCCCCTGCTAAAAAAGAGCAGGCTGGATGCCACTGTACTTAACAACTATCGTCCCATCTCAAATCTGCCATTTATGGGGAAAGTCCTTGAAAAAGTTGTCTACCTACAGCTTACTAGATTTCTTATAATCAACAACTCATTTGATATGTTTCAGTCCGGCTTTAGACCCCACCACAGCACTGAGACTGCTCTCGTCAAGGTTACAAACGAAATCCGGCTGAACACTGACGCAGGCCAAGTCTCAATCTTTATCTTGTTAGATCTAAGTGCTGCCTTTGACACCGTCGACCATGAGATCCACTTACAGAGACTAGAGGACTGGGTTGGCGTCGCTGGCACCGCCCTAAGTTGGTTTAGGTCTTACCTTGAAGACAGGAAGTACTTTGTGGAGATTGGAAACTGTGTCTCAGATCATATGGCCCTGACCTGTGGAGTACCACAGGGGTCGATCCTGGGACCTCTTCTGTTCAATCTCTACATGCTGCCGTTAGGTCAGTTAATATGCAGAAACGAAGTGTCCTATCATAACTATGCAGACGACGCTCAGATCTATGTCTCACTGACTGCAGGAGAACATGGACCAGTGGACTCACTCCTTCACTGTATCCAACAGATCAGTGAGTGGATGCAAAACAATTTCCTTCAGCTAAACGCGGACAAAACTGAAATGAAGACAAAGAAAGAGCGTCATCTGTCACCTCCAGTCTCTCTCCCTAAAACCTTCAAACAAGGTCAGAAATCTAGGGGTAATACTGGACTCAGACTTAAATTTTAATAGCCACATCAAATCAGTAACATCAGCAGCTTTTTACCATCTAAAAAACATTGCCAGGATCAAAAACATAGTGTCTAAAGCAGACTTGGAGATTCTTATCCATGCATTTGTCTCCAGTAGGTTAGACTACTGCAATGGCCTGCTCACAGGTCTGTCCAAACAGGCTGTAAAACAGCTGCAGTACATTCACAATGCAGCAGCTCGAGTCCTGACTAGAACCAGGAAGTACGACCACATTAGTCCGGTCCTCAGGTCTCTGCACTGGCTTCCTGTGGCTCAGAGAATAGACTTTAAAACAGCTCTGCTTGTGTAAAAATATATTAGTGACATGTTAGTACCATACGAACCAGCCCGGACTCTGAGGAGCACAGGGACTGGACTCCTGTTAGTGCCCAGAGTCAGAACTAAACATGGGGAGGCTGCTTTTCAGATTCATGCTGCTAAAATCTGGAACAATCTTCCTGAAGATGTGAGACAGGCCTCCTCTCTGACAATGTTTAAAACCAGGTTAAAGAAAGTTCTGTTTAGCTGTGCATACAACTGAGGGATTTTATATTTTTATCTTTCTTTTTAATGTTCTGTGATTATTTATGATTTTTTTTTCAGCACTTTGAGTTGCCTTGTGTATAAATTGTGCTATACAAATAAACTTGCCTTGCCTTAAGTAGAATTACATTAAAGTCAATGGAGTGTTCTACTGCTGCTGTGAGGAGCTGTGTAATAAATTATAATTAAATATTCTTATATATTCCAATGTTTAAATGAATACATTCGGATGCAAAACTAGCAGTGTTCTTTTACCTATATATTGTGTTAGCAGTGCGTTGCTTTAGTACCATTTCATCAGTGATTGTTGTACAGCTTTCAAGAAGTTGCGCCAATGCTAATGTTAGCATACATGTCAGATCGCAAATTGAGCTAGATGGCTCTGTGTTATGAGAGTGTAGGGGAAATGAGAAGCCATTAAGCGAGTGGGGGGGCGGTGCTAAACAT
Source organism: Knipowitschia caucasica (assembly GCA_964034765.1). NCBI lineage: Eukaryota > Metazoa > Chordata > Actinopteri > Gobiiformes > Gobiidae > Knipowitschia > Knipowitschia caucasica. The sequence continues at coordinate 31,727,150 of OZ035832.1, forward strand.
TCAAATCTTGCAGAAACGGGTATAGCGCCTTTTAATGTTGGTTGTAGAAAATACTTTTAGGCATGAGGCTAATAAACTTGTTGCTAGCGGTTTGCAGATCCAGATAAATAGATATCAAAGCCAAGAGGATTTCCCCACAGTGATGTATTGAAATGGAATCCGAGGACAAGAATTATTCTTCTCTAAACCAGCGTCAAACCTGAGCACAGCCGTTTGCTCGATGTGAGGTCAGACTGTCTGCACATTGTGTCCATCTTATCTCATATCAGGCACCTCTAACTGCAGCCTGGTCCAGCTTGGTTCAGCCTGGTCCAGCTTGGTTCAGCCTGGTTCAGCCTGGTCCAGCCTGGTCCAGCTTGGTCCAGCCTCAAGCTTGAAGACAGCGGCGAAAGCACTCTCTGTTCTCCCTGTGGGTCAAATATGTTTATTTACGATCACTGCTCGTTCTGTAGTGCAACCTCTGCCTCTGTTGTGTGTAGACAGTAGCTCTCTGCAACGAGACCATTTGGGAAGTTTGGGATCCGTCCAATTTCAAATCTGTCCTTGGGGTTTGTGTTGCTGCCGCTCCTCGCACTTCAGTCGGTTTTTTAAACACACAATGAGACATGAAATGTACACAAATCAAGAGTATTTCTGTCTGTATACCTCCTATTTTTTTGCGCAGTTCAGCAGAAATGGCAAATCTACTGCCTCAAACTACTGTATGTCATTGTCCCATCAGCCAATCAGGCTTCTCGGTCCGGGCCGTGCACACAATACATACTACACCAAAGAGGGCTACACTCAGGACCTTCAAACACATTATTGGACAATCGATTGGTTATTGTTTTCATGGTTATATTAGTTCAAATTACGTTACTGAACCTGTATGTATCTCTTATATTCTAAGTGTAATTGCCTCTGGACTCCAGTTGGAAACATGCTGTGTAGCTAATACTGGCTAAACTTATACAATAAAATGAATACTTTTTCCTTAATTTAAGACTTTTTTTGCTTATATCTAGTCCATTATTTATTTTCTTTGTGATTTGCTAATTGCATAAAAAATATTGAGTTCACCTCGATAGACCTGTCGTGGAGGTCTGTAACATTCTGGTTTCCTTTCCCACTGGGATCCGAGACCGGTTTGGGAGCAAAGCAGACTTCAGTTTTCTGTGGAGCTTCTGCCGTTTACCTTTTATTACCTGGAATAACATGTTTCATAAATCTCTGCGGTGTCTTTCTAACTAGTTTAAAACCTTGTGGTTCCAGATGCAGCGTGACCTGAGCTCTCGCAGCGAGGAGCAAACCAACAGGACGTAGAACTCTCCTGGAAACGGCAGGTAAAAAACTGAGATAATTATCTTGACCTACTTTACATTCAGTCCTGGAGCTTTTTATCTGGCTTTGTCACATAATCGTGATATTAGTTTGGTGCTTTTCTGCTTTGAACCAACGATGTGGAGAGAAGTCTTTGTGTGTGTGTGGCTGAGTTCTCCCTGTGTCTATGTAGGTTTCCTCCAGGTGCTCCGGTTTCCCCTACCACTGAAAACATGCACAAAAGGTCTGAATTCACCTGCTCACCGCTGTTGTAATCGCAAACTCTGTGCAGTGGGGAAACAGAGTTTATAACCAATTTATCGACTTATTTTTTTTTTATCTGTACTGTTTAAAAACTCAAAGTCCATTTTGATAAATTGCCAGATTATTACTAAATAAAAGGAGTTCTTTGGGAAAACGGCAAAAACAGTAAGTCAGTACAATTTAGGTCAGAAGTGCAATATTATGAGCTTTGGCCACGCCCCCTTTTCCAATCAACCAATTGATCGTCTAAAATAATCCACTCAATCCAAATCGGTTTGCACCATGACTGAGCTCACCATGTCAATTGATAGGGTGCTAGGCTTTCAGTATACTATGCAGGTAAAAGTAAATGTATTTACAATCTGTCTTTTTAAGGTTTAACTATATACGTGGCATGAGAAGAGCAATGAAACTCCCTCTCCCGTGACTTACTTGACTGAACTGTCACAGTTCTTTTAATAATAAGAGTCAAGGAGTTCAAATTGGTGCATCAGTACAGACATTGGGTGAAACTCACCCAATGTCGAAGGTTCAAAAAAGGTGCAAAAAAAACACACAAGATTAAAATGCGTCAATTTTTTTTTTACGCGCTAATTTTTGTGCCGCTAATTAATCGTAATTAACGCGTTAAAGTCCCGGCCCTAATATATATAATTAGATAGATATATATAGATAGATAGACAAAGCTGGAACATGGCTTTTCCAGGGGCCAGAAGAGTCATTGAGTATTTTAAGATTGTTTTTTTTTAGTCTAGAGCTGTTTGTAGCACTTTGTTTATAGCACTTTGTTTATGTGATGTGATAGAATCCATGTCACTGCAGTAGTTCCTCTCAGAACAGTTTCTATGTTTTGTGTCACATTAAGATCAAGACTTTACTCTGCAAAAAATGATAAAATGTGAGGTAATTATAGCTTGAATGGAGTGGATTTGATCTTTTTTAGAGTTAATTCTGACGTAAAACCAGATTCTCCAACGGGACAAAGCCATTTAGTCTTATTTAAAAAAACTTTTTTTTTTCTCATTCCAAAGGAGACATTTCTGTATCTCTTTAAACAAGATTATTTAGTTCGTTCTGTTGGCAAATGTTGTTTTAAGGCTCAGTCAAAATGTGCTCAAATGAAGACACTTCAAGATTTTTTTGCAGTGTATTTATTTTTCCCGAGGCCACAAACTTTGGTTCCTCAGCTTTAACTTTAAATTGTTCAATCATAAAGTTCTGAAACAGTCGTCTTGAGTCTTTTTGGAGACTCAGAACCTTCTCTCAGGTCTGACTGTTTGCACCGGTCCCAGTCTCCAAGTTTAGGCTGTTTTTAACTGTTTTAGTCTAATTTGCTTTGCCTTCACTTCACTTTCAAATGAAATGACTTTATCTCAGAATGTACTTTACTTTGTACAACTTATTTCTTGTTTATATAAAGTCTCTCATCTTTTTACTTTTGCCTTTTTAAAAGTTCTTAGCGTGAGTCTCTCCTCAAACTTAGATTAACTTGAAATAGAGAGATTAAACACTCAAATTTACTCAAAACATTAAAAAACTTAACTATTTAAATTAAAGGGCCCATATGTGATATTTTAATTAGTTACATATGTCCCCAGATTATACCCTCTTGTACACATCATATTCTGCCTTTTCCGAAAAATAGTTTAAAGTGAGTTTTTCTTAATGAAGTCCACTAGGGCTGGGATAAACGATTATTTTTTAAACGATTAATCTAGCGATTATTTTTTCGATGCATCGATTAATCTAACGATTATTTTTTTCGCTTCGATTCGATTTCGATTCGATTCGATTCTCGATTATCTCCCCATTAATTGACTAATATTGATGTATACATGTTGATTTAAATATTTTAATGAAAAAAACATGAATTCCTTCACAAAAAATATGTATTGCTTGCTCTTAAAATCAAAAAATAAGACATTCTTAGAGGTAGCATAAAACCTTAAAGCCTTGAAAACACAGCTTACTGAAAAAAGTGCATCTTATCATTCTTGAAACAAACATTTGATGCTTAGCATTCAATAAAAATATGAAAAAGTTCAGCCAAATTCTTGTGTAGAGCAACTAAAAGAAAACAGTAACCAATGTAAACTTGAAGGCTTTAAGCTAAACAAAGAGTGCTTTTCCAGCAAAAACAGTGGGAGCCTGTCATGGCTACATAAGAGTGTAGAGTGGCCACAGGACGCGTCATCAGCCTACGTCAGCAGCCGCGGACTGCTATGAAAACATTAGCTTTGTGGTTTCACAGGCGCAGTTGACTGCTTAAACTAAACTTTGCACGAAACTTTGACTCTTAAAACCCACATGTGACAAAACGGAACCATCAACATATCGCCTCAAATTGCATTAAAAGTGACATTCGTGTCTGAATTCGTTCGTATTTTAACTTTTAAAGAAATTCACGGTCCGCCATCTTGGTTTGCTTTGGCTGCCGTGAGACGCGCATGCGCAGGTTTGCATTACATGATAAACAGCTGAGGCTGTGCATCTCTTCAAGACAGTGTATCTCAGCGTTACACCGGCTTGCACTTCTCTAACACGGCACTCGCATTGCTACCGCTCGCCGCCATCTTTGTTTTGTGTGTGACGCACCGACGCGCATATTATACGTCGGTGTATTTTTTGCGTCGACGTCACCGATTACGTCGACGCGTTGTCCCAGCCCTAAAGTCCACACATTGTTTTTAAGCAGATTATCCAATCAGAGAGCAGGATGTTTTTAGGTGAAATGCAGCCTTTTGTGTTTGTATTCATATTAAAGAAGGTGCAAAATAAGGACCTTCGTCTCAAGCCGCAGATTCTGGAAAAGAAAGTTGGATTGTACTTAACCCCGAAAGAATGTGCCATTTTCATAACAAGAATTGATTTAGAAAAGTATAAGAATAAGAAAATTATGGTTTTATTTGATTTTCTTTCATTTCAAAAACATGTATTTCGCAAAAATAGGATGCAAAATATAGTAATTAAAACAATGTAAAAGTCTTGAGTGCCTGATACTGATAGATCCTTCCCTTGTGCCGTTTTGCAAAGCTCTTCAGCTCATGAGAAACTTTCTTAATCACAAAACATCGTCCGACGACATAAAGACACTGTACCTTTTTTATTGTTGTGGACCAAGGTGAGACTCTGCTCAGAACAGTCCAAACAAACATCCATCCTGTGGTTTTTCATTTATGGTTGTTTTGCTGCTAAAAAACTATACATTTATAAAAATATAAGTCTTAACTATAGCTAGTTCTTCTCATCGCGCCCTGTGTGACTTCTCACTTCTACTTCCTTCATGGACTGTTTAGATAGACCTGTGTCTTCATGGTTATACATCCATCCATCCATCCATTTTCTTCCGCTTTATCCGTTGCCGGGTCTCGGGGGCAGCAGTCTAAGCAGAGACGCCCAGACTTCCCTATCCACACACACCTCCTCCAGCTCGTCCGGGGGGACCCCAAGGCGTTCCCAGGCCAGCTGAGAGACATAGTCTCTCCAGCGTGTCCTGGGTCTTCCCCGGGGACTCCTCCCGGTGGGACGTGCCCGGAACACCTCCCCAGGAAGGCGTCCAGGAGGCATCCTGAACAGATGCCCGAGCCACCTCAACTGGTTCCTCTCGACGTGGAGAAGCAGCGGCTCTACTCCGAGCTCCTCCCGTGTGACTGAGCTCCTCACCCTATCTCTAAAGGCGCGTTCAGACCAAAAGCTTCAAAAAGCTTTTGACGCGCTTCAACTGACGCCGGGATAGTTTTGTCATTTTGGTGCTTGAAGCTTTTGACGCGAGTGACGCGCCTGACGCCGGTGGGAGGAGCTTCTCTGTTGCCTGTAGTCAGGACAGCGGTGGATTTTTCAATGAGCAGCGAGCCTTTATTTATTATATAAAGCAAAATAACGTTGTTGTAGGGCTTCAACAAAACATGTTCTGGGTTCACCACAGACTTGAGAGGCTGCAGTGTTTGCAGAGTTCCGTCATTTACTCCAGGAGCTGCGTACGGAGGAGTTTCGCTTTCAGCGGTACTTCCGCATGTCACTCGCCCGGTTTGAGTTCTCAAACCCCGGAGCTCGCCTCTCCCCGGCTCTCGCTCGCCTCTCCCTGCCTCGCTCTCGCCTCTCCCTGCCTCTCCCCGCCTCGCTCTCGCCTCTCCCTGCCTCTCCCTGCCTCTCCCCGCCTCTCCCCGCCTCTCCCTGCCTCTCGCCCGCCCGGAGCTGCCTTGCTCTGAGCCAGACTCATCGTCAGCCTGTTCTTATTTTAAATAAACTACGTTTACTACACAGCATGTGTACAATGATTTTGTTACTCAGAATGTTACTACTCATACAAATAATATTACTAATAACAATAATGACAATAAAACACCAGCAGCTACATGACTTCTCTTCATGACAGAGACAGACCCTCTGCTGCTGCTCCTCGTCTCCTGATTGGTTGAAGCCCGCGTCAAAGCTTCAAAAGCTCAGCTTTGCTCAGCTTCGGCGTCAAAGGGATTGTTGTGATACGCGAGCGTTTCGCGCGTCAAAAGCTTCAAGTGAGCGCGTAGTACGCGCGACTCTTGAAGCTTTTGACGCGCGTCAAGTGACGCCGGGGCTCTCGGCTTCACCTGACGCGCTTCACCATTCACTTTCAATGGAAACCTGACGCTTTTGACGCCGAAGTTAAGTCCGGTGTGAACGCCCCTTTAGGGAGCGCCCAGCCACTCTGCGGAGGAAGCTCATTTCGACCGCTTGTATCCGCGATCTCGTTCTTTCGGTCATTACCCACAGCTCATGACCATAGGTGAGGGAGGGAACGAAGATTGACCGGTAAATCGAGAGCTTTGCCTTTCGGCTCAGCTCCCTCTTTACCACAACGGTCCGATACAGAGACCGCATCAGTGCGCACGCTGCACCGATCCGCCTGTCAATCTCACGCTCCATCCTCCCCTCACTCGTGAACAAGACCCCGAGATACTTGAACTCCTCCACTTAAGGAAGGACCTCTCCACCCACCTGAAGAGGGCAAGGCACCTTTTTCCGGTCGAGCATCATGGCCTCGGATTTGGAGGTGCTGATTCTCATCCCAGCCGCTTCACACTCGGCTGCAAACCGTCCCAGTGCAGTGGTTATACAGTATAGTATATATGTACATCTGGTTCATCCAACCCCTTATCAACCCTGTGTTAGTGTGAAGTTTTGGGATATAATGTTCTGCAGGTTTGAAATAAATCTAAGTTAGAATCAGGATTATGTTTATTGCCTTTGTCATTATTAGGAAGTCCCAAACTAGGAATGGTCTTTGGTGAAAATAGATCCAAGGCATGCATAACAAATTCTTCTTTAAAATCTTTGCCTCTGTCTCTTGCCTCTGTCTCTTGCCTCTGTCTCTTGCCTCTGTCTCTTGCCTCTGTCTCTGCCTCTGTCTCTGTTTCAGTCTGCCTCTGTCTCTGCCTCTGTTTCTGTCTGTTTCAGCCTCTGCCTCTGTTTCAGTCTCTGTCTCTGTTTCAGCCTCTGCCTCTGCCTCTGTATCTGTCTCTGTTTCAGTCTCTGTCTCTGTTTCAGTCTCTGCCTCTGCCTCCGTCTCTGCCTCTGTCTCTGCCTCTGTTTCTGTCTGTTTCAGCCTCTGCCTCTGTTTCAGCCTCTGCCTCTGTTTCAGTCTCTGCCTCTGTCTCTGTTTCAGTCTCTGCCTCTGTATCTGTCTCTGTTTCAGTCTCTGTCTGTTTGTCTCCGCCACTGCCTCTGTCTCTGCCTCTGTCTCTGTTTCAGTCTCTGCCTCTGTCTCCCTTCCTGTTTCTGTCTGTTTCAGTCTCTGCCCCTGTCTCTGTTTCAGTCTGCCTCTGTCTCTGTCTCTGCCTCTATCTCTGTTTCAGTGTCTGTCTCTGTCTCTGCCCCTGTCTCTGTCTCTGTTTCAGTCTCTGTCTCTGTCTCTGTCTCTGTCACTGCCTCTGTTTCAGTCTCTGCCTCTGCCTCTGTCTCTGTCTCTGTTTCAGTCTCTGTCTCTGCCTCTGTGTCTGTCTCTGTTTCAGTCTCTGCCTCTGTCTCTGTCTCTGTCTCTGTCTCTGCCTCTGTTTCAGTCTCTGCCTCTGTCTCTGTCTCTGTTTCAGTCTCTGCCTCTGCCTCTGTCTTTGTCTCTGTCTCTGTTTCAGTCTCTGCCTCTGTCTCTGCCTCTGTCTCTGTCTCTGTTTCAGTCTCTGCCTCTGCCTCTGTTTCAGTCTCTGTTTCTGTCTATCAGTCTCTGCCTCTGTCTCTGTTTCAGCCTCTGCCTCTGCCTCTGTCTCTGTTTCAGTCTCTGCCTCTGTCTCTGTCTCTGTTTCAGTCTCTGCCTCTGTCTCTGTCTCTGTTTCTGTCTGTATCAGTCTCTGCCTCTGTCTCTGTTTCAGTCTCTGCCTCTGTCTCTGTCTCTGGCTCTGCCTCTGTCCCGATAATAACTAGTTTTGAGTCGCCACAGAAAGTTCTCTCTGCTCCTTCATCTTTCCTCTTCTCCTCTTTCTCAAATGTGGAAAAATAACTTAATCCTATTATTTACGGTGCTCTGTCTCCGGTGATATTTACAGACCTCAACCTTGATGTTTGAGGCCTCAGACTGAAGCAGGAGATGGTTTCACTCAAAGATTAAATATTCACGTAAATGTCTTGTTGTTTCTTCTTGTTTTTATGTTTTTATTTGGTGATTCAAATATATTCAGACATAAAAAGGTCTGGATGTTGATTCTTGACCTTGAAATTTAGTTTTAGTTTTTAGTTTCTCACAGGCTGCTACACAGAAACTGAAGGATTTGTGAATTAATGATTTTCTGGAAAGTTCTCTGTAGTGACATTTGATAAGTCACTCGACTCCATAATACCAGGGCTCGTCCTATGAGGTCAGGTCTTACAGGGAGCCGCTCATACTGAGAAAATAAAACATGAAGGGTTTGGACATAGTATTCTTCAACTGCTTGACACGGGGAGAACATGCAAACTCCACACAGAAGGTCCAGCAGAAGAAACACATCGAAACAAATAAATAATTCTAAAAGTATTAACAAAAAAATGCAACAGTGCTTTAGGCCAAATAAAAGAAACGCAAAGATAAAAACACAAACTAAAATTGGGTTCAAATAAGGAGGAATAAGATTCATTTATTTGCCGTTTTTAAAAGTATCCAGTGTGCACACAAGTCCATACATAACAGTAAACAATTGTCACTGAGAGTTTCCTTCTGTGATTATTAAACTACTTGTATGGACTTTGGTCTCTGCTCCTTTTGAACCAATGTCTGTGTTTTTTTATCATTGTATTTATTGTGTTTGAACCGTTTAATTCTCAGATCTGTTGTTGTTGGTTTTGTAAAGTCGGAGAGAAACTCCTGTGATTCAGAGTTATATAAGAATACAGTGAATATAGTTTCTCTGCAGCCGCTTCTCTTCTCACACTCACGACCTCTGAAAAGTTCCTTCTGCAGTTGTTTTTAGTTTTTAATCATAAACTTCGTGCCTATTCCTCCACACAATCAAAGGAAGCCCAGCCCAAGTTCAGTGGCATTGATATCTGCGTTTATATTTGGACTGGAATTATGTGATGACCACACCGACCCCGACTCGGACACGCCTTCTCTGGCTTTTCAACACAATCCTCTGTCAACAGTGAAACGCATGACGCTAAATTAGACTTTTAACCCTTTTTGTCGCATGATTGTTCTGCTCTGATGATTCATTAGTCACTTCACGTGCTGCTTTTATTACTATTGTTTATTCTGGTCCTATTATCTGCTGCCAAAGTACAGTAAAATCATCGTAAATACTAAACACGTGACGGGTACGAGAACCGAGCGTAATTCAGTTTTATTTCTTTTTTTATTCTATTTATATAATGGATCCTGTTTGTGTGAAACCCAAGTTCATATTCTCTCCTTTACACTGCAAAAAGTGATGAAAAATAGGTCAAACATCAGAAGTACCTGACTCTTTCTCAAATATAAATTAAAGACAAAATAATATTAAACATTAAAAACAGCGGAGGACAATGTGTAGCCACAGAACAAACCAGTTCTGTGGCTACAAACTGGTCTTACCATGTGTAAACTCTGGACCATGATCATTTGCTACATGTACGTCTGGGTCATACCATGTGTAAACTCTGGTCCATGATCATTTGCTACATGTACGTCTGGTCTTAAAGTGATGGGCTGTAACTCTAAATGAATTACAAATTTTAGGAAATGTGTTAAATTGACCTCCTGGCCTTAAATGTTGATATAAAATAAGTAATTTTACTAATTCTAATATTACGGGCAAGTCCCGCCTTCCCTGCTCTTAGCTATAGTTCAGAATACACGGTGCCGTCGAGGTTAACCAATCGAGTCATGCCAAGGGCTGTCAATCATCGGCGCTGATGCTCGCAGCTACGCGCATGCTCAGTTGTTTGTTTTCGCGGAGCCTCCGAATCAAGCCTCTATTAGGCTCTGCACTACATGAAAACTGAACAAAGAATTCTGAACATCCGCGCTGAGTTACCCATTTATATACTGAACCTATATCCATAATCAGATCCTCTGCAGATGTGTCCTATAATGTGCAATTCATAATAATAGCACTTCCTGGTTTGCCCCGATCGCTTTTTTTGTGCATAAAAACATTTTTTTCATTAAAACGTTCACAAATAATTCTGAAAACCTCCGTGCATGTGTATTAATAATGTATATGTATAATGTGTTCTCTGATTAACATTTCAAAGTGTTACGGAAACGTAGACGTAGACCAATCAGAAAGGAAGGGGGAGGGAGCTTGCGTCGTTTTTTTCAAATCAAGTACCTCTCTGTCTCTCTTTCTGACAAACTCCAGACAATCACTTTAACATGTGTAAATTCTGGTCCATGGAGAATGTGACAGTAAAATAATCTGTTCTGGTTCAATCCAAGTATCAAGAAACTGAAGCCGGAGCAAGAGGAATGTTTAGTAAATGTCATTGAAGCAAAGATGTTGTGGCTCTACTCCCCACGGGCTCCGTTAGTGGCAAAGGAGATGGCTAAAGCTAAGCTACATGCTAAAGCAAGGCTAAATGCTAAAGCTAGGCTAAATGCTAACGACTCACTCTGGCTCACTACATACGTCACAGTAAACTCAGATCCAATGGTTTCAATCTATAAAAGGAGTTGACCCCTCCCACCTGTTAACAGTAGTACCAAAACCAAATGATACCAAATGAAAAGAGTACCATGGTGTGGTAAGACCAGGTTAGGACAGAGCACAATGTTGTCTTTTAAAGTAACCCTTCTTTCTGATGTAGTATTTCTTGATGATGGTAAAATCCCTGAGAGCTGCTGAACCAGAGAGAAACTGGATCCTCTTCATCTGCGTCCAACAATTTCTTCATTTTTCTCGTTTCTGTCGTTCCTTTGTTGAGTTTTAATCATTTTGAGAACATTTTCTTCGTGGTCAGAGACATTTAACATTTGTTTTTTCCACTGCATCTTGTGAAAATCTTCTGACTCACTGTTTCTGTTCTATTTTCCAACTTCCCATTTTAAAAAGTCACATACGGTTTTTTTCTATTAGTTTGTTCTTTTTTTCCGTTTCTTCTGTTTTAATTTGGACCCAGAATCTGTCATCACCTTTAATTTAGCTGAATTATTGATCACATTTGTATGTCTGTGATTAACTCGACTGTCAATAACGAAACTGAAACTAAGAAGTGAGAGTTGATAATGAGGGTTTTAGATCCGATAACGACCAGAAAAAGAACGACAAAGTTTTATTCCATTTTATTTCCTTTATTTCAAGATTCTAAACAAGAATTGGTTTATATTCCCAGTATTGTTCAGTATTTACAAACACGCACTGCAAAAAGTGGAGAAAAATAAGTACATTGGGCAAAATGTGTCTCTCAGACCCTCTCAGACAAAGTTGGTCCAGTACAGAGTCGGTCCAGTACAGAGTCGGTCGGTCCAGTACAGAGTCGGTCGGTCCAGTACAGAGTCGGTCGGTCCAGTACAGAGTCGGTCGGTCCAGTACAGAGTCGGTCGGTCCAGTACAGAGTCGGTCGGTCCAGTACAGAGTCGGTCGGTCCAGTACAGAGTCGGTCGGTCCAGTACAGAGTCGGTCGGTCCAGTACAGAGTCGGTCGGTCCAGTACAGAGTCGGTCGGTCCAGTACAGAGTCGGTCGGTCCAGTACAGAGTCGGTCGGTCCAGTACAGAGTTGGTCGGTCCAGTACAGAGTCGGTCGGTCCAGTACAGAGTCGGCCCAGTACAGAGTCGGCCCAGTACAGAGTCGGCCCAGTACAGAGTCGGCCCAGTACAGGACAGAGTCGGCCCAGTACAGAGTCGGTCCAGTACAGTACAGAGTCGGTCCAGTACAGAGTCGGTCCAGTACAGAGTCGGTCCAGTACAGAGTCGGTCCAGTACAGAGTCGGTCCAGTACAGGACAGAGTCGGTCCAGAGTACAGGACAGAGTCGGTCCAGAGTACAGGACAGAGTCGGTCCAGTACAGGACAGAGTCGGTCCAGTACAGGACAGAGTCGGTCCAGTACAGGACAGAGTCGGTCCAGTACAGGACAGAGTCGGTCCAGTACAGGACAGAGTCGGTCCAGTACAGGACAGAGTCGGTCCAGTACAGGACAGAGTCGGTCCAGGACATAATAATAATACAAAATACATGTTATTTATATTGCACATTACATTTCCAGGAAACCTCAATGTGCTAGAGATTAAAATACAAAACCACTAACAACAAAACAAAGCAAATTAATCAGAAGTTCATAAAAACATCAAAAAGAAACATGAAGGGTTAAAAGGTTTTTAGGCCTCATGAATGGGTTAGGTTACTGTGTTTTAGAAAAGCATGAGGGGTGAAGACTTCCTATTGGAGTACTATGTCTTATCGGCCCATTCCAAAATAATTACTGATGTTTTTTGAGGCTTCACTGGTCCACTCCTTTTGAAAACACATAAACTTCACTTTAGGCGGCACGGTGGCTGAGTGGATAGCACTCTCGCCTCTCAGCAAGAAGGTCCTGGGTTCGAATCCCGATTGGACCAGGGCTTTCTGAGTGGAGTTTGCATGTTCTCCCCGTGTCTACGTAGGTTTCCTCCGGGTACTCGGGTTTCCCCTACCACTAAAAATATGTACAATAGGTCTGGCATGCGCCTCCTGTACTGGCGACCCCGCTCCCGTCTCTGTGTGGAGTGAGAGACAAATGCTCAGTGAAAAGGCGGTACATACAGAGATTACTTTAGGGTTTATGGACGTTTCCCACAGTCATCTTTAAAACAAAAAAACTAACTCATTTTGTTATTAAAGCTCCTAGAAAGAAAAGTTTGGCTTATTTTCTTTATGCAATGAACAAGTTCCAAAGACCAAATTTGTTTTGTTATCAGTGCATTTCCTGGTTTTGAATTGTTTGATTCTCTGATCTGTGCTGGAGAATCGACAGCTTAGTAAAGTAAAACTACTGCTGGGATTTCAGACGATACAAGGATGAAATAAATGGAACTTCTTCTCTAACTTGTGCTTGGGCAAAAGATGGAAACTAAACTTGTGTCTATTTCCTAATCTGAAAAATGTAGATCTTTATTTATGCCTTTTGATTTTATTGTGATTTAACTCGTTTGCTGCGAGAGCCAAAGACATTCCCGAGTTTGTGACTTCCTGTTACTCACATGGCAATAAGAAGATTCTGATTCTGATAAGTACGACGAGAACTTTGAAGTCCAAAAACAGTGAGTTTTGTGGTAATTTCCTTTGACACAACTGTAGCGTTTGGAGATGAATGAATGAATGGATGAATGAATGAAGAGCGGTCTATGTTTGGGACAGACCTCTTTTTATGTTTTTATTTGGATCAGAGCAAAAGAGAGAAATGTTGTTGTGGAGGTCGACAAGGGCAAGGGCCACACAAGGACAGTGTTTGCTCCATCACACACACACACACACACACACACAGAGAAATACACATGCACACACACACAAACGCACACACACGCACACACAGACACACACAGAGATGCACACACAGAGAGACACTGGTGCATTGTGGGCTGTGGCTCTGTCACAGCCTCACATTGTTTCTCTCACTGCACTTTTATAAACATCCACTTCATCAGACGCTTTCACCTCCTACTCTGACAGTCTGCTTTTATACACGTATATGTGTGTGTGTGTATAAATGTATATGTATGTGTGTATGTATATGACTAAAGTAATGATGAGACTAAAGGGCAGGGATCAGGGCAGTCATGGAGCTAACTGTAGGGAAACTATGATATTCAGTGTTCAAACACTTATTGACTTTGTCGTAAAAAACAAGATCAGAAATAAAAAAAACAAGACAAAACAAAGATAAACGTACAAAATCCAAAGCAAAAAACACAACCGGCAGAATCAAAGACATAAAACAGAATAATGAGTGCTGTTTGTATGCCAGAGATGTGGAAACTCAAACAATGCTATAGTTATTATCTTAAAAACATAGCACTGGGGGCCCACTGAGGGGCCGCTTTTGTCAGTGTGTCCCAGGGCAGCTGTGGCCACACTAGTAGTTTATAACCACTGAGTATGGAGAGAAAGAATTATGATGTGAAGAGACTTTGAGAGTCCAATTCAAAACCGATGCATTATAGTAATTAATAATTGACTGATCTAATGAGTGTTGTAAATTCCTCCAGACGTCTTTTTGACTCTCTGTAAACAGTGTTAGCATTAGCATCAGCATTAGCATTAGCATTAGCAGCTCTGAGTCCTCCGTGGTGTGTGTTTGTGAATGGGGACTTTGGGCATGTGTCACCGCGTCCTGTGCTTCCTGTCTGGGTCCTGGGCGTGCTTTTGGTGGTTTTTAAACCTCATGACTCGCCCCCCCCCCCCCTCTCTCGCCCTCTCTCTCGCCCTTTCTCTCGCCCTCTCTCTGGCACTCTCTCTGGCCCTCTCTCTTGCCCCCCCTCTCGCCCTCTCTCTCGCCCCTTCTCTCGCCCTTTCTCTCGCACTCTCTCTTGCCCCCCCTCTTGCCCCCCCTCTCGCCCTCTCTCTCGCCCCCTCTCTCGCCCTCTCTCCCGCCCTCTCTCTCGCCCCCACATGTGGTTTTCTCATGTGCCCAACGGACTCCAATCAACGGCTCCATTCATTCATGTTTCAAAAGTGAAAACAGTTTAATAGGGTTTGGTTTTCTTTAATGCTTGGCTTGGCAGAGTTTTGGCCGTTTAAGTTGTTTTGAGCTAAGCACTAATTAAAGCTGGGTTAGCTTCTTGTTTCTTTATTATGCTAAAGCTAGAGATTTTATGCTAGCTTCTTTATTATGCTAAAGCTAGAGATTCTATTTAAAAGAATGCTCTGGACCTTTAAGACATTTAGAACAACATTTTAGCCCAATATGAGTTAATATTATCAAAACAATAAAATATTTTTGCGTCGTGCTGCTCCTTTGTGTCATTAACTGTAGCAATAGTTTTATCAACATATATTTCCATAAGTTCAGAGGGATCTGTGGTTTCTCTAAAATACTCTGATGTTTTGAAATATCCTGTTTCTGACTCTTTTTGAAAACATACATTATTGTGAGTTTACCGTTTGCTTCTGGTTTTGTTTTCGACATCTTAGATTTCCAAACTCTTCCTGTTCCTGTAACGCAGTCTGAGGATATGAACAAGGTTAGCGCTGTAACAGGAGATGTATAGATCTATAGGAGCGTTGTCATGGCGACCGAGCTTTAGGTTTAATAGAAATTAAATTTGGAGCGGCGTTTATGATCAAGAGGAAAGAGCTGGATTCATATTATCAAAGTTATAAGCATCATCAGCTGAATGATTGTAATGTATTTATATTGCACCTTAGATTTGTACATTTCTTTATCTAAGAATGTGGGAGGAGTTTATAATTTTTTTTCTTCCTCTTGTTCTTCCTTTCATGGATTGTTGTGATTAATTAGATAAATGAAATAGATTTCCAGTCTTAACCCGAATAATTGAGATTTGTTCCAGATCTGAACAAAATACTAGCTAAAAAAACTTAAAATAAAATCTTTATCATAATATGGAAGCCATTTATAATCTCCAAATTTAGCATAATGAATTATATTTGCTGGATTATTGTGATATTTTGTTGCATTACCATGAAAAGAACAAAAATAATAAAATTAATGAAATAAATAAATAGATTTTCAGTGTTAACCCGAAAAAATTAGGAAATGGGTGGAGTTTGGTGTGCTCCTGATTGGTTGGAATGCGGGCGACACGGCGGCAGTGGTTAGAGATTGTGCCTCACAGCAAGAAGGTTTGCATGCGTAGGTTTCCTGCGTAGGTTTCCTCCAGGTGCTGTGGTTTCTCCTACCACTAAAACCTGTACAGTAGTCTGAATGTATCGAGTGAGTGAATGGTGTTTGGTTGGAGGCTTTGATGGACCAGTCTGTTTTGGTTTTTATCATCACCGTGTGGAGAGAATGGAAAAATATCTGAACTCAACAATGTAAAGCGATTTAAGTGACCTTTCTCTGTTAAAATGCGCTGTATAAATAAGCATTACTAACCTGCAGCCACACCGGCCTTTTAAGGACAGTGTTTATTACAGACACTGATTTAGACACCAAATAACAAAGGAAAATGACTGTACCATGGTGAGAATGTGGATAAGCTAATGCTATGTTATGTCCCCTTTAACCCTGCCACAGTAGAGCAACATGAGCTAAGTGTTTTTGGACTCTGAGCTTATGATTGGACTTTTTCAGCCACAAAGCCGGTCTCTGTGGTGCAGGAGCTAACAGGGCCTTCACTGTCCCGCAGAGATAGTGCTGAGTAACACTGCCGCTGTTTAACCAGCAATGGATTTGACCGTGAAAGCTTTCGCCGCCGCCACTGGGCTTTTAACCTTGTTTTTTATGTGTACAATGTTGGCCATAAATCCTGTGGTTAAAGAAAATTACAGTGTTTAATGATTTTCACGTGTTATACTTCAGCCTAATGCCCTCGGTCATAAATGCGTTTGCATATGTCAAAGTATGTGCATTAACTGACATTGGCTAAATTGTTTTGTAATCTTGTCCTTTTTTTAATGCCTTTTTATATTAAAAAAAAAAAAACTACGTGAGAAGCAGTATTGTTTTATGTCTATGGTCTGAGAGTGGAATCTTTAAACTCATTGAATGGTCAGACTTGTAAATTCTAGTATCTCTATATTCTAAGAAAAAATTCCTGCAGGTATTTACCATAGACTGTAAATATAAAGACGCCTTTTTCCTTTTTTGAAAAGTATGTGCCACTTTTGGACCAAGAGCCACTTTTGGACCAAGAGCCACGTTTGGACCAAGAGCCACGTTTGGACCAAGAGCCACGTTTGGACCAAGAGCCACGTTTGGACCAAGAGCCACTTTTGGACCAAGAGCCACTTTTGGACCATCCAGTAAAGATGTTTTCGAGAGGATAAAAGAAGTCAATAGAATTCAGTGGGTAATTCTCTTTCCGGGTGCACCCCCACAGGTCCGGAGTGAGATTACAGCCTGTCAGGCCACATGCTTGTGGACCTTTTTAAGCCGAGACCCGTCCTCACTGGTTTGAATTGTTTGCTTCTCTGATCTGTGTTGGAGAATCTACAGCGTTGTAAAGTCCTCAGAGAAAACTACGGATGTGATTCAGGGCGAAGAAAATATGTTTGGTTTGTTTTTACATGATCTCTGTGGTTTCAAAGTCAGTGCTGTGTATTTTAGTGTCTACAGTTTTACTTTAAATGATTGAACTTATAGATGAGATAAGATAGACTTTATTGATCTCACACAGGAGAAATTTACAATGAATGAACAAAAGTATAACATTTGTCTTTCATCAGGTCTTTATGGTCTGCAGAGTTTGACCTTTTCTTCTAAACAAAGAAATGAGACGACGACATTATTCTCTATCGTGTTTGGCTTGAACTGGGAACTTCCCACAGCGCTGCAGGTCCCAGTTAAAAAAACATCACAACTATTGTCAAATCTCATTAAGTGTTTTACTGTATTTTTGAAGGAAATACTTTGAACACTTTCCTGAAATAACTTCTGGGTCATTACAACTGATTTATCGGCCATTTCTGCACAAACTTATACTTTGGATTTCTTATCCTGGGCTTTCATAACCACAAGTAAAACAAATACATAATATTAAAGTGCCTTTGCTAAGATACACTGATAAATACATTAATACATGTCTATACATTTAAGGACATTTATTAACAGTTAAGGACTCTACATTCACCAATGTCTCATGTGTTTATTATTGTTGTATTTCCTCAATTTTAACTGTTTGATTTTCTGATCTGTTGTTGGTGAATCAATAACTTTGTGCAGCCCTCTGAGACTACTGCAGTGATTTAATTTATCACAGAAAAAATACATTTTTATTCAATCATCTCAAAAGCCACAGATTTCAGACACATTGGTTTTTAGGCAAATCTGTGTTGGGGTTAGAAGCTGAGGGACTGGGGTCTGGCAGCATTTCAGATTAATGCAGCTAAAATCTGGAACAATCTTCTTGAAAATGTGGCACAGGCCTCTTTTCTGTTAAACTGTTCTTTTTAGCTGTGAATATGACTTTAAGGTTTTTATCTTTATCTTTAACTTTTTTATGTACAGTGATTGTTTATTATTTGAAAACCCTGTGGTAGTTTCTGTCTTGAGTTAAGCCTTGTGTATGAATTGTGTCATACAAATAAACTTACCGTGCCCGGGGTTATGGTTAAGCTTGTGAAGGACTGTGATAACTCCTGATATTAGTTTTTCCAGTTTTCCTTCAGTAACTGGAGTTTTTACCCAAATACATCAGACACTACATAAACACTGACTCAGCACACCTCTTGGTACATGTCTGTGCGCCGCGGGGAGACTCCTGCAGCGATTGTACGGGCTGTTCTTTCGCTGTTACATGACCCCCCCCCTTCTATCCTGAAACCTGACCTTCAGCAGACCCCTGGCCCCCGCCAAGCTGCACCCACCGCCCCATTCATTATAACGTATATATTCAGACCATCATTCTTAGCTGGTCTTCCAACAGAGAAGAAGAAAGTGCTAGTGACTGTTATAGCTGTATTTTTCTCGTCACTTTCACCAGTTTTTCTTATTTAAAGCCTCACTGTTTTGGGCGTATAATAATTAATGTATAATAATTATAATAAATCTAACTTCTATAGTGCTTTTTGGACTCTCACAGACGCCCTAGTGCATGAACATGGAGCATAGAAGCTACATGAATATGAAATACTGTAATGTACTATACAGGACATTAGCATAGCATAGATTAGCGTTGCTGCAGAGCCGTGCAGAGCCACATACATGTCTCTGACCTTGCAGCAGACTCTGGACTCGTGCCAACATGAACTCCTTCCTCTGGTCACCTGCAGATCCACCACGGCAGATTCAAGAGTGGACGTCATCTACTCTACTGAGAGAGATCTATGTTTATATACTGTATGTTAGCTACTCTACAGAGATATCTATGATTATATATGTTAGCTACTCTGAGAGATCTATGTTTATATATGTTAGCTACATTAGTGAGAGAGATAGGGGCGACAGTAGCTCAGTTGGTAGAGCATTGGCCTTTGAGTTAGAGGGTCGTGGGTTCAAGCCCGACCTTCACCATCGACTCCTGCTGTCGTTGTGTCCTTGGCTAGGCACTTAACCTCTGTGAACACCAGCCACAGTGGGGCGGCTGCTGCTGTAAAGTGCCAAACGGCTGTTGTGTCCTTAGGCAAGACACTTTACCCCCATTGCCTAGAATGAGTCTGGTGTGTGTGGATGGTTGGTGGTGGTCGGAAGGGCCGATGGCACATACTGGTTGCATCGCTTCTGTCAGTGTGCCCCAGGGCAGCTGTGGCTACAGCTGTGGCTACAGCTGCCCTGGGTTTATCACCACCGTGTATGGAGTGAATGAATAATGACATGTAAAGCGTCTGAGTGTCCAAAAAAGCGCTATATAAAACCGATGCATTATTATCTATGTTTATAATCTATCTATATTTAATATATGTTAGCTACATTACTGAGAGAGATCTGTTTATATATGTTAGCTACTCTACAGAGAGAGATCTATGTTTATATATGTTAGCTACTTTACTGAGAGCTATGTTTATATACGTTAGCTACTCTACAGAGAAAGAACTATGTTTATATATGTTAGCTACACTACAGAGAGAGATTTATGTTTATATATGTCAGCTACATTACTGAAAGAACCGATCCAATAATATTAGTATTAATCACTTTCATAGAGTGCTTTTCTGGACTCTCAAAGTCTCTCCATCATTATTCATTCTCTCCAAACCCCGTAGTGATAAACTACTACTGTAGCCACAGCTGCCCTGGGGCACACTGACAGCAGCAGGGCAACCAGTCTGTGCCATCGGCCCCTCCCACCACCACCAACCATTCACACACACCAGACTCATTCTAATGTGGGGGAAGTGTCTTGCCTAAGGACACAACCACAGTTTGGCACTTTACAGCCGCAGCTGACCCACTGTAGCACCTGCTGTTCAGAGGTCTCCCATCACAGCACTAACCAGGCCCTGCTGTGCTTAGATTCAGAGGTGTGACAGGATCTGGGGTGTATTTAGGTCAGCTCCACTACAGAGAGAGCGGGGAGTCTGTGAAAAGGTCAAACTTACAGTGCCTTGCGAAAGTATTCGGCCCCCTTGAACCTTTCAACATTTCGCCACATTTCAGGCTTCAAACACAGATATAAAATTAAAAAAAATTGTCATGAATCGACAACAAGTGGGACACAATCGTGAAGAGGGAACGAAATTTATTGGATAATCTAAACTTTTTTAACAAATAAAAAAACTGAAAAGTGGGGCGTGCAATATTAGTTTGCACTAATACTTTATTTAAATGTGTGTCGAATATAAATGACCTCAGGGATTTCCAGACAAAGAACAAAGACGTGATGTCCTTAAATCCCTCAAAATGCCCTCATTCTACATTTTTGGCCCTAAAGACAAACTGGGGACATGAGGAAAAGCAATGCATGGTTTTTAAATGACAGAGGATCGTTAAAGTTTTAGCGAAAAGATGATGGCACCAGAGTGAGTGACTCTTTATACACATGTTTGGATGTGGAAACTTCAGGATTAACTCCTTGACTCAGTATTATTGATTGACTGCGGAACCTTCCGCAGTCAACCATTGGTTTTGTATTTCTTTATTCCGTCATTTTTTTTGACACGTTTCACAGCTTTCACATTTTCAACAATTTCCACAAGTTATACATCAAAACGTTCCACATGTTTGGGAGATTATTGCTATTACTTTTGGGACTTCAGCGATTTCCGGTTTTTCCGCAATCGGACAAAAATCTGCATTGAGAATTCTGCAATGCATTTTAATAGGCCCATGCATTTTAATAGGACTTCAGCTCTTTCAGACATTTCTACAGTTTCAATGATTCAACAGTTTCAAGGATTCAACAGTTTCAAGGATTTCAGCAGTTTCAAGATTTCAAGAGTTTCAAGGACTTCAACAGTTTCAAGGACTTCAGCAGTTTCAAGGACTTCAGCAGTTTCAAGGACTTCAGCAGTTTCAAGGACTTCAGTGTAATCATGCAACCTAATAGGGATTTTTCCATGTAAACCAGTATAATGCAACTTAATAGGGATTTTTCCATGTAAACCAGTATAATGCAACTTAATAGGGTTTTTTCATGTAAACCAGTATAATGCAACTTAATAGGGTTTTTTTTCATGTAAACCAGTATAATGCAACTTAATGGGGATTTTTCCATGTAAACCAGTATAATGCAACTTAATAGGGGTTTTTACATGTAAACCAGTATAATGCAACTTAATAGGGTTTTTTCCATGTAAACCAGTATAATGCAACTTAATAGGGTTTTTTCCATGTAAACCAGTACAATGCAACTTAATAGGGATTTTTCCATGTAAACCAGTATAATGCAACTTAATGGGGATTTTTCCATGTAAACCAGTATAATGCAACTTAATGGGGATTTTTCCATGTAAACCAGTACAATGCAACTTAATAGGGATTTTTCCATGTAAACCAGTATAATGCAACTTAATAGGGATTTTTCCATGTAAACCAGTATAATGCAACTTAATGGGGATTTTTCCATGTAAACCAGTATTATGCAACTTAATAGGGATTTTTCCATGTAAACCAGTATAATGCAACTTAATAGGGTTTTTTCATGTAAACCAGTATAATGCAACTTAATAGGGTTTTTACATGTAAACCAGTATAATGGAACTTAATAGGGGTTTTTACATGTAAACCAGTATAATGGAACTTAATAGGGGTTTTTACATGTAAACCAGTATAATGCAACTTAATAAGGATTTTTACATGTAAACCACTATAATGTAACCTAATAGGGGTTTTTACATGTAAACCAGTATAAAGCAACTTAATAGGGATTTGTACATGTAAACCAGTATAATGCAACCTAATAGGGATTTTTCCATGTAAACCAGTATAATGCAACTTAATAGGGATTTTTCCATGTAAACCAGTATAATGCAACTTAATAGGGATTTTTCCATGTAAACCAGTATAATGCAACTTAATAGGGATTTTTCCATGTAAACCAGTATAATGCAACTTAATAGGGATTTTTCCATGTAAACCAGTATAATGCAACTTAATAGGGATTTTTCCATGTAAACCAGTATAATGCAACTTAATAGGGGTTTTTACATGTAAACCAGTATAATGCAACTTAATAGGGTTTTTTTCATGTAAACCAGTATAATGCAACTTAATAGGGATTTTTCCATGTAAACCAGTACAATGCAACTTAATAGGGATTTTTCCATGTAAACCAGTATAATGCAACTTAATAGGGATTTTTACATGTAAACCAGTATAATGCAACTTAATAGGGATTTTTCCATGTAAACCAGTATAATGCAACTTAATAGGGTTTTTTCCATGTAAACCAGTATAATGCAACTTAATAGGGGTTTTTACATGTAAACCAGTATAAAGGATAACAGTTTAAAGGATATCAGGAGCTTCAAATACTTCAGGAGTTTCAAAGATGTTTAAAGTATTTTAACAGTTTCAAGGATTTCAAGGATTTTTCAGCTAAATTCCACATTAGATCTGTTCCGCAGTCAATCGCAATGGCTTCAGCCATTGCAAGTTTCTAGTTTATTCTGCAACAGGTAATATCCAGTTTATTATTGTACGGATCCATAAAACCCTCTGTGTGGACTGGAGTGAGTCACCGCGACAGACGTTAGAAAGTAAACATGTAAAGAAAGTAAAGAAAGCAACTGTTTTATTTGACAATTAAGTCTCAGGAAATGATGGAAGTTCCCGGTGTCAGGGCCACAGAACCTACACCGCACATAGTCTACTCTGGGATTCACGTTTTTACTAGAATCCTACCGCCAGTCTGTGATCTCTCTCTCTCAATGTTAGCACCGTGACTTTTACATTACTGTCCTCGAGGAAGAACAGAGAGTGGTAGAAAAGAGTCGCTATTTTATATTTTATACCCTTTTTATGATAACGATATTAAGTTTGCCTCTGACCTTTTCTTCTTTCCTCTCTGCGTTATTTTCCCACACATCCTATACTACTTTATTATTATTATGTTCAAGATCGATATTTTATAGTTGCCAATGATGAAAGAATTATAGATTGTTTTATTTTTATTAGTACAGGCAAGGCAAGTTTATTTGTATAGTACAATTCATACACAAGGCAACTCAAAGTGCTGAACAAAACAAAGCATTAAAATCATGAATAATCACAGAACATTAAGAAGAAAGATAGACATATAAAATCCCTCAGTTGTATGCACAGCTAAACAGAACTGTTTTTTTAAACATTGTCAGAGAGGAGGCCTGTCTCACATCTTCAAGGAAGATTGACAGTATAGCTATTGTTTATGGAGCTATTATCCATCCATCCATCCATTTTCTTCCGCTTCATCTGTTGCCGGGTCGCGGGGGCAGCAGTCTAAGCAGACGCCCAGACTTCCCTATCCCAGGGGTTAAAGCAAAAAAAAAAGATTTGACTGAAAATTTTCGCATGGAAATTTATCACATGTAAATAACAGTAATATGCAGGACCAAGTTATATTTGTAATTACAATATATTATTGTATAATAGATTGTATATTGAATACAGCTCAAATGAATTCTTCAAAGATATACAGTGTATTTTGATATGAAATATAAGTGGATCAAGCAACGAGTAAACTTTTTGACAGAATATTAGTGAGAGTAGCTTTACTTGAGGCGATATGGAGCGTCAACACTTTGGCTCTGTCCTCGTCAAAATATTGCAAAAGGACAATAAAATTCTGTCCACATTTGTTTGTGGACACGTCAATATTTAAGAAAAAGGTTTCCCTATCAAGTTTGAGTGCACAGTGCACTTCGATCAACTGCAAATGATTTAAATAAATCTACCAGCGGTAGTAACCTGGCAAGAGCCAGATTGATGATTGTGTAGAACTATAACGCGTTCTCCACGATATCAATCTGGGATTTCTCCCGGAGAATCCTTTCGGGGAAAGGAGGGATAAGCAGCAGAATACTTGAAGCTGATTGGGCGAAGTGACGCTGTGTGCCCGCCTACCAAGGTTGCCGTCCAGAAATGCACAAAGCGCCTCTCGCTGTTCATCTTTCAAAAAAGAAATTGGAGATTCTGCTAAAACTGACTTGATAGCCTCAGCTACGCGTCCGTCCTCCTGCGTAGCCATGTTTGTTTTGCTTCGGCCCGGCACTTCTTGCTTTCGTCAAACCCGGATATCCCGCCCTAAACCCCCAGACTGGCGCGTGATTGGCTCGCACACCCAGTGGTTCGACTCGAAAAGTGTAAGCGGGAGCGGTACAAGATGTATTCTCGAGTGTTTGTGAACTCACAAATACCGCGAGAATTCAGCTTGCAGGCAAGGTTACAGCGGTAGTGATATTCTGAACGTTATTTTCTGCGATAAAGCCACAGACACGGTCTGCCATAGCAAGCCTAGTGTTAGTTGTTGCTGATGCACCAGGTAAAGATGAAGTGTGGGAAAGTGCACAAACAGCTGCCTTGTGCGCAGTTTTGAGCTGGTGGCGAATCAAAACTTTTTTCTCATTACTCCCATATATGCAATTTTTTATGGCAAAGTACGCACAAGCACCGGCCACTTTCATCTTTTCGCACCATGACTCATTGATTGGCTCTTTTACATCACGCTGAGTTTTGCAAGAAGATCGCAAACAAGACAATATCAAAAGCTCACCAAGACATGTTTGTCCCCATTCCCAGTTGCAGCAAAGTCCGTTTTGTACATTCCGTTAAGTAAAATAGCATTGCGTTTGGTAAACGTTAATTACCTTTCCTCTATTACGCGCCCAGCTTACCAGTCCGCGGATCTGCTGCTGTTATTGCTCCGTTCGAGATTCAATTTTCCTCCTCTTCTCCTTTTCAAAAGCTCCGTGCAGTTTCCAGAAACTTTCACCTCCGTGTTACCAATGCTAACTTCATCGCGTCTTCATTTGCGCGTGAGCTCAGCTACGTCCCATTGCCTTGATTCATTTGCGGAGCGCTCATGTGGCCACGGCACGTTCAAGGCCCACTCGTGATTATATTACTTATTATTTCTATATACATATAAATAGAATTATATTCAAATTATTATTATACATATATATATATATATATATATATATATATATATATATATATATATATATATATATATAAACAGATTCACACGTATATGTATTACTATATATTATTTTTATAATCAATCATTTCATTGTGTGTATTATTATCATTATATATATATATATATATATATATATATATATATTTTTTTTTTTTTTCCAGACCAATTTCATTTGACGGAAATCCGTCACCTAGACGGAACTCTTTAATCCCTGCCCTATCCACACACACTTCCTCCAGCTCGTCCGCGGGGGAGCTATTATTGTTTCAATAATATTTGTGTGTGCGTAAAAAGATTTGCGCGTGCGTAACCAAATTTGTGTGTGCGTAACCAGATTTGTGTGCACGTTAATGAAATATTTGTGCGTGTTTGAATAGATTTGTATGTACGTATCAAGATTTGTGTGTTTGTAATTTGACATTTGTATCTGTAACAGAACAATCTGTGTGTAAATAACCACGTTGTACGAAGAGAAGAACGGAAAAAAGCCTAAGTGCTACACACAGAATCTGTTTTACACACAAATCTCTTTTTGACACACCTCTGCCGCCAAGCGTGTGTCAAAAAGATTTGTAAGTGTAATGTGGTTGTTCTAGCAGTACACCAGCAGATGGTGCTGTTGTAGCTGGTTATTACCTCAGGCTACAAGCAAGCAAACCAGCAAAGTTTGTGGCATTAAAGTGTAGATTTGAAGAAAACCAAAGGATTTAAGAAGAAGAAAAGTTCAGGATGATAAGGGACACTAAAATTCCCACAAAATCCGACCTTTATGAAAGCTGTAGGTTCTCTGTCAGCTGAGGTCGCGCTGTTTTAGTTTACATTGAGTTCTAGGGGGTAAATCTCTGTGTAGCCCACGTGAATTTAGTCTGCAGTAGAATCCTTCAGCTCCAAGCTAGTAACAGCCTATCCAGTTATTATAATAGATCCATGTATCATACAGTGGTGTGAATTACAGGATTTTGAATATAGGAAAAAAATATCACAAACAGCTGCGGTAGTGTGTCTTGTCAAGGCAGTAGGTTTTGGTTTGCTTGCGTGTAGGTAATAACCAGCTACAACAGCACCATCTGCTGGTGTACTGCTAGAACAACCACATTACACTTACAAATCTTTTTGACACACGCTTGGCGGCAGAGGTGTGTCAAAAAGAGATTTGTGTGTAAAACAGAGCCTGTGCGTTTTTCCGTTCTTTTCTTCTTACAATGTTGTTTACACACAGATTGTTCTGTTGCAGATACAAATGTCAAATTACACACACACAAATCCGTTTACGCACGCACACAGTCCAAGTTACACTTGCGAATCTGCGAAGGCAGGACAAATCAAAAGATTCGTGTGTAAAAAAAAATTTTGTGTGTAAAACGTACTTTTTTTTTTTTTACATACAAATCTTTCTACGCACACACAAATCTTTTTAATAGCTCCATATTGTTCACGTATTCACGACGTCTTGTCCTCTTTCCTACTGTTCTGTAACTTGTGATGCAACACTGAAATTTCCCCACTGTGCGACGAATAAAGGGTCTCTTAATCCCTCTCGTCTGTATTATATTGTTTTGATCCCGTATGCGCTCGTTCTTATTGTGTTTTGCTAACACAATAATGTCTGATGTCCAGTGAAATTCGACGCTGCTGTGTTTGTTTGGCTCCAGATAACGACTCCTACAGCAGCAGCAGCACTCAGAACCACTCAGAACAACTCAGACCATTAGACTTAGGCCCAGTTTATACATAGGCGCTGCGCAGATGTTGCCAAGCTATGAACAAAAACGACCAGGCTCCTAATGCAAATTTCACAGCGTGCAGGATCAAAAACTACAGTGCCTTGCGAAAGTATTCGGCCCCCGTGAACCTTTCAACATTTCGCCACATTTCAGGCTTCAAACATAAAGATACAAAAATTAAATATTTTGTCAAGAATCAACAACAAGTGAGACACAATCGTTAAGTGGAACGAAATGTACTGGATAATTTAAACTTTTTTAACAAATAAAAAACGGAAAAGTGGGACGTGCAATATTATTTGGCCCCCTTGCGCTAATACTTTGTAGCGCCACCTTTTGGTGCAATTACAGCTGCAAGTCGCTTGGGGTATGTCTCTATCAGTTTTGCACATCGAGAGACTGGAATTCTTGCCCATTCTTCCTTGCAAAACAGCTCGAGCTCAGTGAGGTTGGATGGAGAGCGTTTGTGAACAGCAGTCTTCAGCTCTTTCCACAGATTCTCGATTGGATTCAGGTCTGGACTTTGACTTGGCCATTCTAACACCTGGATACGTCTATTTGTGAACCATTCCATTGTAGATTTGGCTTTTTGTTTTGGATCATTGTCCTGTTGGAAGATAAATCTCCGTCCCAGTCTCAGGTCTTTTGCAGACTCCAACAGGTTTTCTTCCAGAATGGTCCTGTATTTGGCTCCATCCATCTTCCCATCAATTTTAGCCATCTTCCCTGTCCCTGCTGAAGAAAAGCAGGCCCAAACCATGATGCTGCCACCACCATGTTTGACAGTGGGGATGGTGTGTTCAGACCTTTTCACACCTTATCTGAGCTGTCCCACTCTGAGGCCAACCTTTGTGAACCTCTGTTCAAACCTCTGTTGTGGTTTGAACAGATTGTGACTGCATTAAAACATTATTCTCCGATGGGACAAAGGAAAAGTATCTTGGTTTAAAAAGATACAGAAATGAGAAAATAAAGCAAGTTTTTGAAATCAGACTAAATGTTTTTGTCCCGTTGGAAAATCTGCTTTTAACACAGAATGTGTCGGATTAAGATACAAACTCTTGATTCAAGCATTTTTGACCTCATATTGTATCATTTTTTGTAGTGTAAATATCACTAGTTCTTATAAAAGTATAATGTAATGTGTTTATCCATATTTTATGCTAAATTAATTTCACATTTAATTATTCTCAAGATTGTGTCAGTCTGTAATATTACGTCCGGGGTTTTTAACATGACTTTGAACATGGAGTCTTTCTAAAGATTTGATTTAATCCTTTAGATAAGTTGTAAGTACACACCGTAAGTACACCCCGTAAGTACACACACTTATTTACACACACACATACTTTTGTTGGCTGAACCAACAACATACAGCTATTCAAAAGGATGAGAGAAAAACATGAGATAGTGAAAGTACAGAAGGGGCAAAGTTGTTGTCGTCTGTCTCACTGTAAACATCTGTGTATCAACATCTGTGTATCAACATCTGTGTATCAACATCTATGTATCAACATCTGTGTATCAACACCTGTGTATCAACACCTGTGTAACAACTTGACTTTAAAACACACGTCTCTCTCGTTGTCGTCGGTGTTGTTGCTAACGTCGCTCTCTCGCTCAGGTCCCTATGGTTGAAGCCGCCGCCGTGTGCCATGCCTCCCGCCATGACGGACCTGGTGGACATCTGGGCCTCGCACTCGCCGCTGTCTGGTCATGCTCCGGCTCAGATCTCCGTGGACTTCCTCCTGCCCACCGGCATCTACATCCAAATGGAAGTGCCGCGAGAGGCCACCATTCAGCACATCAAGCTGGTCAGTCCTCAGCCCGCGTCATGGGACGGTCCACAGGGGCTGTAGATGGGGCCAGAGATGTTTGGCTAAAGGCACAGGCCCAGGTGTCCGATAAGTTAAAGGCACGGCAAAAGCTGGCAAATCATAAACAAACAACAGTTGCTGCTAATAAAGGCAAGGCAAGTTTTCTTTGTATAGCACAGTTCATTCACAAGGAAACTCAAAATGCTGAACCAAACAATGTAGAAACAATTACACAAGGATTCAAATCAAAAGCAATTACGGTCATTCAAAAGGAGTGAAGATACAATTCTTCACTTTTAGCACAGCTAAACAGAACTGTTTTTAACCTGTATTTGAACACTGTCAGAAGAAGTTTGTCTCACATTTTTAGGAAGAATATTCCAATTTTTAGCTGCATGAATCTAAAACACTGCCAATGTTTATTCCTGACTCTGGGACCAGCAGGAGGCCAGTCCCTGTGCTCCTCTGAGTCCCAGCAGGAGGCCAGTCCCTGTGCTCTTCAGGGTCCCAGCAGGAGACCAGTCCCTGTGCTCTTCAGGGTCCCAGCAGGAGGCCAGTCCCTGTGCTCTTCAGGGTCCCAGCAGGAGGCCAGTCCCTGTGCTCTTCAGGGTCCCAGCAGGAGGCCAGTCCCTGTGCTCTTCAGGGTCCCAGCAGGAGGCCAGTCCCTGTGCTCTTCAGGGTCCCAGCAGGAGGCCAGTCCCTGTGCTCTTCAGGGTCCCAGCAGGAGGCCAGTCCCTGTGCTCTTCAGGGTCCCAGCAGGAGGCCAGTCCCTGTGCTCTTCAGGGTCCCAGCAGGAGGCCAGTCCCTGTGCTCTTCAGGGTCCCTGCAGGAGGCCAGTCCCTGTGCTCTTCAGGGTCCCTGCAGGAGGCCAGTCCCTGTGCTCTTCAGGGTCCCTGCAGGAGGCCAGTCCCTGTGCTCTTCAGGGTCCCTGCAGGAGGCCAGTCCCTGTGCTCTTCAGGGTCCCTGCAGGAGGCCAGTCCCTGTGCTCTTCAGGGTCCCTGCAGGAGGCCAGTCCCTGTGCTCTTCAGAGTCCCAGCAGGAGAAAGTGGTTTGTAAGAATCTGATGCACTGACTCAAAACTGACATCAGGGGGTTTTTTTTGAAAAAAAAAATAAAAGTTAAATTTTCACAATTACAGAATTTTAGATTTGAACTGTTTTCATAGGAAACCTTCACAGGGAGAACATCCACTCAGAAAGCCCTTCATACTTTGTAACATTTTAAAATAATAATACTGGGAAAATGGAGACGCAACATTTCAATATTTGATTTTATTTAGTGATGCAGCATTTCAAACACAACACATATAATACAATAAAAACTATAAACATGTAACGTACTAGAACAGTTTGCTCCCTCAGATCCCACGCCACATCCACAGTTACATTCAGAAAACATCAATTCTGTGGACAATTAACAGTCCAAATACACAGCAGCAGGAAGAATCATGCAGCTTCAAATGTACAAACACTTTTTACTAAATAAAATCAGAATCAGAATCATTTTTATTGCCACTTAAGTAACAGGAGGTCACAGACTAGGAAATTGCTTTGGCTCAGTGCAACAGTCAAAAAGAGATAATAAAAATAAGAATAAAAAACACTTCTAAAGAATAAATTTAAATTTAAAATAGAGTTACAGTTACTATTTACAATATACAAGTGCACATGGTGCACACAATGTAAGGTGACAGCAGTACAGTGAAGTAAAGTGACGTATGATGGGCAGTAAAGTGACTTTATAAAGGGCGGGGGGACAGGTTAAGAAGTGTTCAAGAATCCAACAGCAGAGGGGAAGAAACTGTTCTTGTGGCGGGAGGTTCTAGTCCTGATGGACCGCAGTCTCCTGCCTGAGGGGAGTGGTTGGAATAGTCCATGTGCAGGGTGAGAGGGGTCGGCTGTGATACGACCAGCCCGGCCTCGAGCTCGGGCGACGTACAGGTCCTGCAGCGATGGAAGGCTGCGGCCGATCACTTCCTCTGCAGAGCGCACAATGCGCTGTAGTCTCTGTTTGTCCCTGACTGTGGCTCCAGCGAACCACACGGTGACGGAGGAGGTGAGGATGGACTCGATGATGGCCGTGTAGAACTGCACCAACATCTGTGCAGGCAGCTTGGCTTTCCTGAGCTGCCGCAGGAAGTACATCCTCTGCTGGGCCTTATTGATGAGGGAGTTGATGGTCGGCTCCCACTTGAGGTCCTGGGTGATGGTGGTGCCCAGGAAACGGAAGGACTCCACAGAGGTGATGGGGGAGTCCATCACGGAGGGTGGGGGCGGGGGGACAGTGCTCTTCCTGAAGTCCACAATTATCTCCACTGTCTTCTGGGCGTTCAGCTCCAGGTTGTTACCACTGCACCAGGACACCAGCCAGTCCACCTCCCTCCTGTAGGCGGACTCATCGTTGTTGGAGATGAGTCCAATGAGGGTGGTGTCGTCCGCGAACTTGATCAGCTTCACGGAGTCGTGGCTGGAGGTGCAGTGGTTGGTGTACAGGAAGAAGAGCAGGGGAGAAGGAACACAGCCCTGTGGGGCTCCTGTATTTATAATCCGAGAGTCAGAGACATTCTTCCCCAGACGCACTCGCTGCTTCCTGTCCGTCAGGAAGTCAGTGATCCACCTGCAGGTGGAATCGGGCACGTTGAGCTGGGAGAGCTTGTCCTGGAGCAGGGATGGCAGGATTGTGTTGAAGGCAGAGCTGAAGTCCACGAACAGGACCCTGGCATAGGTCCCCGGGGAGTCCAGGTGCTGTAGGATGTGGTGGAGGGCCAGGTTAATGGCGTCGTCTACAGATCTGTTGGCTCTGTAGGCGAACTGCAGGGGGTCCAGGAGGGGGGAGGTGAGGGACTTGAGATGGGAGAGAACCAGGCGTTCAAATGACTTCATGACGACAGACGTAAGTGCTACAGGTCTGTAGTCATTGAGTCCTGTGATCCTGGGCTTCTTCGGGACGGGGACAATGATGGAGGATTTGAAGCAGGCCAGGACATGGCAGGACTGCAGAGAGGTGTTGAAAATGTCCGTGAACACAGGAGTAAGCTCACTGGCGCAGTGTCTCAGAGTGGCCGGAGACACGTGGTCCGGGCCAGGAGCTTTGCGGGGGTGCAGCCTCAAGAAGAGTTGTTTAATCTCTTTAGCGGCTATTGTTAGGCTGGGGGCAGGGCTGATGGGTGGGTCGTTAGAGTAGTGGGGGGTGGGGGAGGGAGAGGTGTCAGGGGCAGCATCAAAGCGACTGAAAAATAAGTTCAGTTCGTCAGCTAGCTTGTTGTCGTCAGCACAGGGGGGGGCTTTGGGTTTGTAGTTGGCGATGTCCCGTAGGCCCCTCCAGACAGAAGCAGTATCGTTGTTACCAAACTGCTCCTGTAGTCGTTCTCTGTGCCGGGACTTGGCTGCTTTCAGTTCTTTCCTGAACTGATATTTAGCTGCTTTGTAGCCGCTGCGGTCCCCCTCCCTGAAAGCAGACTCCTTTGCTTTTCTGAGCTGCCGGAGTTTAGCAGTGAACCAGGGTTTGTCGTTGTTATAGATGACCCTGGTCCTTGTTGGAATTATGCTATCCTCGCAGAAGTGGATGTATGACATCACAGTGTCCGTATATTCATCCAAACTATCTGTGGCAGCTCTGAAAAGGTCCCAGTCTGTAGATTCCATGCATGCGCGCAGCTCTTCCACAGCTTCATCAGACCACACTTTGGAGCTCCTCACTGCAGGTTTCAAGAGCTTTAGTCTCTGTCTGTAAGCAGGAACCAGATGTATCATGGAGTGATCTGAGAAGCCGAGGGCTGGCTTGGGAACAGCGCGAAAAGCTCCGCGCACGGTGGTGTAACAGTGATCCAGAGTGTTCTCCTCTCTGGTCGGGCATGTGATAAACTGTCTGTATTTGGGTAATTCCTGGCTCAAGTTTCCCTTATTAAAATCCCCCAGGATAATAATCAGAGAGTCCGGGTATAAACGTTCCATACACAGTACTTGCTCTGCGAGTGCGCGCTGAGCCTCGCGCGCGTCCGCGCATGGCGGTATGTAAACAGAGGCAAGAATGAATGAAACAATTTCACGCGGGGAGTAAAATGGTTTACAATGGATAAAAAGATATTCCAGAGCAGGAGAGCAGTGCTTGGAGATCACTGTCACATCGTTACACCAGTTTGTATTGACGTAGAAACACAGTCCTCCGCCTCTGCTCTTTCCTGAGAGCGCACAATGGCGATCCGCGCGGAACAGCCAAAAGCCCTGCAGCTCCAGAGCGCATTCCGGGATTCGCTCATTTAGCCAGGTCTCAGTGAAGCAGAGGACACAGGATGAGGCGAAGTCCTTGTTTCTTCTCATGAGCAGGCTGAGTTCGTCCATCTTATTGCCCAGTGAGCGTACGTTGGAGAGAAAAATGCCGGGGAGAGCCGTGCGCGCTCCTCTCCTCCTAAGGTCTGTTTCACACCGCACACGAATTCGTGAACAAATTCGTCTTCGAAACCCGCTCGCGTGCATTCGCAAGCTGCGCTTCAAGTCGCGTCCTGTTGTGCAAATGAGAAAGCTCTTCTGTGTACAGACCGGCGCTGAGGCGGCGCGCAGGGAATCGGCGCGCGCCGCTGCCGCCTCTGCTCCTGAAACCAAAAATGGAACTCGAGCGCATTTTTTCCGCGTGTAGGCTGCGCAGCGAAGCGGCTTTCAGCACAAAAATATTCAAAAAATAACTTTTATAAAGCAATTTCACGTTTATCTTATCTCATTATTGTAATGCATAAGTACATATAAGTTTATTCTTTTAATTACACAATTTTCCATGTCATACTTTTTTTGTATGCATAAAATATAATTGTAACATATATTATATATATATAATAATATATATATATATAATATATATATATATATATATATATTATAATTATAACCTAACCTTAACCCCCATGGAGATCCAGGCCGCCCCCACGCCTGCACATAGCCCCCCTGGAGATCCAGGCCTTCCCCACACCTAACCTTAACCCCCATGGCGATCCAGGCCTTCCCCACACCTTATAATTAACTATGATAATGAAACGACAATCAAAATAGGCTATAAGATACATTATAAGGAAATGTTAGCAATTTATTTAAGGTCTACATGTGCTATTTTGATTTCTGACCTGTTATTTCAGACGCCGAGCGCAGAGCCGAGCGCCCTTTCCAGCCGAACTACCTCGCGGCGAGCGCATGTATTCAGACTGACGCCGAGCGTGGGCGAAGCGCCTAGACGAGTAGCACGCACAAAAGGAGTAGTATTGTACTCCAAACTAATAAACATGTTGTATATTTACATATGTTGTCTGAAATAACAGGTCAGAAATCAAAATAGCACATGTAGACCTTAAATAAATTGCTAACATTTCCTTATAATGTATCTTATAGCCTATTTTGATTGTCGTTTCATTATCATAGTTAATTATAAGGTGTGGGGAAGGCCTGGATCTCCATGGGGGTTAAGGTTAGGTGTGGGGAAGGCCTGGATCTCCATGTGGGTTAAGGTTAGGTGTGGGGAAGGCCTGGATCTCCAGGGGGGCTATGTGCAGGCGTGGGGGCGGCGACAGTAGCTCAGTTGGTAGAGCATTGGCCTTAAGCCCAGAAGGTTGTGGGTTCAATCCCCACCTCTGCACCTTCTCCACCGACTCCCACTGATGACTGCTGTCGTTGTGTCCTTGGGCAAGACACTTAACCCCACTTTGCCCAAAAGCTCCCACTGAAAGATCAAGGCTATGCTCACACTCAGAGAGCAGCCATCCTCCTGTGGACTCACCACCTGCAGAGGGTCAGTGAGGGGCTGGTGCTATGAGACTTGGGTGGCATCTCTGACTGCCACCCCCCTGACCCAGAAATGGATTAAAGGGTAGAAAATGGATGGATGGATATATATATATTTATTATATATATAATATATGTTACAATTATATTTTATGCATAAAAAAAAAGTATGATGACTTATATGTACTTATGCATTACAATAATGAGATTAGATAAACGTGAAATTGCTTTATAAAAGTTATTTTTTGAATATTTTCGTGCTGAAAGCCGCTTCGCTGCGCAGCCTACACGCGGAAAAAATGCGCTCGAGTTCCATTTTTGGTTTCAGGAGCGGAGGCGGCAGCGGCGCGCGCCGATTCCCTGCGCGCCGCCTCAGCGCCGGTCTGTACACAGCAGAGCTTTCGCATTTGCACAACAGGACGCGACTTGAAGCGCAGCTTGCGAATGCACGCGAGCGGGTTTCGAAGACGAATTCGTTCACGAATTCGTGTGCGGTGTGAAACAGGCCTTACATTGGCGCACACAGCTAGATACGGACCCGCTCGTCACATCGTGCAAATAGGGATTAAAATAGCGTTATGAAGAGACCTCCCCTCTCCCCCTTTTCTCTTTTTTAACCGACAGCTTTGACCGGTTAACGCTGTGACGGTCAACCACCGGTTAAACGGTCACCGATTTACATCCCTAATTCTTAGTTTCTAAAATCATGTGTTTGTTTTCGATTCAAAGCCTCTGTCCCTGATCCTACATGTTACTATCACACATCACTGAGGCTAAGAATGTGCCGAGAGACTGATAAATATTCTTCTGTGATCTCTGACTCGGTCTCGGATGTAGTGAAGAACAAACTCGTGAACGGCTGAATCCAAGGAAGTGAGTTTATCCTGGAGCGAGTTTGTGTTTTATATCATAAGATCTTTCTCTGAATTCACTCTGGTCATGTTTGTTTGTGAGAAAAGCTTTGATAAACTGACTGAGTGGAACTGGAGAATTTCCACTTTCTCGACTATTACTCTAAAAACAATTCCATAAAACTTCCTAGGGTACTCCGGTTTCCCCTACCACTAATAACATGCTCACTAGGTAAAATCCTCCAGCTCTGGTCCTGACCAAGCCGAGCATCAACATCTGGAGATGGGTTCCCGGACGCTGTTACTACGGCGACGACTGCTCCAGACGTCAGCCTTTGCGGCATCAGGATGGGTCAAATGCAGAGGATTGAATTGCCCTTTTATTAATCCCCGTAGGATTGATAAAAGCGCACCTTTAAGAGACTGAAGGTCACAGATGACGCTCTCTTTGTTTCTGGACCAAAAACAATCATTTCAGTTTTGTCTGTGTTTAGCTGAAGGAAGTTGTTTTGCATCCACTCACTGATCTATATAAATAACCCTTACTAACTTCCTTTGTGTTGTGTGTGTGCAGCTGTTGTGGAAGCAGGCGCAGTCCTTCCCTCTGTTCCCGGCCCTGGGGGAGATGGAGAGCCACATGTTTGAGTGTGTGAACCAGGCCGCGGTGCACGAGGAGCTGGAGGACGAGACCCGCCGACTCTGTGACGTCCGACCCTTTTTACCGGTCCTTAAACTCATCACACGCAACTGTGGCCGAGCCGAGAGGCTGCTGGACTCCAAGATCGGGGTCCTCATCGGGAAAGGTGAGATTAAACCATAGACTGTATATATAAACGGACGTAGTCACGCCTATCTCCGCCGTTCGAACTAATGGGCCAAACATTGGGCTTTCATGGAGTGATTCAAAATTTCTGCGGGGGCTGGAAAATGTGAAAAAACAGATATGTCCTCAGGCTAATGCTAAAGCAGATATTTCCTCGGGCTAATGCTAAAGCAGATATGTCCTCGGGCTAATGCTAAAGCAGATATGTCCTCAGGCTAATGCTAAAGCAGATATGTCCTCGGGCTAATGCTAAAGCAGATATTTCCTCGGGCTAATGCTAAAGCAGATATGTCCTCAGGCTAATGCTAAAGCAGATATGTCCTCAGGCCAATGCTAAAGCAGATATGTCAGCAGCTACATCCACTTTTTGGAGAATTTAACCATATTAAAGGTTTATAGGAGGATTTTCCCAAACTTTAGGAAAGAACCGCCCTCTCCACTTTCTGAACAAAACACAAGATAAATGAACACAGCTCTGTTCTCTGTACTTAACTCTCTACTAAATAAAATAACGTAAAATGAATTCTCTATCTTTAGCGTAATAATGGAGCAGTCTATAATCTCCAACTTTAGCAGAATGAACAAGCAAGAATTAAGAACAGATACATTTTGCTACTTTGACATTTTGGAGAACTGTCAATGCTGTTTTAATCAAAGCCAAAGTCAAGAATTTAACCAGAAAAATTAAATTAAAATTAAAAAATCCTTTATGTGTCCCACAGTGGGGAAAGTTCAGTGTTGCATCACCGGTTACAGTAGAATGAGGAGCACACCGCACAAGATACATTAATAACTCTGTAATTAAATTAAAATTAGCTTTAGCGAAATAAAAAAGCCATTCTATTATCTCCAAGTTTAGCATAATGAAGACCAAGACTTGGGTATAAAATC
Organism: Knipowitschia caucasica; assembly: GCA_964034765.1. Lineage (NCBI taxonomy): Eukaryota > Metazoa > Chordata > Actinopteri > Gobiiformes > Gobiidae > Knipowitschia > Knipowitschia caucasica. The sequence continues at coordinate 31,764,160 of OZ035832.1, forward strand.
TCTGACTTTAGCAGAATAAAGAAGTAAGTATAAAACATATTACTAAATTGTTCCCAGACCTGGAGTTGTTTTTAGATCCGTCCATGTCAAAGAGCCCAGAAATAAGTGTAAAAACAAGTGACAAGGAACTATTTCAATGGATTATTTTACTTGTTTCATGTTTATATGATTTGAATGTGAAGTCCCCAGCTTTACTTGCAGATTAGTAAAACTCTGAATGTTCCAACTCAAACGGTCGTCTGCTTTGATGACGGAAAAGAAAAGATACATTTGATCTAAATGAGTTTCCGCCGCACAGTGACTGGGCGTTCACTTTGGAATCCGTTTATTTTCCCTTTACAGTTAAAACCTCATTAGTCACAGTCCTCAGATGTGATGTGGAGCTCGGTCACACAGGGGAGCTCAGAGTATAGCCACTGCTCCTCCATGTCGAGAGGCAGCTGAGATTTACTCTGGGCATCAGTTTCAGATCCTCTCGTATAAACAATGCATTATCAGATATATGTACAGCCCACTACAAATATAACTTAATTGTTGAGACTGATGTCTGTTGTCATTGTGTCCTTGGGCAATACACAGAATTGGATTAATGTGAGGACGATAAATGGGTGGATGTTTGAAGGTTTACATTCGTCGGCTGTGATTGTGAAAAGAAAATACTATAGGAAAACCAAACATTACATTTACATTTGTAGTTTTAAATGACACTTTTCCCTCCAGTCCTGTGTTACTACAATGTCTTGTGAGTCCTTTGTTAAAGAACTTAAAGCTGCACTAACTGACTTTTTGTATTCATTACGAAAATGCTATCCATGTCCATGTAGTGCATTGGAATATACGTCCTTTTTATATTTTAGATTGAGTTTTGATGAAACAAGGAAGAGATGTGTTTTGGGTCGCAGATTGTGACCAATCACAGCGGACCACTAGCCCCCACATTCGTGAGAAATCTACAGGTCTGTTAGCATAGACAGCTGAGTTAGCACAACAAGCGGCGGAGCTAACCCGAAGCTTTGTGTGTCTTCGTCACCGGTTACTGCTTACACAGCGAAACAGCCATCCAAAAGAAAGTCTCGTTCCCCCGCGCTTCCCGGTTCTATCGTTCTATGGTCACGCCATCCACGTGCAAATCCATGTCCATGTATTATCCATATTGGGAGACGCTAGCTCCGTCCCAACAGTGAGTGTGTGTGGGGGGCGATAGCTTCGTGGGTGCGGGGAGGGGAGGAGAAAGAGAGAGGCCAGCGAGTCCGCGGCTTCAAAATCCCAAAGTCAGTTAGTGCAGCTTTAAAACCAATAAAACCTCACCTGCTTCAGTGAAAGTCCATAACCGTGATTTATATCTGTAATAATTGGCTCCGGTCTACCTCCGGTCTGGCCCCGCTCTAGTCTGGCTCCGGTCTACCTCCCGTCTAGCTCCGGTCTGGGCTCATGCAGAAGCGTGAATATGGTGTTGACAACTTCCTGATAACTTCCCGTCACTTTGTGTTATCTGCGGTGACGATGCAGCCCCCGGAGCAAATGTGATTGATCCAAACGTATGCGGCCGCGGAGACACGGTCCTAGCTTCTTCTGGTCAATGCTAGCATAGCCCCAAACAATACAAAAAAAACTCAAACTACAAGAATCTGAAACTACTCTAACGCCCAGAGCTAATAATGTTGACTGCTTTCATTCAAACCAATGGAAATCTGAGAAAGTATCCCCAGTACTAATTTGTTTTCCAGTACTCATTTGTTATAGGTGATAAAACTGGTGAATATAACTGTATATACAGCAAAAACAGTTTGTTGAAAGGATAATGCTAACGTGTGAGTAAATGGTGTGTTGCTATGGCGACCCTCACTCGCTCTTAAGGCACTACTCACGTCTTAGAAATATGAGATTTCTTTAAAATGACATGATACATGAACAATAACTCTATACTGAAATACAATAAAAACTAGCTTTAGAAGTATAAGCTAGCAAGTCTAATACCTTTAGCATAATGAAGACGAGACTTAGGTGTAAAATCTCAGAGCAGAATAAATAAAATCACAAAAGTATGAAGAACAAAATTCTACATATAAAAAGTGTTTTAAATGTCTTATCCAAACAACCCATGATTTATTTATAAAGATAAATCCTAAATATTATTCTACCATGGTCTGTGAGGATTCCAACAATAAACATTTGTTACACACTTAAATTCACGGGACCATGTTGTAGGCAGATAAAACAACAAGGAGCCGTGCATTATACAGTTATAATTATATCGTTTTAATTATACAGTCATAATTATCTAGTTATAATTATAGTTATAATTATACAGTTATAATGCACTTCTGTTGTCCTCCTCGTTGTTTAATCCTTACTTATACCACTGTATTTATGTAAATTGTATAATATTTCCAAATAAAGAGTTTTTTATTGAGTGACTGTTGTTGTTTTGGGCAGGTCTCCACGAGCTGGACGCCATCAACGACCAGGAGGTGAAGGACTTTCGCAGTAAGATGTTCCGTCTGAGTGAGGAGCGGATGCAGAAGGTCCAGATGATGAGCTGCACCGAGTGGCTGGAGGCCTCCTTCTCCCAGCAGCCCGAGACCGGACCGGGGCCAGGACTTGGACCCGGACCGGAACTGGTCAACGGAGTCCAGGACAGAACCGGGGACCTCAAAGTCACCATCCACTTCGCCCAGTCCCAGGTGGGTCTGCTGAACGCAACGGAGATGTAAAGGAAAAAGAATGTTATTTGTGATGTGTTGGGAGGAGTAGGGTCTGAGAGGGTTTGGGTCTGTGTCTGATCAGAGGCAGGAAGTGAGTTAGAGGTTGTGTTGTCAATGGTTGTGTTGAGTTGTGTTCAGAGGGATTGGAACCACAACACAGAGATTGGCCTGAGCAATCTGGGGAAAAAGTCCCAAAATCCCAATTTTTTAAACTTGGTTGAAGTGAGAATTACATGATGCTTTTATTTTATTTTAACCCGAACCCATGACCTTTAGGCTCAAAGGCCAATGCTCTACCAACTGAGCCACTGTCGCCTCATAAAGATCATAAATCTTTTAAGACAAGCAAGTTATAAATAATGTAATTTAACTGTGGAGAAATGCCCAAAACTAAAATGGAGGCAACACTTGTTTTAAAAGACAGAAATCGACTGCACTATGACACTTTCTGATTCATGGAGAGTTCAAAAACTGAACATTTAGACGGAAATCTGCATAAAACTTTTAAAGAACAATAGGAGTGGATAGGTGGTAGGTGACAATCTCAGACTAGATTTCTATAGTTTTTCTTTGCCGATGCTCGAGGGTTTGAGGACCTTATGGACCTTTGGATCCATGCGTTTATTATCACTGCCTTTCCTATGTTTGAACTGTCTCATTCTCTGATCTGTTTTAAGGTCCTCTGAGGTAAATATTGTTGTGATTTATGTGATATATTCCACAATAACTTGAATTGAAACTAAACTATTGGAACAATCTTGTCCCATGAAAACCTTCAGGCAGAACATTACTCCTTTAATATATTCTGTGGTGCTACTTTGAACACAGCTTAACTAACATTTAACAACTGCCACTTTGTCCACGTCATCGCCTCCACCACATGCTTCCAATGTCAAGGTCACCCCGTTTTTTCCTGATGAAAAACACTAACAGTTTATTCATGAATCCACATGTTTAAGGTCAGGACTGATCCGTGCGTCCCGAGGCTTCACAGAGTAGTATTTCCATATCTCAGTTATCTCTGAGTCTATTTTCACTTCTCAAATAACAATCTGTTCTGGATCAAAGGGGAAATCCAGCATGAGTTTGTTCTGTGGAGAATGTGTCTTAAATAACGTGGACAAAACCTCCTTGTTTTGTGTTTCCATGTGACTCACAAAACAACACGCACAAAGCATCACACACAAACTGCTGCTCTTGTATTTGGACGTCGTACTCATTTCACGTGACAGTCTCCATCTTGTGGGTCATGTGGCTCCAACTGGGTCAAAACCATCAGTGAAAATGTGCCACTACTAATGCTACTACTGCTACTACTGCTACTACTGCTAATGCTACTAATGCTACTACTACTGCTACTACTAATATTGCTAATGCTACTACTGCTGCTACTGCTACTACTGCTACTGCTACTACCACAGGTGTCTGACTGGGGGGGTAAAGGGTACCGAGCATGGCGCCGTAAAGATGGCGCCGTGGCAAGAGCTCTGGTGTGTGTGGTGCACACCGGGGTAGTCTTGCACAGTTTTTCCAATGTGGTTTTACTGCAAATGGCAAATAAATGAATCTGAATCTGAATCTGAGTACCCAGGGCACAATGCGGGGAGCATAGACTGTATATATTAACGAACAGAGTCACGCCTATCTCCGCCGTTCAAACTAATGGGCCAAAAAATGTGCTCTACTGGAGCACGTAAACTAGCATGGTCCAAAAAAATCCACCCCCCTCAGCATTGACACACATGTGGAACGGAGCTTTGGGCCAAGAGCCAACTTTTGGACCATCCTGTAAAGACGTTTTCGAGAGGTCTGCCAATGCAATATGTTAGCATTGGCTAATTCTTCTTCTGGGTCCACCCCCATCGGCCCGGGGTGGTATTGCAAGCATGTCAGCGCACGTCATTTTGGCCACTTTTGAGCCGGGACCCGCCCCCACTGGTGGGGAGGGGTGTCTATATATATAAGTGTGTCTATATCAGTGGTTTCGCTAGAGATCATTTCAGCCCGTCATAATGAAGGACAGGGTCCAAAAAAATCCGTCATGAGCTATTTTTATCCGTCATTTTATTTTCACGTTTGAAATACCCTATAGGCTATTAATTAAACAATTGTATAAACAAAAACAGGCTTTATAACGTGCTTTATTAGCTGTTCGTTTACAAATGTACAATACATTTAATTTGTGAATATATAAAGTTGCATAAAAATCGCTAAACAATCGACAACTCTGCGTAACATTTAACCTGCATTTACATGTGGAACAAACACGTACAGGAGTTTGCCTGAATGCGGTTATTAAACCTTCTTTCGCGGCTTTGTGGACTTAAAGTGAGCACTCGCCTGTTCATAATTGAATGTGTGCAGGGCTGGCGACACCGAGGCGATTGTCATTAGAGTTTGTGTTTTTGTCTCGGTCAGACGGCTTCGAAGTGCAGTTTTGATTTTATTTTGGAGACTGAAGCCGCGCTCAGCAGCGACACTTGACACAGGCGCTACTTCGGCCAGAGTTTTGTAGTCTGGGAACATCTCCGCGTATGTGTTGATGAGAAGCTTACAGGAGTCCTTAAATGGCGGGTTACCTGAACCTGCAAGCACACGTTTCACGGAGCGAAAGTCCCGTACCATCCTTTCCTTTTCAACGAGTGAGACCGCTGCATTTGTGGGCGCGCCATAAAAGTCAGAAAGGCGCTCGACAGCATCCAAGCCGTACTCCTGCAGCGCGCTGTTCGTGTATAAACGGCGCTGGCGCCATCTAGTGGAGAGGACGGTCAACTACGACTCGCAATGTAAAATTATAACTTAATTTTCAATCCTTCAAAATGACGGACGGCATTCCAAATTTTACGTCAGAAAAAAAAAAAATCCGTCAATGACGGAGAATTTTCAGTTAATGTAACCTCTGGTATATATATATATATATATATATATATATATATATATATATATATATATATATATATATATATATATATATATATATATATATATTACGCATTAATATAGCGGGGGCCCATCGAGTGTGTTTGTACCCGGGGCCCAGAATTTGGTGCTACTCCCTACTGCTACTGCTACTACTACTGCTAAGCACATAGTCATGCTTTTAAAGTCTATGCTGACCTAAACATTTTCTGGTGTATATAAGGAGCTCCCCTGTGATTGTACGACAGACTTCTGCTAGAGCCGACGGGAAGCTGCGTTGTGCTTGATCAGAATACGCTCAAACCTTCTGATAATAAAAACTCTATTTTGCAGTTTTGTCGAAGTCTCTTTTGTCTTACGTCTGGGATCTTTCACAATTTGGTGACCCCGACGTGATACAAAAGGCCCAAGACAAAGACAATTATTTTTATTTTTTCAAACACATTTTTTTTTTTTTTTTGCTCCGGACAGCGATTCATCTTCTCTGGTTTTGCAGAAGTCTCCGTAAAAGAGACAGCTCCACCACAAAGGTACAAAGTAGATCTACTCAAGGAAATTACAGATGCCTTTTCTAAAAATCTGTTAAATTGGTCTTACATCAAAAAATGTCAATGTGGTTGAGACTGGCTCTTTTATGATTCCTGTTTATATTGTAAATATATATATGCGCATTTTTTATAAAAGGATCGCCGCCGTTTTCAGGCTTTTTCGGCGTGAGAAGAATGTAAAAGTAGATAGAAGCCGTTTTTCAAGGTTTTTTCGGCAGAAGTAGAATTTAAAAAACGATTGTAGTATGCGCTGTTTTTTAGAGATTTTTTCAGCGTCAGAAGAAACAAAAAACGTGTTAATTCAAAGAACTGGTTATTTTTGATAAATAGTCTTAAGTAATTAGCGTAAGAAATTCAATAATTACATTTATATGTATGTACATAAAAAGTGGTAGTAGGAGTAGTAGGTTTAAGTGGTAAAAAGGTTTGTATACTTATTCCTTTGTAAAATATTTGTAAATTTTTCAAGTTCAGAATCATTATTAGTTGAAGAAACTATTCATTCTTTGTAAGTAACTATTCATTCTTTCCAAGCGGTGGCTTCTGCCCTAGTTTGATAAGCAGGCAGCGGCGATAAAGTTAACCATTAACCATTACCCAAATAAGTCCTGTGTGTTATCTCTCTTTTCCTCGGCGTGAGAGACCGGCATGCTGCGTCTGGGAGCAGAGATTCCAGCAGGCTGGGAAAGCTGTTCCTGCATGCTTCTTGTCGCTCTGTCACTTTTGTTTTTTAAATTGAATATTCAGACGCGGAAAAGAGGTTGTCAGACCTCTCGGACAGTCCTTGGGACCTGTTTGACAAGAATAAGGTAAGCAGACACCTTTTTATATATAAAGTCTGTATAATTGGATATTAGCTAAATTCTGGTATGTTTTTTGGGTCTGTCAAACTCTCTAAATTGTATTTGAAGAAGTCTCGGGGTTAGAATCCCTTTGAGAAGAAGATAGAGAAGAAGGATCCTTAGTGAAACCATGGTATAAAAGTAAAAGCAATTTAAAAAAGGGAAACGTGTTAAAGAGGCCTTTGTTACAAAAGCTTTGAAATTGACGAATTTCAGGTTGATAAATGACAAAAGTATAAACTACAACATCAGTTATATTTGCTTAAAAGTAATCTTGAAAGTTATTCTGATAAGGAATTCTGCTGTATGTCTGTGTGTGTGCGTCTCTCTCTCTCATGCTGCGTTGCCAGGGTAACCGCCCCCACCCTCGCGGCTCTGCTTTCTCTCTGCTCTTCTGCTCTGATTTAAAGGGGAAACGGCCCCCTCCTTTGCTATGCTCTGGCTCTGAATCAGGACAAACCTACTGCTTTAGGATTTCTGGCTTTTCATAGTTGTTTTTCCGTTAAATTTGCAAAATTTGCCATTTGAATATTGTGTTATGACACAGTTAAACGTTTTTAAACACCATTTAGTAAAAAGAAGTTTTGAATTAGTATGTTTTTTGAAACCCAAAGATTAGTGCTAAAGCTGTGCAATTTTTTTAGATCTAACATATTTCTAGATTCCATTCTTTTAAATCTGCTGCTTATTTCTTAACTGTTTGTGAGTTGTGTTTGTTTTTATGTTTTTATTTTAGTTACAAAAGCCGTTTTTCAAACATTTAAATTGGAATCTGTGTTAAAAGTTATTATTGATTATAGACTTCGTCTAAAAAAGAAAGAGGGAATTAGTATTATTAAGTTAAACTTCAAAAATGAAACCCAAGAACGCATAGATAATTAAACACACAGTACAAAAGTACATATTACATATTTTAAAGTTTAAAGGTTTTTTTGAGATTTGAGTCTTGTTTTTTTTATTAAGAGAGTTCCTGGTCTTAAAAATGTTATCAGTAGTAAGATAATAAGTAATCTATATTTACATAGCGCTTGGAAAGCCAAGAGCGCTCCAAAATTGTTTAGAATTAGAGAGAAAAAACAGTCTCATTCACATACTGATACTGTATCTATTGTTTTTAATTTGACTATAAGGTTGTGTTCCAGGACCAAGAGCACACACTGTACAGGGACACTGGACAGCCACGCCCACCCAAGCACAGGTCACAGGTCAAAGAGCAAAGGAAAATGCCACCTCCTTGCCCCTCCCCACGCCACTCCAGAACTGAGTGGGTGTGAGAGAGACCGGGGCCATGAAAGAGAGGTATCTGGAGACGTGATGGGTGGAGCGTCAGGTAGAGACCTAGAGGCAGTTGAAAGTGTGTCCACGTGGTTAAATCGACACAGTGTGACCTTTTAACGCAGGTGGTACGAGGAGTCTGGACACCCCAAAATTCACACATACATACACACATACATCTACACACACACATTCACATTTACATATAGATACATGAAAAAGCAGAACATGAGAAAAAAGCATTTTAAAAGTTTACTCCAATGTAAACACATATTTTTAATTGTCTATCACTTGAATCTTTAGTTGAATCAGTATTTTTTGAGACCAGAAATGTTCATTTGAATTCTATATTGTCATGGACTTAATTGATCTCTGTCCTGACACTTTTGATTTGTTGATTTTGTACTGTGTGAAGTAATTACATTGATGAGGATTAGATCTGATAAAAACACAAATTAGAGAAGTAAACTGCGCTTGCTTTTGTCTAAAGGGATATTAGCAACAGCATGAATAGAAATTGTCTTTAAAGTAGAATCAAAGTGACTTAACCATAGAGAGTAACTATTGCATAACAAGCTGTGTACAGGAACTGTGACACTGCACCATTGACCAGAAGTGCATCGCAAATGACCTGATGTGCTTCAAGTGAAAAGACTGTATCTGGAGATCCTGATGTGCATCTGGAGAGACCAAACCCATGGATTGGACCCTACTGATGTCCAAGATGACATCTCTCGAAATATGACTTGACCTGATGACGACTGAGACTCATCCTCAGGGGACCTGAGGATCTGAGGACCTTGGAGAGAAAAACTGGGGAGTGATGTTTATATTATTGAAATCATACATTGATGAGTGCTAAATGAGAGAGATACTCATGATTCTTTCTTTTGTTTTTGTTTGTCCTTAGCTTCTGGACATCTGATGATCTATTGGACACAGACATTTGCAGAACAAGAACCAGCCAATGAAAAACCGTCTATTGCCGATGCTATTGCTACAAACCAGAACCACAACTGTGACAAATGCAATATACATGTTAAGTATTCAGACATCAGACAGACAAAACTTTGACTTTTAGTCTGGGAGACTGAGCAACAGTTAAAATGTTTTAAAATGATAAAGTATGAGTATTGTAGTGTTTTAATAGTAGTAAAAAAGTAGAATTGTCCTTCCTTTGTTGTTCATAAACACATTTCCACATAAGAGTTAAAATAGTACCATACAATGTTATCTCTGATAGAGCAGATATAATATTAGAATCAGAGTTATTTTAGAGATATTAAAAGTAACAGAAGTTACAAACTAGGAATATGCCTTTGCTCAAGCTGAAAATGAGCTTTAGAGTCACAATAGAGTAAAAATAGGAATAGATAAATGCATCAACCATAGATGCTTTCAAAAATAGAGAATATTTCTAGCCATTGGTAATATCAAATGGTAAAGGGACCATTCCACAAACCTTTGCTTCAAAAGTAGATAAAGTTACTTACAGTTTTATGTACAGTTTTATTAGATACTTGCCAAATTCACTTGTGTTCAAACATCTGTGAATGTTGACAATACAAAAAGTTCATATGAGTGTAGTCTAGATTAATGCCTAGATCAATGAGATAGATTAGAACCAACAGAGATTTAAAAGCATTTTGATGCATTTGGGTATAGCACAAAAACAAAAAGTAGACATTTAGATATTGAGAAGTTTCCAGCACAGATTAGAGAATCAAACACCATTGTAGAATAATAACCAACCCCAAACCTGCTAAAATAGATTAGCTCTTGTAAGGATAATACTAATTTGATTAATGATTTACATTCATCCCAAACTGCCAGCACTTCCTGGTTCAACAAATGTATTTGGAAAACTGACTGCCATAATAATGTGCCACTGATAAGGAAAGTAAACCACAGAATAGAGAGATTTGTTGGATTGAAATGTATGTTTGAGAATGTGGCTCAATGGAAGCAAATATGCAAACATATTTGTAGGTGAATTGGAATAGTTTTAAACTATAGTGAATAGTAAAAGTAAAGTACACAGTGTAAGATTGAATAGTGAAAATAATACAGTAAAAATAAGTGAAGTGTAAATAATTAGCATTAGAATAAAAGTATAGAGTAAGAAAAGTGAAATTAGCTTCAAATTTGAGACTCAGCTCGTTTTTGTCTGTGTTTTGACTGAATCTGCTGAGTTCTTGTGTGTCCAATAGAGTTTGTTTTTGTTTGTTTTTATTTTTTGATTTGTTTTGATTTGTGATCACATGTGGATGTGATCAAGAGAGGGACTGTGAATATTTAATTATTCTTTGCTTGCTGAAATGTCATGTTAAACAGTTCAATAAGAGTTCACCTGTACTTTGAACTGCTTACAGAAGCATGGAGCAGATAAGGTGTTGATGTACATAACATGAGATAATGCTATCTCATGTACATTGGAGTTTGGTCCGTTACGCAACTTTGAAACCATACGCTTACTTCCCACATAGTCATGCTTTTAAAGTCTATGCTGACCTAAACATTTTCTGGTGTATATAAGGAGCTCCCCTGTGATTGTACGACAGACTTCTGAGGCCAGAGAAGATGGGGAAGCTGCGTTATGCTTGTTCAGAATACGCTCAAACCTTCTGATTAATAAAACTTTATTTTGTACGCAGTTTTGTAGAAGTCTCGTTTTTTGTCTTATGTCTGGGTATTTTTCACATTACTGTTTGTTTTTAAATCTTTGCATGGACAGGCCCTGATTACATCTCGGACCTCATCCAAATTTACACTCCTGCGCGCGCCCTGAGGTCCGAGAGCCAGCTCCAGCTCGTGGTCCCTAACGCAAGACTTAAAACCCGGGGGGACAGAGCCTTCTCTGTGGTCGGCCCTAAGCTCTGGAACGCTCTTCCCCTCCATGTCCGGACGGCCCCCACAGTAGAGTGTTTTAAGTCTCGTTTTAAGACCCACTTTTACTCTTCGGCTTTTAACACTGCGTGAGTTGTGTGGTCCTCTGTGTTTTTATTTTATTTTATTTCTATTTATGGTTTTAATCTGTTTTATATATTTTTATTCTTTTATACTTGGTGAAGCTAAGGATAAGTTTTTATTTATTTTATACTTTTTTGTGCAGCACTTTGGAAACGTAACTGTTGTTTAAACGTGCTTAAACGGGCCTCTGAATTTCTCCTACAAGGGTCAACAAAGTATATTTCTATCTGTCAAATTCATGATTTGTGTAGTGTATCACTGTGTTAATCTGTTTTTATGGACTTCACTTGATTTCACTTTTGTTATGTGTTGATATTTCCTGTTTTCTCTTTTTTTGTTCATGTTTTTATGACAAATTATTCATTTCCCAGTCGTGACTTCCTGTGACTTACATATAATAAAAATTATTCTGAAATAAAGTGCCTTTGATGTGATCATAAAGTGCCTCTGATGTGATAATAAAGTGCCTCTGATGTGATAATAAAGTGCCTCTTATGTGATAATAAAGTGCCTCTGATGTGATAATAAAGTGCCTCTTATGTGATAATAAAGTGCCTCTTATGTGATAATAAAGTGCCTCTTATGTGATAATAAATTGCTGTGAATCTGAAGCTAACCATAATCAGGGGTTTGTTCCCGGTGACAGTGAAGAGGTCATAATCGCAGGTGGTTGTTTTTTTGTGTCCCACACCTGCTGCTTTCGGTGCAGGTGGCTCCATAAGAACGGCCTCATTGTGACAACTGCATCATGTGGAGAGACAGGACCTGGACCAGGTCCTGTGCATGTGGGCGGAGTCAGGCTGTGCATATGGGCGGAGTCAGGCTAGGCTGTGCATGTGGGCGGAGTCAGGCAGTGCATGTGGGCGGAGTCAGGCTGTTCATGTGGGCGGAGTTAGGCTGTTCATGTGGGTGGAGTTAGGCTGTTCATGTGGGCGGAATCAGGCACAGGTGTTTAGACGTCCTTTAAGTCTCCCTGTAATAACTGAGTATAATTTGGTTCTTACGGAGGGCCCGCGTCTCTTCGGCGGCAGAGGCAGCGGTAACGGGCAAGTCTTCCGGCTCAGCACGGCTCCGATGGCACAGATTTCTTTGTCGAACAGTTCTTGGATGGAGCTGCTGTGGATCAGGGTGAGATGAGGCGCCTCTTTGGCCTGAACACACGTCCGGATGTACTGCAAGGACCACAACACACGACAGTCTGACTTTGGAGGAAATTAATAGAATAGAACTTTATCGTCTGTTCAATTGAGCAGAAATGTTTCTTTAAACACAACACATTTAAATGTCTTTCATTAAAACACACTTAAATACATTTAGCAAAGACACAGCAGTTCATTATTGTTCATTGTTCATTATTGTGCATCTGGCTGTTCCTACACCCGTGAGGAACTTATGAACATCCGACCCACCGTTCCCATGGACCTATTGCCTGTTTTCTTGGCATCTGCGGCTGATTTAGTCCATGTTCTAGCCAAAAAAGTGTGGGCCCGTAAAAGGGGAAAGCGCGGAGGCCTGCTCGTGCGTCTTAGAAGGAGAGGAACGCGCACGGCTCTCCCCGGCATTTTTCTCTCCAAAGTACGCTCACTGGGCAATAAGATGGACGAACTCGGTCTGCTCATGAGAAGAAACAAGGACTTCGCCACATCCTGTGTCCTCTGCTTCACTGAGACCTGGCTAAATGAGCGAATCCCGGAATGCGCTCTGGAGCTGCAGGGCTTTTAGCTGTTCCGCGCGGATCGCCATTGTGCGCTATCAGGGAAGAGCAGAGGCGGAGGACTGTGTTTCTACGTCAATACAAACTGGTGTAACGATGTGACAGTGATCTCCAAGCACTGTTCTCCTGCTCTGGAATATCTTTTCATTCATTGTAAACCATTTTACTCCCCTCGTGAATTTGTTTCATTCATTCTTGCCTCTGTTTACATACCGCCATGCGCGGACGCGCGCGAGGCTCAGAGCGCACTTGCAGAGCAAGTACTGTGTATGGAGCGTTTATACCCGGACTCTCTGATTATTATCCTGGGGGATTTTAACAAGGAAAACTTGAGCCAGGAATTACCCAAATACAGACAGTTCATCACATGCCCGACCAGAGAGGAGAACACTCTGGATCACTGTTACACCACCGTGCGCTGAGCTTTTCGCGCTGTTCCCAAGGCAGCCCTCGGCTTCTCAGATCACTCCATGATACATCTGGTTCCTGCTTACAGACAGAGACTAAAGCTCTCGAAACCTGCAGTGAGGAGCTCCAAAGTGTGTTCTTATGAAGCTGTGGAAGAGCTGCGCGCATGCATGGAATCTACAGACTGGGACCTTTTCAGAGCTGCCACAGACAGTTTGGATGAATACACGGACACTGTGACGTGATACATTCACTTCTGCGAGGATAGCATCATTCCAACAAGGACCAGGGTCATCTATAACAACGACAAACCCTGGTTCACTGCTAAACTCCGGCAGCTCAGAAAAGCAAAGGAGTCTGCTTTCAGGGAGGGGGACCGCCGCGGCTACAAAGCAGCTAAATATCAGTTCAGGAAAGAACTGAAAGCAGCCAAGTCCCGGCACAGAGAACGACTACAGGAGCAGTTTGGTAACAACGATACTGCTTCTGTCTGGAGGGGCCTATGGGATCACTAACTACAAGCCCAAAGCCCCCCCCTGTGCTGACGACCACAAGCTAGCTGACGAACTGAACTTTTTTTTCAGTCGCTTTGATGCTGCCCCTGACACCTCTCCCTCCCCCACCCCCCACTACTCTAACGACCTACCCATCAGCCCTGCCCCCAGCCTGACAATAGCCTCTAAAGATATTAAACAACTCTTCTTGAGGCTGCACCCCCCAAAGCTCCTGGCCCGGACCACGTGTCTCCGGCCACTCTGAGACACTGCGCCAGTGAGCTTACTCCTGTGTTCACTGACATTTTCAACACCTCTCTGCAGTCCTGCCATGTCCTGGCCTGCTTCAAATCCTCCATCATTGTCCCCGTCCCGAAGAAGCCCAGGATCACAGGCTTCAACGACTACAGACCTGTAGCACTTACGTCTGTCGTCATGAAGTCATTTGAACGCCTGGTCCTCTCCCATCTCAAGTACCTCACCTCCCCCCTCCTGGACCCCCTGCAGTTCGCCTACAGAGCCAACAGATCTGTAGACGACGCCATTAACCTGGCCCTCCACCACATCCTACAGCACCTGGACTCCCCGGGGACCTACGCCACGGTCCTGTTCGTGGACTTCAGCTCTGCCTTCAACACGATCCTGCCATCCCTGCTCCAGGACAAGCTCTCCCAGCTCAACGTGCCCGATTCCACCTGCAGGTGGATCACTGACTTCCTGACGGACAGGAAGCAGCGAGTGCGTCTGGGGAAGAATGTCTCGGACTCTCGGATTATAAATACAGGAGCCCCACAGGGCTGTGTTCTTTCTCCCCTGCTCTTCTCCCTGTACACAAACCACTGCACCTCCAGCCACGACTCCGTGAAGCTGATCAAGTTCGCGGACGACACCACCCTCATTGGACTCATCTCCAACAACGATGAGTCCGCCTACAGGAGGGAGGTGGACTGGCTGGTGCAGTGGTAACAACCTGGAGCTGAACGCCCAGAAGACAGTGGAGATAATTGTGGACTTCAGGAAGAGCACTGTCCCCCCGCCCCCACCCTCCGTGATGGACTCCCCCATCACCTCTGTGGAGTCCTTCCGTTTCCTGGGCACCACCATCACCCAGGACCTCAAGTGGGAGCCGACCAACAGCTCCCTCATCAAGAAGGCCCAGCAGAGGATGTACAGGAAAGCCAAGCTGCCTGCACAGATGTTGGTGCAGTTCTACACGGCCATCATCGAGTCCATCCTCACCTCCTCCATCACCGTGTGGTTTGCTGGAGCCACAGTCAGGGACAAACAGAGACTACAGCGCATTGTGCGCTCTGCAGAGGAAGTGATCGGCTGCAGCCTTCCATCGCTGCAGGACCTGTACGTCGACCGAGCTCGAGGCCGGGCTGGTCGTATCACAGCCGACCCCTCAGCCTGCACATGGACTATTCCAACCACTCCCCTCAGGCAGGAGACTGAGGGGAGTCTCCTGGTTCCAGTCCATCAGGACTAGAACCTCCCGCCACAAGAACAGTTTCTTCCCCTCTGCTAACAAAACTGTGAATGTTAGTATGGACTTTTATGTGTTTATTGTAAACAGAAAAACAGAAAATGGTACAGTATGTTTTCTGGATGTACTATTATAGTATTGTGTGGAGAGTCTGAGGGAGCTGTGTGTGGTAAATGTTATTTGTTTTGTGTAGTATTATATGTACAATATACAGTAAATGTTATATTTACTCTATATTCTCTATTTGTTATATTTTTGTAACTCGTTTTCATTATTCATCTTTAGTGATGGATCCTGTGCCTTCACACGAGAACTTAATAAAGTCTTAATGAATACATAGATAAATAAAAATACTGTGTTTTATGTTCATGGAACCTTCAACGATCTTTACCAAATAAATCAAAAATCAAATCAATTTTCCAACAATGAAATACATCTTTAACAGAGACGCAAACCCAGACCTTTATTTGTTTGTGAAAAAGTCAGAATCTGTCAAAGACTTAACAGACTTTCCACTGTCCATTCCAACTGTGTTTTTCATTTTAACTTTGTGTCTTTTGAAGTTGTCCTTGAGATAGATTCTTTATTGATCCCCGAAGGAGATAATTCTAATGTCAAGCTGTAAAAATACATTATCCACACAAACGAAAAGAAATAAATACATGTAATTCCAAAAGTATATAATAAAGAAATAAAGTGTTTAGCTCAGGACTAAACCTGGAACAGATCTCTCTAAGTCTTGAGTGAAAGGCGCCATATAAATAAACTGACCTTGTACTGGATGAGGGGGTGGTCTCCGCAGAGAAACTCCAGGCAGTGGCTTATCCTCAGAAAGTACTGACCCCTGCTGGCCTCGTCCTCAGGGCCGTGTGTGCTCAGCCACTTCCTCAGGGCCACCGCCATCAGCTCCGACGGCGTGCACGAGGGAGGCACTTTCAGACTGGCCGAGTCCTGGACACACAGGGGGGGAGGGGGGGATGGTTTATAACTTAACAATGTCATCATTCGCAAAAACATCTACTCCAGGAAGTGGGAACACATGCAGTCGCTCTCAAACATTCACATTGCAGGTCACATTTCTGTACTTTAAAAGTGAAATGAAATCTCTGTTAGGGCGATACGGCTGAAAACTATAAGTATCACGATATAAGTGTTTCATGTCAGTAGATATCAATAATTACGGATTTGTTTTTTTTAAACCTAAATATATACATTTGTTATGTTCCCGGAGTTGGTGGAAGTTGAGCTGCAAAGACTTTAAGAATTCAAAATACTGCTGTGTGAAGGAGAGGATCCACAGGTCTGTCCTTCCTGCTGCTGTCAGACTGTACAATGAGAACTGCTCCACAGACGCTCTGATGACAGTCAGTTTTTATGTGGTTGATCCAAAGACCCGCTCCTGCTGCTGCATTATTAAAAAGGACTTTATTTTTGACAAGACGAGCAGATGGAGAGAGACTGTTTAGAGAGTCAGAAGCACATTTTAATTACATTTGGATCTAGGTTTGCCAACTTGAGAACAAAAAAATAAGGGACACCATTTAGGTGGATTGGGTTGAGCACTATTTAGTCCTAATTTCAATCCACACACTAAACCCCGGTTTTTAGAATGTAATTTATTGACTACATATAAAAAAAAAAAATTCGTAGTCAGAAATTTAATTTAATAAACAGGTGGAACTCTTTGGCTGGTTGAGGACTTAATGCATTCTTTTTAGTAATAAAAAATATAAAAAAAGACAAAGGCTATAATATACATTATTTATGGATGTTACAGTAAAGACCATTTACCGTAAAAGCAAATAAAAAAAGAATAATATATGTATTCATTAAAAAAAACCTCATAACTGTTGAAATCAAAGTCTGTAGCAGTTAGATATGGTCATTATTTATATTGTCTGAGAGTTTTGTGCGTGTACATGGCTTCAGTAAAAGCTACAAAGCTGGTCTGGACATTTGCTGAGAAATCCATTGAATCCAATTCACTGCAAGCGCTTTTCTCGGCGCTTGCAGTGCATTGGATTCAATGGATTTCTCTGCATTAAAACACTGCATTGGATTTGAAAAATCAACCTAGAGATGATCATTTTAGCACAATTACTTTTGTTTAACAAAGTAACTGTCGTGAGCCATTGACCGCTGAAGTCCGAATCTGGGAATATGACGCTTCTTTACCAAACTTCTGCCGTGATGATGCTGCGGGCACGGTCCACGATGGCGACACTCATTGGCCGAAAAGTAGACACTGTGATTACCGTGCGTGTGCGTGACATGCAGTGAGTGAGTGATGCATTTAAGGTGGCTCTGAAAATATGGGACAAAAGACGTCCCGTATCGATTCAATACGGGACACATAGTTTTTCTATAATACGGGACAATTCCGTATTTCAAGGGACGGTTGGCAACCCTATTTGGATCCCAGGAGCTTCAGTAGCAGTAGTAGTAGCAGTAGTAGCAGTAATAGCAGTAGCAGTAGTAGTAGTAGTAGTAGCAGTAGTAGTAACAGTAGTAGTAGTAGCAGTAGCAGTAGCAGTAGCAGTAGTAGTGTAACACTCACGCAGTATGTAAGAAATTACCAATCATATAATAATAACTGAGTTCGTGATTAAACAACGTGCTGTTCAGTAATCTGAAGTGTAATGCAAGAATCAAATAGCTAGACGGTTCCTCTTTTGCACCAAATTATATTAGGATATCACAATGATACAAAAAACGAAAATAAAAGAATCCACTATAGGTCCCCTTTAATGTCCCGACCAAACGGCACGGGCACGCTCCCAACCCGGCTGAAAAGTCTGTAGTTAATCCAAAGTGCAAAGGAATCCTGGGATCTTCCGCAACCGAAAGCCTCTTGTCCCGTACGTAAAGCAACAAAAAGGAAGTTTATCTGGAGCGAGACGCGCGTCTTCGTGCCGGCACAGATTAAAACATGCACGCGTAAAAAAACAATAATGGGTAGATCTCACCGGTATAGACGACAGTTCTTGCTGGTCCACGTGTTTGGAGGAGGACAACCCTTCCAAATCCCTGGATCAGTCCTTGGAAACACGTAAATTCCCACAGCAGACAGTCGCCTCTATCCCGGTGTCTGCGCCTGGAGCAGGGACACCACGGGCCGCGCGCACACACCTGCCTGCCTATATCTCAATCTCCGGCCATGCGCGCTCCCCTGTAAACCCCGCCTCTAATACATATAAACCGTCCACATACGTTTGTATACCACACACACACAATCAGACCAACATTATGTGGCCGTTGCTACATAGACCCCCCCACCAGCCGGAGGCTAACAGAGTCAAACCCCATAATACTTTTTGATGTTCACCACATTCACTTTATCCTCTTTACTAGGTGACCCTACCCACCTTACTAGATAGTTGAGCGGCCCTAGCTTCCTCCACACTGTAGCTGGCCCTTCCCATTTTGGTGCCAACTTTGCTGCAAAATTCTCTGTTGCTTTTGACAGAGGATGGGTTCGGACCCAGACTATGTCTCCCTGTGTGAACTGCACATCCTTCCTTCGTGCATTATAGTACTTAGCTTGCCTGGCTTGGTGCTCCCCTACTCTCTTTTTTACCTCCTCGTTCAGCTTGTGTTGGCGTTCCACCAGGTCATAGCTTTGCTGCTGGTCCGGACTTGGCGGTTGATGGATGAGTCGCTCAAGCGGTCCTTTAAGCTGCCGGCCCAACGCAAGCTCAGCCGGAGTTCTTCCCGTGGTCTCCTGTTGTGCTGTGTTAATAGCGAACCGGAACTCAGATATCCACTGATCCCATGCGGTATGTTGTTGTCCAACGTAGGATGCAATCATAGTCTTGATGGTGCGGTTGAAGCGCTCGGTGAGATTGGTTTGAGGGTGATAACTCGTAGTCAGCTTTTGGACTACACCCCATGTTTTGCACAGTTCTATCAGTAGAGCAGCCGTGAACTGGGGTCCTCGGTCTGAGACCAGATACCTCGGCACACCCCACCTTGTAAATATTTCTTCCCTCAGAATCTTCACAATTTTTGTGGTCTTACTGTCTCGTATTGGAAACATCTCCACCCATTTTGAGAAATAGTCCACTATGACCGTGAGATATACATTCCCCTTTTTGCTCCTTGGGAAAGGTCCCATGAGGTCGACCCCCAACATCTCGCCCGGGCCCAGGACTTCTGTGGACTGTAGGTATCCGGCAGGTTTGGTGTTGTCGGCCTTATACTGTTGGCAGACCTTACATGATTTCGTATGCTCCCACACCTCCTTTCGAACTGTGGGCCACCACGCCACTTCCAGAATCCGTAATAGTGTTTTCAGCTGTCCCAGATGTCCTCCCAACGGGTTGTCATGGAAGTACTTTAAGAACTCCGGAACAAGAGACTGCGGCACCACGAGCTGATGCTTCTCTCCCTGTTCTTTTAAGGGCACTCGACGGTACAGAACCCCTTGGTGGATGACAAAGCCGATGCGGTAGGGGTCCCTGGGTTTGTCCATCTTACCGCCTTTTAACTCACAAACCACCTGATCGTCATGTTGTGCCTTGGCAACCTCTGCCATGGTGACAGGGAGATCCGAGCAGCTAGTAGACGTGAAAGCAAGACAGGGAGTTCTTTCCCGGGGTGGGGCTTCAAATGCTCTTGAAAGGGCATCGGGAGCAGCATTGAGAATCCCTTTTCTATAATGCACCTTGAAGGTGAATTGCTGGAGACGAAGGGTCCATCTGGTAAGGCGTGAGGAGGTTTTTGGACAGTTGAAGGCCCAGGACAGGGCCGCATGGTCTGTGTAGACGTCAAACTGAACCCCTTCCAGATAATGCCTCCATTTCTCCACAGCCCACACCACTGCAAGACACTCTTTCTCCGATGTTGAGTAGTTTCTTTCGGCTCCCCGGAGCCCCCTGGATGCATAGGCCACCATTCTCTCGCCCTCTGGGAAGACTTGGGACAGTATGGCGCCTAGCCCCACCTCACTGGCGTCGGTGTGGACTTGAAAAGGGAAATTAGGAATCGGTTGAGCCAGGACAGGCGGACTCCTCAAAGATTGCTTTAGGGCATCCATGCTTGCCTGACATTCCCGGGTCCATTCCCACTCCACTCCTTTTTTCTTTAGATTGTTCAGAGGTGCCGCCATTTCAGCAAAGTGTGGGATGAACTTATGATACCACCCCGCCAGGCCAAGAAATCGCTGAAGTGCCTTAACGTCCTTGGGAGGTGGAAAATCGGCCACCGCTCGAGTCTTTGATAAATCGACTTCCACCCCTTTCGCTGTGACAATGTGACCCAGGAACTTTAGTTCTCGCTTGAAGAAGTGACATTTTTTCATATTGAGACTGAGGTTTGCAGTTTGCAGTTTATTAAACACAGCGTCCAGATCGTGCAGATGTTGCTCATGGGTGTGGGAGTAAACGATGATGTCATCAATGTAAACAAAACAAGTCCGCCCTCTGAGTTCTCCCAACACTTTTTCCATTAGACGCTGGAAAGTAGCGGCTGCATTTCTCAGGCCGAAAGGCATTCGCTTGAACTGAAACAGTCCTTGAGATGTGACGAAGGCAGTTTTTGCTTTGCTTCCTTCATCCATTGCTATTTGCCAATAGCCCGATTGCAGGTCAAGAGCGCTGAACCATGAAGCATTTTCCAGTGACTCTAGGATATCGTGAATGAGTGGCATGGGATAGGCATCCGGGAGTGTTTTGGAGTTGACTTTTCGATAGTCCACGCAAAATCGGTCACGCCCGTCTGGACGGTCTACCATCACAACCGGAGAAGCCCATTGTCTCTACATGCTCCTCAATTATCTTTTTCTTTGCCGGAGACACCCTGTATGCTCTTGTTCTGACTGGTATCTCGTCATGGGTGATGATTGCATGTTTCTCTACCGTGGTCTTTCCTAGAATACCGGCAGTAACTGTTGGCCACCTCTCGATCAGCTGCTGTAACGCTCTTGGGTAGTCTGTGTCATAGACCACTGGTGTAGCGTGCGGCATTTCCTGAAGTGGAGGTGAAGCCCACCCCAGTAAAGCAGAATTTGGCCGCACCGCATAATACAGGCTCACAGAGGATTGTACTCTTTCCCATGGGCTTGGCTGAACCGACGGCTGAAGGAATGGATAGAAGGTGTAACGTGGTCCAACCCGCAATCCATAGCATCTTCTTGCAAGATTTAAAATGATCCCAGCTTCTGTGAGAAAGTCCAGTCCAATGATAACCGGAAAGGCCAGGTGGCGATCCTCCATTATGTGCATGTGAGTGCCCCATCTTTGTCCATGCCAGTCGACTGGCAGCCTGTGCTTTCCCAGCGCTGAGTGCGCGGTTCCATCAGCCATGATAAATCTTTGTTTTTCAGCCTGAAATAAAGTCTCGTTTTTGTAATGTATTTCCTTCCAAAGACTTTCGCGTATCAGTGTGAAAGTACTTCCAGTATCAACGACAGCCGCCCCTTGGACCCCACGTATGGCGATAGGCACTAGCAGTAGCTCGGGTTTGGTGTCAGTTTGTCCCGGTTGTTGGACAATCGACACGCCTGCCATGGGTTTGGGCGGAAACGTTTTCTTTTCAACTGGTCTGCGACCGACCTTCTCACTGCTGGCTTGCACTTTTTGCCAGTATTCCTTTGCTCCAGTACAGTCTTTTTCCACCATGCTTCCCACTTTCACTAACTCAGCGACCGTTGTAACTGTTCCACGGAGGCACCCCGCAAACTTGGGGTTAACATTGTTCAGAATACGTCGGACCAACTCCTCCTCTCGGATGTCCGGTTTCCACTTCAAGCACAAAGCCCGATAATCATAAGCAAAGTCTCTAAGGCACTGGTCGGGTTTTTGAACCATCAATCTCAGTTTCTCCTCCACTTCGCTCATGTAATCTGTGGGCAGAAAAGCGGACATGAAGGCATTTTGTAATGTTATCCAGTCACGGACTTGGGACTTGGCAGCTTTCCACCAGCTTAAAGCAGGACCCTTTAAGACTGTAGTCAATGTACCAATGAGTTCCGGATTGGAGAGGGGTCGGATCTCCAAAAAGTTCTCACACTGCTCTATAAAATTCAGTACATCTGCAGCCTCACTGTCAGGACCAAACGTGGGGAACTCAAGCCGAACAGGTGGTTTAGAGTAGTAGGGAGACGCACCTGCCTGACTGAATGAGGTTAACTCTGGAGGCACAAGCCTAGCATCTGTAGACCCTGCCGCAGTACGACTGTTTATAGGCGTACTAGTAGGTCTCATTATTATGCTAATCTCCTTTTTCAGCCTTTCATCACGGCGCAATAAACAATCAACAACAGCTTTTTCTAGCTTGGCTAACTCTGACGTGAACTGTCCCTCGAGCTTAGCCAAAGCGGCATCAACAAAATGCCTTAAACTAGTCTCTCTGTTGAGTGAACTTGTTACCGACTCTTTACACCGTCGCTCGAGTTCAGAAAACCGTCCCTTCAACACTGCTACCGCGTTAACCAATTCATTAAAGCGTTCCTGTGTAATCTGCCCTTCCTGTTCTCCCTCTGGATCAGCGGCACTGTCTAGGGAATGCAACTCTTCCCCACCAGGGTGAACATGTTCCTCCGGAGCAGGATACAATAAGTGCTGCGCAGCACTTTCCTCATCTGCATTGTCCTGGTCTAAAGCATCTTCGTTTTCCGTTAAATACAAAGAACCTAACAAAGACGATACTTCATCTGTGGTGCTGCGTCTAGTAACAAACGGTCCAGCCGTAAAATCCAAATCCTCCCCCCTAGCCTCGGTCTGAGGGACCGGCTCATCTAGCAGGTTTGAGTTTTCTGGCTCCATAATATACAATACACACCCAGATCAAAACAACAGCATCAAAATCAGTTCCTCGTACGGGCCACCATATGTAACACTCACGCAGTATGTAAGAAATTACCAATCATATAATAATAACTGAGTTCGTGATTAAACAACGTGCTGTTCAGTAATCTGAAGTGTAATGCAAGAATCAAATAGCTAGACGGTTCCTCTTTTGCACCAAATTATATTAGGATATCACAATGATACAAAAAACAAAAATAAAAGAATCCACTATAGGTCCCCTTTAATGTCCCAACCAAACGGCACGGGCACGCTCCCAACCCGGCTGAAAAGTCTGTAGTTAATCCAAAGTGCAAAGGAATCCTGGGATCTTCCGCAACCGAAAGCCTCTTGTCCCGTACGTAAAGCAACAAAAAGGAAGTTTATCTGGAGCGAGACGCGCGTCTTCGTGCCGGCACAGATTAAAACACGCACGCGTAAAAAAACAATAATGGGTAGATCTCACCGGTATAGACGACAGTTCTTGCTGGTCCACGTGTTTGGAGGAGGACAACCCTTCCAAATCCCTGGATCAGTCCTTGGAAACACGTAAATTCCCACAGCAGACAGTCGCCTCTATCCCGGTGTCTGCGCCTGGAGCAGGGACACCACGGGCCGCGCGCACACACCTGCCTGCCTATATCTCAATCTCCGGCCATGCGCGCTCCCCTGTAAACCCCGCCTCTAATACATATAGTGGAAAACCGATTTTATATTTTTATAAATTTTTATATTATATATATTATTTATTACTTAATTTTTCTTTATTTTTTTATTTATTTTTATATATTATTTTTTTATTTTTTTTTTTTTATTATTTTTTTCTTTTTTTTTCATTTATTTTCACTATATTTTTATTACCGTTATATATATTTTAATAATTTATTTAATTATTATTTATTTTCATTTTTTTTATTATTATTTTTTCATATTTTTTTTTTTTTTCCTTATTTATAAATTTTATCCACATACGTTTGTATATTTTTTTATTTTTTATTTATTTATTTTTAATTTTTTTTTTATATTATTTATTTTTTTTTATTTTTTTTTATTTTTATATTTTTATTTATTTTTTTTTTTTTTTTATATATTTTTATATTTTTATTTTTTTATTATTATTTTATTATTTTTAATTTATTTTTTTTTTTTATTTTTATTTTTTTATTTATATTTTTTTTATATATATATTTTATTTTTAATTTTTTTTTATATTTTTTTTAATATTTTTTTTTATTTTTTTTTAATTTTTATATTTTATTTTTTATTTTTTTTTTTTAATTTTTTTTTTATTATATTATATTTTTTTTATATTTTTATTTTTATTTTTTTTATATTTTTTTTATATTTTTTTTTATTATTTTTTTTATTTTATTTTTTTTTATTTTTTATTTATTTTTTTATATTATTTTTTATTTTTTTTTATTTTATTTTTTTATTTTATTTTTTTTTTTATTTTTTATTTATTATATTTTTTTTTTATATTTTTTTTTTTTTTTAATTTTTTATTTTTATATTTTATTTATTTTATTTTTTTTTTTTTTAAATTATTTTATTTTTTATTTTTTTTTATTTTTTTTTTTTTTTATTATTTTTTTATATATTTTTTTATTTATAATATTTTTTTTTTTTTTTTTATTTTTTTTTAATATATATTTTTATTTTTTTATTTATATTTTTTTATTTAATTTTTAATTTTATTTTTATTTTATTTTTTTTTTTATTTTTTTTTTTATATTATTATTTTTATTTTATTTTTATTTTATTTTTATTTTATTATTTATATATTTTTTAATTTTTTTTTATATTTTATTTTATTTTTATTTTTTTTATATTTTTTTTTTATATTTATTTAATTTTATTTTTTTATATTTTATTTTTTATTTATTTTAATTTTTTTTTATTTTTTTATTATTTTTTATTATTTATTATTTTTTTTATTATTTTTTATATTTATATTTTATTTATTTTTTTTTTTATTTATATTTTTATTTTTTATTTTTTTATTATTTTATTTTTAATTTTTTTTTATTAATTTTTTTATTTATTTATATTTTATTTATTTTTTTTTTTTTTTTTTATTTTTAATTTTTTTTATTTATTTTTTTATTTATTTTTTATATTTTAATTTTTTATTTTTTTTTATTTTTTAATTATTTTTTTTTATTTTTTTATATTATTTTTATATTTTTTTTATTATTTTTTTTATTTTTTTTTTTATTATTTTTTATTTTATTTTTTAATTTTTTTATTATTATTTTTTTTTTATTTATTTTTTTTTTATTATTTTTTATATTTTTATATTTTATTATTTTTTTTATATTTTTATTTATTTTTTTTTTTATTATTTTTATTTTTATTTTAATTATTTTATTTTATTTATTTTTTTTTTTATTTTTATTATTTTTTTTATTTAATTTTTTTTTTATAAAATATGTATTTTATTTTTCTTTTATTTTTTTTTTTTTTTTTTATTTTATTAATTTTATATTTTTAAATATTATCTATTTTATGGGACTAACATGTCACTAATATATTTTGGTGCGAGGCCATGGAGAGACTTGTACACAAGCAGAGCTGTTTTAAAGTCTATTCTCTGAGCCACACGCAGAGACGCACACACGCAGAGACAATAATTTACAGGGATAAAGTTAGGTACCTCAGCTTTAAATAAACTATTAGACAGTTCCTCCTTTCTCTAATGAATAATGTGTGTTTCAGCTGTATCCCATCGCCTGGGTCAATACCATGGTGTTTGACTATAAAGGACTCTTGAAGACCGGAGACATCATCCTCCACTGCTGGTCTTCATTTCCTGGTACATTTTTATAACATTCTGTTAGTTTACATTAAAATCCAAAAGACTTTTTTATCTATGAGAAAGAATTGCATGTTAGTCTGTGTTTAATCTCTATTATTAGCTTCTTTATTATGCTAAAGCTAGAGATTTTATACTAGCTTCTTTGTTATGCTAAAGCTAGAGATTTTATACTAGCATATTTATTATGCTAAAGCTAGAGATTTTATACTAGCATATTTATTATGCTAAAGCTAGAGATTTCATACTAGCTTATTACGCTAAAGCTAGAGATTTCATACTAGCTTCTTTATTATGCTAAAGCTAGAGACTTTATACTAGCTTCTTTATTATGCTAAAGCTAGGGATTTTATACTAGCTTCTTTATTATGCTAAAGATAGTTTTAATTATTTTTTTTACTATAGAGTTATTCATGTATTTTGTGCTGTGTGCTCATAAATCCATCCATGTTTGTGTGTAAACAGATGAACTTGAGGAGATGCTGAATCCGATAGGAACCGTTCAGACAAACCCGTACACGGAGAACGCCACGGCGCTGCACATCAACTTTCCCGAATACTTGCCTCATTCTATCGTCTTTCCTCCTTTTGACAAGGTTCGTTTAGACCAGATCGGGTCACGTGCCTTTGACGGGTTTGAGTTGGATGTGATTTACGCAATGGCGAGTCCTCACAGAATCACTCAGATTAGGATTAGAATTATTAAATTATAAAACTGTAAACGATGATGATGAGGCGACTTCTTCGAAATGAACTAAGTACAAGCAACAAGAGAAAAGTACGACCTTCAAATGGCTTCCCTAGATTTGTTTCTCCAAAGAACAGCCTCGGATGGACCTCTGATTTGGATTTTGAGGTGTGTTAATGAGCTGAAGGGTAAACTGAAGGGTAAGCTGAAGGGTAAAGGGTAAACTGAAGATCAATATACTCTATAAACATTCATTATTAATGACATCACTTTGGGGCAAAAGACAGAAAATGTTAAGTGAAAAGATATTTTATGTGCAATTAAAAAAGTGACAGTGGCAGAGTAACAGTCCTAGTGCAGATTGTTAAGTCACTTCTGTAGACTTTGAAATAATTATGATTGATGTTATGTGACATCACAACCTTTAGTTTAATATTGTGGTGGACGCAAAGCTGTAAAATCTTTCTTGGTAACTGTCAAAACTCTTAGTTCTAGTCGTAATTTAAAGATAATTTCTCCTGGGACAATCCACCTGGTACATACCACCTGGTCTCTAATTATTTTCTCATAAAGGTGGCAACAAATGTAAAAATATTCCAAAGACATGCAGGATGTTGGTCTGGACAAGGTACTTTCAGACTGAAGAATAATATGGCCACAGTTGTGTTCAGACCCCGTTCAGACCCCGTTCAGACCCTGTCCCACTCACGTCTCTTTGGTTCTTTCAGATTCTGGAGAAAGCCGCAGAGATCGCCGGTGCCAGTGACTGTGTCCCGATGGTGAGTAATGTCATGTAGTGATAACATAAAATATCAAACTCTTGGGTTTGAGAAACATCAAAATAAAATAGTTCCTTTCTCTTAAATACAGTCAAAGCAATTTTGTGAGGACCTCAAACCGGGCCATCAATAAATGTTTATATAGATTTTATACATACTCTGTCTCGTATAAACTCATCCAAAACGACTCACACTGAGGACATTATCCGACGTTTAAAACATACTTTAAAATGGTCTTAATTCGTTCTTTAGTCTGAGAGCGGTTTTATAAACATGTTCACTGCCTCCTACACCGGAACACACGGCTCCTCTCCACCCACATGGAACAACACAAATAGAATCATAAATAACTGTGGATAATGCTTTAGAAATGGATCACATTCAGAATAAAGACATTTAAACATAAAGTTATAGTTCTAAACGGTAATAACTATAATTAAAGTGTTAAGATATCTGTAATGTTCCGCAGTATTACATTAAACTTGTACATTGTCTATTTACAAATACGTTTACTGCTCAAAAACCTGAAGACTCAAAAGTAGAGTTGAAAGTTTAAAACCAGGGAATTACATTTTCTAGCCAGGAGTTCCCAGGGGTCTCCTATCACGGTATTGACCAGGCCCTACCCGGCTTAGCCTCAAAGGACTGACTGATCTGGCTTTCACATGTAGTTGGAGCCAGTAAAAATATATAGTTAACTTCACCTTTTCTCAATGCCGTTTTTTTACTTCAGTTTATATGTGTATCGCCCTAAATCACAACAGCCGTTCTCTCGGAGGACTTTACAAATTGTGGATTTGCCAAAACACAGATCAGAAAACCAAACAGACTTATGCTTTTCTGCAGAGTCTGTTTGTTTACAGCTCTACGTCGTAATTCCCTTTAGCACAGTTCAAACATGTCCCTCCCTCAGAAGGATTTGGAGATCTGAGCTTTCTCTGCTGCGGGCGTTATGTAACGGAGCGTTCTGTGAGGGCAGGTCTGGACCGGTCTCTGCAGCTCGTACTAACCTGGGTCTAACCTGGGTCTAACCTGGGTCTAACCTGGGTCTAACCTGGGTCTGTGAGGGCAGGTCTGGACCGGTCTCTGCAGCTCATACCAACCTGGGACTAACCTGGGACTAACCTGGGTCTAACCTGGGTCTGTGAGGGCAGGTCTGGACCGGTCTCTGCAGCTCATACTAACCTGGGTCTAACCTGGGACTGACCTGGGTCTAACCTCTGTCTAACCTGGGACTGTGAGAGGCAGGTCTGGACCCGTATCTGCAGCTCAAGACTAACCTGGGTCTAGCCTGGGACAAACCTGGGTCTAACTTGGGTCTAACTTGGGTCTAACCTGGGTCTAACCTGGGTCTATCCCAGGACTGCGCTCACATAAACAGTTTCCATTTCGATTGTAGGTCAAAAGTGCGTCACTGTTTTCTGCCACTTCCTCTATGGTCATTATTACACTGGTCATCAGCCCCTTCCTTTGCCGTAAGCTATTTTCAGATTTGCTTCTGGTGGATCAGCAATTTATCTGTATCCAGACAGCTGAGTCTTATTTTGTCATTCTCTAAATGAATCACTGAAGAAGAAAACAGTTTAGCAATGATCTCTGTGCTGTGTTGTGTGTAGTTTGATACACGTGTGGCCTCTTGTGGCCGTTTACTGTAACTACCTCCACAATACCTACAGTTTTTTCATCTTTTCTCTTTTATTTTTAACTGGAGAAATCCTTGATCCGACCCTTTTGTAGCTTCCAAGTCTCACCTTTTCACCTAACGTCCAGAGTGTGTTTAAAAGCATTAAAAGTACTGTTATTAAAGTTATGGAAATGAACAGATTATTGTCCAAAAAAGAGCATTTTAAAACTCCATTCAATTTATTTTTGTACAGCCCTGAATCACAACATAAGTTATTTCAGAGGACTTTACAATGATGTTGATTTGCCCACACAGATCAGAGAATCTTGAGAAGCAGAGACCACTGTCCATAAATGTTTAAGAAGAAGGTCCTTTATTTGTCTCACAATAGGGAAATATCAGTTTGATGCAACATATACAGACACACATACACATGATATACACATACACATATACACATACACAGACACACATACACATGATATACACATACACATACACACATACACATGATATACACATACACATATACATACAGTACATGGGCTGTTGAGGTTTGTGCTGTATTTGCTGAGGTACATCTCCAGTATGTATTTCATAATAATCTGTCCTGCAATGACAACAAAATTAGAACAAAATTGATGTTAAAATTTGAAGAAGGATGGTTGAGTGGCATTCTGGCAAAACCAAAGTTAAGAACATACATACAAATTAAGGATGTATATGAAGCAGAATTCTATGTTAAAGCAAATCTGACAAGAAATTAAAGATCTCTGCCTACTCAGTTGCGAACTGGAACCCTCCCCCTGGCCTTAGAAACGGGAAGGTTTACTCAGACTCCCGAAGAAGACCGACTTTGTAAACTTTGTGACTTAGTAGAGGTGGAAAATGAAACACATTTTGTTTTGTTATGTCCTTTGTATGACGATCTTCGTAATCTTTTGTTTAGTGGTCTGTTTGTTAAAAAGTCTGAATTGTTTTGGAGCAGTGATGATGAGAAGCTAAAATGTTTGTTTAATTCCAATGCGTTTAAATTGGCTACATATGGTGGTAAAGCCTGGAAGCGCTGGCAATCCTGTTTATTCAAATAAGTTATTTTTGTATCCTGTCAGTCATCTGATCCTGTTCTTTATATTGGTGTCTTATAAGCCCATGAAAGGGCTGGGCATACAGTTGTATGCAAGACACAATAATAAATAAATATTCATTCATTCATTCATTCATATTCATACACACATACACATGATATACACATACACACATATACACATACACATATACATACACATACACATGATATACACGTACACACATATACACATACACATATACATACACATATACACATACACATGATATACACGTACACACATCAAGGCAAGCAGCAAACATCACTTCCTCGCTCCTTATATGCAAAGTTGCCCAACAGCAGACATCAGAGCGAGTTGGTGGAGAAGGTTCCTTGGTGGGCTCGGACCCACGACCTTCAGCCTCAAAGGCTCATGCTCTACCAACTGAGCCACTGTCGCCCCAAAATAGAAGTTCATAAATGTGAATGATCCAGGACGATCATCACCACTGTCCTCAGACCAGGCCGGTCCAAACTCTGGCCCGGGGGCCAATTGCGGCCCTCTGTGTCATTGTATGTGGCCCTCTGCGTTAATAACCCACTGTAGTCTTTGAGATCATAAACACAAGTTCACTGTGTCATCCATCCAACTTCAGCTCAGCCAACATAGACCTTGTTGTAAAGCCCAGTACGTCTGTGACTTTGTTTTAGCACAAACTGTACTCACATGGTTTTTAACTCATTCACTACCAGCCATTTAAAAAGTAGCATCCCTCATACTGCCAGAGATTTTGGACATTTTTAGTGTTTTTCCGAACCGCATAGAAATGTGAGCCCTTAGTTGACACAAGTATGAAACATACCAAATGAAAGCTCTATCCCTTGGCTTTCTTTTTTTTTAAAGTAAGTTTCTAACCCTTTTAGTTTTTTAGCAATTGAGAGTGCAACATAGGTAACTAGGGCTGGGACAACGCGTCGACGTAATCGATGACGTCGACGCAAAAAATACACCGACGTATAATATGCGCGTCGGTGCGTCACACACAAAACAAAGATGGCGGCGAGCGGTAGCAATGTGAGTGCCGTGTTAGAGAAGTGCAAGCCGGTGTAACGCTGAGATACACTGCCTTGAAGAGATGCACAGCCTCAGCTGTTTATCATGTAATGCAAACCTGCGCATGCGCGTCTCACGGCAGCCGAAGCAAACCAAGATGGCGGACCGTGAATTTCTTTAAAAGTTAAAATACGAACGAATTCAGACACGAATGTCACTTTTAATGCAATTTGAGGCGAGATGTTGATGGTTCCGTTTTGTCACATGTGGGTTTTAAGAGTCAAAGTTTCGTGCAAAGTTTAGTTTAAGCAGTCAACTGCGCCTGTGAAACCACAAAGCTAATGTTTTCATAGCAGTCCGCGGCTGCTGACGTAGGCTGATGACGCGTCCTGTGGCCACTCTACAGCTTGCAACTGGTTTGTCTTTCTTTGTATCAAACGGAATATTGGCGCCCGTAATAGCCCCTACATGTATTATTCACTGTCATGTATATGGACATTTTTCAACATGT
This sequence comes from Knipowitschia caucasica, assembly GCA_964034765.1. Taxonomy (NCBI): domain Eukaryota; kingdom Metazoa; phylum Chordata; class Actinopteri; order Gobiiformes; family Gobiidae; genus Knipowitschia; species Knipowitschia caucasica. The sequence goes on from OZ035832.1 coordinate 31,795,845, forward strand.
GTTCAATATCCTTAATGTGTTTAACTGTTGATTGATTCTCTGATCTGTGTTGGTGACTTCAATGTTGTTTTAAGTCCTCTGAGATGACTTCTACTGTATTCTTTCAGTAACTCTAAAAGAAAGGATGACTGGTTGACCTTTTTATTTGCTACACAATGCATTTTTTTTCTCTTGTACACTCTTACTTGAATTTTATTTTTGAATTTTGAGTTTAAGAAAAAGGTGAGTGGCAGAGTTTTGACTGTTATTTTTATATGAATGAAGAATTTAAGAGATGCACTTTAATTAATGGACTTCAGTAATATAGGCCTATGTGTCTTCAACTTAAATGTTAAACTCTGTTGGTTCAGGAAGGACGCCATGACAGGCTGATGGCTCCCACTGTTTTTGCTGGAAAAGCACTCTTTGTTTAGCTTAAAGCCTTCAAGTTTACATTGGTTACTGTTTTCTTTTAGTTGCTCTACACAAGTATTTGGCTGAACTTTTTCATATTTTTATTGAATGCTAAGCATCAAATGTTTGTTTCAAGAATGATAAGATGCACTTTTTTCAGTAAGCTGTGTTTTCAAGGCTTTAAGGTTTTATGCTACCTCTAAGAATGTCTTATTTTTGAATTTTAAGAGCAAGCAATACATATTTTTTGTGAAGGAATTCATGTTTTTTTCATTAAAATATTTAAATCAACATGTATACATCAATATTAGTCAATTAATGGGGAGATAATCGAGAATCAAATCGAATCGAAATCGAATCGAAGCGAAAAAAATAATCGTTAGATTAATCGATGCATCGAAAAAATAATCGTTAGATTAATCGTTTAAAAAATAATCTTTATCCCAGCCCTATAGGTAACTTTCACACAAAATGCTGTTTCCTGACCAAGATTTGGAGAAAAAAGCCTTTTTGTGAAACGCACATTTTCAAGCAGAAAAGTGGGTTTTTTTTGTCTTTACTGATATTTTACAATGTATGACACTTTCTTACTATGACACAAAACAGAAACAATAGAACAATTTTTAAACAAATTAAACGTGTACACACAATACACTCAAAGGATTGTCTTATGTACAAATAAAATATTCAACTTGTATACAATAAAAACACTTTGTATACAGTAAAAATAACACTTTCTGAACACTTTGTGAAACAATTTTACTTTAGTTTATAAAGAATAGTTATTAGGTGACCCCACACTCTGCTGAAGTGTGGGGTGGAATCTACTTCCTCCGCACGCCCAATACATTTCCAGATTAGTTTTTTTTACAAACCCAGTGAGAAATGTCAAACCAAAAAAGGTTTTTAGCTGCTAGACTGTCACTGGCTTCCATGCATTTTCTCTGCTGAATGGGAGACGCTGTGTGTGTGCACTGAAATATTGTGCTGCATACAGCTTTGTTTGTTTGACAACAAGATCCAGGATCCAGCAGTTCATCAGTTATGAAGAGCTGCAGAAGTCAGTTGTCTGATCCAAATCAAGCTCTGCTGCAGCATTTTGGGGTCCTGGGGTCAACAATCTACAACACAAAGGAAAATATAAAATCACCATACATTTTCACATTATAACAAGTGTTTTGGTTTCAGCAGCTATGACATTGAGATAAATAAAAAAACTTTTCAATACTCGCTAAAAACGCTACTTTATGTTTATTTTTACTATAGTATAAGCCAGCGATTGCTATCACTCCCACCAGAATCTCTCAATGTTTGAACGCAAAATCACGCAGACTCCGGGATCAGAGCAACAGAGTCAGTCTCTCTCCCTGTTCCAAAGCAGCAGCGGGCGCGCTCCTGACGCACCCTCCACAGTGAGACGCACCACAGCAGAATGCACAACATGGTGCGGTAAATCCACTTGTTGCTCATCATGGGTCCCGCTCACCGGTCTGCCATGGATCACCTTCCCCTGTCCCTTCTATAAACCACACTGTAACATCATCCATAGCTCCCTGGCAGCTAATGCTGCATGCCAGATTCACACGCCTCCAAACTCAACAGGGAAACTTTTGGAAAAATGTGCCACGTAATCAAGCATTTTACCCTGCAATAATCATTCATTAACAATTGCACGCAAAATCCTGGAGGGGCTGATAGTACATTAGACAAAGGGGAGAAATAAACTCGTAAATGCAACATGTTGAAGTGAAAAGCAACTTACCACATGACGACGGGGGGAGGAGCCGCTGCCGCTGCTGCTGCTGCTGGACGAGGAGGGAGGGGGAGGGCTCCGAGGATCCTGGAGTCTCATGTTACCTAAAACCTGAAGAACTAGCATCGTGGCATCTAGCTGCTTCTTATTTATCCGTTTGATGACTGAACAGGCTCTCAAACAGCGTTAGCTCCGTGAGCTTTTCAGATCCGCGGTCCTTTATGTAAGCATGGCTGCTCCTCTGGCTGTTACCCGCTCACAGCACCACATGCCCCCTTCTCCCTCCCTGGATCTGACCACAGTGTAACCTCTGCCCCCTACAGGATCGATTCCAAAGTGTTTACAGGTCTGAAATGTTGACACAGGATGCACAAGAGCCTTGACGAGCCATAGAAAGAATATTGACGTCTATAGACGTCAATGGCAGTGAATGAGCTCAACTTCGGCTCTAGTTTAGGAATATTCATCTTGTCTTCTTAGTAGAATTAAAAGTACTGGAAGTTATCCGTCGGAACACGTCAAGGTAATAACACCACAAAACCTTATATTATCTGGTATAGAAGAACCCAGTACTTTCAACTTCAGCTCCGTTATAGACAGTGATTGGAATAACGGCGTTGAAATAAACTGAGTTACCAACGGCGTTACTTTTTTCAGTAACGAGTAATCTAACTAGTTACTTTGACTGTAACTATAACGCCGTTATCGTTGCCGACACCCCACTACTGCACGTTCCTCAAGTCGCACAATTAACTGTTTTTTAACTTCATGATAGGACTCGTGTTGTCATGAGAGAAGGATGAGAGGAGCTCTCAGGTGATTGGCTGATGTAAAGTAAGATTGCATCTTCAGCCAATCAGAGAAGAAGGTGGGTGTTTCCACATTCACAGTGTTGGGGTTTAGTGCTTACAGCACAGAGAGAGATGAAGAGTGAGGAAGACTCCAGCAGAAAAACAGCCTTTCCCAGATGGAAATATCAGTACTATTTAAACTCACTTAGGTTAAAGGTCAACATGTGCACGTGGAGTGCACGTTATGTTCCAGAACCAAAGAGCCAGGGGTTAGCGTATGCATGTTAGCTTATGAAACACGCTCTGAGAAGGTGGGGGCCAGGGGGGTTACGGGGGCGAGACACGAAAAAGTAACGCAATAGTTACTTTTACTGGTAACTTGTTACTTTTATAGTGGAGTAACTACTAGTTACTTTTGGTAGAAGCAACTAGTAACTATAACTAATTACTTTTTCGAAGTAACATGCCCAACACTGGTTATAGATCATCATAAAGCTCAGAACAGCCCGATGCCCGTCAAGACCCGCCCCTGGACTGGTCTGGGGAACTAAAGTGGCCCTCTCACTAAAAAGTTTGGACACCCCTGATTTACACCCTCAGAAAAACACTTTTGGTCTTTTATCTTGTGTTGTGTGTTTTCCAGAGCCGCGGGGGTAAGAAGTTCCACATCGAGCTGAAGGAGATCATGGAGCGAGACCCTCTGTCTCAGTTGTGTGAAAACGAGAAAGACCTGATCTGGACCCTGAGACACGACTGCAGAGAGAACTTCCCTCAGTCTCTGCCCAAACTGCTGCTGTCGGTCAAGTGGAGCAAGCACGAGGACATGGCCCAGGTCCGAAACATCACGTCTACTCCAACTGTCTGATTTTAACCTGAATTCTTTTTCATTCATTCATTTGAGCTACCATCTATAAGATCTCTCTCCTCTCTGTGTCTCTCTCTCTCTCTCTCTGTCCGTCTCTGTCTCTCTCGCTGTATCTATTTCTCTCTCTCTGTATCTATTTCTCTATCTATATCTATTGGATTACAAAAATAAATGTTAATGATATTCTAGTGTATTGTGCAGGTTAATATTTGGGATTAGACTCTTTCACACATCATGACTTTGAAAACTGTATACTAATCTTCCATCGTCCCTTGTAGCTCCAGGCCCTGCTGCAGATCTGGCCCAAACTCAGTCCTCGAGACGCTCTGGAGCTTCTGGACTTTAACTATCCCGACCAGTACGTCCGGGAGTACGCCGTGGGCTGCCTGCGGGACATGAGGTACACCCTCCACACCAACACATGGAATAACATGGAATAACATGGAATAACATGGAATAACATGGAATAACAAACTCAAATGTGACTTTATTGTCAAATTGCTTCTTCAAAAATATCGTAACAAGAGCAGTATTTTAAACGGCCATGTCCTGTTTGTCCTTAATCCTGTTGATGCTGCTTGGGCTGGGACTGACTTGCTATTGCTGTTCAAGTTAAAGGTATATAGGGAGGACCAATAGTCTTGATGATCCACCCGGAAGTAGAAAATCCTCCAACTGTCAATCATTCTGGTGATACGTGCTCGTCCAATAAGACCAGAGAGTTTTGTTCCTATAACCTATAAACCTTTAAGCTAACACAAAGCTACAAAGGTGCTTTTCTCGATCCAGGCTCGGAAACCTTTAAACTTAGACAGACTTTATTGATCCACAGAGAAATTGCGTTTTCACAGTAGCTCGCATAGAATTTCACAATAAACATAGCATTAAAGTAACAATATAAAAATGAGAATAAAGATAGTGCAGCCATTAGTACTTATGAATGAGTGAATCGTCTGAATGGACGTAGAACAACTGCAGACATTGAGGCAGAATCAGCCACGATTTGAGATTTCACACTTTCATAAAAAGAGAAAACTCAGCTAGAATAAATGAAATCGAGTTAAACACATCTGTATGAATTGTAAATGTCTTATTGGAGTTTTGACATCTTTAAGATCCTTTTGTGACTTGATGGATCCCAGACAGAGCGACCTCTTTGTGGAAGCTAATGCTGATGAGGAAACAAAACAATCTAGTGGTGCATGTTAAAGTATTTGTTTATATTAATGTTGGATATTGTGGTGTTCCCAGTGACGACGAGCTGTCGCAGTACCTGCTGCAGCTGGTGCAGGTGCTGCGCTATGAACCGTACTACGACTGCGCCCTCACACACTTCCTGCTGCAGCGAGCGCAAGGAAACCGCAAGATCGGACACTTCTTATTCTGGCATTTAAGGTCTGTGCACAATGTTTGCTTCTGTCTGCTCTTACTGATGGTCCTTATGTTAGCTTCTGTCTGCTCTTACTGATGGTCCTTATGTTAGCTTCTGTCTGCTCTTACTGATGGTCCTTATGTTAGCTTCTGTCTGCTCTTACTGATGGTCTCACACTGTGGATCCTGATGTTAGCTTCTGTCTGCTCTGACTGATGGTTGCTGTGGATCCTTATGTTAGTTTTACTGAGAAGGACGAAGGAAAACTACTTTGAACATCTCTGTTGGTTTTTAGGCCCGAGCCCCAACTGGGGTAAGGGCCTATTGCTTCGCCCAGGCATTACTCGTTGTAACTGTCATAAGTACGCCCGGAGATTGTGACCTGCACGCAACGGCACGTGCCCCGACACTGATAAATCCGTGCCGGAGGCACAAAATGGCTTTGCTCCTGCTGTAGTACACAGTGAAATGAATGGGGTCCTATGGAGGGGGTGGGTGACCATATGATGGTGACAATCACTGAGAACCCAATAGTTGCGTTCGCCTGGTCGTTCGTTTTAAAATGGTGTATCATTTGTATTATAGGTTACTATAGAAACCTATATTGTTTTTGCTCGAAGATTTCCGGAAAAAAATCCTTCTTTTTTCTTCTGCGCTTAGAGCCTTAATTTGACCCCCTGAACATTAATGAAATTCATGAAAATTAATTTTGCCCAAAATTCAGAACCGGCAAAAAAATATTTTTTTGGGTGTTTATTTTTTAGGGACAAAAAAAAAAAAGCCGGAACAGCGCCCTCTACAAAAGTCAGTGTACATTGCGCCTATGGGAGCGGGTCGGAGGTCAAGTTTGTCGTAGAGCCACAAAATTCGGTACACCTGTTCCTCAAGTCAAGACATGAAAAAAAAGTCATTATGGCTCCGCCCCCTGGCAAACAGGGAGCTCATTGCTTTTGTGCTTTTTCACACATGTTGGTTGGAAATCAAATCGCTCCACATGGTCTAAACACATGTACCATCAATAGTTGAATAAAGAATTTGGATCAGTTAAACGTTGTTTGAGCAGCGTAGCGGCAATATGGGCCTTTTTTTTTTTCAATTTTTTACAAAAGAAAATTTGCTCCCGTTTGCACAAACCAAGCCGGATTTGTACCAAATTTTAATCCATTGTTCAGCTCCAGGGTCTAGGTCATTTGAAAGTTGAAATATTGAAATAGACTCTTTAGCACCCCCTACAGACTATGTCACAGTTTTACATGGGCCTAATCCAATGTAGTTTTTTAAAAATGTTTGAAATTTTGCACATAATTCTGTTTTGTCATCTGGATTCAAAAAGTCAATGACAACATATGATTATTTTTTACCCTGTTGCTGTGGCGACAACAAACACGCTCCATTCTGTGTCTATGGGAAAATCGTTAAATCTCTGAAAAGTACACCTCGCTCAAACATCAAACCAGCCGCGGCCATTTCACTAATTTGTCTGAAAATTGCTCCACATCATCTCAACACATGTACCATCAATAGTTGATCATAGAATTTGAATTAGTCAAACGGTCTGAGCGTGACAGACTCCCAAATTGTGGTTATTTTCATAGAGAGGTGTGAAGTTCCCATGTTATCCAATGGAGACTGTATGGGCACACAGATTGTATGTGCAAACAGGAGCACATTTACAAACTCTGATTAGCACTAAACTTGACTCGGTTGTTCAACTCCTGGGCGTAGGTCACATGACAGTGTACACAATGACATTGGTCCATTAGCGCTCCCTACAGGCTGAGTAAAGGTTTACATGGGGATAAAGGTATTTAGGTTTTCTGTTGTTTGATCTCATATCTGACACACTGAACAAACACAAACTCACCAAACTTTATAGAGGGGCTCGGCCGCGCTCTGACCAATCAGAGCTGCTGATCAGAGCAGCAGCAGAGCGGAGCCAGAGCGGGAAGGAATGGAGCAGAGTTTGTGGAAGTAAAGTGTGGATTTAAAGAAAACCAAAGGATTTAAGAAGAAAAAAGTTCAGGATGACAAAGGACACTAAAATCCCACAAAATCCGACCTTTATGAAAGCTGTAGGTTCTCTGTCAGCTGAGGTTGAGCTGTTGTAGTTTACATTGAGTTCTATGGGACTTTTTTCTGGGTAACGTGAATTTAGTCTGCAGTACCACAGCGCCCCCTATGCCCATGGGTGGGACAGCTATAAGCTAGTTATACTCTATCCAGTTATTAAAATAGATGATAGAACTCTGGTCCATGATCATTTCCACATGTACGTCTGGGTCTTACCATGTGTAAACTCTGGTCCATGATCATTTCCTACATGTACGTCTGGTCTTACCATGTGTCCAGGTCGGAGATGCACATGCCGGCCGTGTCGGTCCAGTTCTCCCTGATCTTAGAGGCCTACTGCAGAGGCAGCATTCCTCACATTGAGGTTCTGAAGAAGCAGGTTTGTAACTGTTTATTTCTACTCGAGTCTAAACTCAAAGTAAAAAACAAGGACATAAAGTTTGAAATGACACAGGGAAAGCTCAGACCTGTAACACACAGACAGAAGGACTGAACAAATACTGCTACAATCACAACCCTTTTCTACCATTTTGTTTAAACCTACGCCATCACTGTGTCAAAATGGAAAGTAAGATTGTGTGCAGCTCGAACAATCTAAGATACTAAATACATTTAGATTACATAAATATTATTAATTCATAATTACATAATATAAACAGACTCATGAACCCTGAGTCAGTATTGGACGCTCAGGACTCATCGTCAGCGGTGTCTTTATCACAGTGACTGTTGGGAAACAATGGCATGTTAAGCCTAGCGTACATCGACAGAGAAACTGGGGACAACTAGTTGCAAGGCGGCTTTTGGCAACTGAGAGGAGATGGTGGGAGATGATCAGTTGCCGAAATCGGTCGATGTGCGCGCTCTTACAACTGGAGATGATCAGTCGGTCTCCAGTTCCAGTCAGTTGCCCGTGTTCTACTTTTCGGCAACTAGTTGTCCTCAGTTGCCCCGATGTGCGCGCTCCATGCGCCGCTCCGACAACGTGTGTGTATTGCGTGTATTGCGAGCCTGCAACAGTTTATGTCAGAAAACACACTGTGGTTGAGGCCAGTTGCTGTCGATGTACGCGCTGTTATTCAAGAGACTGGCCTGCGACTCAGAGTTGCCCGTTTTCGCCAGATTGTCGATGTGTGCGGGGCAGCAACTCAGAGGCGACGGATATAATCAGTTGCCAGTCCGATGTACGCTAGGCTTTATACTTCATTTTAAAGCCAGTTATCTCAGGAAACAACCATATCATTGCATCTGCTCTAAAATGTTGACTGAAATGTAAGAAGTTTTAGTCTCCAAACACACGTCTTCTTGGTGTTTGGCCCAGTTGTTGTTGAATCCAAACCTACCAAAATTATTTACTAATAATATACTATAATATACAAACTCATGTTAAAGACAGTTTGTTTGTCAAAAGATGAAAATATATTAAAACATAAACATGAAATACTTTTGGCCCCGTCCAGCAGAGTGAGTGAGGTCCTCTCCTGTATACAGCAGTGAGGTCCTCTCGTGTGAACAGCAGAGTGAGGTCCTCTCGTGTGAACAGCAGAGTGAGGTCCTCTCGTGTGAACAGCAGAGTGAGGTCCTCTCGTGTGAACAGCAGAGTGAGGTCCTCTCGTGTGAACAGCAGAGTGAGGTCCTCTCGTGTGAACAGCAGAGTGAGGTCCTCTCGTGTGAACAGCAGAGTGAGGTCCTCTCGTGTGAACAGCAGAGTGAGGTCCTCTCGTGTGAACAGCAGAGTGAGGTCCTCTCGTGTGAACAGCAGAGTGAGGTCCTCTCGTGTGAACAGCAGAGTGAGGTCCTCTCGTGTGAACAGCAGAGTGAGGTCCTCTCGTGTAAACAGCAGAGTGAGGTCCTCTCGTGTAAACAGCAGAGTGAGGTCCTCTCGTGTAAACAGCAGAGTGAGGTCCTCTCCTGTAAACAGCAGAGTGAGGTCCTCTCCTGTAAACAGAGTAAAGAGGCCCCAGACTAAAACACAGAGATATTAAACTAACTTTAGAATCAGGAACTATGGGTTTTCCTCCTGCAGTATTTCCATGTTTTGTGCTTTGTTGCTCTTTGTTTTGCGCTCATGTTTATTTTTATCCAGTATCGAGGCTAAAAATCAACTCTGAAAAAGAATGTCCAGCGTAGGTTTCCTCCAGGTGCTCCGGTTTCCCATGCAGAATAAGAATAATCCTCTAGCTCTGTCCTCTGACCTGTGACCTGTGTGAAGTTCAGAATCAGAATCATTTATTTGCCATTTGCAGTAAAACCACATTGGAAAACTGTGCAAGACTACCCCGGTGTGCACCAGACACACACCAGAGCTCTTGCCACGGCGCCATCTTTACGGCGCCATGCGAGTTAACTCTGACCATTTCTCCGCTGACCACTTCCTCTTTACTTCCTCTTTACTTCCTTGTCACTGTGATTATTTATGAAACTACTTCCTGTTTTGAAGAGCGCACATACAACAGGACATGTGCTGAAGCTGATGGAGGGTTAACTGTTCCTACTGCGGGGTTAGACGGCAGTGGTTTGAACTTCTGGATTTATTTATTTTATTTATTTTATTTTTAATGTTTTTATTTTATTTATTGAACTTAAATAAGATCAGTTTTATTCTGAATCTATCCATACTTATCTTTTCTGTGTGTAAATCCAGGTTGAGGCGTTGACTAAACTGAAGTCTGTGAATGAACTGATCAAACTGGGAACCATTAAAAACGCTCGGAGCAAAGCGAAGGAAGCGATGCTGACGAAGGAGGCCATGCTGACCTGTCTGCGACAGAGCGGGTACTCGGACGCCCTCTCCGACATTCACTCCCCTCTCAACCCCAACATCCTCTTGGCTGCCATCAAGTAAGACCCAAGACCAGGACTGAGGCTGTAGACCCAGGACTGAGGCTGTAGACCCAGGACTGAGGCTGTAGACCCAGGACTGAGGCTGTAGACCCAGGACTGAGGCTGTAGACCCAGGACTGAGGCTGTAGACCCAGGACTGAGGCTGTAGACCCAGGACTGAGGCTGTAGACCCAGGACTGAGGCTGTAGACCCAGGACTGAGGCCGTAGACCCAGGACTGAGGCCGTAGACCCAGGACTGAGGCCGTAGACCCAGGACTGAGGCCGTAGACCCAGGACTGAGGCCGTAGACCCAGGACTGAGGCCGTAGACCCAGGACTGAGGCCGTAGACCCAGGACTGAGGCCGTAGACCCAGGACTGAGGCCGTAGACCCAGGACTGAGGCCGTAGACCCAGGACTGAGGCCGTAGACCCAGGACTGAGGCCGTAGACCCAGGACTGTGTTGTGTATTTTGTAGTGTGGAGAAATGTCGATACATGGATTCTAAGATGAAACCTTTATGGATCGTGTATAACAACAAACTGCTGGACTCGGACACTCTGGGAATCATCTTCAAGAACGGAGACGGTAAAACTTATATTTATTGATTTATTTTTTTTAGTGCTGTCCAACGATTAAAATATTTAATCGCGATTAATCGCATGAATTTCATAGTTAACTCGCGATTAATCGCAAATTAGTCACACATTTGTATCTATTCTTTATGTCCCTTGAATGATCATTTTAATACTACTAAAAAGTGAATAGGCGTGCTCTGTGCAATTGCTTTTTTTAATATTTTGTAAATTTGTTCATGTAAATACTCTATGCTGTTTCTCTGTTTACTTTCGGTATATCTATGACTGTATACTGTTTGCTTGTATTGCCTTTTTTATTAACCCCTCCCCCCCATCTCCCACTTCATGTCCCCCCCCCCCCTTCTTGGTTTCTTCTTTGGCCCCCTGTATCTCCAACTACATATTGTTTGTAATCTCTGTCTACAATGTATCTGAACTAGTCCTTTTCTTTGTTTCTATTTTTTTTTTCTGTATATGTGTTTGTCTGCAATAAAAAGTAAAAAAAAAAAAAAAGATTTTTTTTTTTTTTTTTTAATTGCGCGTTAAAAAAATGACGCCGTTAATATTGATCTGCGTTAATATTTTGGACAGCACTAATTTTTTTGTTATTATTCTATTGTTATGGCTATCTTGGTCTGTATAAATAATAACTATGATAGGTCTAATAAATCTCCTTTCAAAGCACTTCAGATCTAAGTCTGGCAGAGTTCAATCTCCCTCTTTTACTTCTCAATGTTGTGTATTCCAGTTGTCTCTTACTCAATTTTTCTTGGTTGTACATGAACAGGTGGAACTCGGAAAATTAGAAAATTGTTCAAAAAGTTAATTTCTGTAATTTATTGAGTGGACCCCGGGAAGTCTAGAGACCACCTGGAGGCTAATGAGGGTCCATATAAATAAATGAATAAATAATAATAATATCAGACTAATATATGACATTGTAATTAGAGTTTCGTTCGGGCCTGAAAAATGAAGCCCGACCCGGCCCGAGCCCGCTAATGCTAAGCCCGAGCCCGTATAAGCCCGACCAATGAACGCTGTATACAGGCCCGAGCCTGACAGAACCCGACACATCTGATTTCCCGTTGTACGCACTCACCTTCCAATTGCAAGTTTAGTCTCCACTTTTGAATTTGTTTTGTCTCCACTTGATCCATTTCTACTATTGTTCCTGTTCGCTGTTGACCACAGCATGCAGCAGGAGACACGGGGATGATGCGTTCACGGCTCGCTGCTGCTGTAGGACACGCTGGTTACGGTGTCATTAATATATTAACTTTTTTTAATAACTTGTTGTCAATCAACGGACATTGTTAATATATATATATATATATATATATATATATATATATATATATATATATATATATATATATATATATATGCATATATGCATATCATTATGTATAAAAATCATTTAAAAATAATTATAATAATAATAAAAAAGAAACATATATTTAAAAAAAGAAGCCCGAGCCCGGCACGAACCCGACAGCTGAGCGCCAAATGAGGCCCGATCCCGGCCCGAACTCAGGTCGGGCCTCGGGCCTGCTCGGGCTCTGGCTGAAAAGCGAAACTCTAATTGTAATCCATAATCAACATAATGACAAACAATTTACTGTCATTTTATTGTTTTTTTGTTTTACTCTGTAAGTCGAGTTCCAAGAGTAAACAAACTTATTTCCTGTGTTCTACATTAAAATATGTCTTCTTCAGAGTCCTGTAGCTCAGACTGTTTATTGACAACATTTACAACAGTCTGGTCTGTCTCAGTGAAAGGAGCAGATGGCTCTGAACATGATGGAAATAGACGTGTTATTGTCGTGTTTTCGAGATGACGTGCTACGGGAGGTGCTCGTTGCTATGACGACGGTTTATGATGTTTTAACAATTACGCAATTCAAATGAAGTGTTGTGTTATTTTAAGGGACTATAAATGGGACGAAAATTGGGGAAAAGGGGTAACATAGAAGCAATAACCTCCAACCAGAGAGACAGAGACAGACAAACACACACACACAAACTCTGGCCCCATACTTTTGAATGATCGGAGCCAGTTGTGATATTTCATCACACTGAATCATGTACAGTAATACAGTATTTATAGTATTCATATTATATATATAGTAGGTATTATATAGTATGTATTGGAAGAAAAATTATTGAGAGAAAAATCTATGTTTATTTCCTACATTCTTTCAAATGCAACAATAATAATACGAATAAAAGCATGAATGGTGTGTGTCGCGGTGTCACGTGTTTGGGGTGATCCCTTTCCGCAGAAGGGAAATGCCAAACACATGTAAAGGTTATTTGTGCAAACAGACGGCTAATGTGTGATGTGTGTGTGACAGATCTGAGGCTATGCTAATGCTAACGTGTGATGTGTGTGTGACAGACGGAGGCTATGCTAATGCTAACGTGTGATGTGTGTGTGACAGATCTGAGACAGGACATGCTCACGCTGCAGATATTACGACTCATGGACCTCCTTTGGAAAGAGGCCAACCTCGACCTCAGGTAAAACCTTTGGTGTTTCATGGTCACATGTTTAGGTTTCTGTCTCTGGGTCCGACTGAGACACACTGCAAAAAATGAGGAAATATGAGGAAATAAATGCTTTGGAATTGATGCAATGTGTGGGTGGGATGTTTCTCTCCTCTCATTCTCCTCTCTCTCCTCTGTCTCCTCTCTCTCTCTCCTCTGTCTCTCCTCTCTCCCCTCTCTCCTCTCTCTCCACTCTCTCCTCTCTCTCCACTCTCTCCTCTCTCTCCTCTCTCTCCTCTCTCTCCCCTCTCTCTCTCCTCTCTCTCTCTTCTCTCTCTCCTCTCTCTCTCCTCTCACTCTCTCCCGTCTCTCTCTCCCCTCTCTCACCTGTGTCTCCCCTTTCTCTCCCCTATCTCCCCTCTCTCTCCCCCCAGTGCACTCCAAACTGTTTCTTTGGACTCCTGTGCTAGAGGCAGAATCCTGTTAATTATTTGTGAGAAAACAAGAGTCTGAAATGAAGCTGCCTTTGTTCAGCAGGAGCCTGGTCTGGACCGTTCTGGACCAGTCTGGACTGGAATCTGTCCTTTAAACTTTAAAGTTTAAAGTTTTCAGGTTAAAGCAGGAGGCTCAGCACGAATACAATACTGATTAACTCGAGGTTTGATCATTTACTCCCATTAAAACCTCTGACCTTCGTGGTTTGCTGTCGTCACTCGGCTGTAACTAAATGATCCAAAGTCAGAATTAATTTTCAAACTACTGAAAGTCAGAATGAAACATGAGGAGCAGAGCTGTGGTTTAGCACCGGCAGGTTCAGGTCGAGATGTGGAGGCCGCACTTTCATGGGTTAGCATTTAGCTGCATTTGGTGAAACATATTTACTGGATTCTGTTTATTTAGGAACAAACATTTAAATAAGTGAAGGAGACGGAAACATGGAGCATTTTCCCGTTCGTGGTTTAGGGCTCGGTTGATTTGATTATTGGACTAAAGAACATCTGTAAATAAGCCACAGAAACGTTTAAAAAGAAAGTACCTTTTGACCAGTGACGTGCAGTCAGGGGAGGCAGGTGAGGCTCTGCCTCCCCTGACTGCACGTCACGTCACATCATAGGAAACAAATAATTATTTTAGTGATTGTTTTCCACTGTCCTATGATTTTAATGTATATTTGGCACTGTTCCGACCAGTTTTGATAATTTCTGTAGTCAAAATCGCTGAAATCCTATTTTTCCTATTCAAAGACCGAAGGTGAGGCCTCCCCCCAGATCCCTCGCTCCCACTTAGTGTGTGTGTGTGAGTGCACTCAGCTCGTGCTGTTGATATATCGCTGTTTGTTTATAATATCCTGCTTTGATAACATTTGTCTAACTTCTCATGGTGTTTAGAACTGTATTGCACGTATGTGTGTATTATTTTTATTTAGTTTAAGTCTTTTGATCGGAGAAGAATACACAAGTGAAAAGCTTGGCGTGAGGCAGGCAGTGTCTGTGCCTCACCGCTAGGGGTGATAGTGAGCAAAAAGTTCATATCCGATTTGCTAACAATCAGCCCAATATGCTATTTCTTTTGCTGGAAAATGGATGATTTGATTGAAGATGTTTTTCTCAAATGGACTTTCAATCAAAGCAAGAAATAATATAGACTGAGAGTTTCAGTCTCTGTGTTTAATGTTTAAAAATTGACTAGATAGCTGCTTAATAGTGCTTCTCCGAAAAACACTGATTCAACCACTGCTCAACAGTTCTGCAACTCTTTCTCTCTCTCCCCCCGTATCTGTCTCTCTCTCTCCTCCCGTCTCTGTCTGTCTCTCTCCTCCCGTCTCTGTCTCTCTTTCTCCTCGTGTCTCTGTCTCTCTCTCTCTCCTTGTGCTTCGAAAGATGTTTGATGCGGAGCAGAGAGTCAGCAGCTAGATTTGTTGTGAGATTATTAAAATAAGCTAGTTCTTTTATCTTTACAGTATAGGAAGTTTGTGGATGTTATTGCATTGGTGATTAAATGCTATTTTATTTTTAAAATGATGGTAAATCTGACTTAAAGTCAGTGCCTCCCCTATCACAATCCTCACCGCACGTCACTGCTTTTGACCACATGTAGGCCGCACTTGAATATAAGTGTTCATATTGTAATGTAACAGACTGTTTTAACTGAACACATGATTTAATGAGGTGTTAGCTTAGCCGTTAGCTTCCATGAGGCTAATTTGACAATGAAAGAGTGTCCTATTGATACTTAAACTTGGAGTCAAAATAATAAGTCCATAAACTCTAACTCTACCACAATACAAAAAAATGATTCCATTGCTTCATAAAAGCCGCAGGGGTCAAATAACTAGAAAAAAGTAGCGGCAAGTGTAGTTCATAAAGTCATTAATGACTTCACGCCTGACCCTTGACCTGTCTGACCTGCACTTCTACACACACACACATATACACACTTACATATACACATACACACGCACACACAAACTTACATATACGCACACACATACACACTTACATATACACACCCACCCACACACTTGCATATACACACACTTACATATACACACTCACACACTGTGCCGGACACATCTGGAGCAGAGTTTTTTTGACAGATCTGCAGAGGACTCGGGTTCAGGCAAGTGTGGGCGGGTCCCGGTTCAAAAGTGGCCAAAACGACGTGCGCTGACATGCTGCTATACCACCCCGGGCCGATGGGGGTGGACCTGGAATAAGAATTAGCCAATGCTTACATATAGCCTTGGCAGACCTCTCAAAAACGTCTTCACAGGATGGTCCAAAAGTTGGCTCTTGGCCCAAAGCTCCGTTCCACATGTGTGTCAATGCTGAGGGGAGTGTTTTGGACCAGTCTAGTTTAATTGCTGTGAATTTTTTAAGTCACTCGTTTAAATGAATGGGGCTCTCGCCGGCTGATGCAGATGCGTTTTTTCACAATTTTTGGCCCATTTGTTTGAACGGCGGAGATACGTGTGACTACGTCCGTTAATATTTACAGTCTATGGTTCAGGCCCAGGATCTAGGTCCAGACCCAGGATCTAGGTTCAGACTCAGACCGAGGAGGAAGAGCGAAGCAATCCTTTTTATCATAATAAGTAACAGGAAGTCAAAAAGTAGGAATTTGCTTTGGATCATGGCCGAGTTATTAAAATAAATATACATTATAGATTTGTGTAAACATAAAGCTCGAGTACGTAGATTTGTTGCTTTCTTAGTGATAAGTGGGTCAGCTCTCATGAAACTGAAATGTTGTGAACTAATGAGACCAAAACATCATTCAACACTTCTTCTAATTAGAAAACATGTTATGTGTCGCATTTATAAAAGTCTCACTGCAGCAGTCAGTCCATCTGAGGTAGAGGGAGATCTCTGCCACTAGAGGGCAGTGCAGACCTGAATACTGAGACTGGGACTGGCTCATGGGCAAACAAGAAATAACAATAGATTTGTGCATAAAAAGGTCCTCGCAGAATTCAAATTTACACGTGCACAGTAATAACACACAATAGTACATTAGGTAGAAGACTGTCTCTCATTTTGAGGAAGACTGTTCTAGATTGTAGCTGCATGAATCTGAAATGCAGCCTCCTCATGTTTAGTCCTGACTCTGGGACCAGCAGGAGGCCAGTCCCTGTGCTCCTCAGTCTCATAGCGGTCTCCTCTGGACCCTGTGTGCAGGATCGTCCCGTACGGCTGCCTCGCCACCGGAGACCGAGCCGGACTCATCGAGGTCGTGTCTTCCGCCGACACCATCGCAAACATCCAACTCACCAGCAGCAACGTGGCGGCGGCGGCGGCGTTCAACAAGGACGCTCTGCTCAACTGGCTCAAGGAGAGGAACACTGGGTACGACTCACTGTTACACACACACACAGGGTACGACTCATCATACACACATATATATATGTGTATATACAGTGGGGCAAAAAAAAGGAATCCAGGAATTCACATTGTAGGATTTTTAAAGAATTTATTTGTAAATTATGGTGGAAAATAAGTATTTGGTCACTTCAAACAAGGAAGATCTCTGGCTCTCACAGACCTGTAACTTCTTCTTTAAGAAGTTCTTCTGTCCTCCACTCGTTACCTGTATTAATGGCACCTGTTTGAACTCGTTATCTGTATAAAAGACACCTGTCCACAGCCTCAAACAGTCAGACTCCAAACTCCACTATGGCCATTACCAAAGAGCTGTCGAAGGACACCAGGAAAATAATTGTAGACCTGCACCAGACTGGGAGGAATGAATCTACAATAGGCAAGCAGCTTGGTGTGAACAAATCAACTGTGGGAGCAATTATCAGAAAATGGAGGACATACAAGGGCACTGATAATCTCCCTCGATCTGGGGCACCACGCAAGATCTCATCCCAGGGGGTCAAAATTATCATGAGAACGGTGATCAAAAATCCCAGAACCACACAGGGGGACCTGGTGAATGACCTGCAGAGAGCTGGGACCAAAGTAACAAAGGTCACCATCAGTAACACACTACGACGACAGGGAATCAAATCCTGCAGTGCCAGACGTGTCCCCCTGCTGAAGCCAGTGCATGTCCAGGCCCGTCTGAAGTAGTCTGAGAGCACATGGATGATACAGCAGAGGATTGGGAGAATGTCATGTGGGCAGATGAAACCAAAGTAGAACGAGGACAAGTTGCGCATCTTAAAAGCTCTCATCAGTGAGAGCTTTGAAGATGAAACGTGGCCTAGCCAGTCAACCCCATTGAAAATCTGTGGAGGGAGTTGAAAGTCCGTGTTGCTCAGAGACAGGCCCAAAACATCACTGCTCTCGAGAAGATCTGCATGGAGGAATGGGCCAAAATACCAGCTACTGTGTGTGCAAACCTGGTAAAGACCTATAGTAATTGTTTGACTTCTGTTATTGCCAACAAAGGTTATATATCAAAGTATTGAGTTGAATTTTTGTTATTGACCAAATACTTATTTTCCACCATAATTTACAAATAAACTCTTTAAAAATCCTTCAATGTGAATTCCTGGATTTTTTTTTTACATTCTGTCTTTCACAGTTGAAGTGCACCTATAATGAAAATTACAGGCCTCTGTCATTATTTTTAAGTGGGAGAACTTGCACAATCGGTGGCTGACTAAATACTTTTTGCCCCACTGTATGCACACACACACACATACACAACATATACATAGCACACAATAAATACACGTACACACACACACACACAGCATATACACACACACACACGTACACACAGATAAATCAGTTTTTTGACGTGCTAATGGATGATAACGGTGTGTTGCTATGGGAACTAGCACTCGCTCTTCTATGGTGGAAAAGAAAAAAGAAAATGGCTGCATTTATATTTTATAAGGTAGAACTTCTCACAATTAAAACATAAAATATGATTACATGAAAATAGTGACGTAGGAACAGAAAAAGTAATACGATTATGAAGACCAAACACTTTTTTTTATTTTATTTTTTTTATTTCAACTTAAAACCATACATGAAAGGACAGGACAACAGACATCAACAAGGCACAAAAAACAAAACAAAAACAAATACACCTTTGAACAAACAAAACACACACACACCCATACCACATTCTATGGAATGTACATGTTCCTCAGAACTCAAATCAGGGGAATGCAGTAAGCAAATATTGAAAAATGACTAAACAATACAAACTAGAAAATATGAATGAATACATTTTACCGAAAAAGGAGAAAAAGATAATCATAATTGAAAAAAAAGAGCAAAAAAAACATTCAGACTACATTTTGAAATATGTTAGACAAGGGGGGGGCTAAACAGCTATATCAATAATAATAACTGAAAAATTAAATTTTTTAAATTGTCATACACTTATCTTACACTTACTTATAATGTAATACATTTCATATAAAGAAAAAAGATAAATAAAAAAATAAAATAAAATAAAATACAATATTACTATCCAGTAGATATCCACTCTATCAATCTGGACCACCGTTTTTCATGAATATTTTTTTCTTTTTCAGATTTTAACATACACCCCTCAACTTTGTAATAATATTCAATATACCGCAAAAAACTTAACATGTTTAGTGAAGCCATATTTTTTGTTTTAAAAATAAATTTCTTACCTAAAAGAATAATTAGGTTAATTAATTGCTTCCATTTTGATTCTCCAAGAAACCCCAACACCACCGAAGGCAGGCCTAACTGACATTTTATATTCATCCATCCATCCATCCATTTTCTACCCTTTAATCCATTTCTGGGTCAGGGGGGTGGCAATCAGAGCTGCACCCAAGTCTCATAGCACCAGCCCCTCACTGACCCTCTGCAGGTGGTGAGTCCACAGGAGGGCGGCTGCTCTGAGTGTGAGCATAGCCTTGATTTTTCAGTGGGGGCTTTGGGCAAAGTGGGGTTAAGTTCAGTGGGAGTCGATGGAGAAGGTGCAGAGGTGGGAATTGAACCCACGACCTTCTGGCCTTAAGGCCAATGCTCTACCAACTGAGCTACTGTCGGTAGAATTATTCATGTCTTTGAATAATTGCTGTACTGCTTCCCAAAGGGCCGCCACCACATGGCAGTACCAAAATAAATGGTCAATAGATTCTGTTTCACTTAAACAAAAACGGCATTTGTCGGATTCAGCAAGACCCCAGATTTTAAGCATTTTATTTGTAGGTAAAAAATTATATATAATTTTAATTTGAAAAAATCTGCTGTGCGCGTCCACCACAGTTTGATATATTGTAAACCATCTTCCAGTAAATCGGTTGATCTAACAGATCTTCCCATTTTTTAAAAGTTCTATATGGCCAGGCTACCGCTAATTTTTGATGGAGATAAAACATATTTATACTTCTATTTATCTTATTTCCTTTCGACCACCTATAGGCCGACAAACTAATAACTTGCTACATTCACTATTAATTTTAATTTTCCAATTTCTCTTCAGGGCAGAGAGCAGCTGATTATATGAATGAGGGGAGCAGATATCTCCATAGGTACTAATAAGTTGATCATATTGCATTAACTTCCCATTTTCCCCTATGATATCGTTTATAAAAACAACTCCCCTTTTGATTGCATTTTCCCAAAGTATGGGTTTCCCTTCAATCAGTATATTTGAGTTTAACCAGATTATTTGTTGTAAAATTTCATCACGGTTATTTGGAGGGTTGAATTGAAAACATAACCAACACTCAAGAGTTTCTTTTAAAAACATTGATCCATCTTTTATAAGATCTATTACATTAGACATATGAGCTTTCTCTAGCTGCAGATACATGAAAAGTCCAGTTGAAAATATCACATGATTTTGTTCCAATAAAACACTTGTATACCAATTAGGGTTTTTGTGTATTTTTTGAACAAGAGAGGCTTTTAAAGCGAAACAAAATGCTTCTAGGTTTAGTAATTTAAAGCCCCCTACTTCATAATTATTGTAAAAAATATCCCTCTTTATCTTTTCAGGTTTACCGTTCCAGATAAATTCAAATATTTTTTGTTCATATAATATAAAAAAGCTTCTGGATGGAGAGGGAAGTGACATAAATAAATAAACGAATTGAGGCACTATTAAGGAATTTATCAATGCTACCTTCCCATACAAGGTTAATGATGCACCCTTCCATAGTTGTAGTATCTTTTCAATTCATCTTCTTTCATTCATTCATTCATCTTTTCAAAAAAAACAAATTTCAAAATACAGAGTAATCTGTCAATAGATTGGACAAATGGTCCAGTCAATATTCTAGGGATCGAAATACCAGAAAGTTTGAAAGATCTCAAAGTGAATTATGAAACGAAACTAAAAAAGACCAAACACTTTGATAGATCATGTTTTTAATAGAACAACATTGTCTAAACACCAGCAGGGGGCGCTAAACCTCCATGAAACTGTAGAGGACAGATGTTGATTTTTTGGTGTGGAATCATTTTCTAATGTCCTCCAATGAATGAAAAATAATTACTGATTGTATCTCAGTGTTTGCTTCCTCAGTCTATATCATTAAATACTGCCGTTAAATATCACCAGTTAAAAAGACGTTCTTATGATATTGTTAATCTAAGATTTGGTTTAATTAAAGTAGCTATACCCGTTTCTGCAAGGTTTGCTTGTTTAGCACCACCTCCCAACTCGCTCAGAGGCTTCTATTTTCCACTAAGCAGAGCCCCCTAGTCGTATTTGTGATCTGATGCTAACATTAGCATTAGCGCAACTTAAGCTGTACAACAATCACTGATGAAATGGTACAAAAGCAACGCACCTCTAACAAAATATATTACTGAAATATTTTGCGTCCGAATGTGGTCCGAGCATAGATAGTCCGAGGCGGTCCCACAGGTCTCTCCCATTGACAAGTCTCCCTAGAGGATACGATGTGTAGTATATGTGAAAGGTAATTATATACGTGGGGTAAATGAAAATGTAGTGTAGTGCGGCTAGTCTCCAGATCAGAGTCTCGCCGTACTACACGAGTTGGGGATCTGCTTTTTATTTTGGGCACCAGCAGAGTTTGAAAACTTCTGCACAGATCCAACTAATTTGCCTCGATACCAGTATCATAAATCTGATGGTTTTGAGTACGTAAATCGGCCAGGGATATCCAAGACTTAAAAACACGACGCTGAAGTGAATGAGTTAAAATTAACGTGGGTTTATTGACTACAAAATGAAAATAGAAAATATCAACGAAAAGGGGTTTTCTGGTCACATTAAGTAAAGATTGCCATACATATCATTTAAATCACATCCCAACAAAGAACAGTCTTACTTTTGAGAAGTCCGAAGGGGTAAGGACGATGGAAGGCAGTGGAGAGGATGAGAATGAAGAATGAAGAATGGAGATGGGGAAGGCGAGGGTGTCGTCCACGTGTCCTTTGTCCGGACGGGAGCAGGAGGAAGCCAGCGGGTCGGATCCAGACGTGGGTTCCGCGCACAACACGGTCTAGAATGGTGTTGCGGCGGGGTGTCCAGGGAGCCCGAGAGTGGCTGGCGATGGAGAGTCCTTGTCTCCAACAGCGGGGTGGCTGCTGTCCTCGTGGATGTACAGGCCCAAAAGTGGCTGGCGTAGGCCGCGTAGGAGACGCGTACCGAAAAGGTAGAGTTGTTAAAGTGATTACAAGGGAGAACCAAGAGGAAGTATCACTGCATTGTGTGTGTTTATATTGACTTCTAAAGGGGGCGCGTCCGTGACGTCATCCTTGTGCGTCTCTCTGGACCAACATGTCCCAAGGCAAA
Source organism: Knipowitschia caucasica (assembly GCA_964034765.1). NCBI lineage: Eukaryota > Metazoa > Chordata > Actinopteri > Gobiiformes > Gobiidae > Knipowitschia > Knipowitschia caucasica. The sequence continues at coordinate 31,818,191 of OZ035832.1, forward strand.
AACACATCACGCAGACATTCGCAATCAGATGCAGGATTAATACCAACATTCATAACACATGTACAGGCGCACAACGCATTTTCATTACTGATAACGATACACACGTTTAGGGCACAATACAGGTTATCCGAATAATGGCTTCACGGGTGATTGTTTAGACTGTCGTCTCGGGTGTGATAGTGTTCAGTGTCCACTGGGGGGCGCCATAGCACCGTGGGTGAGTCACAGATTGTCTCAGGGCCATGGAATGTCCTGGGAGTGAGAGCAGATTAGTGATCTCTGATCTCTGCCAGGCAGGAGGGCACAAAGATGTTTATTCTGGGGCTCAGTTTATTGCCCTGGTGGACACTTATGGTCTCTGTGACCGATGATGTCCTCTGGTTGACCTGGTCGTCCCTTAGATGTGCCTCAGGATGGGTCATGCTCAGGAGGGCATGTTTACATATCCTGGTTTGCTGGTCAACGTCCGACTGGCTGTCCTTTAATTCACCTTACAGATGTAAGCTAGCTATGTTCACCTGGGCTTGGTTTCGATCATTTTCTCGCTTTAGTTCCTTCTTCTCTTCCTCACTATTGTTTCGTTCGGGCTGTTTTGCTGTGTCTGCAGTTACAGCCAGAGGAGTTATAGCCACATATGCTAACATGCTACTGTTTTTAGCTTCGCTGTAGAGGCTAGAGGACGCAGCCTCGTTCAGTGATTGGAGCACGATGATCGGGCCGATCTCTAGGCTCTACTCAGCACTTTTATATGGCCTGAGTTCATACACAGCTGAATTAATGAGCTCTAGTTATCAATTAAATTCCGGATTATAATACAACTTGTATGTAGTAATAAGCATTTTTATGAACTCATTAGAAAAAAATCGGGTATAGCTTCTTTTAAGTCGTAGTTCAGGGGCGACAGTGGCTCAGTTGGTAGAGCATTGGCCTCTAGGCCTGAAGGTTGTGGGTTCTAGCCCACCACGGACCTTTCTCCACTGACTCGTTGTGTCCTTGGGCAAGACACTTAACCCCACTTTGCCTGAAGCCTCTGCTGCAAGATCTCAGCTCCTGTGGACTCAGCACCTGCAGGAGGATCAGGGGCTGGTGCTCTGACTGCCACCCCCAACCCAGAAATGGATTAAGGGGAAGAAAATGGATGGATGAATTTGGTCTTATTTCTTTTAAACCAAACCTTTTCTCATTCAGTTTGAAATCTGCTTTTGACAAACTTAACATTCATACAATGCGAGACATATCCACATGTGTGTGTAATGTTATTTACTGTGTCGTTTGTCTCGTTTGTCTCGTTCGTCTCGTTTGTGGTGTGACACTTTCCTGCAGTGATGCTTTGGATCGAGCCATCGAGGAGTTCACTCTGTCCTGCGCCGGATACTGCGTCGCTACCTACGTCCTCGGCATCGGAGACCGCCACAGCGACAACATCATGGTCCGCAGCACGGGACAGGTAAGACACACACACACACGTCAGACACACACAAAGGTCAGACGCACGCACACACGCACACACACACACACACACACACACACACACACACACACACACACACACACACACAGGTCAGACAGACACACCAGATCATTTTAGTTAATTTATTTTTAGTTTTTAGTCATGAAAAAAACCAGGACAATTCCAGAGAGATACACATTCAGACACACACACATACATTCAGACACACACACACTGTTATTAGTGCCCCAAAGTTATGTTATGTGTACCAAAACAACACACATTATACTAAACTGCCTCTGAGCCTTGATCACGTCACATCCTTCTTTGTGTCCTTCTCCAAAAGCAGATCCTGATTCGTTTCTTTGTTTGTAGCTTTTTCACATCGACTTCGGCCACATCCTCGGAAACTTTAAATCCAAGTTTGGAATCAAGAGAGAGAGAGTCCCCTTCATCCTCACCCACGACTTCATCCACGTCATCCAGCAGGGCAAGACCGGCTACACCGAGAAGTTCGGGAGGTAACTCTTCATCATCATCATCATCATCATCACACATCTGTCTTAGTCTAGCACTTTACCAAAACAATGTGTACAAAGTTCTGCAGTCAGAATAATAAACAGTAAAACTAATAATAATGAGATAGGAGATACAGGACGACAAAGCAGACGGTACAGTACGACATGAGGAGGTTAAAGCTGACTGTTACAATCTGTTTGATAAAAGTGAGTTAGTTACAGTTTGGAGACACAGAACAGCTCATAAATATAATAAGTTAAAGGGACAGTGTCATATTTTCATTCTAAATTAAATCCATCATTTGTGACGACAATAGGATGTTTGTTCACGACTTTCAAGCAGTTCCTCCAATCAGAGCAGGAGGAGGCCCTCTTTGGGTTGCCAGGTTGGAGGTGACATTTAGCTGCTCTTGGCTTCATCTTTGCTGTTCATCTATAGATACAGTTTATAACACAATTCGCATGCAAGTAATAACACAACACGTTTGTTAATCTAAAGGAATAAATGTTCATTTGGAATGAATAGTGTCGCTGTCACACACCAGCTACACACTCCAGCTACACAACTACACACTCCAACTACACACTGAAACTGTACACTCCAACTGTACACCCCAGCTACACAACTACACACACCAACTACACACACCAACTACACACACCAACTACACACACCAGCTACACACACCAATCAACAAAAGGGTGTTTCTCATCAGTATAAACCGTGCATTAGAATAAGTAATAAACGTCTCAAACACAAACAAAATAAAAAATATGCATTAAATGTACATTAGTAAAACACATGTAAAAACACACGTGTTCATAACAACATGAGAAGTCCTTCTCTGACTGAGAAACAAATGTGCAATGGTCATTTAGCCTCTAGAGGGCGCTGTCCACCAGCCCATTTCAGCCAAATACTTTTAAAGCTTTTCTCAGTACTGAGAAGTATTTGTTTGAGAATCAGAAATCAGTGAATCTGGTCAACAGCTTTTCAGTTTTTATCTTTGATTTTCATGGGACACAATCTGTTGAAAATATAAAAATCTAAGGTTTGAAAATATTATTTAAAAGTGAAACTTAAAGGTTATGGCGCACACAAAATTTAGGCAGCCCTTGATGCTCCTGCAGGAGGTCTGACCCCACTTTGCCTCAAGCCCCCTCAGACAGTGTCCTTCAGTGTCAGAGACAAACACAGCCTCAGTTCAAACCAGTGGGGGCGGGTCCCGGCTCAAAAGTGGCCAAAATGACGTGCGCTGACATGCTGCCATACCACCCCGGGCCGTTGGGGGTGGACCCAGAAGAAGAATTAGCCAATGCTAACATATAGCGTTGGCAGACCTCTCAAAAACGTCTTTACAGGATGGACCAAAAGTTGGCTCTTGGCCCAAAGCTCCGTTCCACATGTGTGTCAATGCTGAGGGGGGTGAACTTTTTTGGTCCACTCTAGTTTACTCGCGGGGAATTTTTTAAGTCTCTCGTTCAAATGAATGGAGCTGCGCCGGCTGACTCATGCGCAGATGCGTTTTTTCACAATTTTCTTGTGGGCGGGATCACTCGCGGCCTTCTTGGATTGCTCCATGAAAGCACTTTTCATGGCCAACTCCTATGAACGGCGGAGATAGGCGTGACTCTGTCCGTTCATATATACAGTCTATGGTTCAAACACAGCCTCAGGTCAGAACTGTCCAATGGGAGAGGTTGTTATTGTAGTGGACAAAGAAACGGTGAATCACGATGACAGCTCGACCAAAATAACGTGTTTCTGCTTCACTGAAGCTTTTAAACACCCACAGAGTCCTCACACTCTGAGTCAGGACCTCTCTGCTCCATATAGAGAGAGATAGAGAGAGAGAGAGATAGAGAGAAGTAAAGGTAGAGAGAGTAGGTGTGCTGTCTGGAAACAAAGGAGACTGTAATAACTTTGTTTCATGTGTAACGATAAGAAATGGGTGAGAATGGACCTGACGATTGACACCTGCAGCTGAAAAGACAAGATCATAAAGAAATCAGATGCAAAACAAGAAATACAAAAGTAAACTTGGCGAATGACTAGAAAATAGGATAATAAAGGAATAAGGAACTTGGGAAACATCATAATCAAACAAACTGACAAATTAATGTTTAAGATTTTTTATGAAAGACCAAATATAGCAAAGAATATTCAAAGACCTGCAAACACTGGTAATACATGATGCAACATGCAGGTGAAAGCTAGATCCTGTCAGACCTCTGAAGCTATGCAGGACAGGGCCTGGTTAGTACTGTGATGGGAGACCTCTGGGATCACCAGGTGCCACAGAGTCATCAGTTCTTGATCATGTCAGTGGACCACAGACAGATTAAACATGTAATATACTTCAATGAATTTGATTCTAGCCCTGTATCACAGAATTACATTTTTGTTCTGCATTCCGTCACATTTTTCCAATTCAATATTCAAGAATGTATTTGCCATTTGCAGTAAAACCACATTGGAAAAGCTGTGCAAGAATTTCCCCAGTTTGCACCAGTTTAATAAGTTTTTATTGTTTTATACACATTGCAGTCTATAGTTTACAGTTTACTCACTTCTTTTCTTGGATCCATATTTTAACTGAAGTAACAAAGTCAATCAGACCGAGACCAGATGAACTTTTGAGAAGACTCATTTATTTCCTGTAGACCTCCACAGAAACATAGATTATTATTTTTATTTTATTTTTTCTCTTTCGAAATACATCCTGGTGCGTATGATCTCTGTGCACATGTTAGAAATAAAAGAAGAATATAAAAAGCACGTGTGTGTGATCCGTGTGAGAGCCTCTGATATCCACGTGTTTCACCTCCACATTTATCCTCTCATTTAGACTCATTTAGACTCAGACCAGATGGTCCTGACACCATCGCTGCAGAGACGTACTCCAGGTTCAATGTGTCGTCACCTCCTGGTCTCTCTCTGGTCTCTCTCTGGTCTCTCTCTGGTCTCTCTCTGGTCTCTCTCTGGTCTCTCTCTGGTACCTCTCTGGTACCTCTCTGGTACCTCTCTGGTACCTCTCTGGTACCTCTCTGGTACCTCTCTGGTACCTCTCTGGTCCCTCTCTGGTCCCTCTCTGGTCTCTCTCTGGTCTCTCACTCCCTCTGCTCTGTATCACAACCTCTGTCTGGACCAGTGTGGGCGGGTCCCGGCTCAAAAGTGGCCAAAATGACGTGCGCTGACATGCGGCAATACCACTTGTGGGGGTGGACCCAGAATAAGAATTAGCCAATGCTAACATATAGCATCTTCTTACCTCTCGAAAACGTCTTTACAGGATGGTCCAAAAGTGGCTCTTGGCCCAAAGCTCCGTTCCACATGTGTGTCAAAGCTGAGGGAAGTGTTTTGGACCAGTCTAGTTTAGTCGCTGTGGACTTTAGAAGTCACTAGTTTAAATGAATGGGGCTTGTGCCAGCTGACGCATGCGCAGATGCGTTTTTTCACAATTTTCTTGTGGGCGGGACCACTCGCGGCCATTTTGGATAGCTCCAGTACAGCACAATTTTTGGCCCATTTCTTTGAACGGCGGAGATAGGCGTGACTACGTCCGTTAATAATTACAGTCTATGGTCAGGACTTTACAAAGTTGTCTATTGATAAACAGCAGATCAGAGAATCAAACCGTTTGAACACAGAAATGATAATAACAAACCCACACAAGATCCATCGGTCCAGAGGCTGTGACCAAAGTCCCACAGACGGGAGAAAACAAAGAAATGTATGTTTGCATAAAAATGTACCTGAAATCTTGCTAAATGTCCTTAAATATAACTGTCCTTAGACTCTCCTGCATCGGCAAAGCTGTAGACCCAGGACTGAGGCTGTAGACCCAGGACTGAGGCTGTAGACCCAGGACTGAGGCTGTAGACCCAGGACTGAGGCTGTAGACCCAGGACTGAGACTGTAGACCCAGGACTGAGACTGTAGACCCAGGACTGAGACTGTAGACCCAGGACTGAGACTGTAGACCCAGGACTGAGACTGTAGACCCAGGACTGAGACTGTAGACCCAGGACTGAGGCTGTAGACCCAGGACTGAGTCAAAACTACAGACCAATGGTGTCTTGTTCTCTGCAGTTTCCGACAGTATTGTGAAGAGGCGTATCTGGTCTTGCGGAGGAACGGGAACCTCTTCATCACGCTGTTCGCGCTCATGCTAACGGCCGGTCTGCCCGAGCTCACCTCCGTCAAAGACATCCAGTATCTGAAGGTAAATATAGAACTATGAATCACTCAAACCCATTGGAAATTAAATGCAAATATATTGTGACGTTTTAGTCAAATAAGTCACGGGAGATACTTTCTTTGCTCAACTCGTGCCACATACACCGCAAGACCCCGAGAAGGCAGTTTTATTGCAGTTTTAACATTAGACTACATAACACACTGAAAGCAAAGGACCCTATCAATTAACATGGTGAGCTCAGTCATGGTGCAACACTTAACAGTCAACATAACAATAAACCTGACAAACGGAACACTGCTGTGGCACGTTAGAATATCCTTAGAAGTAAAAGTGCTTTTTTCTGACATCAACAGAAATAAACTAATATATAAACTAAAAAATCAGATCTTTGGACAGTGGGAATGAAAGATGAAAAGTTTAGCTGTTGCTTAGAAACACTCATGATATTATGTAAGGGATAATGTATATTACGCAAGTCATTATCGGAAAATAAGTACTGACAGGGCAAAGCTGCCCTGAAGGTACTATACATTATCTGCTTATCATACAGCTTTGTACCAACAGAACACACAACATAAACTTCAGTCACTTTTAGGAATGCCGAAAGGTTTATTTAATGACTGCAAATAAAATAGTTCCCAAAGATTTTCCCGTGGCTATGTTAGCAACAGTTAGGCTAGTAACAGTTAGGCTAGTAACAGTTAGGCTAGTAACAGTTAGGCTAGTAACAGTTAGGCTAGTAACAGTTAGGCTAGTCACAGTTAGGCTAGTCACAGTTAGGCTAGTCACAGTTTGGCTAGTCACAGTTTGGCTAGTCACAGTTTGGCTAGTCACAGTTTGGCTAGTCACAGTTTGGCTAGTCACAGTTTGGCTAGTCACAGTTTGGCTAGTCACAGTTTGGCTAGTAACAGTTTGGCTCGTCACAGTTTGGCTCGTCACAGTTTGGCTAGTCACAGTTTGGCTAGTCTGTACTTCCACTGTACTTCCGCAGTGGAAGTGTGTAGACGTGTTCCTTGGTGCTCCGCTGCTTGCTTCGCTTTGTAATCTCTTTTAATTGCTTTATTTACATTTTTATTCTACAAAACACGGATTACTCCTTCTGCAGACTTCAGCTTTGTGAAATTTGTCAACATTAATCATGTCCGGACGGAAGAAACGAAGACAAATCTGCGATGGCTGCTGCTCTCTGGAAAATGAGCTCAAATTTCTTCAAAAACGGATGGATATTTTGGAAACAGAAATGGGACTTAACCCGACTCTTCCAATGTGTGAAAATGGAATGAATGGACAGACTGGAAATGTAAGTTATGATGACGTAATTACTTTTCCCAAAATCAACAAAGAGAACTATTGGAATAAATGCGGCGCTAAACCCAAAGTTGACAAAGCTAAGAATGACAATGGGAGTGGAATTCTGCCACGAAATGTTTGCAAAACTTCAAATCGTTATGCTGCTCTGTTTGAAGAAGCAAAGCCACAGTCTGTTTCTCCCCCTCCGTCAAGGCCACGGTGTTTGCTGCTTGGAGATTCAGCCATTCGGAATGTATCTTTGAACTTTGTACAGACTCATTCTTTGCACTCAGCCTGAGTCTGAGATAAGAGCTTTGTTGCCAAAAGTTTTATCTCAAACCAAGGATGTAAGTACATTGTTGATACACACAGGGGCAGTAGACATTTATGACAAATCCCCCGAGAAGTTGAGAAGAGATTTTACTCTGCTGCTGGATGACCTTAAAAAAATTGAGTTAAACGTGCTAATCAGTGGCCCCATTCCAAATGCAGATGGAAAAATCGAGAAGTTTAGCCGTCTGTACCAGTTAAATTCATTTCTACACAATGAGTGTTCACGCAGAGGACTTGGATTCATTGAAAACTTCAATCTGTTCTGGAATAGGCTCGAGCTCTTTGAAGGGAAAGGCCCACATCTGAACAAATACGGAGTAAAAGTGTTGATGGATAACTTTGCATCTGCCTTAAGACCTCAGCTTGCGCAGCGCGTTCAGCCGTTGAAAGAGAGGAGGATACAAAGGGCGAGACCCTCACGGAACCCAGAGGTCTCGGCACCTCCACCGCCTCAAAAGAACTCAACACGTCCACCAGCATCATCATCAGCAAAGGATCCAGCACCAGCAGCAGCAGTGGCTGCCACAGCGTCATCAGCGCCTTCAGCATCAGCACCACCAGCACCAGCTGTGGCTGCTGCATCATCTTCAGCAGCACCTTCCCCACCTACAGCTCCCGTGAAGCCCCCCCCATTGCTCCAGGCTACAGTCAGGCCTGCACTGGGGGCCTCTCAACCACCTCCGTCTCCACCAAAGACTCCCTCATCACCTTCCATGGACCCGGTTTGGGTCCCCCCCGCTACATCCACTCCATCTAAGGAACATGAGGACGACCTTTCCCTGTGTTTTCCATCACTATTGGATTTACCGGAACACTCTGCAGGCATGATAAGATCGGCGATGAAGAATATTCCTCTCACACCCACTGTAGCCAGATCAAGGGTCCTATCTAACATTCATAACTTCTCCCCATACGTACCTCCAAAGCCACCTAGGGCGTCCAACTCAAATTCTCCCACAAAATCCACCCGTCCCTCAAATTCTACGAATTCACCCGCAAAATCCACAGGTCCCTCCCCTAACCCCAAAACCATTCCAGCCCCACCCCCACCCCCCCCTCGTTTCCCATCACCAAGAACCCCTCCACCTCCACTCCCCCCTCGTCTATCTCCCAACTCCTGCCCCTCCCCTAACACCCATCCACCTCCAACCCCCCCTCGTCCAACACCCAAGAACCACCCACCTCTCCATCCTCCTCCCTCCTCTCCCTAGGATGCACAGGGTCTCTGCTTCGCAGCCACTGGCAGTCTAGTTAGAGGAGAGACCTGGCTGGGGCCCTGTCATGAAGCCACCTGTGCCATTCCCTTAGTGATAACACAAAGAATACATTACAGAAAGACATCTGGAGTTAATCAGTCTAATCTGGAAAATCTAATTCTTGTTCCGTGTAAGAATCAGCCGACCACAACCGCTGATACTGAAACTTTGAAACTTGCTATGCTAAATGTCAGATCTCTTTCTAACAAGTCTTTTTTAATCAATAATTTTATTTGTTCTTATAATCTTGATCTTATGTTCATGGCTGAAACATGGCTTGACCAAAATACAGAAAATGCAGTTTTAATAGAAGCATCACCACCAAATTTCAAATTTGAATCTGAAATACGGGAAAACAAAAAAGGAGGAGGCTTAGCTGCCATTTTTAGAGACCACTTTGTCTCCCATAGAATGTCTCTTGGGAAGTTTCCGTCTTTTGAATATGTGTCTTTTAAAATACAACAAAAACAATCTCCTCCAATACTCTTCATAGTCCTATACAAGCCACCGCAGTCATGTCACAGTTTTATTGATAATTTTACCGAGTTGCTTTCAGTTGTATGCACAGATTTTGATAGTTTAGTTATTACAGGTGATTTTAATATTCATGTGGATAATGTTGATGACAGAAATGCAAAAGAGCTGAGTTCTTTACTTGATACCTTTGGTCTCACTCAGCATGTGAGTGGCCCCACCCACAGCAGAGGGCACACTCTAGACCTGTTAGTTACAAAGGGGGTGAATATTTCAAATATAAGCGTGGTCGATGTTGCTCTTTCGGATCATTTCTGTGTATTTTTTGACATGTGTTTCACTAACAAACCACCAGTGGACTCTGCAACTGTTCGAAGAAGACACATAAATGAAAATACAAGTGAACTATTTATGGGAATGATAAACTTTGAAAATGCATCGTATTCTACTGTAGATGAACTGTTTAACTCTGTCACCTCTAGTGTTTTGAATGTTCTGGATACCGTTGCCCCTGTGAAGGTTAAAATAGTGAAAAATAAGCAGAAGGCGCCGTGGGCTAAAGCAGACTCGGTCAGGGCACAAAAGAGAAAGTGCCGGAGGGCCGAGCGGAAGTGGCGCAAGTCCAACCTCCAGGTTGATTACAAGATCTTCAAAGATAAGTTGTGCGAGTTTAACCGGGTGCTACGTAGTACGAGAGAAAGGTATTTTTCTGAAATGATTGAAGGCTGCAGTAACAATCTGCGTGTTCTGTTTTCAGCAGTTAATAGATTAACAAACCCCCCTGTTCAGATGCCATTAGAGCTAACTTCCAAACATAAATGCAATGAGTTTGCACACTTTTTCAATGACAAGGTTCAAGGCATCAAAAACGCCATTGTCTCCAATCCACAGATAACCATCCAACAGCCAGAAAGGCTCTCTGAGCTAACTTACTTTGCACCTGTAGATGATAAAAATGTCCAAGAAATAATCTCCAGTTTGAGCTCCTCCACATGCAGCCTGGATGTACTACCCACTAGATTTCTGAAGTCTGTTCTGAGCAGTCTGTTACCTTCACTCACACAGATAGTAAACATGTCCCTTCATTCTGGAATATTCCCAAAGGCCCTGAAAACTGCAGTCATCAGGCCCCTGCTAAAAAAGAGCAGCCTGGATGCTACGGTACTTAACAACTATCGTCCCATCTCAAATCTGCCATTTATGGGGAAAGTCCTTGAAAAAGTTGTCTACCTACAGCTTACTAGATTTCTTATAATTAACAACTCATTTGATATGTTTCAGTCCGGCTTTAGACCCCACCACAGCACTGAGACTGCTCTTGCCAGGGTTACAAACGATATCCGGCTGAACACTGACGCAGGCAAAGTCTCAATCTTAATCTTGTTAGATCTGAGTGCTGCCTTTGACACCGTCGACCATGAGATCCTCTTACAGAGATTAGAGGACTGGGTTGGAGTCGCTGGCACCGCCCTAAGTTGGTTTAGGTCTTACCTTGAAGACAGGAAGTACTTTGTGGAGATTGGAGACTGTGTCTCAGATCATATGGCCCTGACCTGTGGAGTACCACAGGGGTCGATCCTGGGACCTCTTCTGTTCAATCTCTACATGCTGCCGTTAGGTCAGTTAATACGCAGAAACAAAGTGTCCTATCACAACTATGCAGACGACACTCAGATCTATGTCTCACTGACTGCAGGAGAACATGGACCAGTGGACTCACTCCTTCACTGTATCCAACAGATCAGTGAGTGGATGCAAAACAACTTCCTTCAGCTAAACGCAGACAAAACTGAAATGATTGTCTTTGGTCCCCAGAAACAAAGAGAGAGCGTCATCTGTCACCTACAGTCTCTCTCCCTAAAACCTTCAAACAAGGTCAGAAATCTAGGGGTAATACTGGACTCAGACTTAAATTTTAATAGCCACATCAAATCAGTAACATCAGCAGCTTTTTACCATCTAAAAAACATTGCCAGGATCAAAAACATAGTGTCTAAAGCAGACTTGGAGATTCTTATCCATGCATTTGTCTCCAGTAGGTTGGACTACTGCAATGGCCTGCTCACAGGTCTGTCCAAACAGGCTGTAAAACAGCTGCAGTACTTTCAAAATGCAGCAGCTCGAGTCCTGACTAGAACCAGGAAGTACGACCACATTAGTCCGGTCCTCAGGTCCCTGCACTGGCTTCCTGTGGCTCAGAGAATAGACTTTAAAACAGCTCTGCTTGTGTACAAATCTCTCCATGGCCTCGCACCAAACTATATTAGTGACATGTTAGTACCATATGAACCAGCCCGGACTCTGAGGAGCACAGGGACTGGACTCCTGTTAGTGCCCAGAGTCAGAACTAAACATGGGGAGGCTGCTTTTCAGATTCATGCTGCTAAAATCTGGAACAGTCTTCCTGAAGATGTGAGACAGGCCTCCTCTCTGACAATGTTTAAGACAAGGTTGAAAACAGTTCTGTTTAGCTGTGCATACAACTGAGGGATTTTATATTTTTATCTTTTTTTTAATGTACTGTGATTATTTATGATTTTAATGCTTTCTTGTTCTGTTCAGCACTTTGAATTGCCTTGTGTATGAATTGTGCTATATAAATAAACGTGCCTTGCCTTGCCTTGCCTTGCCTAGTCACAGTTTGGCTAGTCACAGTTTGGCTAGTCACAGTTTGGCTAGTCACAGTTTGGCTAGTCACAGTTTGGCTAGTCACAGTTTGGCTAGTCACAGTTTGGCTAGTCACAGTTTGGCTAGTCACAGTTTGGCTAGTCACAGTTTGGCTAGTCACAGTTTGGCTAGTCACAGTTTGGCTAGACTAGAACTCTCTCGAACTGCATGAAAGCTGAACAAAGAGAACATCAGTGAGTGACCCAAACATAAACATCTGAATTACAAGCAGAGGGTGCGTTGCCAAAGGGCAGCGGTCATTATTGTTTTGAGAGGTCCGTTATCAAGAAATAATGACTGTAGAACGTTTTGAAATTACATTCAAATCAACGGAGCGTTCTCCTGCTGCTGTGAGGAGCCGTGTAATGAGAATTATAAAAGGACACATTACTTCATATACTTAGACGGATTCTAATGAAGCAAAAGGTTCTGAGTCATAACCGTAGACTTTCACCTTTGTCAGAGGAGAGGAGTAAGGAGTCATGTTTATTTATATAGCTCCTCCTCTCTCCTCCTCTCTCCTCCTCTCACCTCCTCTCTCCTCCTTTCTCCTCCTCTTACCTCTCCTCCTCTCTCCTCCTCTCTCCTCCTCTTACCTCTCCTCCTCTCACCTCATCTCTTCTCCTCTCACCTCTCTCTTCTTCTCTCACATCCTCCTCTCTCTCCTCCTCTCCCACCCCTCTCCTCCTCTCTCCTCCTCTCCCACCCCTCTCCTCCTCTCTCCTCCTCTCCCACCCCTCTCCTCCTCTCTCCTCTCACCTCCTCTCTCCTCCTCCTCTCTCCTCAGGACTCTCTGGCTCTGGGTAAAACAGACGAAGAAGCTCTGAAACAGTTCAGGCAGAAGTTTGACGAGGCGCTGAGAGAGAGCTGGACCACCAAAGTCAACTGGATGGCTCATAACGTGGCCAAAGACAACCGCTCCTAGAGTCCAGGACCGGACCCATGACCGGACCCATGACCGGACCCATGACCGGACCCATGACCGGACCCATGACCGGACCCATGACCGGACCCATGACCGGACCCATGACCGGACCCATGACCGGACCCATGACCGACCCATGACCGGACCCATGACCGGACCCATGACCGGACCCATGACCGGACCCATGACCGGACCCATGACCGGACCCATGACCGGACCCATGACCGGACCCATGACCGGACCCATGACCGGACCCATGACCGGACCCATGACCGGACCCATGACCGGACCCATGACCGGACCCATGACCGGACCCATGACCGGACCCATGACCGGACCCATGACCGGACCCATGACCGGACCCATGACCGGACCCATGACCGGACCCATGACCGGACCCATGACCGGACCCATGACCGGACCCATGACCGGACCCATGACCGGACCCATGACCGGACCCATGACCGGACCCATGACCGGACCCATGACCGGACCCATGACCGGACCCATGACCGGACCCATGACCGGACCCATGACCGGACCCATGACCGGACCCATGACCGGACCCATGACCGGACCCATGACCGGACCCATGACCGGACCCATGACCGGACCCATGACCGGACCCAGGACCGGACCCAGGACCGGACCCAGGACCGGACCCAGGACCGGACCCAGGACCGGACCCAGGACCGGACCCAGGACCGGACCCAGGACCGGACCCAGGACCGGACCCAGGACCGGACCCAGGACCGGACCCAGGACCGGACCCAGGACCGGACCCAGGACCGGACCCAGGACCGGACCCAGGACCGGACCCAGGACCGGACCCAGGACCGGACCCAGGACCGGACCCAGGACCGGACCCAGGACCGGACCCAGGACCGGACTACACACTGTAAAAACACAAAACTATAATGCGCCTTATGGAAACCAGTGAAAGGGAACGGACAGGAGACGCTTGGAATGTTTTATAACCAGAGGAACGAGCAAAAACACTTCTGCCTTTTCTTTTTCTTTTTTTTTTTTACTCACAAAGAATCAGAGCGTTTGACTTTACTGTGGGCGGAGTCAGGGGCAGGGTCGTGGGCGAAGTCACGAGACACAAACCAAAGTAAAACAGTCTGATTACGCTCACACAGAAACGCTCTAAGTTCTCTCAGATTCAGCGAGAAAGACGTTTTAATCCGGAAGGAGCAGAAGAAGAAGAAGAGTCTGATGTGATTCTCGCTGCCTCAGAACCACAGGAAGATTGTATTTTTTTGTATTGATTTCAGCGTTTTCTGTGGAGCTGAAAGTGCTTCTTCACTAAGTATTTTTGAAGCAGAATGTGGTGTAAACACATGGCACACGCCTTTTTAATCTAATACATGTTAAATTATTTTAGTTAGAAACACTGGAATAAAACTCATTAGTTCATGTTTTTAAGGTTTTATCCATAGATTTGATCCACGTCCCAGAATATAGATACAGATTGTAAATCTGTCGTGGATCAGGACGTTCCTGACGACACCGGGATTTTAAGGCAAAACAAAGAATATTACAGAATATTATGGTTTTAAAGCTGGGATACCTAACTTTCAAACCATCTAACTACTCTTCACATGAATGTCTGGGTTTGTCTTCAGAGAAACCACCTGGGTGTTATTTATGAAACCAAAAAGTTATGAACCCAGCTTTAATGTGTATTTGACATTTAACTTATGACAGATTTGATTGGATGCAAGCAATGTGAACTATTGTTGATAAGTTAACTGATTATAACACTGGAACTCCCAGAGCAGTCAATTTGACTGCTTCTGTGGTCCTCTGTGGTCGTCATAGCTTTGACTTTTTCTGTATCTATGAAATTAACCTTTATTTTTGAAACCAGAGCAGTTCAAATGTTGCCATTTTTAGTCACCCGGCAACTGACATCTTTTGCCAGTGCTAGTTACCATAGCAACGCACTGTTCATTTCCAGCAGTTACCGTAGCAACACACTGTTAACTAGCAGCAGTTAGCATAGCAACTGTTTTTCGCTGTATTTAAAGTTATATACATATATTATATTCATCATTTTGAGCAGTTATTAAATATGAACGGTAAAACATAAATATTACTTTAAGTCAAACAGGTGGAAAACAAACTAACTTTAGGAGATTTTCAGAGTTCCATTGATTTTGAATGAGAACAGTCAAAAAGACTGCTCCTGGAGTTCCATAGTGTCATAGATCTGGGAGTTTAGTGAAATAAAGCGGAGAAAGTGCCATAATCAGTTTCTTCAAACTACACTGCAAAAAGTGACAAAAAAGTTAAAGACACCGTTCATCTTTGTGCAAAAGTGTAGGATTCTGTGATTTTTTTTTTCTTCTCCTGGACCAAATGTTTATTATTATTATTATGTTTTTAATCATGAGTCAAAGCTGAATGTGCCACTGTCTGTGGGAAGTATTAAGTTTGTGGGTCTTTGCAAAACCGTCTGCTCTGATTGGACGAACCGTGCACCAACGGTATCTTTGAATATTGTGCAATATCTGAGAAATATGATAAATAGATCTGATAAACGTGGCGCCCACTTTTTAATTTTCTTGTGATTAATGTGTATTTTCTTGGAAGAAACTCTTTCCTCTGAGTCTCAGACACTGGATCCAGCTGCATAGGTTCATGTTTTTATGTTTTTGTTTCATAGGAGTTTTATTAAAGCTATTTTTGACTGCACTGAGTTTGTCTGAGGTTTTTGATGAAGTGAGAAAAGTATTTGTTTTTTATTTGAATTAAAGGGACGGTGTGTATTTATTTATCTTTCATGTGTTTCTAGGTCAGAGGTGTCAAACTTGTTTTGGTCGAGCCGGAATAAGAAATTCCAGCAGGTGGATTGCATCAGTAATCAGTGGTTAGCAGGAGGAGGATTTGGGAAGAATGCATTGATAGAATCTGACGACTTCATCTGAATTCAGCAAAAACACCTCTGTCCTCCGGTGCTTTAGAACCGACCTTTTAGCTTCAGCCAGGTTTGGTTTGTGCGAAAGGCAATATCTATGTTTTTAAAACCACTGACGACAAATGTTATACCACAAAAGTCAAGACAAATGAGAAGGAAGAAGGAGGAGGCTGTCTGTTTGTCTCTACTCAGACTGCTGCCTTCTGACCAGGCAATGGATGAAGTGGAAGATTAAATGGATGGGTTAGTTGTATGTGTTGTACTAACCAGAAATGTTGTACCTTTAACCTGGGTGGTGAGAAACTGCTATTGTAGCCACAGCTGCCCTGGGGCACACTGACTCATTCTAATGTGGGGGAAGTGTCTTGCCTAAGGACACAACCAGAATTTGGCACTTTACAGCCGTTGCCGCCTCACTGTGGCACCTGCTGTTCCCAGAGGTCTACCATCACAGCTCTAACCAAGCCCTGTCCTGCTGAGCTTCAGAGGTCTGACAGGATCTGGCTTTCACCTGCAGGTATAGTGTAAGTTTGCAGTACACCCCAGCTTTAGTTTCTGTCAATTCGATCGATTTTATTCTTGTCTCTGAGATCACAACAGTTTTGTCTGAGGACTTAACAAAACTGTTGATTTCTCCAACACCTCCTCCTCTGACCTCCTCTTCTAACAGTCTATACTCTGACCTCCTCCTCTAACAGTCTATACTCTGACCTCCTCCTCTATCAGTCTATACTCTGACCTCCTCCTCTATCAGTCTATACTCTGACCTCCTCCTCTATCAGTCTATACTCTGACCTCCTCCTCTATCAGTCTATACTCTGACCTCCTTCTCTATCAGTCTATACTCTGATCTCCTCTCTACCCTCCAGTCTTTCTCTCTGGGTTTCTCTCTGGGTTTCTCTCTGGGTCTCTCTCTGGGTTTCTCTCTGGGTTTCTCTCTGGGTTTCTCTCTGGGTTTCTCTCTGGGTTTCTCTCTGGGACACAGTGACTTTACCTTTTACATGTCTTCATTTATTGATGGTCTTTTTCTTCTCAGCGTGATCCAGAGTCTGTTGTTTTCTCAGTTACATAACTCTGACTCTGGACCAGAGCTTTTCTCTGCAGCCGGAGGACCACACATGTAAACGGAGTAAATGTTCATAAGTTATTCATGAATATTAATCATGAGTTATGTGTGTCCAGAGAGGAAAGAGCAACTCTGTCCAAGCATCGGTTTGTTCTGATTAATTATGTTTTATTATTATCCTTGATTTCCAATATTCATTTTTTATTGATATTTACCCATTTCAATATGTTTTGTTTAATCATTTTCTGAGAAAAATTAGTAAATACTGGATTTCTTCCTATATTTTCAGATCGCAGGGTGACCATAAAACAATCCAAATATAGGAACCTTTTCACACCTATTTTGAAACTTATTTGTTTTTCCCGTTCTGTCTTTGCTCATGACGAATGGTCGGATTGTAGTAAATTGGGTTAATGTTGGACGTCTTTGGAGGATTTCTGGTTTGATAATCACAACATTGTGAGAACCAGGGGCCGAGTGACTCAGCCGAGGATTGATGATTGAATGTGATTGCATACACTTCATAAAGAGGATGCAGAGACGATAAACCGTGAACCAATCGGAAACCGCCCACTCTCCGCCGCGCCCACGGTCCATGAATATTCACATGTTGCAATCTTTCAGAGTGTTTTGTTTCTGCGAGTTTCAGCCTTTTCCAGAGACGCTTTTTCAGGAAGTGTCAGAGCGTCTCCTTTTAGACCATCATGGATTAACTAAAATGTTATCTTAGTTTGAAACAGTTCTTCAAACATTGGAACAACCAGCGTTAGTTTTATTTCAAACACAGAAAGAACACATTCACTTCTTGTTGAACCTTTAATGGTTTGGTAGATCACCTTTAACTTTAATCAAACTGCATCTCATTCGGGAAAGGCTTAAAAGTGGGGATTATTGTGTTATTAGTCCTCAAAATAAAAACAAGAAAACATGACTTTTCTTCAAAGAGTGAATATTAAAGAGTTAATTGCAAATCTTGTTTTCCGAAATATCAAAAAGTCTGATTAATTCATGCAAAATGTGAGTAATTTCAATATTTGGCATTTTTTGTAGTGTAGTGTTTCACCGATAAAACAATCTTTCATCTTTTGTTAATGTAAAAAGTGCAGTTTTTATATTTACTCTTCACGATGATCCTTCAAGAGAAGAAGAGGAGGGATCTGAGCTGAAGGTCGGAGTGTTAAATGTTTTTCTAGTGTTGTGTGGAGTCATCGACAATAACCTCTCAATTCAATGTACTTTTTGCATTATAACACACAGATCCATAAAGAGAAGACACTTGTGTCCTGACATCTCCTTGAATGTCCTAGAAGGCAGAAGGTACGGGGTTCAAATCCCAGTTGGAGCAGGCCTTTCTGAGTGGAGTTTGCATGTTCTCCCTGTGCCTCTTCCGGTTTCCTCTTGATGCTCCGGTTTCCACTACCACTAAAAACATGAACAATTTTAAAGCTTTCATCCACGCTAATAACATACATCTCAGGAGCCAACTCGTCCCCCTGCCCCTTCTGTGTAAATCTCAAACCTGAAGAATCCACACACGAACAACTCCTAGACTCCAGGAAAAATATCTGTGTTTAAACAAAAACTCAAGAGTTTTTTCCAGTGAGACCACGTTTTAACTGCTCGGTGACACTGCTTCATGTAAAATCCTTCACACATCTTCATCCATCTCTTTTCTATTCTGATTATTTTACATTGTGAAACATCAAATCCATCCATCCATTCCATCCATTTTCTACCCTTTAATCCATTTCTGGGTCAGGGGGGTGGCAGTCAGAGATGCCACCCAAGTCTCATAGCACCGGCCCCTCACTGACCCTCTGCAGGTGGTGAGTCCACAGGAGGACGGCTGCTCTCTGAGTGTGAGCATAGCCTTGATCTTTCAGTGGGGGCTTTGGGCAAAGTGGGGTTAAGTGTCTTGCCCAAGGACACAACGACAGCAGTCATCAGTGGGAGTCGGTGGAGAAGGTGCAGAGGTGGGAATTGAACCCACGACCTTCTGGGCTTAAGGCCAATGCTCTACCAACTGAGCTACTGTCGCCCCAAACATCAAATGCCAAAGCAAATGGTCTCATTAATATACGGACTAAAAACTATATTTAATTTAACTAATTATGCCCCAAATATTACTGCACATTGAAGACTAACGCAGCAGATTTGGTTTGTACATGTTTTAAAGCTCTTTGTGACTCTGGGCTGTGAAAGCGCTATATAAATAAGCATGGCTCACTGACTCTGAGGAAAGATAAGATAATAGATTCATGCCACAGTGGGGAAATTTCAGTGTTGCAGTGCACAGACAGGACAGTAGTAAGAGACACAGAATATACAAAATACGTAGCTGTTTTGTTTATTTTATTTTAAACGAATGAATAATGCATTTTCCAACTCTCCCTTTAATATTGTTTTCCAGGAATCCCACAAAACTGTGTCGGCTTCTGTAGGAAACATTTTGTGAATCAATAATGTGTGAAAAATGATTTAGCTCTGTAGGAAGTGATGGATGTGTGACTGTAGTTTTTGTGCCAGTGCCCGGTTCAGCAGAGAGAGAGTGGGAGAGAGACTTGGCTCATGGGCTATGGGCATCGCACCCACACCCTTCGTATCCCCCATATGTCTCTGTGGGCGAAGTGTCGCACAACAGGAGCCAAGAGCTGAGAATCCCTCTGAGGTCCGTGTTGTGGATCCGTGTTGTGGCTGTCGGTCCATGTGCTTCTCATGACGAGGCCAGAGATGAACAAACCGTGGCGAGGAGCAGCTCGGTCATGTGTGATGCGTGTTGAATAATGGACTGAAATAGACTGAGGATGTCAACTCTCACACCTCAAAACATGATGCAAGAGACAGCCACGGGACCAACTTAGTAGCCTTAACATGTGAACAGCCTTAGCATGTGAATCAGAATAATTTTTATTAGTTTTTCTCTATTGCTACAACACAAAACCCAGTACTCTAAACCAAATGACCAATTGCCTAAACACATTTATCAAAACTTCCCCCCACTTCTCACAACCATAAACACAATTCTCCTGTAGACACTGTTCACAAAACACATGCCCTTTTTCTCAAAACTCTAAACACATTTTTCTTTTGCTAAAACACATTTTTCCTTTGCTAAAACACTTTTTGCATGTATCTCTGCTCCTATAATCATTGTGAGGCTCATGTGATGAAAAATGTCTCCCACTGTCAGCAAAACCTGAACACAATGAACATACCTGGTGTCATTCAGTAAACACAACCACTCAGAATTGAAAACTCCTGTTGCAAATGATGTGACCACAACTTTAGTCAGTGCAGGTTCCAAACGACAATGGATGATCAAGGCAGAAGAAGAGGAGTTTGTGTCAGAGGAGGGAGAGGAGCAGGTCAAAGAGGGAGAGGAGCAGGCCAAGAAGGGAGAGGAGCAGGCCAAGAAGGGAGAGAAGCAGGTCAAGGAGGGAGAGGAGCAGGCCAAGAAGGGAGAGGAGCAGGTCAAGGAGGGAGAGGAGCAGGCCAAGAAGGGAGAGGAGCAGGCCAAGGAGGGAGAGGAGCAGGCCAAGAAGGGAGAGGAGCAGGCCAAGAAGGGAGAGGAGCAGGTCAAGGAGGGAGAGGAGCAGGCCAAGAAGGGAGAGGAGCAGGCCAAGGAGGGAGAGGAGCAGGTCAAGGAGGGAGAGGAGCAGGCCAAGAAGGGAGAGGAGCAGGCCAAGAAGGGAGAGGAGCAGGTCAAGGAGGGAGAGGAACAGGTCAAAGAGGGAGAGGAACAGGTCAAATAGGGAGAGGAGCAGGTCAAAGAGGGAGAGGAGCAGGTCAAGGAGGGAGAGGAGCAGGTCAAGGAGGGAGAGGAGCAAACCAAGGAGGGAGAGGAGCAGGTCAAAGAGAGGAGCAGGCCAAGGAGGGAGAGGAGCAAACCAAGGAGGGAGAGGAGCAGGTCAAAGAGAGGAGCAGGCCAAGGAGGGAGAGGAGCAACATGTATTATGAATGCACGGGAAATGTAGGTACCCCAGCTTTAATATAGTGAGTTGTAGTTTCAGGACGACAGGTGGAGACATGGGGGACACTTCCAGAGGCTCACATAATTCAGTTGTGTTTCTCTCGCAGCGGTGGATTTATCGCTTCCACAGGTTGTGCAAAGATCTGCACTTGTCCTGTCCGCGCCGGTCACATGGGAATCAGTGCCTTGCAGCACCAGAGCATGTGGAATCTAGTTCCACGTACATAAAAAAACAATAAGTGTCCCACGGTCACGCGCGCTCCCCGTGGTGAAATTGTGTTTTCAATTGTTTTGGTGATGTGGTTAATGATGCCCAGTAAGTTTCACATTTTTTCAGATCATGAGAGGTATTTTGGTGTGATGGGTTGGTTTTGAGAATATGAGTCACTGTTTTGGTGTGACGAGTGTGTGTGTACGTAGCTTTAGAAAAGAGGTTTGTGTTTAGAGTTTTGAGAGGGAGGGCAGTATCGTGAAATGTGTTTAAGCAATAGAGAAAAACTGTAACAGGAAGTCACAGACTTGGAAATTGCTTTGGCTCAGTGCAACAGTCAGAAAAGAGAGGTAAAGGTAGAGAGGCATTATAAAAAATAAAGAAAAAAAGCACTTCTAAGGAATACATTTAAAATAGAGTTACAGTTACTATATATAATATACAAGTGCACATGGTGCACACAATGTAAGGTGACAGCAGTACAGTGAAGTGCAGTAAAGTGACTTGATAACCTGTCCCCCCGCCCTTTATAAAGTGTTCAAGAGTCCAACAGCAGAGGGGAAGAAACTGTTCTTGTGGCGGGAGGTTCTAGTCCTGATGGACCGCAGCCTCCTGCCTGGGGAGTGGTTGGAATGGTCCATGTGCAGAGGAGAGGTTGGAATAGTCCATGTGCAGGGGAGTGGTTGGAATAGTCTGTGTGTAGGTGAGAGGGGTCGGCTGTGATACGACCAGCCCGGCCTCGAGCTCGGGCGACGTACAGGTCCTGCAGCGATGGAAGGCTGCGGTCGATCACCTTCTCTGCAGAGCTCACGATGCGCTGTAGTCTCTGTTTGTCCCTGACTGTGGCTCCAGCGAACCACACGGTGATGGAGGAGGTGAGGATGGACTCGATGATGGCCGTGTAGAACTGCACCAACATCTGTGCAGGCAGCTTGGCTTTCCTGAGCTGCTGCAGGAAGTACATCCTCTGCTGGGCCTCCTTGATGAGGGAGCTGATGGTCTGCTCCCACTTGAGGTCCTGGGTGATGGTGGTGCCCAGGAAACGAAAGGACTCCACAGAGGTGATGGGGGAGTCCATCAGGGAGGGCGGGAGTGGGGGGACTGGGCTCTTCCTGAAGTCCACAATCATCTCCACTGTCTTCTGGGCGTTCAGCTCCAGGTTACCACTGCACCAGGACACCAGCCGGTCCACCTCCTCCTGTAGGAGACACCAGGACACCAGCCGGTCCACCTCCCTCCTGTAGGCGGACTCATCGTTGTTGGAGATGTATTTATAATCCGAGAGTCCGAGACATTTTTCCCCAGACGCACTCTCCCCAGGGCGGCACGGTGGCTGAGTGGATAGGACTCTCTCCTCTCACTGCCTTTCTGAGTGGAGTTTGCATGTTCTCCCCGTGTCTGCGTAGGTTTCCTCCGGGTGCTCCGGTTTCCCCTACCACTAAAAATATGTACAATAGGTCTGGCATGTGCCTCCTGTACTGGCACCCCCACTCCCAAAAATCACAATTGTAAACTGCTTTGAGACTCCGATGTGCAGTGAAAAGGCGGTATATAAATAAAGATTACTTACTTCTTACTTACTCGTTACTCGCTTCCTCGCTGCTGGAAGTCAGTGATCCACATGCAGGTGGGAGAGCTTGTCCTGGAGCAGGGATGGCAGGATCATGTTGAAGGCAGAGCTGAAGGCTGAACAGCCTTAGCATGACCAAATTAGGACAGAGGAAGAGGAGCATCCAGGGTAAATACTGTAATCATGTGCAATGTGCAAAACTGCTATTTCACTTCATTATGCTGCCAAATATGTCCCGCTATATTACGGTACACTACACTGCAAACAATGATAAATTATTATAATAATAATCATTTCTTGACTCTTAATCTTAATTTGACACATTGTGACTGTGTTAAAACCAGATTTACACATTTGCATTTACTGCATCTTTCTAAAACCAGCTCATTTTGCAAATCTGGTTTTAAGGCTCAGTCAGAATGTGCTCAGATTAAGACACATTTTGCCAAAGGTGAGTACTTTTTGCAGTGTATATATATATATATATATATATATATATATATTTTATAGATTATAGATAGATAGATAGATATGTATTGATATTTAAGCATCTACAGCTACTTATATTGTATTTGGTGTGCTCCCTAAGTCTCTTTCTACTGTCCTGTAAATGCACTGCAACACAGAAATTTCCCCTCTGAGGGATGATTAAAGGATCTTATCTGTTTCCATGAATTTACATTTGCAGTTTCATTGTGATTCTTTTCTTTGGAGAACTTTTGCAAATGAAAAGACAGTTTACTGAGAGTCAGAAGAGCAGATGTGATCATTCTAGATCACATCTAGAATCATTCTAACGTTTGTCGAATTTTGACTTTGAAGAGACTGAAATAAAAACTGCTGAGATTCTAATTTAATCCTTTTTGAATCTTTCTCTTTTTCAGATTGACAATGCCGTCACAGAGCTCATTAGAATACATGTGTGTTGTAAAACTAAACAAACTACAGCCCTGTTGTCAAGGTTTGTGGCAAAAACAAATGGAAATAGTAAAAGTATTTTTAAGAGAAATTCCCTCAAAAAAATCTTGTGTGGTTGATCATCTAAAGAACGACATGGATGTATTTTGTTTTGCAGTTCAGCACAGTCATCTAAGACTTATACTATTTATATATTTAAATTCAGCTTGACATAATGAATAACTTCCAAAGGATAATTAACAGAAGATTAGGCTTTTTTTTACTTTTTTCAGTGTTAATATTAAAAAAAATTATTCGGCAGATCAATTGCCATTTTTAAATCCTTTGGGAGCTGCTTCACAGGGTGGGCTACAGGATGGAAACCTCCTGACCTTAAATGTATGAAACCCAGATATAAAGTTTAACCATATGCATTTAGGATTTTGAAGTTGAAACGACCTAAAGCATGGAACTAAAATAAACGAGGCCTGAAGGAGCAGCTCTCTTTGTCTTCAGTCTCGAAAAAGTAGCTCTGCGATTAAATAATGGTTGTATATTTGCTCTTTCATTTATAACGCTACGTAACAGGACGTCTGACAGAAACACATGCTCCTATTTCTCGGTCCAACAGTTGCAGACTTGACTTTAACCACAGTTACATAAATAGGCTAAGTGTCTCGTCAGTTTGTGTTTAAATTTCACATTTATGTAAGTTCAGCCGCTGACACACGTCCGCACCGTGCTGCACGCGTAGACGTAAGCGCCACACACAACATGGAGTTCCACGTGCAGGGGCTGTCTTGTTTATATAAATGGACAGACAGCCGCGAGGGCCAATCCGCGTCCGTTTTCGCGAAGTCGTCAAGCTTGCCATGGAAACCCCTTTCTCTGGACCAATCAGAGGAGGCAAAAGGCGGGCCTTAAAATGAGGTCGCGGTGTGAGTGCTGTGATTGGCTGGAGTGCTGGAGCCGGGAGAAGCAGGGGTGGGTCCCAATGACCAGTGTGTCAGTCTGAGCAGCGACTCCCATTGAAGAATACGCGACTCTATAACACGTCTTTTCGCATCGTTTTGCTTTTCCTTCACACGAATAAGACAACACACGGATTCTCCACCTTCCTTTCTACATTATCGGTAAGTTTAACCACATTTTCACTGCGAGTCTTTAGAGAAATCACTTAAAAACAGAGCAAAAAATAAGTTGCATAACTGAGCCGCTTCTGCGCATGTGCCAACATTCCGCTTGCTCTACTTCAGAATCACTTATGTGAGCTTTTAACGTGAAATATAGCGATATTAAGGGATTTTCCAGCTTTGCCTGAAGGAGAAACGTTTTTTATCGCCGTTTCTGACCAGTCCGCGGTGTTTGCAGATCTCAGTTCCGTGTAGTTTAGTCGAAACGGTGACTTTTACATAACTGTGTCAGTGTACCGTGCAGTGGATTGCAGGTCAACGTGTGTGGATGTTGTATGCAGGTCATGGAGCTAGATGGGGGAAGGGACCTATTTAACTAACATTATTATACGTTACTTTATTTGCTCACGCATTTTAATAGGTATTACTCTGTATAAAATCATATCGAACAAATTCGGTAATTCCATCCAAATGTAATGGTGATTTTGTCAATAAAGGGAGAAAGAAGAGGCTTCCCTCACCTCAATGTTTATTAATATGATGCAAAACTAGCTTATTACAAAATGCTCCATTGTAACATTTGTCTCCACGTCTTTATAAAGGAATTTAACCGCTAATATTATAATTTTGCAACGACGTCATGCTTTGTAAGGTTTAAAACGTGTCTCTAGCATTGCCTGCCATTGCCCTATGGCCTTTAACTATCCAGCGAAAGTACTTTTCCCCTTTTATTAACATTATAACAGAACGCATTGATTTCATTGCATTAGTACATGTCACAAGTGATGCAAAAACACATTTAAATCAACTTTTTATGTGTCTTACCTTTTACAGGACATGAAAATGAAATGAAAAAAAGGTTATTTTGATAATTAGGCCATACTGCTGAACAACGGTGTCATAACTGGCTCTTCTTCCCATTTTCCCAGTTTTAGTTGTTTTACTTTTATTTTCTTGACTTTTGGTTGTGTTGTGTAATGCCTATATAAAATGCTACTCAGATTAACCTATTTATTTTGTGCTTGAGCCACAACCCAGCTCCTACTCTAGTGTTAGTTGGCAGCTCTTCTTATAGACTGTAAACATATGTGAAAGTATGTGCACATTAAGTTATATTTAAATGTCTTTTAATATGATTTTATTTGCTCACATTCAACAACAAACATTAATCAGCTTAAAATATGTATATTAGTATTCTGACTCTAACAAGTTTACTCCCATGATCTCATTATAGTCTAGAATAAGCATTTTTCCCATTTTTCCATGTCTACGTCTGTGGTATGACGTATTTCCCTGAGTATGCGCCGTGCAGTGAAGGCATGCTGGTTTATTAAAGAGGAAAGAGTGGCTTTGTGGTCCATGTGACTGGAGTTGCGTTGTATAATGCCCGGGATCTGCAATACTGGACTGGGTGTGTTAGCTCTGAATGGGCTGGTTCAGTTTTACATAATGTCATGTTTTCCACTGGTAAGTTTGTTGCTATTCACCACTTATTTCATACGTCGTTTTTTTTTACTTTTAAGACTGCAATACTGTGGCATTTAATTCATCTCTTTCTCTAGAAAAAGCAAGCAGTGTTTAAACTTAATATATTTGAGCTTTTGACAACTATCTTTTGACAGAAGGACCATCACAAAGTTACAGAAGTTACTTGAGGCAATATCATCTACATTTTATTCAATGGTCTGCTATAGTTCTCTTCACTTTCTTCTGCAGACTCCCAAGTTCCTCCAAGATTTAAATTCTTATTGTATGTCTAAGTAAGTAAGTAAGTAATCTTTATTTATATACCGCCTTTCACAGACCAGAGTCACAAAGCGGTTTACAATTGTTATTTTTGGGCATTTGTCCACTCACTCCACACAGTGATGGGAGCAGGGTCGCCGAACAGGAGGCGCATGCCAGACCTATTGTACATATTTTTAGTCTAGTATAACCCTGCAATGGTAATAACATGTAGAAATAACATATCCTATGCTTTTCAATGCAATTACTCCTAGTTAGTAAAATCAGGCCTGGAGCAACACTCTTAAAAAGTGCCATCAAATAGAAATATCTAATAACTGTGCAATTTTAAAAAGTGCAATTAGTATAAACCATGATACAGTAGAGCTATTGTGTGTTGGGAGTATTTAGGGAAAGCTCTAATTGCGGAAGTCGAGTAGTTCTGGGTGAGTGCTAATCCAACAGTTCAGCACGGTGCAGATATTTGAGCTAAATTTGGTTTTAGTGTCGCTTGAAATAGTTGCATAATTTAATGTAATAAATCTCACGCCACATCCCAGACCAAACCCCCGGCTGTACGTTTGATTTTGTGCCAGATTTTCTTGAATTTTTTGGCGTCACATGGTTGTTTCATAAGCCCGGGATATTACCAAACCTTTCTAATTTGCCTGGCTCTTTGTTTATTATCTCTAGCCCCCATTTCCATTGGTCTTTAACCTGTTGTG
Source organism: Knipowitschia caucasica (assembly GCA_964034765.1). NCBI lineage: Eukaryota > Metazoa > Chordata > Actinopteri > Gobiiformes > Gobiidae > Knipowitschia > Knipowitschia caucasica. Next base: position 31,845,526 of record OZ035832.1, read on the forward strand.
AGTAGGGACTGCGCCTGGATTGGCTGGCTTTGGGAGCCAATAGGAGATCGTTTTCCCATTGCGCTGTCTAGACTTCACAGTGGGTCATTACAAAAGTTCAGGTGCAATGTTTACTGGTGACTCATGGTTAATTTCTTTCCTCATTTTAATGTCCGCGGAGATTAACATGAGATTGAGACACACTAAAGTTACATAAAATAAAAAATCTTATGTTAAGAGCACAAAGAGTAGCCTCGTTGCTTATTTTCAGCACTTACATAAATGGCTGTAACATGATCTGACTCACAGGAAAGAATAGTCTCAGTTTGACCTCAGTTTGTTGCCTTTGCGTTGCCATGTTTGGCCGTGGAGGAGAGAAGATGCGATCCTGTTTACTTTTGGTTATAACTGCGTTGGTTTGATAACAGTTTTAGACATCCGTGGGACATGTGCCCACGCTGAACTGGAAAAATGCACTGCTAACGAGAGATGAATGAATCTGTCCCACTATAGAGTAATTTAACTATTGCAGCAATTATTGCACAAACTGTAAAGGCGTATAAATCTATGGCACTAATGGAGGCCTTATTGATCATGTTTACTCTTGGGGGATAGTGAAAAGTATTACTGATTTGGTGTGATTGAAATACAGAATCAGTTCAGCCAATTTGCTTTTGGAAAATCACCTTCAAGTGCAAAGACAATGCATGGTTTTTATTTAGCAATATTCAGTCTAATTCTGTGGGACCCTGTAGGCGGTCTTCCAAAAGGGAAACACGTGTTGACGCCCCCTCCCTGTGACGTTGCATCTTTCTGCAATAATTCTCACCCTGTTTCTCACATAAGAACTGGGTGGATACTGGTGACACACTCCTCTTAAGCAATGGGGATGCGTTTTAGCCGGGGATGCGTTTTAGCCTGACCTGCCACGTTTTCAGAAAAAAAAAATGCTATTATAAAACTGTGTGGGTTCAGTCTGGTCATAGTTTTTTGTTGAGTGCATCGATGTTTGTTGTTTTTCTTCCTGGAGATATGGATCATACTTAATGTTGTTGTGCTGCTTTTATCTTTGTAATGCCTCTTCATGCTGGATCAAACTGGTCTCTCCAAAGGGCACCACTTGCACCAATCTTTAGCAGGACCTGTTAAAATCTATGTGTGAAAAGATGAACGAGGTCATGGACACAGCCACAGTGCACAGGGCCTTCACTCTGGCCGGATACAAGCAGGAGTCAGAGGCTAGAGCTGTCCCCTCTCTGTATTTCCATCTCATTGTAATGATTTTCTATTTATCAGCACAATTCTACATTAGGGCGAACTGATGTGCGGTCCATTCAAACCACTTCTTTGTAGTCTTTTGTCTTAACAAACTCATTGTTGAGCCATAGTTTTTTGAGTTTACTTTTGGCTTCAACAGTTTCAAGTCTATTTCATGCTTTACTCTCCCGTCCAAAGAAACCTACAGGTAAAAAGATGCCGTTAAAATATAAGTATATATCTTTAGAGACCAAGAGACAACCCTACTTTGCCTATTTATTCAGTTTTTTTCCAAAACATTTTTAGCTCCGTTGATGTTGTGCTTCTAGCCTGCAGTAGAACTCAAAATCTGAACTCTGGCGTCCAAATGGATGTTTATTGTTTTTCTAATGTTTCTTCCTCTCCTTCCTTTAGGTTAATTCATCTGACGCAGCAGTGTCTGTTTTGATTATATCCTTCTTGGACCACGTATTCTCTTGTTCTACCATGTGGACAGTCACCTGAGCCCCTGCCTTGTGGCCAACACAACACAACATCCCAAGCTCCACCTGTGCCCGTGGACATCAGCGAGACATGGCCAGCGGTTACAGCGAGTCCTGCAGCGGCCGCGACATGTCCAGTGGATATGGCGAAGGCTGCAGCAGCCTAGACATGGCCAGCGTTTTCAACGAGAGCTGCAGCGGTAGAGATTTGGCGAGTGCGTACAACGAGAGCTGTAGCGGTAGAGATTTGGCGAGCGCGTACAGTGAGAGCTGCAGCGGGCGCGACATGTCCAGTGGCTACAGTGAGAGCTGCAGTGGGCGCGACATGGCGAGCAGCTACAACGAAGGCTGCGGCGGTCGAGACGGCGAGCTGGAGCCCGAGCTGGGCCTGGCCTCGGAGGGCAGCGACAGCAGCCACGAGCACGCCACCTCGCCCCGGTCCCCGCACGACGACAGGACACGCCCGCGGGCCACTCTGGACGAGGATGTGGAGATGGGCGGCAGCGGATCCAGCGGCAGCGGCACCGAGTCCCACGGGAATGAGTCTCACGGAAACGATTCGCACGGAAACGAGTCGGTGGGAAGCTCCAACGGCAACGGCAAAGACTCTGCACTTCTGGAGTCATCGGGAAGCAACAAGAGGTGAGAGAATCGTACTCGCGCACTGTGTATAGGAACTGACCATGCTAACACGCTAGCTTGCTAACGCACTAGCTCAATGTAGCCTAATTGAGAACTGCTTGTCACATTCCCCATTCTGGCCTTAAAGATCTGTACCTCAACATTCTCTCTAATCATGTGTTTTTTAATTTTCTATGATCTATTTGTAAAATGTAGAGAGAAATCCTAACAACTGAACAAACCAATCAATTGCTTTCTGTCCCTGAATAGGCGGCCGAAACATAGCAGCACTGCTACCTGATTGGCTCTTTGGTCGTTAGGTTGTTGCTATCCACAAAAATGACTCCAGTTCCCGCTCATACACTCACATATACTGAGCCAGCTTTGATATACTTCAGATGTAATTTAATAAGTGTCGCACAAAAGTCAAAAATGTGTTGTTGTGTAAAACCGGCACTAGTTTTTATTATCTCTTTTTGACTGTTGCACTGAGCCAAAGCAATTTCCAAGTCTGTGACCTCCTGTTACTTACGTTGGCAATAAAAATGATTCTGATTCTGATTCTGATTCTGATAGTTGGAGCAGCACATAAGGCCGGGCTGTGGGAGGGTTGAAAGTTTCCTCCACTGTCCCATCTAGGTCACGGAAGTAAGCTTCATTTAACTTAATAACGCCGCTGTTTTGTGTGAGTCATTTCTGCGTTTGACTCATCACAATGGACAGAAGCACTCTCCAGGACTTTGGAGTTTGTTGCTTGACGTTACAAAAGAAAGCCTCAGACGTAATTCTTATTTGCCGCAGCCTGAATCCACAAGGTTATTTACTGAACGGCAGATTCACTGAGACTGACGCACATAAGAGGCAATCATCGACTTGTGCTGGAAGGTCAGGAGTGGACAGAGCTTCGAGAGATTGGAGTCATTTCAGTTTCTTCAGTCTCTGTTTCAGGTAGATGTAAAATGAAATGGTCTAAATAAGCATTTCCCTTCTCGCCTCGGTCCTCCGTGTCTGTCAGATCTTTCCTGGGACTAATTTGAATGCTTTACCTAAAGGAATATTTCAAACAAAGCACTAGCATCAACTCGGATAATCTAAACAAAACAAACAAACCGGCACACACACTTCCAAAACCATAGACCCATCACACATCTCCAACACCACCACTCTTTTATCTGTATTATTACTTTATCTATTCATTATTGTTATAAAAAGTAGGAGGACCACTCAACATGTACAATGGGGAATAATACCCTCCAGCTCCGGTCCTGACCACTGCTCCTAGAGGCCTTCAGGATGGGTCAAATGCAAAGGACAAATTACCTGATCGGGACAATAACATACTTACACATACTTACACACATATACACATACATACACATACTTACACATACATACACATACTCATACTTACACACTTACACATACTCATACTTATACATACTTACTCATAATTACACATACATACACACACTTACACACTTACACACACTTACACATACTTGCACATACCTACTCATACTTACACATACTAAACTACACAGCCCTAAACTTGACAGCCATTTGAACATCAATACATAAACGTATTATTAAAGTATTTGCGTCACCACCTGCCCTGTGCCCAGTGTCTTTAACAAACTCATTTTTTCTTCATGAGGAAAATGTTCTGACCTACTTCTGCGCCTCCTCCAAACGCTTCAGTCAGATCTGCAGTGCCCTTGACAGTTTTGTCGCAGTGGCTCCTGGCGTCCTTCGTGTGATGTGGATTTTAAACATTAAATATGTTTTCTATCTTTTCGTTCCGCAGCTCAAACTCTCACAGTCCTTCTCCTCCGAGCAGCTCCAACGCCTTCAGTCTAGTGAGCTCCGAGCAGGACAACCCCTCCACCAGCGGCTGCAGGTTCGTTCAGACACACTCATGGAAGCTCCAAGCATGTTGAAAAGCAGTTTTTATCAAAATAATTATATTAATAATACAACGGTAATATAACGCTTTTCAAAAACTCAAAGACCTTTTGCAATCTAAACTAATTGATAAATCGTCAGAATAATTGGTCAACTAATACAATATGATGTAATATAAATGCTGAATGGTTTAAGATTCAGGCGCTGTGCAAACATATAGAATAATAAGAGGATTTCAATATGCATCAGGTTTAAATAAATTACAAATGAGGACTCCTGCCTCATCGATGGTCTACTTAAAACAAAATATATCACACTTCTCATTGCACCAGCCCCTCCCTGTTCCTCCTGCAGGTGGTGGGGGTCCCTCAGGGGGGGACTTCAGGTTAAGTGGGGTTAAGTGTCTTGTTCAGGGACACAAGGGCAGCAGACATTATAGGTGACAGGTGCAGGTGTGTAGCCCCTCCCTGTCTACATGTGTGCATCACTGTACCAAACTTTATTATTTATTATAATCTTAAAACATACATTTTTATCTGAAGGCTCAGGTCGAGATTAGCGTGAAAAGCTAATCCCCGCAGCCTCCCATCGCTCTGACACCTCTAGCCCCTCCTGCTTAGCCATTTCCATGTATCCAAAGGAGAAACGTGCCAGAGCAGAGCGGTGTAACACGTGGTTCTGTGTCTCTCTGCAGCAGCGAACAGTCAGCCAAAGCAAAGACACAGAAAGAGCTCTTCAAAACCCTCAAGGAGCTCAAGATGCACCTGCCATCGGAGAAGAGGAGCAAGGGGAAGTCCAGCACCGTCAACACGCTCAAATACGCCCTGCGCTGCGTCAAGCAGGTGAAAGGTAAGAGCACAATCTGCAAGGGTTCTTGGCACAGGTCCTTGGCAGGTCTGCAGCTTGGCGTGTGCTGATGCATTGATATTTCTTATCTGGTGATAGATTATATACATTTGTTCACTGTGAGATTTATAAAGTCTTATCTTAGCTGAGATTGGAGTGGTTACCATGAGGGCAACATTACAGATTGGGGTTTTGGCTAGTCTTCACTGCTGTTTGCTAGGTCTAGCTCATAATTATCACAATGAAATGACAGCTGCTCCAGTGTATTTCGTGGCTCAGTGCTTTTATGTGTAATTATCGGACCTTCTTTCTGCAATTTTCTTTCTAATATTATTACATTTTATCTGCAAAAAGTTGAATAAGTAACAGGACATGGTTGCTGATTTTGCTGTTCCTGGCTTTCAGCATTGCTCTTTTAAATGAGAAACACTATAAAGTTTAATATGGGGTTTTATGATCATATTTATATATTTTTCTATGCCCTGGTGTTATGTTATTGTGTCGGTAGCACAATTCCTGCACAAGGCCACTTTAGATTAGAAAAAGCCTAAAGATGACATTTACATATATGTGATGAAACAGCATAAGGCACATTTTTATCCTCTTTTAAAATGCAATTGCGTTTGTTTTTCTTGTTTGCAGCCAATGAGGAGTATTACCAAATGCTGATGATCAACGACAGCCAACCACCTGGATTCGACGTGTCTTCTTATACCATCGAAGAAATCAACAGCATCACATCTGAATACACGCTCAAGAACAATGTGGGTCCCACACACGGCTTTAGCTCACCTTCTAGTTGGTTTTTAGTAATTTCCTAGTTTCTTGCATCGATCAATACTTTATACAAACAGAGTATCATTTTAAAAGTTTCTTAACAGTCGTAGCAGTAGTAGTAGCAGTAGTAATAGTAGCAGTAGTAGTAGTAGTAGTAGCAGTAGTAATAGTAGCAGCAGTACTAGTAGCAGCAGCAGCAGTAGTAGTAGCAGTAGTAGTAGCATCAGTAGTAGTAGCAGTATATTTTAACAATACTTCCCAAAGCCACAGTACTCCTACACTCCCTAACCCTTTTCTTCCCTTTCCGTTCTCAGGACATCTTCGCCGTGGCGGTCTCGCTCATCACCGGTAAAATCGTGTACATCTCGGACCAGGCGGCGTCCATCTTGAACTGCAAGCGCGAGGTCTTCAACAACGCCAAATTTGTGGAGTTCCTGACGCCACAAGATGTCAGTGTGTTCTACAGCTTCACCACGCCGTACCGCCTCCCGTCCTGGAGCATGTGCACCGGGGCAGGTATGCTAATCATGGCTTTTCCACGTGTATGTAGCACATGCGCCACCGTCCACGCCACCTACATTAGCGTTTCCTTTAGCGTGCCCTTCCCCCCCAAGCCCACATGTCCCGACACGCCTCGCACATATTTATTTAACAGATCTCATTACACTTTCATACGTGGGCTCACCGTCTGTTTCTGCTGTGAAAGATCATGTGTCAGAATATAACTGGCATCCATTTTGTTTAGCCAACGTAATGATAGTAGCTAATGGAGTGATGGTAGCTAATGTTAGGATGGTAGCTAATGTAGTGATGGTTGCTATTGGTGGCTGTGACTTTTTTAGTCCAGAGGAAAAACACTCGATCTGTTTGCGTCAGTCCTATTTTGGAAGGCCTTTGCTGGTTTTATTCATACCCTCGTCTCTCCCTCAGAGTCCTCTCCCACCGAGTGCATGCAGGAGAAGTCCTTCTTCTGCCGCATCAGGTGAGCCGTGTTTCATTTCTGTTTTTAGTCCTGTTGTCGTCACTTCAACCTGCTCCAACTTTAGAACCAAACAAACCTGTGTGAGGCCAAAACAACAGTGGCAGGCAAAAATCGATCTAAGTTTTAATTTCCTGAAATAGATTCACGTTATTGAATGTTCTTCTCATAGACTAATAAGTATCTTATGCTGAGAACATTTCAGTACAGAAATGTTTATGTTGATATTAAGAGATAAGTCCAGTCAGAACAATAGATACAGTCCTGTGAAATAACTACTGTTGTGATTTAGGGCGATACAAAAATAAAAAGAAAAGAAATTACACTGAAAGTTGGAACCGTAAACCATCAGGAGTGGTGCTGAATTTAAAATAACCTGATTTGAACTTACTCCGTGTCGTAACAGCTGCAGGCGTGTAACTAAGATAGTTACTATGGCAACCACCAGTTTCTCCTGTGAATGGTCTGATTGTAAATCCAGATATGAGCTATAAAGTATATAAGTGACATGTTAGAGCACAGGGACTGGCCTCCTGCTGGGACTCTGAGGAGCACAGGGACTGGCCTCCTGCTGGGTCAGGACTAAACGTGACCAAAAGATAATCCAGACTTTCAGAAGTGTTTGTGCCGCTCTAACCCAGACGTGTGTTTTCAGCGGTGGGAAGGAGCGCGAGGGAGATCTTCAGTATTATCCGTTCAGAATGACTCCGTACCTGATGAAGGTGCAGGACGCAGAGCTGTCTGAGGAGCAGTTCTGCTGCCTCCTGCTGGCCGAGAGGGTGCACTCCGGATACGAGGGTGAGGAGCTTTCTCTGATTCACATTCACTTTGTTTGGCATTTGCAGTAAAACCCCCCAGTGTGAACAAGACTGAGAGAGAACAGATTTATTACAATACAAATAACTGAATTTATCTCACAATGGAGACTTTTACAATGAAATTTAAAACAGCAAAAACTGTTTATTTTTTATACTTTATATTTGAGTTTTGCTGTTAGAGATCAATTGGTCAAAATTTCATATTTCAAAAACATAACTATTCAACAATTGTAATGCAAAGGAACAGATTACATAGAAAATACATCATTAAAAAAATACAAATAAGTTTAAAAGATTGAATAATAGTGACAATACTAATAAATAACTAAAAAGAGGTGAAAAAAACAACAAAAATAGTTTCAGAAAATGTAAGATCATTGTTAAGCATCTAATCTGTCTCTTCAATCTTGTTTTAGTAATGACGTGTTTGTTCTTCGTCTCCAGCGCCTCGTATTCCGACAGACAAGAGGATCTTCACCACCACACACACTCCCAACTGTGTGTTCCAGGACGTGGACGAGCGGTCGGTCACACACACACATTCATCTTCTACTGTGTTTAACCAAAGTCTAATGATTATGGTTGACTTTGTCAGGGCTGTTCCGCTGTTGGGTTACCTGCCCCAGGACCTGATCGGGACCCCAGTGCTTCTAAACCTGCATCCAAGTGACCGGCCCCTGATGCTGGCGGTGCATCGGAAAAGTAATTCATTTATTTAGTTTTTATTTATGCTTGAACTGAACCTAATGTAAAGAACACACATTAGTATTTATTATTGTGGCTTTAGTCTGTACTGACAGTCTTAGAGTTAGAGACGTCTTAGATTTTCTATTTTATTCTATGCCCTGATGCTTAAAGGTATAGAAGAGGATGTTCTACTTCTGGGTTGATCATCAAGACTATTGGTCCTCCCAGTTGTCAATCATTCTGGTGATACGTGCTCGTCCAATAAGAGCAGATGGATTTTTTTTAAGTTAAACACAGGAAATACAACAATAACAGACACTTATAGGGAGCAGGGTTAGGGTTAGTGAATGTGAATCAGAGATAGCAGGCACTACCACTGTCCTTAAACTCTCCTCATTCTCTGCTGGAGTTTGAAAATTTCTCTGAATTAACCTACTTTCTGTTTTCCTTCCGTAGTCCTGCAGTGCGCTGGGCAGCCCTTCGACCACTCCTCCATCCGCTTCTGTGCCAGAAACGGTGAATACGTGACGCTGGACACGAGCTGGTCGAGCTTCGTCAACCCCTGGAGTCGCAAAGTGTCCTTCGTGATCGGACGACACAAAGTTAGGATGTGAGTGATGAGTGAAACATACGACCCAAACCAAACCTATTACTTTACCTTAATCTGACTTAAATCGAACTAAAAGGACAGATTAATTATTATTATGAATTATCGACCATGTTGTTAGCTTTGCATGTGAAAAATAGATATGTATTAGAGTGAAGTTGTGGCTAATGTGATGCTGTTTCCATGGAAACCTCCAGGGGCCCTGTGAACGAAGATGTCTTTGCGGCGCCTGCTTTCCACGGAGGAAAGATTATGGACTCAGACATCCAAGAAATAAGTGAACAAATCCACAAGCTTCTGTTACAGGTTTGTGCTGCACTGTTATAAACTGAGGAAATATACTATACATGATGGTGCTGCTTTGACAGACTTCACACAATGAATTATTATGACTTTTCATCTTTTATGCACTTTAATATCTGTTATTTTCAGACCGTGAATTTCAGTTACACAAACATAGTTAAAACATGGTTAAACTTCCATTGGAATCCACAATTTTCTTTTTCACATTTATATTTTGGAATAACTATTTATCGAAAGTTTTCCCAGAACTAACCCTTAGATGTTAGCATGTATTTCAAACTAAATGCTGATTAAAAGGTCTCTGGTGAATGGTTTATGAAGAGCCCACTCTGATCATGTGGCATCACCCTCAGAAACATCATTATGCAGTTGTATTGTTGACCGTGAGCTTAAATATGCATTAATGAAACATCCTCTGTCTGCATTCAGCCGGTGCACAACATGGGCTCCAGTGGTTACGGCAGCCACGGCAGCAACGGTTCCCACGAGCAGCTCGTGGGCATCAGCAACGGGAACGCGGCGGTCGAGAACACGGCCGAGGACACGGGCAAAGCCAAACCCACTCGGACCTTCCAGGAGATCTGCAAAGGAGTGCACATGCTCAAGAACCAGGACTCACAAGTCAGCCTGCGCTGGCCGTGCCCCTCGCCCTCGCCGTCCGTGTCCAAACCCGAGCATAAGAAGATGTCTGACTGTGAGCACCACAACCTCTGCTTACTGTTCTTCTCCTCAGAGTGGTTTAAATATCCTGTTTGTTTTCAGCAGCCGCCCCTCATAAGAGCACAGTGGTGCGTCTGAAGGACTCTGCCCACGCCCCGCTGGCCAGAGACGGTACTGCAGCCAGTGTGGAGGACTTCACTTACAAAGATCAGACCGTGTGCTCCTATCAGCAGATCAGCTGCTTGGACAGTGTCATCAGGTAGTTGCCATGGAACCATGGGCCTTGTAATGTGTAATTGTAATGTTATTTTACTAAACGTGTGTGTGCTGCGTAGATACCTGGAGAGCTGTAACGTTCCCATCACTGTCAAGCGGAAGTATCAGTTTTCCTGCAACACCACTTCATCAAACTCTGATGACGATAAGAAAGGCTCAGGGGAGGGCATCCAGGTGCCACAAGATTCTGCCTCAGGTAAGTTTTTTTTAGATTTAAAAATCAGGTTTTGTACACACTATAAATCTTTAAATGGCTTTAAACTGACTGAGAACTGACCTACTATATATAGATCCTTTGATGCTGGACGCACAGCCCGGCCTGTCCAACATGAAAGCCCCTAAAAAGTCACCCTCTGGGACAGCTGCTGTTGTTGGAGCTCCTCTGGCACCTCTCACTCTACCAAGCAAAGCGGAGAGTGTGGTGTCCATCACCTCACAGTGCAGCTACAGCAGCACCATAGTTCATGTAGGAGACAAGAAGCCTCAGCCAGAGTCCGGTCAGTTATGGTTTTAGTGTCATAAACAAACTCTGGTTACCTGATCGTTGGGCTTGTCTGTATTTGAATAACTTGTCTGACTTGTGCCTGATACAGAGATTATTGAGGATGTGGCTGAGAGCTCAGCTCCGCCCACACAGCCGGTCTGTGTGGTGTCTCCTCCCAGTCAGGAGAAGGAGGCCTACAAGAGGCTGGGTCTGACCAAACAAGTGCTGGCTGCTCACACTCAGAAGGAGGAGCAGGCCTTTCTAAACCGCTGTAGAGAGCTGCGAGACGCCCGCTCTGTGCAGAAGGACTACTCCACATGTTTACACAAGCAGCGGGACGCCGCCAACGCTGAAGGTACAGGCTCTGTCCTTCTCTAACCTCTCTGTCCTCCTTTTTCTCCAACCTCTCTTTCCTCCTCTAACCTCTCTCTGTTCTTTCAGAATCCTCTGGTTTGAGAGGAGCAGCTAAACAGGGAAGCACCAGACCAGAAACTGGTACAAAGAAGGGAAGTCGAAACAGGAAGTCTAAGAAGCCGCGTATGAAGCACCCCGACTCCTCTGACAGCGCCGTGTCCAACCGCAGGCCCCGCCCCCCGCTGCAGGGACTCAACCAGACGTCATGGTCGCCTTCAGAGGCCTCTCAGTCTGCGTTCAACGTGTCTTACCCCACCATGGTGCCTGCTTACCCTCTGTATCCGCCCTCCGCAGCTGCCCCGCCTCAGTCCATGCGGCCCGACCCCTCCCTGTCCACGGGGTACGGAGAGGCCCAGAGCACGCAGGCCCCACCCACTGCCGCCTCTTATCCCGCCCCCATGGTAACGCCTGTGGTGGCGCTGGTGCTGCCGAACTACCTGTTCCCTCAGATCAGTCAGATCGGACAGTTAGGCACCGCGCCCAGACCCGCGTTTTACCCTGAGCAGGCGCCGCAGCCCGCCTACAGCACGCCGCAGCCGGCCTACACCACCCCGCAGCCACCCTACGCCACGCCGCAGCCCGCCTACAGCACGCCGCAGCCCTTCCAGCCCTCGGTTCCCGCTTACACCACGCAGCAGTTTCCGGTACAGACGTTTGCGTCTCAGCAGGCGTACCCAACGGCGCCCGCTCAGTTCACCACGCCGCAGCCGTTTCAGGGCCCGCAGACGGCCTACAGCACGCAGCAGCCCTTTGTGGCGCAGCCTTCGTTCCCGGTGCAGACTCAGTTCATGACACAAGCCGCTTATTCCACGCAGCCGTTCTCCTACAGCATCACGCCAGACGCCTCGAAAGTGTCGGCGGTGGAGCCCAGAGAAGGCGCCGCGTCCCGCTCGTCCACTCCTGCGTCTGCAGCCCGAGAGCCCACCACCTCCCCCCCGCTGTTTGAGTCCAGATGCAGCTCTCCGCTGCAGCTCAACCTGCTCAGTATGGAGGAGGGTCAGCGCTCAGTGGAGCGGCAGGACAGCACAGCACCCCCTTTTGGAGCTCAGTGCAACAGCATCCTGGGAGCAGCAGTGGAAGCACAGAAGAGCGCAGCAGCGACCAAAGCCGAGAGCCACCAACAGGTGAGGAACAGAACACATGCAGTTAGTATGTTAAAGATCATGGTTTTAGACCAGGTGAGGACTAGAACACACATGTAGTTAGTATGTTAAAGATCATGGTTACAGACCAGGACACAGAGCCACAGACCTTCATCTTCATCATGTCTCTTCAGGTGGAGTCTCCGGGGGACGGCGTCCACAGTGATGGGAACTCCTCGTCCTGTGACTTGTTGGACATTCTGCTGCAGGAGCAGGAGGACTCTCACTCAGGGACAGGCTCAGCCACCTCCGGCTCCATGGGCTCCGGGTCTGGATCTGGGTCTGGGTCTGGCTGTAACGGCTGTGGGACGTCAGGCAGCGGCGTGTCCGGCAGCAGGACAGGTCAGAACCAAACCTTTATATGAAGCTGAATACTCTGCAATCTGATCATTGTAATTCATCTCTAAAGTAATCTGAGTATTTACAGCTGATATTTACCATTATCCTTTTTCTCTGTAACAGGAGCAATAATGACACTATTTTGTGGTTAACAATGTTAGAAGATGGGACGGCTGGTTTTAACTTAAATCATATTTTAAAACGGAAAACCCACAGCCACTAAAAGTGTCCTGGATCATGACTATAATAACTTTTATGGATATTTATTAACCTTTATACACTGGTCATTTGCCCCTCATGGACCAGTGGCTCTTGAATTGAATTGAATTGAATGGATAAGAATTATAGATAATCTTCTAACTGAGTTTAAATGTTGTGTTTTTAGTTCCAGAATTGTGTTAAAACCTGCTGATTTTACCGTCTCTCTCTTCGCCGACAGGGAGCAGTAACACCAGTAAGTACTTTGGCAGCGTGGACTCCCTGGAGCACGACCCCAAGGCCAAGGCCAAGTCTCGACCAGAGATCGAGTCTCAGTCTCAGAGCAAAGTCTCTGCGGATGACGACCGCTTCATCAAGTATGCGCTTCAGGAGCCGCTGTGGCTGCTCATGGCCAACGCTGATGATAAGGTCATGATGACCTACCAGATGCCCTCACGGTGAGACCCTCGGACAGGTCACATACTGCTGAGACCCACAGACCCACAAGTCACATACTGCTGAGACCCTCAGACCCCCAATTCACATACTACTGAGACCCTCAGACCCACAAGTCACATACTGCTGAGACCCTCAGACCCACAAGTCACATACTGCTGAGACCCTCAGACCCTCAGACCCACAAGTCACACACTGCTGAGACCCTCAGACCCACAGGTCACATACTGCTGAGACCCTCAGACCCTCAGACCCACAAGTCACACACTGCTGAGACCCTCAGACCCACAGGTCACATACTGCTGAGACCCTCAGACCCACAGGTCACACACTGCTGAGACCCTCAGACCCACAGGTCACACACTGCTGAGACCCTCAGACCCACAGGTCACATACTGCTGAGACCCTCAGACCCACAGGTCACACACTGCTGAGACCCTCAGACCCACAGGTCACACACTGCTGAGACCCTCAGACCCACAGGTCACATACTGCTGAGACCCTCAGACCCACAGGTCACATACTGCTGAGACCCTCGGACAGGTCACATACTGCTGAGACCCACAGGTCACTGATTTACAACATTTAATCCTGATGCTGTAGAAATAAAAAGTAATAATTTATACAAACACATTTTGGTAAAAAAGTTTGAAAAGATCAAAGTGTTTCCACTCATTCTTTGGAGCCGTATCTTATTTCTTCTTCTATACAGGGTATCCTTAAGTGGAACTGTATTTCCCTTTGTTTCCCAGGGACATCCAGAAGGTGCTGCGCGACGACAAAGAGCGGCTGCGGCTCATGCAGAAGAGTCAGCCGCATTTCAGCTCAGAGCAGCGCCGGGAGCTGCTGGAGGAGCATCCCTGGATGAGGAGGGGGGGTCTGCCTGCTGCTATCAATGTGAAGGTGAGGCCCGGACTCTAGACCCATCTGGACTCTTCAGACCCAGTCTCAGACTCAGACCCAGACCCACATTCAGGTTCAGACTCCGATTCAGACTTTATTTGCCCTAGACTTTACCAGTTGCAATGCGTTAGAGCAGCTCATAAAAACATAAAACACAGGACATGTCGGACAGCAACATAAACCAGTAACAACCTTTTTGATTGAAAACACTCACATGGTACAACACTAGCTGGAACTGATACAGACATGAAACTTCCTTAGTTTAGGAAGATTCATCTCGTCGTCTTAGAAGAACTTAAGCCTCTTCCCAATTCTCACCCGAGACCTTAAAGTGGTCCCTTGCCCTAGATTTTACTTATACTTTTACTTACACTTAGCCTTATACTTACACTTGCTTCTTTATTCTGCTAAGGTTAGAGATTGTATGTTGTTCCAGAGGAATAGTTCACTAATCTGTTCTCATTAATTAACTGATGCAAAAACTGAACTCTGTGGGACTGATGAAACCTGTCTTAAAAATCAAACGCTTCCTTTGCTGCAGGAGTGTGTTTACTGCGAGGAGTCTCCTGCGACGTCGTTAGAAGAAGAGCTGCCGGGCATGGACATGGGCGAACTCAGAGAGGAGCTGGACCAAGACCCCAGGAACCCCCAGACCCAGGAAGAGTCCCACCCTCAGCCTGACTCTGGCTCCTGAAGCTGCTGCTCACAGCCAGCAGGGGGCGCACAGAGCCTACGCCTGCAGATAACAGACTGTAACAAATCCTCTGGTCACAAACTTGAACTTTTATAAAACAAAGTCATTGCTCCGAGGACCTGTCGCTGGACACATTATGGTATTGTTTTAAATATCGATAAATATATTTTATGACGTCTTGGCGTCTGTGCTTGGACTGCTGCAACCCGGTATCGGATAAAGTGGAAGAGAATGAATGTATGGATGTGTTTTATGAAAGAAAGGAAGCCCACACATGTTTCCATCTGCAGAACATTACTGAGCTAAACAGACCCAACACTGTTAAAAGGAGGTTTCATTTCAATTAGTTATTTTATGCATTTTTTAACCGCAACACTTATTTACACTGAAGCCAAATTTACTGATCTTAGTCAAATAATGTTACACTTTCAGCCAAACGGACGCTTTAGGTCGTCTCTGGAGACTTTCAACCGGTGCTAATAAGATAATGTCAGCTACACTGCAAAAAGGATGAGAAATGTGTCAAAGAAGTCTCAAATCTGAGCTAATTCTGACTGAGCCTTAAAACAGGATTCTCCAACGAGACAAAGAAACATGATCATGTTTTAAAAAGAAATGTCTCCCTTTGAGTGAGAAAAGAACAGTTTTGTTGTAACGCAGTCAGAATGTGCTCAAACTTAGATCAAAACCACGAGATTCAAGCAATTATTACCTCATATTTATCAATTTTTGCAGTGTAAGGCGTTCAAACAAGGCAAAGAATTGTATTAATAGGATTTTCCAAGGATTTAAAACACATTTTCTTTGTTTTTATTGAAACGTTCAAAGTATTTCTAATAGCTTTACAGATTTAAAGACTTTAACTTCAGTCATTTCTCTTTTTACTTTATTTTCTTTCATTTTTTTCTTTGAGCAACAGCCGCCGTCAGGACCTTCTTAGACTCTTTCTGCTCATGTATTTTCTGTTATGTCTGTATTATTTAATTTCCGTCAGACTGGAGTGATGTGAAAAGGCTGTGACTGGGAACAACTGTGGTGCTAAAGCAGAGAGCAGAGAATGTATCAAGGATGGGACCAAATGTCTCTTTTGTAAATCTATTTTTTAACTTTTATTGTTGGTGTTATTGCTACTTTTCTGTCTCGGTCTCGTGGTGTTTCCTGACAAACTACCTCTGAAAAGTGTTTCTTCTTGTTACTGTGAGGTCAGAAAGTCAGAGTGAGTGAGAAAAGAGAGAAAGTATAAATGACCGCCTCCAGTTTGTCTTTCTCAGAGAAGCCTCGAACACTGTCGAAAGCAACGATGTATTTTTGGATGTATTAAAAT
This sequence comes from Knipowitschia caucasica, assembly GCA_964034765.1. Taxonomy (NCBI): domain Eukaryota; kingdom Metazoa; phylum Chordata; class Actinopteri; order Gobiiformes; family Gobiidae; genus Knipowitschia; species Knipowitschia caucasica. Next base: position 31,861,674 of record OZ035832.1, read on the forward strand.
CTGTTGTACACCGAGGCCAAGTAATTTCCGCGCTGCAGTGTCCTCGCCTTAGTCTCACCAAGAGCGATGTGAAGATGTGAATGTTTACTTTTGTCTCCTGTGTCTGTGGACAGAGTGTATTTAAGCCTTTTTTAGGTAAAGTGTTTGAGAGATTTAAACTATTGTAATAAAACACAAACCATTACATTTGTCTGAGTTTATAATGTTTATAATGTGCTGCTCAAAGGTTTGAGGAGAGGTTATTTGGATGGCCCAGTTCATACACAAAACAAAGAAACTGAGTAAGAATCATAAATAACAGAACATGGAACAGAGTGAAGATGAAACCCCTGGTTTTAAAAATGTCTCCTACGTTTTAGAAAATCAAAAAAATAAATCTACAACTTTATTCTAGCAAAAGTGACAAGGACCATGTCTATAATATTTGACTATTCACACTATACCACACACACACACACACACACAGACAGTTGGTGTGGATCCTCCTGGGAGCTGCTGTAGATACATATGTCCTGATCCAGACCAACTGCTGCAGACTCTGACCTCAGGCTCGGGTCAGAACCTCTGAAGTTATTGTTCAGACACTGAGGTCAGAACCAGAAGAAACGGATCCAACGTCAATGTTCCCACGACTATTACCAGAAACCAGGGGAGAAAGAAAGTGGTAATCTGCCTTTGACTTAGAGCAAAACTGGTCTCTCTTTGGTCTCGCTCTGGTCTCTCTCTGGTCTCTCTCTCTGGTCTCTCTCTCTGGTCTCTCTCTCTGGTCTCTCTCTCTGGTCTCTCTCTCTGGTCTCTCTCTCTGGTCTCTCGCTCTCTCTGGTCTCTCTCTGGTCTCTGTTTGGACCATAGAATGGATATATTTGGACTGAACACCTGTGAGTTTGTTCTTTCATGTGACGTTATTGTCGTGTCTAAAACTTTCTCGATTTTCATTCTCGCCACACAAACACACTGTGTTTAAAACAACATGCTTTAAAGGAGCAGTATGTAAAAATCTGGCCAAAAGTGGTACTGCAGCCTCTCCCACGCTCCCTGACTCAGGTTGCCAGATATGCAGACGAATCCAGCTGGGACCATAACAGCTGAATAGACAAGAGTTTTGTCAACAACAAATCTATAGCCAACACCTTTTTATACAAAAAGGATAACATTGGTTGAATTCCATCCGACCAATCAGAGAGCACGGGAGGCGGGTGTTGTGGTGTTAGTATTAGATAGCAATATGGCCTACGTGCAGGACTGTACAAGGACTCTACAAGGACTCCATGTTATGACTATGATTTGACTGTCTCTTTGTGACACGTATGTCTTTCGATGTGTGACGTGACAATGACTAAATAAACTGTGTACTGCCTTTATTCTGTCTGAAAGAAAGAAACAAAGTAAACCAGTGGAACTTGAGAGAAACTTCCAGAGTTTGGCGCACCACGATCCGTCTCTGTCTGCTTCATCCCTGACAGTAGTTAGACGTGAGTGACGTCAAGAGTTTGTGCCGAACGGGCAGGTTGTAGTTTGGTGAATAATGTGATAGTGAAGTACTCTGGTTTGGTTCTGAAGCCGGAGCAAGAGGAATGTTTAACAAATGTAATCTGCAAAGCTGCAAAGATTGTGGCGCTACTCCCCACGGGCTCGGTTAGCGGCAAAGGAGATGGCTAGGCTAAATGCTAAAGCTAAGCTAAATGCTAAAGCTAAACTAAATGCTAACAACTCACTCGGGCTCATTACATGTCACAGTAAACTCAGATCCAATGGTTTCAATCTGCAAAAGGAGTTAACCCCTTCCACCTGTTAACGGAGTCAATGGAGCAAATCCAGACCTTAGTACCAAATGAAATTAGTACAATGGTGTGGTAAGACCAGGCTAGGAAAGAATGGTCTCCATACAAAACTCTTCTGAGATGGCTCCGTATGAAACAGAATTTGACTTTTCTCGGCAGCTGTGGTGGAATTGTCTCTTCTACAGACTACCTCAGCTCCTCGTGTCTGTGTGGGTTCCATGGGGCCGGTCCTAGACTTATTACCCATTCGGAGACAGGATTTCACACCTTGGACGAGCCGGGGCCACATTAGAGGCCGGAGGGGCCACATCAGAGGCTGGAGGTGCCACATCAGAGGCCGGAGGTGTCACACGGAGCCCACGTGTGACTGTTTCAAGTCCAGACTTCCTTCATGTCCCACAGACTCACAACAAACACTGCACGATGAGGATTATAATCAGAATATTCACATGTATTTGTACCTCGCTTTTCCTTATGCACTAGATTCAAGATTCAACTAAACTAGTTCTAAACTGTGGAAAAGTTATGAAGTTAAAACATGTCTCTACAGCGTCTGCAGAGCTTCAGACAAACTCAAACTGTTTTGTTTTGTTCAAAACTGAATATGTAAAACTACATCAAACTCATGTTTCTACCGAGACTCAGAATAATATTAATGTAATATTAAAATATACATTTTTACATTGAACCCATTTTCCAACAGTGAAACCAATGTTGTTATAATTCCTCTTTAAAAGGAATCCGTACAAAAACACACAACATCAGCTCTAACACAATCACACAAATGACAGATGCACACATCCATTTAGACTGAGCTACATTATTTTATTATATAAAGTTGCTGCATTATAAACTGTGAAACTTTGCTAAATAAAACATCACAACATAGAAACAGGTTTTTGTAAAAAGCTACACAACAACTACACACTCAGACTCAGACACATTTATATTAATAATAACGACAGGAAAAATAAGTCTAAAAGAGCTTTTTCACACCAGATATGTACATTTATAATACAAGAGTCGCTTTGGAGGCGACTCAACAGTGCTGCGTCCCCAAAACTACATTTCCACTTTATAGACTTTTTTTACTTTTTATACTTTTTATACTTTTTATACTTTTTAAGGCACGGTAGACACAAACCAGTAGCAGTAACTTATGTCCGTATTTCTGTTTTGGTGAATTTTTGAAAATAACTTAGCGGATAATAATTAAGTTTAAGCAAATTTCTGAATTATTTATTGCGGTCATAAGTTTCCACGCGGCTGGTTTGCACTTAACTGGCTTTGAAAATGTGTTTTTTTGGGGGTGGGGGGTCTGTGGGAAACTGAAGGGGTCATCTGTGAGCTGCCATCCATACACAGGATTATACTAAAGAAGAAATATTATGCATTATTTATGGCTAATAATTATTTATTATGACTGTGAGAATGAGATTATTTACAGTTTTAGTGTGAAACTTAATCTTCAGTAGATAAAATGCAGTGAAATTCATGACGGATAACAAAATGTGTTCTGCCTGTAACTCCTTATACTACCACCAGAGGGAGTTTTCACAAAGCAACCACAGCCATGCGATTTTAAACACCGTCATTTCACTTCAGAAATTGCCAAAATTAATTTATGGGAAATAGTAACAGCTAAAAAAAGTTGCATATTATTTCTCCTTTAAAAGAATTGCATTTGTTCATTTCTTTGTTTCCTTCATTTGAAAAGTGTCCGGAGTCTTTAGGATTCGAACAGTGCAACGACAAAGTCAAGAAAGTCCATCGTGGAAAGTCTCAAAACAACGAAGCTAAAGCCAAGAGAAAAGCAACAAAACTATATTATTACGTGATTGAGAAGTAGATTTTGTTCAATATCAAGAAAAGTGGAGCAGTTTCCTAAACCCCAAACTACAAAACAAACAGCGGTTGTGGCGAAGGGTTTAGAGAAAATGTCAATAAATTTAAAATCTATGTTTCCCCTTTAAAGGCACACCGCGGACTTTGTGACCTAAAGAGTTGACACATATGAGTTATTTTATATGAATACTTGGGCCAATATACAGCGCTTGACACTTGCAATGCTCCGAGCGGGGCTGCCCTCTTGAAATACCGCCCATGTAACTTTAGAGCAGACGGACCGTCTGCCACCAGGTCACGTGACTTGGAAGAAAGATATGCTTTACGGCTACAGGCGCTGATATACTCATGGAGCTAAGGCTTTTGCTACTCATTTTTCACCTGCTCGACTCCTGGTCATGGCTGAGGCAAGGAAATATTTTAAACCTTCGGAGGAGGCTAAAAAGAGGAAACGCGAAAGGGATCGTGCTGTAAGCTGCATGTCTGTATGAGCGCTGCTCTTCACCTGGTTCCTGGATGTCATCAACTGCAAAGATGTCATTCCACGCAGCACGAGCTAGACGCAGAACTCCCTCATCCAGGATATAGAAGTCCATGTGTGGTAGATTACTAATGCAGCGGTCTGGAGGCTGACCACAGCAGAGTCTCTCAATATCTGTAGGCATGTCTCTACAGTTTGAACACACACACCAGTGCATGCTGTCTGAATACACACTCAAAAGACACCGGCTGACTGTTTGTTGACTTTTGCGACAGTGCTGAGTTGCTTGTGGCCACTAGGGGCGCTAAACGTGAAAGTTGCAGGTCTAGCGCCCCTAGTGGCCAAGAGTTACACGGTGTGCCTTTAAATCTGCAGATGGTTTTTAACAATGCATTAGAATGTGATTGGTTCAAATCCAACACGGAACGTAAGTTAACCACCAAATTCACCAAAAAAGGCAGAAATGTTGGCACTTTTGAATATGTGTTGTTTTGTAACCCCACATTGGTCCACGAGTCCTCGGATGAAAGGATTTGAAAAGAATCCGTACAATATGTTTATGACGTCTGGTTTGTGACTTCTTTTTAGGACTCTCCAATTGGATCGTTTTCCCGATTTATCACTGACCTCTTCTGCAGCAGTGGTCCCAGTCTGTAGCGGTCTGTGTCCATTCTTTTGAAGAAATAACAGCAGTGATACGACGACGACAGATGTAAATGTAAAGGTCCCGGATCACTAAAGGGCCGTCCCTGAACAGAGCTGGTCTTTGTGTTTTGTTTGGTCGTGGATACTTCTCTGTCTGGAGGATCTATCGTCATCTCTAAGTCCAAAGCAGCGTCCCAACTCTTCCAGGTTTGGTGAATAACTCATGGACGTCAAACTGGTCCAGAAAGGGCAGGTGTGGCTGCAGGGTTTCATTCCAACCAATCAGGAGCACACAGACTCCGCCCACTTCCTCAGGTCTTCAGGCTCAGGACTGTACTGGGGCAGTGGGAGGTGGTCGGCTCCTGCTTGGTTGGAGTGAAGTTCTGCAACGGCTCAATCCCCCTAAGGAGCAGTTTGACACCTCTGAGAAAGATATAGATGAATGTAATTAAGAAGATTAGGGATTTCTATGGTCCACAAAGCATTATAGCTCCAAAACCTCTGTATTCAGATTGCGTTTCTCAAACTGTGGCAGAAACACATCCTAGAAATCCTCTTTTTCCTTCTGTAAATGTCGGAGGCCTTGTTTAGCCCAGGTAATGGTTGATATTGAGATATGGATGAGGTGGTGGCCGTCTGAGGGAGGAGTTGGATGAAGAAGAAAGTGGACAAAACAATTCTTCGCTGGTTCTTTGTGTTAAAATGTGAATTCTCATATATCTCATCAGTCCTGATGGTGTTCCGTCAGATCAGTGAATTTCATCCCGTGTTTAAGTCCATCAAAGTTTCCTGTCTTGTTATTTTAGTCCATCGGCTCAAGGACTCTCACCAGGGCCTCACCAGGGCCTCCACATGGACCTGGGGAAGGCCACGGTGGGCTGCACTTCCCGGCCTTCGAGGCTTTCCACCGTACTCTGGTTGTGCCCGCTGTCCGTGTCGTCCAAGTCTGAGCACAGGTCTTCGCTGGAGACGGTGGACGGAGCTGGAGACGGAGACGCCAACATGGACGAGCAAATGGAGTCTCCGCTGGTACCGTTAGCCCATGTGCTAATGCTGCTAATGCTGCTAATGCTACTGCTGCTGCTGCTGCTGATGCTGCTGCTGATGCTGCTGTTGTGAGGGTCAGAGATCAGGTCCATCACGTCCTGGAGGTGGTCTTCGTTGAGGGGCATACACTCCAGGAGGTGGTTGAGCAGCTCGGCGGCCACGGTGGCGTCGATGCCCGGGCAGTTGGACACAAACATGTGGACCTCGTGCATGCACTGGATGTAGCCGGCGGCAAAACGCTCGCTAGCTTCTCTGTTCATTCGCTCGGACTCTGTTGAAGCAGAAAGAAAAGGAGGAAGTTAATGCCACGAAGGATTTCAGAGACTGTAAAATAAACAACGACATGTCTAATGTCTAAAGTCTAATGTCTATTGTCTAATGTCTAAAGTCTGAAGTCTAAAGTCTAATGTCTAAAGTCTAAAGTCTAATGTCTAAAGTCTAATGTCTAAAGTCTAATGTCTAAATTCTAAAGTCTAATGTCTAAAGTCTAAAGTCTGTACTTAGTGCATTTGTTTTTAGTAGTAACTTTCTAATACTCACTTTTACCTGTTTTTACTCCTATGACTTGTTTGCAGCTTGAGCCAAAGCAATAACAATAGATCTGATTCTGAAGGGTTTGTCCAATCGATCTAAACACACTTTTACAGTCCACGTTGGCAAAAGGAAGCCAGGCCCTGAGAGCGATGTCTTTGAACTACACACCACTGGGAAGTTTTGCACAAACCTTTGCTTTGTGTAGGATCTGTGCTATACAGATAAACTTGGCACATCAGAATGGTTTTGGTTTGGTTTGGGCTACACACAAAGATACATTGATTTGATATTGTAGAATAAGAAAGGACACAAAAATGATCCCAGCTGACACCAAACACTGATGTCTGTCTCAGAAAAATGGGTCTCGCTGTGTCAGAAAACTTATAGTGGTAGATTTCAAACAAAAGTATATCACGCAAACTACAAGTGCCAACAGCTAAATACAAATATTTAATGTTCCAGAGCTTTCCTGGCAAACATAAAGACTCAGAAATGTATGTATATAATAAATCTCTGCATTTATGCAAACTGCACTAGAGTTATGTGTAAATACATTTGACCTTTTTCCCTTTGACTCCTTAAACTTTAACCATTTTGTACTTTTTGAGCGACTGTGCCCAAGTGGATTCTCTGCGGATCCATGAAGTTTATCTAAGTCTAAGTTTAAAACATAGACTTAGGACCAGGGTTAATCCTGAATCCGTGACTATAGGGTCCATGGGTCAGAATCTGGATCAAACTAAAGTAGGAAAGAAATATGAAATAAAATGTTGAACTGCAAACTGAGAAACAATGAAGGATCTGGTTCATGCCCCACAGTTTGAGAACCACTGTTTACACCGCAGAGTTCTACAGTCACTCTGCGGTGTAAACTATGATCACATCTACATCTGCCATAATCACAAACAAACCTTGATTTCTATTCTTCAAAATGTCCTCAACCTTCTTCACGGTGAGCTCCAACACCTCTGCGTTCTCCATCTTGGCGTGAAACTGTAAAACCCCAAAGCATTCGAACATTAACCTCACGGAACAGACACAGAAATGCAAATGAGGCTCTCTGTCCTCACGTCTGTGTCCGCCAGCAGCCCCCGCAGCTCCTGCAGACTCTCATTGATGCGTGCTCTCCTCTTCTTCTCCACCAATGGTTTCCTCACCTGCACAAACACACAGTTAATCATAATAGACAATTATTCACAATAGACAGATATTCACAATAGACAGAAATTCAGAATAGAGAGTTATTCATCAAAGACAGGCAGAGGCAGTTCTCTCTGATGCGGTCCGCACGGATTTGGTGCAGGACGAGGCGAGTCTAGCCCTCGGTGACAAGTGCCTTTAAACCCAAACAGTTCTGAATCCTGCAGAGTCTGTACCTTTCTGTCTCCTTTCTGGATTCCGAAATACGGCTCGTCCTCGTCCGTCCGGACCGGGCTCTTGCTGGGCCGGGCCGAGGGTGCCATGACGCCTTTGGTCACAGAGCTGCAGACAGAGGGAGGAGGACTGGAGGGGTGGGACGTGCTGCTGTTGTTAGTATTTATAGTGGCTTATTAACATGTGAATGGGGACAGAGGAGACAGCACGGTGCACACGGGGCAGCAGCCAATCAGAGCAGAGCGCCTTTGTTACCGCACTGAGCCTGAGGAGAGCTTTAACCGGAGCAGAGGAGCGGGGAGGGAACGCCCGCGCTCATTTTACCACAGGACACACTCTACTCACTCTGCTGACTCTACTCACTCTGCTGACTCTACTCACTCTGCTGACTCTACTCACTCTGCTGACTCTACTCACTCTGCTGACTCTACTCACTCTGCTGACTCTACTCAGTCTGCTGACTCTACTCACTCTGCTGACTCTACTCACTCTGCTGACTCTACTCAGTCTGCTCACTCTGCTCACTCTACTCACTCTGCTCACTCTACTCAATCTGCTCACTCTACTCATGTGAGATTTCATAATGCTTTGAAGCAACTTTTGTTCAAGTTAAACTCATCATTCTATCAATGTGCAGAAGCCAGTACTTTTCCCTTGTTTTGTCTATCTGAAGGCCAAGCTACATGGCACCGTGGAAGCTGCTGATTGGAGGTCTCCATGCCTCCGCTCTGTATAATACACTTGCATTCTGTGTTCGTGTTGTTCGTGCTGTCTCTACCATCGACAATAAAACATGTCTTCTGTCTGAATGAAAGACGCGATCCCAGACTGTCATCTTCTTCACTCACTCTGCTCACTCTGCTCACTCTGCTCACTCTGCTCACTCTGCTCACTCTGCTCACTCTACTCCTTCTACTCAGGCCCTGTTTATACTGAGACGCTGCGCAGACGTTTCCAGGCTATTAACAGAAACGACCTGGCTCCTAATGCAAATTTCTCAGCGTTCACATGAGGTTGAAAAACAATGTAGTTCTAGTGCCCGACCAGTAGTGGGCAGAGAAACTTTACAACACTCACACGACCCCCAGCCCCCCTCTCGGCAGTATATTCACGTCCTGTGCCAGACCCTCAGAACGCACCAGCGTCATTCTGCATTTTAACAGCAGCTGTGAAAATGGAAACTGAAACTAGAGCTTTGCGTGGTCTCGTTTGGACGAACGAAGGTGTAGAATTATCCTCTGTGCTGTGCTCGAAGCCCACGAAGCTAGTTAGTGTACCCGCCGCCATTGTTGTTTATGTTTGTTCTCCGCTACTGCGCATGTCCAAATTTACGTGCGGGGAGCAGCGGGAGGCGGGGGTCAGAGCAGAGGGGGATTTCACACCTTTTCCCCTCTCGCGGGTGTGAAAGAGAGCCCCGTGCAGCGTATCCGAGTTGTCCCACTTTGCAGGCTGGATCTGAACACTTACGTTTTGACCCCCCTGGAACACAGTCTCCGTATGAACGGTTGGTAGAAACCGACCTCCAACTATACCGTTTTACTGCCACATTGTCTCTGTGTAAACTCAGCCTCACTCTGCTCACTCTGCTCACTCTACTGACTATACTCACTCTACTCAATCTACTCACTCTGCTCACTCTACTCAATCTACTCACTCTGCTCACTCTGCTCACTCTACTCACTCTGCTCACTCTGCTCACTATACTCACTCTGCTCACTCTGCTCACTCTGCTCACTCTACTGACTATACTCACTCTACTCAATCTACTCACTCTGCTCACTCTACTCACTCTACTCACTCTGCTCACTCTGCTCACTCTACTCACTCTGCTCACTCTGCTCACTCTGCTCACTATACTCACTCTACTGACTATCAAATCGCTCTGTTTGGATGTAGATGTGGATGGTGTTGTGTCACTCTGCAGAGGCCCCCAGACTAGTCCTACGTATATGTGGGACCAACGAAACCTTAAAGGTCCATATAAAACATTTAAAAACAGACAATTCAAACAGACAAAGATACAAAAAATACAATGTTTAATATAGATTCTGTGGGGACAGTTCCTCCAATGACTCCAGAGTTCATATTGATTCCATTAGCACACATACTATTCTTGTTTCTTTATTATACAAACGTTAGAGATTGCATTGTAGTATAGAGTTATTGCTCATATCCTACAGTTCTGTCCCTGCTGATGCAACACTGAACTTTCCCGATGTGGGACTAATAATGCATTTCTTCATCTTCATCTCAATGGTTGAAATAGCAATGATGCACTGACTTTAATTTGGTTCGGCCCATTTATTATTTAGTAAAAGTGTGTTTGTTTGTCCACTTTGTCTGATGTGTCCTGGACCCAGACCTGGACCCATCTGTGTGTCTCCAGCCCTCCTACCAGAGAACGCGGTGCTCCACAGACCGACGGTGCGTGTGTAACGTGATGCCATCAGTTGGCAGCTGCTGCTGCGGCCCCTCGGCCCAAACTGAATCAGCTCCGGGGAATTAAGGGCCCTTGTCCAAAGAAAGCGACAGGTGTTGCCCTACGCCTCGTTTGTTCTGCTCGTTCTTTGACTTGTGTTTTGTGCAGAGCTGCATTCTCCCGTGTCCTGTCTGAGCCTGAGACTTCATTAAACCTGTTTCTATCATTCATATTTGATGATTTGACTCAAATGTCCACATAATCCTGAGTGCACTGTGCTCATTCACAACAGTCTGTTTGTTTGGTCCAGTAACAGCCCGGCCTCTGTCCTCGTTACGTTGTGGTCATTATTATGCAAATGAGACGTGTATTCGCGCGACAGATCCCTCAGTCCTGCGCAGGTAGTCCCCGAGTATTAGGACAAAATGTTCAGTTTTGACTTGAGTATGATTGAGCCCAGAGCCAACTTCCCCCAGCCGCCCATAGAGGCCCGTGTGGGTGTCTGTGGTGCGGCCTGGAGCGGCCTGGTGCGTGTTGGCTGCTCGCCACAGTGTGTTTAATGGTGCGCACTGTGTGGAGCAGCTGTCTCTGTCTCCTTTGTGTGCACCCCCTCTCGGCCCGGCGCCTCTCATAACGGACACAATAGCCCGGGAAAGAGCCATATGCACCAGGACAGTTATAGACCAGTGATAAATAGACTTTATTTAAATCAAATTACTTCTATTGGATCGTATCGTGGTGCGCAAAAGACCATCGAGGAAACTGTATAATTAATAGTTACTTAATGTAACTTAAGTTCTACGAATAGGTGCGTAGTCCCTTAGGACTTCGCTAGTGGGATATCACTCGTGACCCCCAGGTCACGCGCCAGAGAGATCAAAATAATTTGCTCCAATCACCAGCCACCTTCCTCTATAAATGCCCCTGCACAAGGCCGTACCCCCTCTTGAACTCTGCCAAGCCGGGCTGGCCTGATGGGCTCGTAGCTAAGGGACTACGCACCTATTCGTAGAACTTAAGTTACATTAAGTAACTATTAATTCTACGTCATGGTGCTACGTCCCTTAGGACTTCGCTAGTGGGACACAACGCGGAGGCCGTAGGAAAATGTACTCCCAGCAGGCCAGCGAAGGTGATTGGAGCTCCGCCCGAGCAAGACCCTCACAACGTGAGAGGACTCAGGGCAGAAGAAACAAGCGTGTTACGGGGCCACTCCTACCAAGGATACCCCCACGTAACACAAGCCGTAGGTCATCCGTAGTCACAGGACGCCTCTCCCAAGAGCTCCCGACGTGGACTACCAGACCGACCACACACACAAAATGTACCGCACCTGTAGGATGCCTCTCCCAAGAGCTCCTGCACCAGGGCGGAAAATAGACCGAAGGCCCCCCTCAGGGGAAGGACCCAACGGTCTAACTCAGTCCGCTGCACTCAGCACGGAATGGGCCACCGACCGGTCCGACACATCCGAAAGATAAGACCGGAAGAAAGAGGAGGACGACGCCCAAGAAGCCGCACGGCAAACGTCCTCGACCGACGCCCCCCTGAGAAGGGCCGTAGAGGCCGCCATCCCACGCGTGGAATGCGACCTGAAACCCACCGGGGGGGCCAGACCCTGCGTCTGATACGCCCGCCGCACCGCCGTGGCGACCCAATGCGCCAGCCGCTGAGCCGACAGCGAGGCGCCCCTGTTCTTGGGGCCCAGACACACAAACAGCTGATCACCCGACCTGAATGACGACGTCATGGCCAGGTAATGCCTCAGCATTCTGATAGGACACAGAAGGTGCTGCCGCTCCTCCTCGGGGGAGGCATGCGGCGGCGGGTGGAAAGCCCTAATCCTGATGACCCTCGACCTAAAGGCCGACGTGATGACCTTGGGGAGAAAAGCCGGATTGGGCCACAATTCCACCATGCCGTCGTCCTCTCCAAAGGACAGGCACGACGCATGGACGGAGAGCGCACACAAATCGCCCGCCCTCTTCGCAGACGCCAACGCCAGTAAGAGGGCCGTCTTAAAGGCGATACACTCGGGACTCGCCTCCGCCGCCGGTTCAAAAGGCGGACCCGACAGCCCCCTAAGGACCACCCTGAGGTCCCAAACCGGAGGCGTTCTCTGGAGCGGGGGCCTCCTCCTGCGCGCCCCCCGCAGAAAACGTTTAACCAACGGGTGAGAACGGGCTGTGAATCCCCCGAATCCGTCGTGACCCGAAGTAATGGCTGCCGCGAACACCGCCAAGGTAGCGACAGCCCTCCCCTTGTCGAAGAGCTCCTGTAGGAATCCCAGGACCCCCTCCAGCGGGCAACACCTGGGATCCCAGGAACGGGAATCGCACCAGACACTGAATAGCCTCCACCTCGTGGCGTAGGCCCTCACGGTGGACGGCGCCCTCGCTCCCTGAATGGTCTCCACCACCGCAGGGGGAAGACCCAGATCTACGAGGCTCCGCCTCTCAACCTCCAAACCCAGAGCCTGCGGCCGATTATCGGACGTGAAAACAGGGCTCCTGCCCCCTGGACTAGAGCCCCCGGCTCGTCCGGGAGGGCCCAGGGCTCCATCACCGCCATGCCCCTCAGGAAGGGGAACCACCGGGCATGCGGACTGTCCGGAGCCACCAGGATCACCGATCTCCTCTCCTGTTCGATCCTCCGCAGCAGGACCGGCAGGAGACGCACCGGTGGAAAAGCGTACAACAGGCCGCCTGGCCATGGGTAATGAGCCAGAGCGTCCACGCCTAAAGGCGGCTCGTCCGCGGCCCTTAAGGCGAACCAGGACGGGCACTGTGCGTTCTCTGCACTGGCGAAAAGGTCGACCACTGGACAGCCGAACCTCCGCCAGATCTCCGTAGCCACCCGTGGGGCCAGGCCCCACTCGTCCTGGAGTGGGCCCCCCCTGGACATCCTGTCGGCTCCCACGTTCCGGACCCCCGGGACGTGGCGCGCCCTGAGAGACAGGAGGTGAAGCGCCGCCCACAGCAGCGTCACCGTCGCCATGCGATGGAGAGCGGGGGACCTGGTGCCCCCCTGCCTGTTCAGATAGGAGACCACTGTGGTGTTGTCTGAGCGCACCATCACGTGTCTCCCCTGCAGCTGAGGGGCAAAGTGCAGCAGTACTCTGTGCACTGCCTCCATCTCCAGCAGGTTGATGTGACGGGCTGAGTCCGACCAGCAGCCTCCTACAGAGCTCTGGCCGAGGACCCCGCCCCATCCTTCGAGCGACGCGTCCGTGAACACCTCGACGTGAGACACGGCGCAGGCCAGAGTCACTCCGTCCCGCAATAGACCCGGAGTGAGCCAGAACCTGATGTCCGATGCTGCCCCTTGGGGAACCCAGACCAGCCTCCCCCCGTCCCGGGAGGGGTGAAGCCTGAGGCGCGAGAACCACCTCTGAAAATTTCTCATGTGGAGCAGGCCTAGCCGCACCACAGCATGAGCCGCTGCCATCATTCCCAGCAGGGACCTGAGGCGCCGAGCGGGGACTCTGGGGCCCGCCAGAACCTCCCGGGCCAGACGGGTAATATTCATCCGTCTGTCCACGGACAATGCAGCACGGAATATCACAGAGTCTAGCTGCAGACCGAGATAAACCATGCGTTGGGCTGGCTGCAGCTTGCTCTTCTCCCTGTTCACCACAAAGCCCTGACGCTGTATGTGGGACAGGACCCAGTGCGTGTGGCTCACGGCCACTTCCCTGGATGGGCCCAGTATTAACCAATCGTCTATATAGGTTAATATTCTTACCCCCGCACGTCTGATCGGCTCCAGAGCTGCTTCCACACATTTGGAAAAAGTCCGAGGCGCGAGTGCGTACCCGAAGGGTAGACGGCAGTACTCTCTCCCACTGCGAAGCGCAGAAACCTCCTGTGTTCTGGCACTATGGGCACGTGGAAGTACGCATCTGTCAGGTCTATGGATGTCATCCAGTCTCCTTCCCTGACACACTCGAGGAGCTGCTTTGTGGACAGCATCCGAAACTGCCGTTTGGAAATGCACTCGTTTAACACGCGCAGATCCAGAATGGGACGCACCCCGCCTGATTTCTTTGGCACTAAGAAGTAAGGGGAGTACAGCCCCCTGGTGGCGTCCTGCGGGTCTACCTCCACTGCTGCGCCTCGACTCAGCAGAGAGGAGACCTCCGCTTGTAGTGCCTCTGTCGATCCCCGTACCTGAGAGCGTACTGCCCGTACGCCTCGGAATGGTGGTGGCTTTCGGAAAAATTGCAGCGCGTAACCTCTGCGCAGAGTTTTCTCCAGCCAAATATCTGTCAGTAGGTCCTGCTCTCTCCAGATGCTGTAGAAATCTGTGAGGGGCGGAACGGGAGTTGGAACACGAGACGTCACGGCCCCGCCCTCTCCTGGTGTTCCTAGCAGGGAAGGGGGGTGGCTGAAAGGGCCGGGGGGGCCCCTGCGTCACACCGTGAGCGCAGAGGGCGGTCACGTGTTTTGCAGGCCCGACGTCATAAGTACGGGACTGCTCACCACACGTGACCCGGCTGCTGTGCCCCCCCCTGGCTCTTGCCTCATGGAGGGGGGGACGAGCCCCTGGAGTGGGAAACCCCGTGTTAGCCTTGTAGCTCAGAGATGCTAACACGCGTTCGGCTGGAGCACACACATTATCACTTACCAGATCCTTCCGCCTGCCCTCTCTCCGGGAGGGCAAAACATGAACCCGTGAATCGGAGCCCGTGGCCCGCATAGCACGCTGCACGCCCTTCTCTGGGGGCTGCAGGCCTAGCGGAGCCACGTTATATGCTCGAGAAGTAACACAATCAGAATTCAAATCATTTGACATGTTACATACCCCCAAATGAGACTCAGACAGCGAGTACTGATGAAATGCCGCACGGCTTTTATTGAAAGAATTCTTCCCACCCCGACCTCCTCTGCCATAGGGAGGTCGTCGGTGGGTGCGTTGGTCCCGCGAGCCTCCCGTGTGCCTGTCTGGGCCCGGGGGCATCGTCGCTGGGGAACGATGACCCACGGAGCGTGGATATGGTCCGGGGCGCCTGCCAGGCGAGCGCTCCCTGCCTCTGTCTCGGCTCCGCACTGGTGGGCGGGCCTCGCGTCTCGCAGCTAGATGCTGGGCTAGGCTAGCAGAGTCCTTAGCTGCGGTGTCCAGCCTAGTTATCAGCGTCTGCATCTCCGGACCGAAGAGTGACGTTTGGGAGATGGGCAGGTCCAGCAGCTGCCTCTTCTCCGCCTCTCTGAGGTTCACCGGCCCCAGCCAGAGGTGTCTGGCCCCCACTTGTGCTGCTGCCATCGTGCGGCCGCCATCGACAGCTAGCGCCTGGCACATGCGCAAGATCGCTGCTGAAGTGGTCCTCGCCTGGGATAAGGTGTCTCCACTGAGCGCCTGGCCAGAAGAGAGAGACCTATCCAGGGCCCCGGTGATGAAGGCCATGTTGTTAGCCACCGCGACGACCTGAGCCGCATTGGCGTAACATCTATCGTGCATCGTCAAAGACATCCTATCCCGCTCGGAGGGAAGGAGAGGTCTGGTGCCGGGCCACACGGATGCGGAGGGGTGCAGGGCCGCTCGAACCGAGTCCTCGATGTCCGGGACCCCGCCGGTCCAGGACCAGTCCTGCACGTTACAATACATGCCGTACCCCAAAGCGGGCCTCTTGGCCGCTAGGGGCTTTGGCCACTCACGTGTCGCGTAATGGACGATCGGGTCCATACGCGGGCACAACGTGGGCTGCGCTCTCCTCCTCCCTCGAGTGGTGGCGTAACCAGAGGTGAAGTCCTCCACCCTCTGGTTCGGTTGCGGTGGCAGGGGGGCATCCATGATGGCCACCGCCGTGGAGTAGAGCCCAGGCATGTGGTCCAGCGGGAAGCGGTCCGGCTCCGGGTTGGACACCACCTCGTCCAGCGTGAGGAGAGAGCCGACCTCCGACACCTCTCCGTCCTCGCAGTCACCCCACTCCGCGGGCACGGGTGGGAGGTCGAGGGGGGCCCAGTCAGTCACAGACTCCTCGTCCTGAGAGGAGTCCGGACGGGGCGCTGTAGCGGCGAAGAACGCGCGCCTGCGTTCACTCTCCTCCCTGGGGAGAGCGAGACACGAGGCGCAGGTGGCGCTCAACGCCGCATGGCCCGAACCCAGGCACACGAAGCAGCTGGAGTGCTGGTCCTTGCGCTGGAGCTTGACCCGACAAGTCGAGCAACGACGACGTCCGACGCCGGATGGCGAAGGGGAACTCGGACGAGCATCAGAAGACATCTTTCCTCAGGTAAATTGAAATGTAGATCTCAATCGGCGCCAAAGTGAAAGAGGGGGTACGGCCTTGTGCAGGGGCATTTATAGAGGAAGGTGGCTGGTGATTGGAGCAAATTATTTTGATCTCTCTGGCGCGTGACCTGGGGGTCACGAGTGATATCCCACTAGCGAAGTCCTAAGGGACGTAGCACCATGACGTAGAATGTTAAAATGTGTGGAACAAATTCCTTGTGAGATTAAAGTTGGAAATTCAAAGCTTCATATCTTTCTCCCTGAAGGTTTCAACGGCAGAGGCTGAACGCCAGGGGGCAGTGTGAGCCTCAACATTCAAACACCAGGGGTCAGTGTGAATGATTGTGTTTGTGAGTGCGAAGGTGTTGTGATGTAAGTTAGTGCAAACAGGCACCCGTAGCCAATGGTCACTTACGCACGTACGTCAGGAAGGCGGGAGTGCGGGTTATGTTATGTTATGTGGCACCGAGTAAACGCATGGCTAACAAATTGATGAGTCGTCAAGCCTCCTTCATTACATATTACATGGTGTCAGAAGTGAACGCGAAATGAGAAGATGGCACAGTTTCAACCACCACAGAACCTGAGTTTGCAAGGCAACCTAGGGGAAAATTGGAGAAACTGGCTTCAGCGCTTTGAACTTTTCTGTACAGCTAGCGGAATAGCAGAGAAGTCCGAAAAAGTGCAATGTGCGACTTTTTTACATGTCGCTGGAGAAGAGGCGATAAAAGTATGCAACACGTTTCAATTCGCAGATGCAGAGGAAGACAACATTGCTGTGCTCAAAAAGAAGTTTCAAGACTATTGTGAGCCGCGAAAAAACTTACCTTACATACGTCACATGTTCTTCACCCGAGTCCAAAAACAAGGTGAGAGCATTGATACATATGTCACGGATTTGAAAAACAAAGCTAAAGACTGTGAATTTGGAGCTCTACATGATTCACTGGTGCGTGATCGAATAGTATGTGGCATAATAAATGATCAAGTGAGAGGCAGACTGTTACGAGAAGCAGATCTGACATTAGACAAAGCAGTGGACATATGCCGAGCTAGTGAGATCACAACCAGCCAAGTTAAAGCATTAACTGAAGAAGTTGAAGTACACAAGCTGAAAAGTGTCAGAACAAGAGACTTTAAAACTCCTCAATACACGGGAAAAGTTGAACAAAAAGAGAACAACTGCAGCAGATGCGGATTCAGACATGGAAAAAACTGTCCTGCATATGGTCAAACATGCAACACATGCAACAAGAAGAACCACTTCGCCAAAATGTGCAGAGCACAGGATCAACGTAAACAATACGGAAAGAAAGTTCATGCCATTGAGCAAAGTGAAACTGAAACGGAGATGTTCTTAGGGACACTTGAAGTGGAGCATAACATAAATGTGTCTGAAATGGGGTCTACAGGGACGAACCAAGAAAAAAATGTATGGACAGAGAAATTCAAAATAAAAAACAGAGTTGTGACATTCAAGCTGGACACAGGTGCAGATTGCAACGCGATGTCAGTAAACACGTTGAAGGCACTTGGAGTCGATGAGAAACTCAAAACAAGCAAGACAAAACTTGTTCCCTTCTTTGGCCACAAGGTGTCACCATTGGGAAAGATAAGTCTGACATGTGAGTATAAAGGTAAAAAGCACCAGATTGAGTTTGAAATAACACAAGAAAATGTTTCAACTATTCTGGGAGGGACAACATGCTTGAAACTGGGTTTAGTGAAACGAATGTTTGAGCTCAACAAAGGGGATGACATTCTAAAAGAGTACAATGATCTGTTTGATGGTCTGGGTTGTTTACCTGGTCAGCATCACATACAGATAGACAAAACAGTCACACCTGTGGTGCACGCCCCCAGGAAAATACCAGTTGCATTGAGAGAGAGAGTAGTTCAGGAACTACAACGCATGGAGAGCATGGCAGTGATAGCGAGGCAGACAGAGCCAACTGAGTGGGTCAACAGTATGGTCACTGTAGTTACACCAAAGAAACTACGCATCTGTATGGATCCTAAAGATTTGAATCAAGCTATCAGACGTGAACACTACCCGCTTCTTACAGTGGAAGAGGTTGTGTCTCGCATGCCAAATGCCAAATATTTCTCAGTGCTAGATGCTAATCAAGGATTTTGGCAAATAAAACTTGATGAGGAGAGTTCAAAACTCTGTACTTTCAATACCCCCATTGGCAGATACAGGTTCCTGCGTTTACCTTTTGGCATCTCGTCAGCGCCGGAGGTGTTCCAGAGGGCCATTGCACAAATGATTGAGGATTTAGAGGGTGTTGTTAACATCATAGATGACTTGTTAGTGTGGGGAAACACTATACAGGAGCACAATCAGAGGCTCAAAAAGCTGTTGGACAGAGCAAGAGAATACAATCTGAAACTGAACAAAAACAAGTGTTTCATCAGGACAAAGGAGATCAAGTATATTGGTCATACACTCACGGATAATGGTTTGAAACCAGATGAAGAAAAAGTGAGAGCAGTGACGCAGCTACCTCCTCCACAGGACAAACAAGAACTGTTGAGATTTCTGGGTATGATCCAGTATCTAGCTAAGTTCATACCAAACCTGTCAGAATGCAGTGCACCATTAAGAAAGCTATTGGAAGGAAATGTGGAGTGGCACTGGGAGGAAGTGCAGCAAAAAAGTTTTGAAAAACTGAAGCAACTGGTCACTAATGCTCCTACACTAAAATACTACGATGTCAATAAACAGGTCACTCTGTCTGTGGACGCAAGTTCTGAAGGAATCGGTGCAGTCTTACTGCAGGAGGGACAGCCTGTGGCATACGGATCCAGAGCACTCACAGACTGTCAGCAAAGGTATGCTCAGATTGAAAAAGAGCTACTGGCTATCGTCTATGGCTGTGAAAAGTTTCATCAGTACGTTTACGGCAAAGACATTGAGGTGGAAAGTGATCACAAGCCGCTAGAGAGTATTTTCAAAAAATCACTTCACCAGGCTCCTATGAGACTACAGAGAATGCTTCTGAGGCTACAGAGGTACAACTTAAAGGTAAAGTACAAACCTGGTAAGGAACTTTACATTGCGGACACTTTGAGCCGAGCATTTCTTAAAGAACATAATGAAGATTTACTGGGAAAAGAGCTAGATGTGAACATGATTACACAGAAACTACCAATGTCGGAAGAAAAACTACTGAAGTTTCAAAAAGCTACTGCAGAAGATAGAGAAATGCAGTTGCTAAAGGACATGACACAAAAGGGATGGCCAAATGAAAGATGTGGTGTGCCAAAAGACATTTTGCCATATTGGACATTTAGGGACGAGATCACATACACATCAGGACTGATGTTTAAAGCAGCAAAGATCATTGTTCCTTTTCTGTTAAGACAGGAAATGTTGGAGAAGATACACGAGTCACACCTAGGGGTGGTTAAGTGTAAAGAGCGAGCCAGAGACATTTTGTATTGGCCAAACATGACAGCACACATTGAGAAATTGGTATTGGAGTGTGCAGTTTGCAACCAACACCGAAACAGCAATCCAAGAGAGCCACTGATTTCACATCAGATACCTGAGAGGCCATGGGCAAAAGTGGGCACAGATCTGTTTCAATACAACGGATCTGAGTTTCTGCTGTGTGTGGACTATTTTTCAAAGTTCCCAGAACTCATGAAGCTGAAGGACACTACGAGCCGTAGTGTCATAGTTGCAATGAAATCAATGTTTGCAAGGCATGGTATCCCTGATGAGCTCATCTCAGATAATGGTCCGCAGTATGCCAGTGCTGAGTTCAAAGACTTTGCGGAAAGCTGGGAATTTAAACATCGTACTTCCAGTCCAACACACGCACAATCCAATGGACAGGCTGAAAGAACAGTCCAAACTATAAAAAATCTGCTGAAGAAAACTGAGGTTAGCAAGGGCGACCCCTACATTTCACTCCTTGAGTATAGGAATACACCTTTGGAGAATGTAGGACTTTCCCCAGCACAGATGCTTATGGGACGCAGGTTGAATGGAAAACTACCAACATCTACATCCCTGCTCACTCCGGACGGATCGGACAAGATCATCATCAGCAGCTTAAAGAAAGGCAGGAAAAGCAAAAACTGTACTTTGACAGGCAAACAAGGACACTGCCTGACTTACATAATGGAGAAAATGTCCGAATGCAAAGAGGACAGTCATGGCAGCCGGCAGTGGTCTTGCAAAAACATGAGCAACCAAGATCGTTTGTTGTTCGTACACCTGATAGCAGGATGTTTCGGAGAAACAGGAAGCACCTCCGCAAAACATGTGAGAGAACCGTCTCTACAAATGAACAGGACAATAATCTTGCAGAGGACACTCAATCACAAACTGAGTTTGAGACTACAGGTTCATCTCATTATACTGTAGATAAACAGGTTACTCAGTCTGTAAGTGATGAATCTGATGTGGTCTCTTACACCAGGTCTGGGAGGGCGGTAAAGCTTCCTGCGCAATATCAAGAGTAATATGAATGTCTCTGTGTCAAGATACTGTAAATGATATTGCTTATACAAGGTTTTGAGTTTAGAGCAATGCATGTGAGTTTTGCAACATGTTTTATTTGTTGTAATGTTTGGGTCACAATTGATGCCAACTTGAAACAAAAGTTCTGATTGCATGTTTTGTACTTAAGATACATCGTTATAATGTAATGTTAAAACTTGTTAAGAAGGGGGATGTGATGTAAGTTAGTGCAAACAGGCACCCGTAGCCAATGGTCACTTACGCACGTACGTCAGGAAGGCGGGAGTGCGGGTTATGTTATGTTATGTGGCACCGAGTAAACGCATGGCTAACAAATTGATGAGTCGTCAAGCCTCCTTCATTACATATTACAGGTGTGACAATCCAAATTAGCCCAACGCTACAGTCTGGAGTGATGTGTTCATGAACATGTACTGTCCCAACCACATAAACATCACATAAATAAAAAACAAAAGCCGTGGTACGTTTCTTCTGTGTCGTAGTACGTTACCGTGGTACGTTACCGTGCCGTGGTACATTACTGCGCCGTGGTAAGTACCAGCGTCTTCTAATTGGTTAAAATCATGTGATAAGAAAATAATGAAGTTAGAAACTTGTTTTTGCTAAAGTTTAGAACAGTTTAAAGCAGCTCCTTCAGTGGTGTTTGAATCTAGTGTTATATTATCACTGCTACGACATTATCACTGAAGGTTTTTGTTCTGACCACATGTCTCTGCCTCTGTCTCAGTCCCTGTCTCTGTCTCTGCCTCTGTCTCTGTCTGCTCTGGAGGGGGGCTGATTCAGCAGAGTTGATGAAAGCCATGAAAATGAAAATATTAAAGCTGGGGTACCTAACTCACAAAAGCCAAACTTTTACTTTTACATATCACTTTCTGTCTGTAAAATTAAAATGTATTTTATCTATGAAAATAAAGTAAAAGATTTTAACATCACCAAATTATATCTTTGGATTGTTAGTGTTGTGACAGTGACTGTTTGGACCAAAATATACAATCATTTAATTTTGAAATGTCAATCATTTTTTAATCTTCTTATGTATGACTCTATAATCCATGGATAGTTTAAAAACAGAACATTCTGAGACAGATGGTTTATGTTTAAGATTCAAATGAACTCAAGTCCATGATTATAAATCTGTGTGAAGACCAAAGCACAGAACAATCCAGATCCAAGTTATTATATTACTAAGTATTTTCAATGGGACTCAACCGTCTCTGAAAAAACAACAGAACTGAAACTTCACTGTGTTACATTGCTTTTTGCCAGAATCTTAAACTAAAACTTGCTGCTCCGTCAGGTGCTGCCTCAAAATCCTGACACTGCTGCCCCCTGCTGGCGGCTCCCTGCAAGGACATGTGGCTCAGTAGCTTTGTTCAGTTTTGGGGCTTGAACCCATGAGTTAAGAGTCAAGTCATGAACAGTTCAGTCTCCAGCGCAGGACGATGTTACACCCAAGCCCTAATGATAATTATGTTGTTACCAAAGGAAAACACAGGCTCACATGTTTGAACTCTCTGATACAGACTCGCTCTGAGGTTTCTACAGCTGTGGTCAATCAATCAGTCAATCAATCAATCATTTATTATCTCACAGATGGAGAAATTCAGTTCGATGAATAAACATCAAGGCTGGCTGCGTACTCTATTGACATATTATCACGCTCCTTATGACAGTTATTCAACAGCAGAGAGCAAAACAAACATATATTTCAACAAACATTCTTGGATAGACAAAGTACATGCAGAAAACATGCAGATCTTTTTAAAGGGACATTGTCACTTTGACGCACCTCGTCCAATATGGCGTGTCAGAGGGGGAGTGTGTGTGGGGGAGATGGAGGGGAAGACCACCAAAAGACTGAAGGAGCGAGAGACAGACATGTAGAGGGAGGGGTGAGCCAAACAACGGGTATACTGAGAGTCTGTGAGTTTGTGGTTTTACTGCAAATGGTAAATAAATGAATCTGAATCTGATCTGAGAGAGAGAGTCCGTCTTCGGCCTTGAGTAGTGGAATGTGGATGTCAGTAGATAAGAGCGGTGCCTGCCGAAATGGGAGACAAAACAACACGTATGCCTTTGGGAGAATTTGTAAAGCACTTTAGCTGGTCAAATCAGGCAGTGTAAACTTTAAAGCCAATTAAGTCCAAATTAAACTGGAACTGGATCCCTCTGTCCACCGTTCTTCAGAGTTGACCACGTCAGTGCGAGGATCCGCCATGAGGCCCAAGTCCATCAATCAATCCCTCCAAACGTTTATGACCCTCCATAGATCTCATTCCCAGATCACACACCTCTGTGTCCCCACAGCGCTCTCGACCACGACTCTGGTTAGCTCTCGAAAACTCTCCTTATTTTCCGTGGAAATCTGCTCGTAAATCTTCTGAGTAGATAAACCTCCAACTTTGAGGTAGATCAGGCCAACTCCAAATCCAATCAGGAGGAATCCTGCTACCATAAATCCAAAAATGTATATATCAATGTCTTTGATGGACAGTCCCGACAGACAAACGGGGTACCACTTCTGCCAGTTGTCAAAAACGTCATCTCCAGAACTGCCTTTAGGTGATGAAAAAATAGAATCAATTGCATTGAGGGACCAGTTGATTAATTCCATCATTTTCAAGTTGCACACACAGGCAGAACTCTAGGAAAAAAGACAAGTCAGGGCATGCAGAGCAGGAGCAGGAGGAGACACGTCTGACCTCAGCAAGAGAAGGAGGAGAATACATGTGGACAGAGGTTTCTGTCCACATGTGTCCCTCAGTGTCTCAGTGTGTCCCTCAGAGGAGGCAGTCATCTCTGTCCCTGTGCTGCGTCTATAGGGCTCTCCGCGCCCCACGCTCCCCATATTTATAGGGACCATTAGCATGTGTCCCATATTTATAGGGACCAATAGCATGTGTCCCATATTTACAGGGACCATCAGCATGTGTCCCATATTTATAGGGACCATCAGCATGTGTCCCATATTTATAGGGACCATCAGCATGTGTCCCATATTTATAGGGACCAATAGCATGTGTCCCATATTTATAGGGACCAATAGCATGTGTCCCATATTTCTAGGGACCATCAGCATGTGTCCCATATTTATAGGGACCATTAGCATGTGTACTATATTTATAGGGACCATTAGCATGTGAATGGTCCGAACTTTGGCTCCAAGAGTTTCCCCACACAGGGGTCCCATCAGTCAGGACCAACAGGTCACTGCCTCCATTCAACAAAGAGAACTCTGAGAGAAAGAAACATCTCCAGTGACAGCTGTCCACAGTCTCTGCCTCCTCAGGGCCAGGGCTGCTACAGACATACCTGTGCATGTGTGTGTGTACAGACATACCGGCACATCTGTGTATGTACATACATACTTGTATGTGTGTGTATCTACATACATACCTGTACATGTGTGTTTGTAGATACATACCTGTTAATGTGTGTGTGTGTACAGACATACCTGCACATCTGTGTACAGTGCCTTGCGAAAGTATTCGCCCCCCTTGAACCTTTCAACATTTCGCCACATTTCAGGCTTCAAACATAAAGATATAAAATTTGAATTTTTTGTCATGAATCAACAACAAGTGGGACACAATTGTGAAGTGGAACGAAATTTATTGGATAATTTAAACTTTTTTAACAAATAAAAAACTGAAAAGTGGGGCGTGCAATATTATTCGGCCCCTTTACTTTCAGTGCAGCAAACTCACTCCAGAAGTTCAGTGAGGATCTTTGAATGAGCCAATGTTGTCCTAAATGACTGATGATGATAAATAGAATGCACCTGTGTGTAATCAAGTCTCCGTATAAATGCACCTGCTCTTTGATAGTCTCAGGGTTCTGTTTAAAGCGCAGAGAGAACCATGAAGAATGCTCAAAATGAAGCTACAAGGGCCAATGAACTGAATGACTTTTACATGCGTTTTAATACTAGTAATGATAATGAATGCTTTGCTGTATTAAATAGTATAACATGTGACTTGTGTAAGGACAGAGTGCTAATTGACCCCCAAGAAGTTGCTAAAGTTATGAAATCCATTAAAACACACAAAGCAACAGGCCCAGATAAAATTCCTGCATCGCTGCTTAAAAACTTTGCAGAAGAGCTCTCGCCAGCGTGGCACAAGCTATTCCAGTCCTCCGTTGACACCCACACTGTGCCAGTACTGTGGAAAAAATCCACCATAATCCCAGTCCCTAAAAATGCATGCCCCAAACAGGACAATGACTACAGACCAGTTTCTCTTACATCAAATGTTTTAAAATGTTTTGAGAGGCTGATGTTGAATAATTTACGATCCCAGGTAGAACCCCTACTCGACCAATTCCAGTTTGCCTATTTTAAAAACCGTAGCACAAGTGATGCCACTACTACATTGATGCATCTCATTTTGAAACATCTTGAAAATCCTGCTGCTTATGCTAAGTTACTATTCATTGATTTTAGCTCTGCATTTAACTCAATACAGCCCCACATTCTTCTGAGCAAACTGGTTCAGGCACAGGTAAACCCATTTCTGATAAAATGGTATCACTCTTTTTTGAGAGAGAGACCACAACAGGTAAAATTTTATTCCACAATGTCAAATACAACAATATGTAGCACTGGCGCCCCCCAGGGGTCTGTCAGCTCACCTTTTCTTTTTACCTTCTACACTAACGACTGTGTCGCTGCACTGCCAGACCAGTACATTTTAAAATTCTTAGACGATACAGTTCTGCTCAGTCTGATGAAAACCAGTTCCAATCAGAATGTACACAGGGTTGCTGTGGATAGTCTGGTAGAATGGTGTGACTCACATAAATTACAGATCAATACAGAAAAGACGGTGGAAATTGTGATGAACCCCAAAGCAGCTGGTCACCATGAGCCAGTGACCATCCACGGCCAGGACATTAAGCAGGTGAGCTCCTTTAGATATTTGGGAGTCCACATTGACTCAGATCTGAGCTGGAGCACACAGGTGACGACTGTTTGCAGCCGAATCCATCAGCGCCTCCACTTTCTGCGTAGGCTCAGACTGTTCGGTGTGTCCAAGACCATCATGCTCATTTTCTACAGAGCATCCATCGAATCACTGCTGAGGTACGGGATTACCAGCTGGTTTGGGAATCTTCTTGTTAAGTCCAAAACACAAATAATCAACTTGTTTAAAACCGCTGGGAAAATCATGGGCACGCCTGTCCCTCTTGGCCCCCAGGAGCTCTATGAGCAGGCCATGAGGAGACAGACCAGGAGCATCCTCTCTGATCCCACACATGTACTTTTCCCCGAATATGAGCTTTTGAACTCTGGGAGGAGGTACAGAGTGCCTCGGTGCCGACTAAATCGCTTTAAGAACTCATTCATACCTGTTTTAGTGAATCTGTTAAATAAGGACATGAGGAGATGAAGTGTGTGTGAGCTGTACAGCACGTGTGTTGGTGTCTTTGTCTTTGTATGTATGTTTTTTTTTTTTGTTATTGAAATGTAGCGGACCCATCAGTCCAAACCAAATCTCTCCTAAAGGAGACAAAAATAAACAAATCTTGATCTTGATCTTGAAGACAAAGGAACACACCAGGCAGGTCCAAGATACTGTTGTGGAGAAGTTTAAAGCCGGATTTGGATACAAAAAGATTTCCAAGCTTTAAACATCTCAAGGAGCACTGTGCAAGCAATTATATTGTCAGGGATGAAGCAGACAGAGACGGATCGTGGTGCGCCAAACTCTGGAAGTTTATTTAAGTTTCTCTCAAGTTCCAGTGGTTTCCTTTGCTTCTTTCTCTCAGACAGAATGGAGTCAGTACACAGTTTATATAGTCATTGTCACGTCACACATGGAAAGACGTACGTGTCACACAGAGACAGTCACATCATAGTCAAAATAATCAGAGTCCTTGTACAGTCCTGCACGTAGGCCATATTGCTATCTAATACTAACACTCACCCCTTTGATCACATAATCACATGTGATCACTCAATTTGATCAATCAATAAAGTGGAAAAGGAAAAAAAAAAAAATCTAAAAGAAAAACTTTACAAAATTATTTAAAAAACAAAGAAAATGTATGCATTAAACTCATAATCATCAAATCAATATCAGTGGATTTTATCCTCTATCCTGGGGAAAAAACAAACAAATAAACAAACAAAAACAAATAAAAAATAAAAACAAACAAAAACTATTGGACACACAAGAACTCAGCAGATTCAGTCAAAACACAGACAAAAACGAGCTGAGTCTCAAATTAGAAGCTAATTTAACTTTTATTACTCTATACTTTTATTCTAATGCTAATTGTTTACACTACACTTATTTCACTGTATTATTATCACTTTTCAATCTTAAAACTGTACATAAAACTGTAAGTAAGTTTATCCACTTTTGAAGTAAATGTTTGTGAAATGGTCCCTTTACCATTTGATATTAGCACTGACTGGAAATATTCTCTATTTTTGAAAGCATCTATGGTTGATGCTTTTATCTATTTCTATTTTTACTCTATTGTGACTCCAAAGCTCGGTTGCAGCTTGAGCCAAGGCATATTTCTAGTTTGTGACTTCTGTCACTTTCAATAGCTGTAACATTATTCTGATTCTAATATTTTAGCTACTCTATCAGAAGAATAACATTGTATGCTACTATTTTAACTCTTATGTGGAAATGTGTTTATGAACAACAAAGGAAGTCAAATGCTACTTTTTTACTACTATTTAACATCTAATGTTAAATAGTAGTAAATGTCTGCGTAGGTTTCCTCCGGGTACTCCGGTTTCCCCTACCACAAAAAATATGTACAATAGGTCTGGCATGCGCCTCCTGTTCGGCGACCCCACTCCCATCTCTGTGAGGAGTGAGAGGACAAGTGCCCAAAAAAATAACAATTGTAAACCGCTTTGTGACTCTGGTCTGTGAAAGGCGGTATATAAATAAAGCTTCCTTACTTACTAATAAACTGCTACAGTACCCATACTTTATCATTTTAAAACATTTTAACAGTTGCTCAGTCTCCCAGACTAAAAAGTCAAAGTTTTTGTCTGTCAGATGTCTGAATACTATGTATTGCATTTGGTCACAGTTGTGGTTCTGGTTGTAGCAATAGCATCGGCAATAGATGATTTTTCATTGGCTGGTTCTTGTTCTGCAAATGGCTGTGTCCAATAGATCATCAGATGTCCAGAAGCTAGGGACAAACAAAAACAAAAGAAAGAATCATGAGTATCTCTCTCATTTAGCACTCATCAATGTATGATTTTAAAAATATAAACATCACTCCCCAGTTTTTCTCTCTCTCAGGTCCTCAGATCCTCAGGTCCTCAGGTCCTCAGATCCTCAGATCCTCAGGTCTTCAGGTCCTCAGAGTCCCCTGAGGGTGAGTCTCAGTCGTCATCAGGTCAGGTCATATTTCGAGAGATGTCATCTTGGACATCAGTAGGTCCAAGCCATGGTTTTGGTCTCTCCAGATGCACATCAGGATCTCCAGATACAGTCTTTTCACTTGAAGCGCACATCAGGTCATTTGCGATGCACTTCTGGTCAATGGTGCACTGTCACAGTTCCTGTACACAGCTTGTTATGCAGTTAGGCACTGTGAATGGTTAGTCACTTTGATTCTAATCCTAATCAATGTAATTACTTCACACAGTACAAAATCAACAAATAAAAACAAAAAATGTCAAGACAGGCCAATTAAGTCCATGACAATATAGAATTCAAATGAACATTTCTGGTCTCAAAAAATACTGATTCAAGTGTTAGACAATTACAAATATTTGTTCAGATTCAGATTCAGATTACTTTATTTACCATTGTGCAAAACACATAGGAATTTGACTTGGCAACATGACAGTGTGCATTCATCTTTTTCACATATAATTTAACAAAAAAGTGCAATAGATATAAATAGAGTGCCATAGTATAAATAAATAAAGTGCCATAGTGTTCAGTCCTTGTTCCTAGGGGGCAAGGGAAGAAGGGAAACCAGCGTCAGTGAGCAGCCTGGCCGCTGAGGGGAAAAAACTGTTTTTGTAGCGCTCTGTCTTAGCCCCCAGGTGCTGCATCCTCCTCCCAGAGGGGAGCAGGGTGAGGAGGCTGTGACCAGGGTGGGCGGGGTCAGCCATGATCTTTCTCGCCCTCCTCAGTGCCCTGGAGTCGTGCAAGGGATTCCCACTTGAGGTCTCTGGAGATAATTATCCCCAGAAACTTGCAGGACTGTACAGATTCCACCTGAGTGCCACCCAGCATGACAGGAGGAGGCGGGGTTGGGTCCCTCCTAAAGTCCACCACCATCTCCACTGTCTTCAGAGCATTCAGCTCCAAGTTGTTGTTGCTGCACCAGTTACGCAGCCGCTCGATCTCCCTCCTGTAGGCCGACTCATCCCCCTTGGAGATGAGGCCCACCAAGGTGGTGTCGTCGGCAAACTTGAGGAGCTTGACCGACGGGTGGAGAGAGACACAGCTGTTGGTGTACAGGGAAAACAGTAGTGGGGACAGGACACAGCCCTGCGGGGAACCGGTGTTGGTGATCCTAGAGCTGGAAATGCTCTTCCCCAGCTTCACCCGCTGGGACCTGTTTGTCAAGAAGTCCGTAATCCATCTGCGCATGGGGGCAGGAACTTGCAGCAGGGACAGCTGGTGCTCTAGGATGGGTGGAAGGATGGTATTAAAAGCCGAACTGAAGTCAACGAACAGGATCCTGGCATAGCAGCCGGCAGTGTCCAGATGTTTAAGGGTGTAGTACAGAGCCATGTTCACGGCGTCCTCCGTGGAGCGATTGGCTCTGTACGCGAACTGCAGCGGGTCCAGCACAGGATCAGTGATTCGCTTCAGATGGGCCAGGACAAGGCGCTCCAGGACCTTCATGACCACAGACGTCAGGGCGACAGGTCTGTAGTCATTTAGGCCTGTGACCTTGGCCTTCTTGGGGACGGGAATGATGGTAGAGGCCTTGAAGCATGCGGGGACCTGACCAAGCTCCAGCGAGGTGTTAGAGATGTTGGTAAACACCGGGGCGAGCTGATCAGCGCAGTGCTTCAGAGCGGAGGGGGAGACAGAATCCGGGCCGGACGCCTTCCGGGGGTTCTGGCTCCTGAACAACAGTTTGACCTCTCTCTCTGTGACAGTGAGAGGGGGTAGGGGAGGGGGGGAGAAAGAGAAAAGTGGTTGTGGCCGGGATGGGTGGAGGTGGGGGGCAGGGGGGGAACTATCTTTCTCAAAGCGGCAGTAGAACTCATTGAGCTCGTTGGCGAGGGGAAGGTTGTCAGATGCCTGCGGGGACCTGGGCCCGTAGTTGGTGATGGTTTTAAGTCCTTTCCAGACAGAGGAGGAGTTCCCCTCAGAGACCTGCCGCTGCAGTTTCTCCGAGAAGCGGTGTTTCGCCTCCCTCACCGCTTTGGCAAACTCATATTTGGCTTGCCTAAACAGGGCCACGTCGCCGCTCCGCCTGGCCACCTCCTTCTCTGACCGCAGCCTTCTGAGATGGGCTGAGAACCAGGGCTTGTCGTTGTTGTAGATCTTCCTGTGGCGGAGGGGGACACAGACCTCCTCGCCGAGGCTGATAAATGATGTCACAGTATCTGTGTATTCATCCAGGTTGTTTCCAGCCTCAGGCCCCGCCCACTCAACAAAGTCCCGGTCACAGCCAGCATTCTCCAGCCAGGCACATAGTCTCTCACTTGCCTCGCTGGACCACACTCTGAAACTACGCACTATAGGTTTTGATATTTTCAATCTCTGCCTATAGCGAGGGATCAGAGGGATGAGATGGTGATCACCCTTGCCCAGAGCAGCACGTTGGACAGAATGGTATGCCTCACGGATGGTACAGTAGCAGTGATCTAGAATATTTCCCCCTCTAGTAGCACATGTCACTTGCTGTCTGTATTTGGGGAGAGCCCGACTCAGATGAGCCTGGTTAAAGTCCCCAAGCACCACAAAAAAACTGTCCGGGTGTTTGCGCTCCGCCCCCGACAGCTGTTCTGCGAGTGTGTCCACTGCTGCGGTGACGTCAGCGTCCGGAGGAATGTAAACACACACAAGGAGGAACGCATTAAACTCACGGGGGGAATAGAATGGACGACAGAGGATGAGAAGCGTTTCAATTGCAAGAGAGCAGTGTCTTTGCAACACTGTCACATCAGAGCACCAGCAGTCATTCACAAAGAAGATTAGACCTCCTCCACACGACTTCCCCGCCGCCTCGAAGTCTCTGTCCGAGCAAAACGCGGAAAAACCTTCCAGCAGTACAGCCCCGTCCGGGACTGACAGCGTCAGTTTCGTCTCCACAAACGCGAAGACAGCCGTGGATTTGAAGTCATTCTCCCGTGAGACAAGCAGCCGGAATTCATCCATTTTATTGGGTAACGAGTTCACGTTGCAGAGGAATATTCCTGGCAGCGGTGGATGCGAACTTCTCCGCCGTAGGCGAACCAGACAACCTCTTCGCTTCCCTCGTTGTCTCCTGGTCCAGCGTACAGCACTGGCGAAGAGCGCTGTCCCCCTCAGCAGAATATCCAGTACATCCGTGGATCGGGTGAGTAGTGTTGGTACAATGTCCAGTGGGATAGAACACCCAATGTGCAGCAGCTCTTCTCTTGTGTAGGAGGGCTCGCACGAAACGTGTGACACAAACAAACAGAACGCAACACAAGTCGTCACCATAGCAGCCCTGGGCGGCGCCATCTTAGAGTTTACATTGGAGTAAACCTTTAAAATGCTTTTTTCTCATGTTCTGCTTTTTCATGTATCTATATGTAAATGTGAATGTGTGAGTGTATGATTGTGTGTGCGTGTGTATGTAGGGTGTGAATTTTGGGGTTGTGTCTCAAGACTCCTCGAACCACCTGCATTAGAAGGTCACACTGGCTCGATGTAAACAAGCAAAGTGGGCACACTTTCAGATTGCAAAACAACTCACCCACCACTGCCTACAGAAAACCTTACTTGCGTGGCCCCGGTCTCACTGCCACCTACGACCATCGGTCTGTAGTGGGGGAGGGGCACATGGAGGTAGCTATGTCGCCTTTACGATCTGCGGCTGGTTGGATGGTGTCTACTCTGGGCCACTGTGGTCTGAGCCCTCAGCGTCCACTCCCGCAGTCCAGTGACCCTGTACAGTGTGTGCCCTTGGTTCTGGAACACAACCTTATAGTCAAATTAAAAACAACAGATATCAGTATGTGAATGAGATTGTTTTTCTCTCTAAAGTCTAAACAATTTTGGAGCACTCTTGGCTTTCCAACATGCGCTTTGTAAATAAAGATTACTTATTATCTTACTAATGATGACATTTTAAGACCAGAAACTCTCTTAATAAAAAACAAGACTCAAATCTCAAAAAACCTTCAAACTTTAAAATTTGTACTTTTGTACTGTGTGTTTAATTATCTTGAACATTTATCTCAGCATATATTCTACTAATTTAAAATAATTGCAGCATTTTTCAAATTAAGTCAATATGAATTGGAGCACATTTCAGACCAGGCTCCTGTGCTGCGGAGCAAGGTCAGGTGCATAGTCAAAACAAAAAAGTCACCGCTTGCAATGTGAATTGGGTGAATTGGGTAGAGTTCAACTCAATATAATACTTTTAAAGCTAATCCTAATTCCCTCTTTCTTTTTAGACGAAGTCTATGATCAATAATCACTTTTAACAAAGATTCTAATTTAAATGTTTGAAAAACGGCTTTTGAAACTAAAATAAAAATACATTTAAAAAGTCTCACAAACAGCTATGAAATATATCAGAGATACAATAATGGACTCAAAAAATAAGCAGCAGATTTAAAAAGAAAAGCAAAGCTTTTGTGTACTAATCTTTGGATTTCAAAAAACATATAATATTCAAAACTTCTGTTTACTAAATGGTGTTTAAAACGTTTAACTGTGTCATAACACAATGTTCAATGGCAAATTTCGCTAATTTAACGGAATAACAACTATGAAAAGCCAAAATCCCAAACGCAGGTTTGTTTTGATTCAGAGCCGGAGTAGCAAAGGAGGGGGCCGTTTCCCCTGACAACGGCAGCAAGATAGAGATGTGCACACACACAGGCAGAAAGTTGTGTTTTAGCAAAAATGCAAAAACAGAAGAAGAACTTTCAAGATTACTTTTTTAAGCGAATATAACTCATGTTGTAGTTTATACTTTTGTCATCCAAGTCTAGAAGTGATCACTTTCCACACTTGTAAAAAAGGCACTCTTGTCTTTAACGTTTACGCTTCTATTTTATCGAGGTAGCAAACTAGTTTAAACTCAAAATCTCTTTCTAAAAAACAACAACAACTGTTGGATACAATCCTCTCATAGCTCAACTGTAGATAAAACTCTGCATTCTCCGGTGAACTCTGTTCACGCCGAAAACAAACTAAAAACAAAAACTCCCTTTTTCTGTATGTAATTTAAACCGTGATCACTGAAATATTGTTGCTTCTTTACTTTTGTCATTTATCAGCCTGAAATTTGTCAATTTCAAAGCTTTTGCAACAAAGGCCTCTTTAACACATTTCCCTTTTTATTGCTTTTATTATTACACCATGGTTTCACTTAGGATCCTTCACTTTTATGGCCTTTACACTTATGGATCCTATA
Source organism: Knipowitschia caucasica (assembly GCA_964034765.1). Classification (NCBI taxonomy): domain Eukaryota; kingdom Metazoa; phylum Chordata; class Actinopteri; order Gobiiformes; family Gobiidae; genus Knipowitschia; species Knipowitschia caucasica. The sequence goes on from OZ035832.1 coordinate 31,895,096, forward strand.
CACTTTATGGCCAACACTTTATGGATCCTATACACTTTATGGCCTTTACACTTATGGATCCTATACACTTTATGGCCTTTACACTTATGGATCCTCACTTATGGCCGATACACTTTATGGATCCTCATTATGGGCAATACACTTTATGGATCCTCACTTATCCAGGTAGCGAACCTGTTTTTAATCTAATCTGATCTATAGATATATGACATTTGGTGGACCTCAAAACAGACCATAATTTAGTTCACTCAATTAGCAGACTTTGAATAAACAGGTGTCCGCTCTTACCTTTTGTCGAACAGGGCGCCAGGCACAGTCAGAAGTCCACCAAATATCAGCTTATCCACGTCCAACCAGGTCTCCAGATCATGAACCAGCGCTCACTAGTACCGGGAACTAGTTTCCATCGGCAGAGACCAATCACCCGTCAGAAATCCCCGGAAACAGGACACAAAAAAAATATAGTGAGAGAGCGAAAAAGAGTCCCGGAGCCGGTCGCCTCTCCAGCCTGCTGGACCGCTCCCAGGCCCCCGATACTCTCAGCTCTCCCACGCCGAGAAAAAGAAAACAAGGGAAACTCCCTCAAAACAATCCAGAGAATGGCACACACTGAGCTGCACATCCTCCACCAAATCTGTCAGGGATGAAGCAGACAGAGACGGATCGTGGTGCGCCAAACTCTGGAAGTTTATTTAAGTTTCTCTCAAGTTCCAGTGGTTTCCTTTGCTTCTTTCTCTCAGACAGAATGGAGTCAGTACACAGTTTATATAGTCATTGTCACGTCACACATGGAAAGACGTACGTGTCACACAGAGACAGTCACATCATAGTCAAAATAATCAGAGTCCTTGTAAAGTCCTGCACGTAGGCCATATTGCTATCTAATACTAACAATATTGAAATGGAAGGAGTATCAGACCACTGCAAATCTACCAAGACCCGGCCGTCCCTCCAAACTTTCATCTGAAACAAGGAGAAGACTGATCAGAGATGCAGACAAGAGGCCCATGATCACTCTGGATGAACTGCAGATAACTACAGCTGAGGTGGGAGAGTCTGTCCATAGGACAACAATCAGTCGTGCACTGCACAAATCTGGCCTTTATGGAAGAGTGGCAAGAAGAAAGCCATTTCTCAAAGATATCCATAAAAAGTCTCGTTTAAAGTTTGCCACAAGCCACCTGGGAGACACACCAAACATGTGGAAGAAGGTGCTCTGGTCAGATGAAACCAAAATCGAACTTTTTGGCCACAATACAAAACGATATGTGGTGGTGAACACACCATCCCCACTGTCAAAACATGGTGGTGGCAGCATCATGGTTTGGGCCTGCTTTTCTTCAGCAGGGACAGGGAAGATGGGTAAAATTGATGGGAAGATGGATGGAGCCAAATACAGGACCATTCTGGAAGAAAACCTGTTGGAGTCTGCAAAAGACCTGAGACTGGGACGGAGATTTATCTTCCAACAGGACAATGATCCAAAACATAAAGCCAAATCTACAATGGAATGGTTCACAAATAGACGTATCCAGGTGTTGGAATGGCCAAGTCAAAGTCCAGACCTGAATCCAATCGAGAATCTGTGGAAAGAGCCGAAGACTGCTGTTCACAAACGCTCTCCATCCAACCTCACTGAGCTCGAGCTGTTTTGCAAGGAAGAATGAGCAAGAATTCCAGTCTCTCGATGTGCAAAACTGATAGAGACATACCCCAAGCGACTTGCAGCTGTAATTGCAGCAAAAGACGGCGCTACAAAGTATTAGCGCAAGGGGGCCGAATAATATTGCACGCCCCACTTTTCAGTTTTTTATTTGTTAAAAAAGTTTAAATTATCCAATAAATTTCGTTCCACTTCACGATTGTGTCCCACTTGTTGTTGATTCTTGACAAAAAAATTAAAATTTTATATCTTTATGTTTGAAGCCTGAAATGTGGCGAAATGTTGAAAGGTTCAAGGGGGCCGAATACTTTCGCAAGGCACTGTATGTACATACATACCTGTTCATGTGTGTATGTACATACATTCCTGTAAATGTGTGTGTATGTACAGACATACCTGTACATGTGTGTATGTACAGACATACCTGCACACGTACTGTATGTACAGACATACCCGAACATGTATGTAAAATAAGGCAAGAGCCATCACATTTAAAAATGTTGTTTGTTCTTTTTATGACATATATAAAATAAAACATTCCATATATAAAAATAATGTTATATCCATCTGTAGGTCGTGTTAGTAACAAACAAACGCAGTCAAACTGGTTCATGAGAGTTTAGTGTTTGAAGAGCTCTGTTTGAGACAAAAGCCTTTCATTAAACATTCAGTGTTTTGTGTCTCCTTTGATCGTATTGATCTGAGCGGGAGGACATCTGTTGTGATCTGAGCGGATGTAGCGTGACCAGCTGGTCCTCTATGGCCACAGCCACGCGTGTGCAGGAGCCAGGGGCGTGGGAACCATGTGGAACCATGTGGGACCATGTGGGAACAGAGCATCTGAACCGGATCCCCTGCTTGTAGTTCATTTACTAAATACACTCAATTCACAGATAATACAATTCTGTTTTTATCATTAGTATGTGCGACCCCTGTTGGCAGTCACTGGAATTGCATCGCATGTAACTAAACGTGCATCATGTAAACCACCGCCTTTTGCTGGCGACATTTCCATATCAGTAATACTCACACACACACACACACACACACACGCACGCACGTACGCCAGCGCACATACACACACACACACACTCACAAGCATTTATATTTTTACTGAACTAACTTGATGCAACACTTTTAGATAGATAAAAAAAACAATTGGAATCATTAGTAAATTAAAAGTACAAGCTTTTGTTCTTGAGTCATTTTCATCCATCCATTTTCTTCCCCTTAATCCATTTCTGGGTCCGGGGGTGGCAGTCAGAGCTGCACCCAGTACACAGAGAACAAGCCCCTCACTGATCGCAGGTGCTGAGTCCACAGGAGCTGAAATCTTTCAGTGGGGGCTTCAGGCAAAGTGGGGTTAAGTGTCTTGCCCAAGGACACAACGACAGCAGTCATCAGTAGGAGTCCTGAAGTAGGTCTTGTGGTGGGCTCGCACCCACAACCTTCAGGCCAAAAGGCCAATGCTCTTCCAACTGAGCCACTGTCGCATCCTACTTATGTTTTTTTTTTTTTTTTTAGTTTAGTTTATTTCAAAGGGGGACAATGCAATTTAATAAAACACATGATAAAACATGAGTTAAAAAAGCCAGAATTAGCCAAGGAGGCTATTTTTCATCTGTAGTCCCCTGGCTGTGATGTTAAAAAGATATTAAAATACATTAACATGACAAAATTACAAGACAGAGATAACATCATTCAAGACTAACATTGTGTTCACACATTCAAAAATATACTATTTACAAGACTGCATAAGCATATCATACATCAGTTAATGTGGGCAGGTGTATGTGTTTACCATCCATTGTTTTAGGTGCTGTGTAAAAGCCCTGTATGTGCTCTGCTGTCTAACAGTCTGTGGTAGTGAGTTCCACTCTCTGGTGCCTCTAACGGACCAGGCAGACTGACTGAAGGTGCTCTTACGCAGAGGGATCACACGGTCGCCTCTCACGGAGCCTCTAGTGAGCCGCTCACTACTGTTCCTTTGACTTATCAGACCTGCAAGTGGAGTGGGAGCCAAATTATGAGTTGCTTTATATATTAAGCATAGGTCAAGTTAAGCTTTTAAAACACATTATATTGGTGCAGAAATCCATACTCACAGGGAATATGACAATACAATTATCTGAACTTAGAAGCATGGTTAACCACTTCCAACCTGTAAAAGATTTATAGATGAATAGATATTCTACAAGGGCAAATTCAAGTTCAAATCTCCTAACTACAGTCACTTTATGTGTACGGAGTAGAATGTACAGTACGTATATTAGGGTTTATACGAGGGAATAATTACACTGAACATAAATTATACTTATATACCACCTTTGTAGGCTATATGCCTAGTAGTAGCTCATGGCACAACTCTTCAGGAAGGCCTACTGCTGATGTGTACCATCTCCCTTTAATGCTTTAGACAAAATCTTTTATCATGTTTTGATTGTGTTTGCCTATATAAAGTGCGTTATGTAGAAAATACATTTTTATTATTATTAAAAGGAGGGAGAAAAATCCCCAAAAAATGTGGCATATGGTTTTCAAACTGTGTCTTTATCCCGCTAAAGAAAAATGAAAATGTACATTTAGCTTCAAAGACCAAACAGGTTGAGTTGCTACGCCCCCTAGTGGCCACGAGACAGCACTTGTTGCAGTTATCGATTCTGTCCAGAAGTGTCGCTGTTCTCCGCTGCTGTGGTTGCACGGAGCCTGAAAGCCCAGTTCTCAGCTCTGTTCTGTTGCTCAAACAACTACGAAACTGGGGCCGTGCAATTCACGAACCACGGAACCAGGGGCCAAGCAGTTCGGACATCCACGCCATCCGGGTTAAAAGGACTTCTCAGCACCCTATCCTCCGTGCCAAGAGCAGCAGCTGAAAGCGTCATATTAAAGGTTCCATTATTGTCTTAAATTTCATGCTGCGAATGGATTTGGTGTTATAAAGCAGAAATATATACAGTGTTTGCAGAGATAGACTCATGAAGGGTTGGATTTCCTGTGTAAATAATCTGTTAAAGTTCACGGTAAAGCGTGTGTTTGTGCCTGGCTGTGATTCACCCAACTCGGGCATGGGCTGTCTGCACTCTGCCACTTCTCCCCAGGCCTGGGGACGCTAGCAGGCTAACATGCTAACATGCTAACATGCTAACATGCTAACATGCTAACATGCTAACATGCTAACTAGCTCGTGCCACCCACATTATCACTGTAAATAACGAACACGAGCAAAGCAGGACTTTATCTATACTCTTTTTAATGCACTGTGGCTATTTATGATGGTAATCCCGTGTGATTTTAATGTGTTCAATGACTTGGGTGATTTTATTCTCTGTTTTAATTTACTTGCGATCTTAATGTTTGTTTTTAATCGTGTTTTTATGTCTATTTAAATTTTCTATTTTAATGTTTATGATTTATGCCTGATGGGATTTGGGTTGTGAGTTGTGTAGCTTTGTGTTGCCTTGTGTAGGAAACTCGCTCTTTACAAATAAAAGTTGATAGATTGATTTTAAGATACACAAACGTATGAGTTGCCTTTGTAGAAATACCTTTTTCAACCTGTGCTAAAAACGGATTCTATGCTATTTTGTCTTTTTGCTGTGAGTGCACAAACTAAAGAGAGACTATTATATATTATTTGGATTTGAAACCTCAGGCCGTGTTTTCTCTCCAAACGCGTTTATTTCTCTAAATCGCTATCTTTTTTGTAATTATAGGGACTTACAATGTGACCAAGCTGAAGAATAGTTGTCATTGTTTTAGTATTGCGCAAAGTTGGCAGGCTTCACACCATCACAAAGGGGCGGGGTGCTCTCTGTGGGAGGTGTGGTGTTTGGGGACCTGGCTCTTTAATAATCGGTTACTATAGAATCTATAGATATTTATTGGTTTTGTTCAAAAGAGCATTAAAAAGCATAAAAAACGATATCATTGCTGCGTTCATTTATTTCCTCACCTGTGTCGTCTCGTCAGAGGGGGCCACCCACTCTCAGCCAATCAGCGCTCAGCGTCACAGTGACTCATAGGCTCATTCAAGTATGCAAAAGATACAAATGTTTTCTAAGATAAGATAAAGGTAGCATGTTAGGGTCAGATTGTGCTTTTGTTTTTTACATGAAAATTCTCTGTTGGGACAAACAAAATTTGTTGTCATCTCTTCTTTCATTTTATTCACATTTATTCTGCTTCCATTGGATCAATGGCTCTTATGTGTTTGTTAATATTTTTATTGCATTCCCTGAGTTCTGTTTGATTCTCTGATTTGTGGGGGAATCAACAACTTTCAGTTTAATTCCTCAGACGACTGCTGCTGTGATATAGGGCTATACATGATAAATACATTGAATGTTTATTTAAAAAAAGGTTTAAAAAAGCTAGCTTTAAAATATAAACCTGTTGTGTTTCTGAGCTTATGGTCTTGTCCTGTTTAAAGGTCCCATATCACCCTGTTTGACTTTTCTCTGGTTTATTGCCAAAATGGGATCGACTTTGTTCACAGGGATCTGCCTCGAATGCCAGAGTCTGAAATCTATGAGAACAGTGATGCTAACTCAGTGATGCTAACTCTCTGTGCGTCACCGTGAACTAAATCATCAGGGTCTGGATCCAGGACATCGGGCTCTATGTGACGGATCATAGTTGGAAAATGTTTATTCTCAGGTCTGAAACGACTTAACAGCAAAAGTTAGGTTTTGTTTACCTCGAACTTGGCGTGATGCTACGTCACTACGCTGGGCGGGTGAGGGAGGGGGGCGGGTGAGGGAGGGGGGCGGGGCAGAGGAGCACAGATCAAAGTACGAGGCGACATCACCTCTATGCACAAAATGGCTGTAATTTGAAAAGTTTTGAGTGTTTTTTGGTGTATCACCCAAATTGTTATCACTCATGTGCTGAGGACTGTAAAAACTGAAGAAAATGAAATATGGAACCTTTAAAAATTACTCTAATATAATAATTCTAACCCATGTACAGCTGTTAAATCCTATCTTCTTGTAGGGGATTTTTTAATTGAATAAAGTTATACAATACTATGGAGCTGCCCCCTGACCCCACAGCCCATCATGATTGAGTGGAATATTTGTGAGATATTTTGACATATTCCCCTCATCATTTACTAACTGTTGAACCAGGCCAATAGAGACTGTTTATTGTTCCAGCCCTGTCCTGTATCTGGTCTGAAGTGTGCCATCTGTGATTGTCTCCTGTGCGTCAGAGCGAGCGCTCGTGCTGCCTGCTGCTGAAATTAACAAGCATTAGCCGCTGTGAAAAGACGGATTTAGCCACCTGGCCGTGCTCTGTCTGACCCTTCCACACTTTTTACACCTCTACACCTGAAGGATTTCATGTTTTACTGTTGCAATAATTGAGGCATAAACGCCACATTCACATCAATATTAGAACATTTAATTGTTTAGCACTCGTTTGGGAGGCGACAGTGGCTCAGATGGCAGAGCATTGGCCTTTTAGCCTGAAGGTCGTGGGTTCAAGCCCACCATAAGACCTACTCCACGACTCCCACTGATGACGGATGTCCTTGTGTCCTTGGGCAAGACGCTTAACCCCACTTTGCCTGTAGCCCCCACTGAAAGATCTCAACTCCTGTGGACTCAGCACTTGCAGGAGGATCAGTGAGGGCATGGTGCACTGTGTACTGGGTGCAGCTCTGACTGCCACCCCCCTGACCCAGAAATGGATTAAGGGGAAGAAGATGGATGGATGGTCTGGGGGAGACTTGGGAGATCCTCCTCTCACATATGGAGACTTTACCTGCTTGTACAGAGTTGAGTTTTTACTATTTTATATAAGTCTCATACAAATACATATTAAGTATGGACCAGGTGAATTCATTTTGTATTATCAGTACATAACCATTTACAAAGCTTAAATTCAAAATGGAGTTTTTTGTGGCTTACTTTTCATAGTTTTATTGGCATTTTCAGATTTCTTTTTTTAAACAGGCTTGATACTTATGCTTTATACTGTTAGCATTTTCATAATACCCTGATGGGTATTGATTCTTATCTCATTCATTTGTATCACATTTTCAAGCCCATTATTTTGCATCGCCCTAAATCACTACAGTAGTTCTCTGAGGTCTTTGCAAAGTTGTTGATTGGCCAACACAGATCAGAGAATCAAACAGTTCAAACACAGTAAGGAACGATAAACAACGAGAGCCATTGGTGTGTAGGGGACGGATTCAGGCTGTAGAACGAGGACCGAGACCACAAGATTCAGGCTGTAGAACGAGGACCGAGACCACGAGATTCAAGCTGTAGAACGAGGACCGAGACCACGAGATTCAGGCTGTAGAACGAGGACCGAGACCACGAGATTCAGGCTGTAGAACGAGGACCGAGACCACGAGATTCAGGCTGTAGAACGAAGACCGAGACCACGAGATTCAGGCTGTAGAACGAGGACAAGACCACGAGATTCAGGCTGTAGAACGAGGACCGAGACCACGAGATTCAGGCTGTAGCTTCAACTAACATTCTTAAATTTATGTGAGATAACATTCTGTACTAATGTGTTTTGAGTATTTCTCATGACTTAAGTCCCAATACGTTACCACCTTAGCAACAGTCAACATTAGCGCTCATAAATAATGTTTTGTTTTTATCAGTGCGTCTGCCGCCCAGACACGTTGAACCTTTGGGGAGAGTCCTTTAAAACCGTCTCCAATTTCACTTTGACCAAACCTGGAGCTCAAACAAAAGAACCATCTCTGCATTCTGACAATACTGGTCCAACAGTGAGAAAAGCAGAGGCCAGTCACGTCTGCGAGGCCCAGTCACGTCTGCGAGGCCCAGTCACGTCTGCGAGGCCCAGTCACGTCTGCGAGGCCCAGTCACGTCTGCGAGGCCCAGAATCTCTGGACAAACTTTGCTCCCACTTTGGCCCCTGTGCCTTTCCCGGCGCTGGGTGTGGCGTGTGGTGCTGGAGATAACGGCCTTTGTTGAGTAATGGTGAGAGAGATAGGCTTGTGTCATAACAGGAGCACGGCCTCCTCCAGTGTTATGCTCCCGAGATTAAAGGTTTTCCTCAACTGCTCTGCTCTCGCTTTGACCGCCTCCTGTCAGATATTAGATTAGGACGGCGAGATGTGCAGGGTTGATAGTTAATCAGGGATTGAAAATATCAATGATTCAAGATTTTTTTTTTTGCAGTGTTGTTAGCAGTAGAAGTATTAGTGACACTTGTGTGTGACAATATATTTTGAATGAATCTATTTAAATCATTGTTTACATTCATCATTCATGGTATTTGTATTTGAAGTCATAATATAAATACTGCCTTTGCAAACCTCAACATATATTTATTCATCTTTAAAACATGCAGAGGTTATAGATCAGGGAGATGCAGATGTGTATGATCAGTAAATGTTCTGAAACGCAAATAATTCTCAATGTTTAGGGACTGTGTAAATTTTACAGTTATAAATCCAGTGAATAAAACTTGAAATACAGCAGAAAAGGTTAATGCTAAAGACCAAATGCTAACGAAACAGCTTGTTGCTATGGTGTGTGTGTTGAACAGGTGCACATAAGATTTCTCATTTTTATTATTTAAAAAAAAAGTTTAAAGTTTAAGAAAGCCAGAGTAAAGGCCACGATGAGAACAAACCAAATAGAGCCAGAGTTTCTTTCACAAGATGCCTAATAATAATAAGGACAGAGGTTTGTAATTTTTATCATAGGTACACTTCAACTGTGAGAGACAGAATGTGAAAAAAAATCCAGGAATTCACATTGTAGGATTTTTAAAGAATTTATTTGTAAATTATGGTGGAAAATAAGTATTTGGTCACTTCAAACAAGGAAGATCTCTGGCTCTCACAGACCTGTAACTTCTTCTTTAAAGTGCATATGACAGATTAGGGTACCAATGTCACTTAAATGTCGATAACACAATCATATTTATTATTAAGGTTGAAATGTATATAAAATATAAGTAATATTAACAGTTTATTGCATTTTATGTGAAAATATTTACTTCCGCATTCCAACCCGGTTCCGAGCCCTACGTCACGTAAGGTACACAACACATTGCTGTATATTGTATACAGTATAACAATGGAGCGCGATGCATCACAACTGTTGTATGATGGACCTATTCCATACAATTTTGAGCCTGTTGTGATAGATCACAGAGAACGTGAACGCCCGAGAGTGAGGAATGATGGCCATAGAAGGGAAATTGAGCTTTGGTGTCAAGAAAATGAATGGCGAACAGGCCAATCATCTTGGTAAGCTAGGCAGCGACAGCCACGCAAAATTCTAAATTCTGTATAAAACGTAGCCTAACTTTATTACTTAAAACCATATATTGTTTAAATAGGGCATTGTCCATTCATGAATGCGCTCTTAAGATGTCTCACCCACGGAATTGAGCGCATGGTTTAGTTCTATCAGCGGCACGGTGGCTGAGTGGATAGCACTCTCGCCTCTCAGCAAGAAGGTCCTGGGTTCAAATCCCGGTTGGACCAGGGCCTTTCTGAGTGGAGTTTGCATGTTCTCCCCGTGTCTGCGTAGGTTTCCTCCGGGTGCTCCGGTTTCCCCTACCACTAAAAATATGTACAATAGGTCTGGCATGTGCCTCCTGTACTGGCACCCCCACTCCAAAAAATAACAATTGTAAACGGCTTTGAGACTCCGATGTGCAGTGAAAAGGCGGTATATAAATAAAGATTACTTACTTACTACTTACTATTGGTTAAGTCGTACTCCCCATTTGCGCATATCACATGATTATTATACAGTCGTTTATAAAATTATGCTGCCCTCCAGTGGCAACTAGCACTACCTTTAATTTATATAATTTGATTATTTCTCAAAGGTGCTTGTGTGGGAAATGTCAATTCATGCCAACAGCTGAGGAAAGCATGTGCTGCAGGGAGGTTGATGCCTATTGGACCTTGGTGGAAAAGATAAACCCACCACAACCAAATATTACCTGTCTGACAGAACATCCAGGGTTTGAAGCTTGCTGTCTGAATCCTTATGTGCTTCAGATAGCTTACCTCAACTTCAGGCAGGAGTTTGGCCCTCTTGTTGCTACCCAGCATGAGTAGGTTCTCTTTTTCATCACATTTCTATCATGGTGGATGTCTGTGTTGACATGCAAATGTAACTCTGCAGGCAGTATCGCTACACAGCTTACAGGCAGGTGGTGCGCTGGGCATATGGCATCCTGGGCAGGCACATAAGAAAGCCCATACCATCATGCATTGTTTCCATAATAAGGAATTCCTTTCCAGAACAAGGGCAGTACAAAGGCTTTCAGTGGCCCAACTTACCAAATTATGAATAAAAAGGTAAATCTATGCTGTAGAAGTGTTTTTTGTATACAAAAACATTTAGAATATACACAATACAAAAAGTAACAATAATAACACATGCAAAGATATGACTAACAAAGTATGAACTTGCTTTGTCAATATTTACAATTATGTAGGAATATTGTACTATTAAAATCCAAAGTATTGGAGTTCACATTACAACTTACAAAACACTCATAACACTTAACAAGTAATTTGATATTAATATTACAATTAACCTGTGCATTTTCAAACCAGAAAAAAAAGAAAAACATGCCGAATATTTCTCACTCTTACTAACATTTCAATGGGCAAGTTCTCTAATAAGATGAAGACTGTAAGTGGTCTTATTCATTCACACTTTCTGACATGGTCGCTGTGTCTGACTATTGTGGTGAAGAGGGAGCAGTGTCTGCAGTCAGAGCTCTGGATTTCCCGCTCAGTGGTGGAAATTAGCAATTAGTATTCACTGGGAAGAAAATCTAGAATGAAGCGCTTTATATTGTCTGACTGCCTCCTCCTTTGGAACTTTCTGAAATGATGCTGTAAGAGGCTGCGGCGCGGAGGATGCCAGGAGAGCACTGCTTTGTCTCAACTCCTCCGGAGTGCTGCTGTAGGTTCGATGCAGAAGCTCCATAAGATCAAACGCATATTCTAATGGATACAGACATAAATTAGATGCATATACCAACAGTACAATCCATTTTATTCTTAGTTACGCTTGATGCAAACCATATGACGGAGTCTCCTTCATTGGACGGACCACTGCAGTACCCTTCATAAACCGTGGGTACCGTACTTGATGGCGGACCTCACCGTCAGATCGCAGAACTTCTCTGTTGCTGTTATGGTTGAAGTGAAGGGCAGCAAGAAGAAGCCTAATGGGAATTGGCAAAATTGTTGTTATAAAATAGGACAGTAAAACAGCAGTTTAAAAAATTTGCCAATATTTACCTGCTATACATGCCCAGGAAGGAGAACCCAGTGTGTTTCGGTGCAAAGTGGAGAATGAGCGCATGGAACGCCTCAAGTGAATAGGTCTGATGTGAGGGCGACAGTTGTCGCACATCTTTAACAAACATCGGCCGCATCGCCATGCTCTCCAGCTTTATGGATACCAGGGATCCTGTGATCAATTTATTTTGTCAGTGCAAGTTCAAACAAAATTGTATGCTTTCCTAGAATAATATATGGCGGCAGGCAGGCTAACACTCAGGCTTCACAGCATCTTTCTGTGGGGACTTTCTCCACGCGAGGGATGGTTAGCACACATGTTCACTTTTGTAATATTAACAACAACAATAATAATAAATCACCTGGTTCCAGCCACTGCTTCTCTCTGGTTTCTCCTTCCAGAGGAGGATGAGCACAGACTGGAAACCAGGGGCTCTTGTGAGTGTGGATGTCCTGGACATGGTTCACCAAACTAGTCCACTTTGCCTCCAACACTTCAGGATTGCCATCAGGTGTGGATGCAGCAGTCCAGTAAAGATGGTTAATAACTGCAGCTTTCCAGAGGGCGAGATCCTCACAGTGTTGCTCTTTAGAGGCAGCATCCAAAGCCTTCTTTAAACCTGAAAAACCAGAACATGAATTATAAAAGCAAAAATATTTCAGACGGTCCCAAGACAATTTATAATTAGATCATTATTACCACCATCTGTGATTGGGAGAATTTGTCCATTTGCTTATGACACAACTCCGGTTATGGGTGGATTTGGATTTGAAGTTTTTAGGAAACATGAACTATGGGCCAATCAACAATCCATTTTTGAGGTGAAACTAACTTTGTTTGTGCCATAACTCACCAAATGGCGGAGGTATAAGAGTGCTTTCATAGTTACCTTTACTAACATGCCAAATATCGAAGAAATGTTTTGTGCCTTCTGGACATAGCTTCTCACGCACCCACTTGGCCACCTTTTGAGTAACAAAAGTCTTTGACATAAATGACTGTGACTGAAGATATTATTAAAAGTTATCCACATTCATTTACCTGGCGATTTCGATCAGTCACAAGCGTAGAGACACTAATTTTCTCCTTAGAAAGAAGGTTGATGGTCCGCTTTAGTCCCTCCAATTCACACCAATTACTATTGGGTACTTCCGAGCTCTTTGAGAGGCACACAAAACAGGATTATTCTCATCCCAAACTTTGTGTACAAGGCACGACTAACTATGAACCTTTTAAATACAGAATTCCTTATGCCTTATACATGATGGTATTTAATATTAAATTCTATATTGACATTAATAACTAATCATGGCTGGTTTGAAAATGTATGTAATGCATTCATATTTTTCCATCTCCACCTCTGCAGATAGTTTTGGCTTGGTCAACACATGGGTTTACTTATGGTGCATGTTATTGTGTGGTAGTAGAAACCGTGCCCGGAGAAAATCCACCCAGACACGTAGATAATCATGTGATCACCGTGCAGATAGGCCATATTGAAATTGAAACATGTGACTCAGCCACAGTATTGCCATACCTGAACAAGTTGAAGGTCCAAAACTTTGTTTATCCTCTCCTCAATTACGGTGTATGTTCCAAATTTAGCACAATGCCCCGGTGAATCAGATCTGTTCAAATGTTTGTTTGTTTATACATTGTTATAATTATTCACACCGTATGAGAGTTATTCATCTTCAACTCACCTGCAGTCGCCAGCAAGAATAAGCCCTCCCTCTTTGGCCTTCAGTTGGTTCAGAATTTGTGCTTGTTTGTTCTTCCACGTTCCAATGATGGTGGGGATCGTGTATAGTTGCTGGTGTCGAAAGAATGTCCTAACACTTATACATTGCACTCCAAGCAGGCCAAGCATCCTCAAAGCCTGTGTTGGCATGCACCCTGAAAAGTGGATAGCCCCACTAAGCATCAAGTTGCACAAAGGCATATATTTGTGCATCTTTGGTTGGTTCTGCCATTCCGTTCAAAACCACAAGCAGAGCAAATCTGTAAGAAAATTAATTCATTAAGTTATACAATAAAAACAGCCAACAGTGAGAACAGAGTTACTCATGGTAAAGACAATCTTGCCTGTTCCACTTTAATAAAGGTTCCCTGTTGGTGTTTTACTTTTCGCTGGGTTTCCTCAGAACATTGTGGACAAACGGCAAACAAGGACAGCAATTGTGATTCACAAACTATAAATTTGTCTGCAAATCTATTGAAAAGTAAAGTTAATACATTTACTTCCCCATTAGAACAGTCCAATTATACAACAATGATCACTTACTTTGTATTTCTCTGTTCTTCGTCCTGTGCCTCTTCCTCCGATGTATCAGTGTCCATTTCCTCCTCCTCAATGCTCCAAGAGCTGTCCCACTGATGACTATCAAAATCAAAGGAGGACTGCTCATCCTCCTCATCATTCTTCACAGGTGTAGAGGTCACATGATTGATGGCCGTTGTAGTGGAATGAATATCCTCTTCAGTTTGAGTGCCAATACTTATCAATGTAGGCTTCACCTGGACACCTTGAACATAAGGGAAAACTTTCTGAATCAGGGGGGGAAAAATGTTTTCCATTTTATATTATAATTAAGTTCTACAAAGTGAGTGTGACATGTGTTAGTAACTTTTAGATACTATTTCAATCTATGTTGGGAAACAAACATAACCGGATGAACGATAAGGAAGTCTTATGTTGCACTGTAGAGCCTGATCGATAGTTCTTGGCAAAGAATCAGTGGTAAAGTCTTCATTGGGTTCATTCATGATTTCTTTTGTAAGAGCTTCATCATCTTCACTCAAAATCTGAAACGCACAAAAACATTTACTACACATCATCTGTCAGCAGCTTGTATGAAGCTAAACAAGCTTCGAAAAATTGTAATTTCCAACAAATTTCCTTATATGAGCAAAACAGGACAAATACTAAACCGCAAACTTGGTTATAATTGAATGTTGCGTTATGCTGCTCATTTGTAAAAGTTTAGACAATTTTCTTGGTTCAAAAATGTCACAATTCAACTTGTAAATTACTGAAATGGGAACAGCACTCCCAGTTAGAAATTGGGAAATACCAGCTGACAAATTAGTCCCACCACTTCAGTAACTTACGAGTTCAACTGTGACGTTTTTAAACACAATGGATTTTAAATGACTAACACAGATACAAATAGAAAATTATGGTTTAGTATTGGAAATTTTGTTTACACAAGTTAATTTGTTGAAACGTGTTACAAACATGCAGTACATTCATTCACATAATGCTAGCTTATGCTATATGCTTGCTAGTTGAACTCGAGTAGCTAACATATGTATCCAACACAATAGCGCTTATGTAGCTAATACATTTAAATAGAAACAACGGTAACTGTTACTTACTGAAAATAACCAGCGTTTTGTTGAAGCTGATGAAGATCTTTCTGTACCAGCACCTACATTACCCGCGTTAGCACTAGCACCCCCGCTAGCACCCCCGCTAGCACCCCCGCTAGCAGCCGCACTAGCAGCAGACAAAGATAAAGACACTGGGCACGGCTCCTTCAGTCAGCCTCACATTGTTTCGACTTTTGAAGCCCATCTCCATTTCCATCAGATCTCCACTTAGATAGTCCTCTTTCTTGAAATGGGCTTCACAGATGACAGAGCTCATGGTCACAGAGGCCGCGGTAAAGTCCTTCCTCTTCGTCTGTACAAAATTCACCCAGGCACGGAAAAGAGAAGACTTTTTTTTTCCTTTGGGAAAATAATGTACCCTGAATCCGGAGGATGAAGAATTCGTGCACCCTCCACACACACAATAGTTAACCATATTCACTAAAATAAACGACAAATTGACAGAAAATCCGATACCAGCTACTAGGGGTGATAGCAATAACTAGAGTGAGGCAAGTTCAAACTCCCTTACGCTACGTCACGTGACTAAGGATTTTGCGGAAGTGTCACAAATAGATGTCTATTTGAGGTATTTTACAAACGAATTGTGTAATTTATTATTTAATGAGAACTTTTATCATTTTCATGGGGATGAAGGAATTATATGAGAGGGAAATCAAATGATTTATTGTATCTGTCATATGCACTTTAAGGAGCTCTTCTGTCCTCCACTCGTTACCTGTATTAATGGCACCTGTTTGAACTCGTTATCTGTATAAAAGACACCTGTCCACAGCCTCAAACAGTCAGACTCCAAACTCCACTATGGCCAAGACCAAAGAGCTGTCGAATGACACCAGGAAAATAATTGTAGACCTGCACCAGACTGGGAAGAGTGAATCTACAATAGGCAAGCAGCTTGGTGTGAACAAATAAACCGTGGGAGCAATTATTAGAAAATGGAAGACCACTGCTAATCTCCCTCGATCTGGGGCTCCACGCAAGATCTCATCCCGTGGGGTCAAAATGATCATGAGAACGGTGATCAAAAATCCCATAACCACACGGGGGGACCTGGTGAATGACCTGCAGAGAGCTGGGATCAAAGTAACAAAGGTCACCATCAGTAACACACTACAACGACAGGGAATCAAATCCTGCAGTGCCAGACGTGTCCCCCTGCTGAAGCCAGTGCATGTCCAGGCCCGTCTGAAGTTTGCCAGAGAGCACATGGATGATACAGCAGGGGATAGGGAGAATGTCATGTGGTCAGATGAAACCAAAGTAGAACTGTTTGGTATAAACTCAACTCGTCGTGTTTGGAGGAAGAAGAATACTACTCCCAAGAACACCATACCTACTGTGAAGCATGGGGGTGGAAACGTCATGCTTTGGGGTTGTTTTTCTGCTAAGGGGATAGGACGACTGATCCGTGTTAAGGAGAGAATGAATGGGGCCATGTATCGTGAGATTTTGAGCCAAAACCTTCCATCAGTGAGAGCTTTGAAGATGAAACGTGGCTGGATCTTCCAGCATGACAATGATCCCAAACACACCGCCCCGGCAACGAAGGAGTGACTCCGTAAGAAGCATTTGAAAGTCCTGGAGTGGCCTAGCCAGTCACCAGACCTCAGCCCCATTGAAAATCTGTGGAGGGAGTAGATAGCTCGGCGATAGCCCCGAAACACTGCTCTCGAGAAGATCTGCATGGAGGAATGGGTCAAAATACCAGCTACTGTGTGTGCAAACCTGGTAAAGACCTATAGTAATCGTTTGACCTCTGTTATTGCCAACAAAGGTTATATTACAAAGTATTGAGTTGAATTTTTGTTATTGACCAAAAACTTAATTTCCACCATAATCTACAAATAAATTCTTTAAAAATCCTACAATGTGAATTCCTGGATTATTTTTCACTTTCTGTCTCTCACAGTTGAAGTGTACCTATGATGAAAATGACAGACCTCTGTCATTATTTTAAGTGGGAGAACTTGCACAATTGGTGGCTGAATAAATACTTTTTTGCCCCACTGTACGTGTAGGTCTGTGTGAACATGATCACATACGTGTAGGTCTCTGTGAACGTGATCACATACGTGTAGGTCTCTGTGAATGTGATCACATACGTGTAGGTCTCTGTGAATGTGATCACATACGTGTAGGTCTGTGTGAACGTGATCACATACGTGTAGGTCATAAATGTGACGCTGGATGAAACGTTAATGTTTTATTCCTATTGTAAAACATGATGCATTTATGAGATCGCCGTAATCAGACCACGTTGTTTTTACATTTGTCGGATGTCTCTGACTCGTCGGCTTTAGTTTAAAGGTTGATTAAAAATGAACACATGAAAACATTAGATTCAGTTTCATGTGTTCATTGACACAGAGGAAACTAGAAAGAACTAGATAAAACATTTGAATATTGTTCCAAAGTCAATTTCCCTCTTGTAATTTAACTTACACTGAGAAACTAATATTAATATCTTTAAACATCTGAATATTTATCACCAACAAAGGCAAATGTCACTTGGTATTTCATGTTGAATCACAGAAGTCAATGAACTTTTATATTGATTTAATGAAATATATAATATGGAACATTATGCATGATATTTAAATAATTCTGAATTAACTGAGTTTTCTGAGTTTTTAAGTCTCGTGAGACTAAGATTGATATTTCTCTCCCGAATTCGTTCCCATTTTTGTGAGAATTGTTAAACAGTCGCCAACACTAATATAGACGTAACTGCTTATTTTGTGTTTGCGTCACTTATTTGAATGTGTATCAAAGTATATTTAATTTTTCAGTCCATCACACGTGAAATACCAGAGCGTGTTTAAAAATGCACTTTGAACATGTCTTATCTAATCAGGTCATAAAAAACATGCAATGAACAAATCGAACCTGCGTCAAACATAAAATATTCATGATTATAGTGTCAAAAACATCTCCTACTCTACTCTTTTCTCTCCTCCCCCCTCTCCTCAAAGTGTCTTGCCAGAACACGACAGAAGACGTAGGAGCACAAGTTTTCCTGAGAAAATAGATTGTGTATAACATGTCTTGGTCGCTCATTACCATCAATGCTGCGAGTTAAGAATAGTCATTGAAATCATTTTACTAACCTAATCTGTCTTTTTATTTATTTATTTCTGAAAACAAAAATAAAACGCTTTTCTTTAGCATAATGATGATCTAAAACCATGTGGGTCCGTGTCTGTTGGTCTGTGTCTGCAGGTGGACTGGTGCTGCCCGGCTGTCGCAGTAACGCTCCACCCTCATCATGCCGTTCCCTTTCGGCAAATCACACAAGTCTCCGGTCGACATCGTGAAGAACCTGAAGGACAGTATGACGATCCTGGAGAAGCACGACATCTCTGACAAGAAGGCCGAGAAGGTCTGGTCTCTTTCTGGTCTCTCTCTGGTCTCTCTCTCTGGTCTCCCTCTCTCTTGTCTGTCTCTCTCTTGTCTGTCTCTCTGGTCTCTCTCTCTGGTCTGTCTCTCTCTTGTCTGTCTCTCTGGTTGCTCTCTCTCTTGTCTTTCTCTCTTGTCTTTCTCTCTGGTCGCTCTCTCTGGTCGCTCTCTCTGGTCGCTCTCTCTGGTCGCTCTCTCTGGTCGCTCTCTCTGATCTCTCTCTCTGGTCTCTTCCTGGCCTCTACTGTGCACATACTAGTGATACAGACACACACTTCTTCAGCGACCTTGGAGAAACATACAGTATATTGTTGTGGTGTGTTGCAGGCGACGGAGGACGTGTCCAAAAGCCTGGTGGCCATGAAGGACATTCTTTACGGCACCACAGAGAAGGAGCCTCAGACTGAAGCTGTCGCACAACTGTCTCAGGAGCTCTACAACAGCGGCCTCCTCGGCACGCTCATCGCAGACCTACAACTCATCGACTTCGAGGTGAGAGACTCAGGAACAGAAACACGTGTGACCTGTTTATTTAAGTTTCTAAAAGGCCTACAGTACAACTTTATTTGGACCCAAAGATAGGTTTGTTTGTGTTGATTTGTCAAAGTTCAGTGTTTGGGACAAAGAGGCTTGTTTCTGTAGGTTATTAGAAAACACAGTGTCATAGACTTCAGCTTCTATGACACTATGTATGACACTTCGGCACGGTTGCTGAGTGGTTAGCGCTCTCGCTTCTCAGAAAGAAGGTCCTGGGTTCGAATCCCGGTCGGAACAGGGTCTTTCTGAGTGGAATTTGCATGTTCTCTCCGTGCCTGTGTAGGTTTCCTCCGGGTACTCCGGTTTCCTCCAACCACTAAACCCATGCTCACTAGGTTAAATCCTCCAGCTCTGGTCCTGACCAAGCCAAGCATCAACATCTGGAGATGGGTTCCTGGGCACTGTTACTACGGCGACCACTGCTCCTGACGTAAGCCTTCGCGGCATCAGGGTCAAATGCAGAGGATTGAATGGCCCTACGTGGATCAATAAAGTGCACCTTTACCTTTACCTTCATGGAAGGATGAAGGAAAGCATCTCCCTTCAGTTCCACAGCCGCTGGAGTGGCCACAGCCGCTGGAGTGGCCACAGCCGCTGGAGTGGCCACAGCCGCTGGAGTGGCCACAGCCGCTGGAGTGGCCACAGCCGCTGGAGTGGCCACAGCCGCTGGAGTGGCCACGTTGAGTCACACACGTCATGAGCACTGAGCACATATGTGTGAACAGGCGTAAGCAGCTGTGTTTGAGGAGGTGTGGACACTATGTAGACAAACTGGATCAGACTGAGTCAGCTCCATGAGTCACTGCAGCCTCTGCCACAGACAGATCTGTGGGGACGAGAGGGACGAGAAGGACGTGGGGGACGAGAGGGACATGCTTCCCTCGGGTCAGAATCACCCCCACAGACTTATACAATAGTAGAAAGACAGTCTACATTAGGGTCTAAAAGGATCAGTGATTATAGAATAGAAGACAGCCTACATTAGGGTCTAAAAGAATCAGTCATTATACAATAGTAGAAAGATGACCTACATTAGGGTCTAAAAGGATCACAGTGATTATAGAATGGTAGAAAGACGGCCTACATTAGGATGTAAAAGGATCACAGTCATTATAGACCAGGGGTGCTCAATACGTCGATCGCGATCTACCAGTCGATCGCAAAGGTAGTATTGGTAGATCGCATTAAATAAATAAAAAATTACACATTCTAAACGAATATATACAAAAAACTCCGGGCAAAGTGGAGATTTTTGAAAACTCCGTTAATGCATTTGTGTGTAGACAGAGATAACCGGAGTTTTGCGTTCTCGCATGCAGTACCCCCCTAAATTCCTCTGATCACTGAAGCATGGATCATACTACCTTAAAAACTGTTCGCTGTGAGATGCTTGCAGCAGCGAACATCCTCGCTCCACATCAGAGAGCAGCAAAGTGATCGCGGGGACTCGCGCTTGAAAACAACTAAACCAGGACTAAACCAGGACTAAACCAGGGCTGAGGACGGGGTCAGTGCTTGTAAACATACGTCTTTACTCTGAGTGT
Source organism: Knipowitschia caucasica (assembly GCA_964034765.1). NCBI lineage: Eukaryota > Metazoa > Chordata > Actinopteri > Gobiiformes > Gobiidae > Knipowitschia > Knipowitschia caucasica. Next base: position 31,915,903 of record OZ035832.1, read on the forward strand.
CTTCTATGACAGTAAAAGTGCCGTTACCGGCGTCTGCATCAAAGCTCCGCCCACTTCCGTGTTTTTCCCCAACGCAGGACAGGACGTAAGAGACGCACATGTTTGGAATGTTAAGCCTAGTGTATACTCGCGCGGTGCGGAGCTTACGGAGGTGACGTGACGTCACTTGCGCAACGCGTTGGTCACCGCAAGGCCCTTACGTTGCCTGTCGCGCAGCAACGAAATTTTCTAACTACGTAAGGGTCGCCGCAAGGAAGCTCCGCTGTGATTGGTCCGTGTGTGTATTGGAAGGAAGCACGGAGCGGCTGCAGGGACATGGACGAGGCACTATGGAGCAGAGAGCTTTGTGCTTCGAAGGAAAAGCAGTTTGGGCTCAGAGCCTGATATACAGGAGACTGTGGACTATCTAACATATATATAACTTGTATCTAACATATATATAACTTGTATCTAACATATATATAACTTGTATCTAACATATATATAACTTGTATCTAACATATATATAACTTGTATCTAACATATATATAACTTGTATCTAACATATATATAACTTGTATCTAACATATATATAACTTGTATCTAACATATATATAACTTGTATCTAACATATATATAACTTATATCTAACATATATATAACTTATAAACTGTGCAGTCGTTTGTTTTGACTGTTCCTGTCTTTGTTTGAATCGTAGCTGCGTTTGTTGCTTTCCTCCTGCACTCGTAAATCGTTCATGTTTGTCTCAGATATTTACCACTATTATTGTTTTGCTGTTTGTGCTGAAAACTATTTAATAACTGTTTCCAACAAGAACTGTGTCTTTATTCACAGCATCCCAGTTGAAATGACTTATAAAATAATGAATCCATAAAACTATCACATAAACCTACAGTAGAAACACGTGTAATGAGCTCAAACAGCTTTGTTTGCTATTGTTGTTCTGAAGAGGACAAAGTAGCAGCGTAAATGGAACCGCTCCTGTGTGATCGCCCTCATGTGGTTTGTTGTGGGATTACAACATTCTCCTCAAAACTCCGTAAGGGGAACGCGCCAGTATAAAATCAATTGTGCTTACGTAGGTCCACCGCAACCGCTAACGTAAGCCACGCCGCGCAAGTATACACTAGGCTTTAGGTGACTGCACATGCGCAAACAACCGCGCTCAGTGCAGGAAAGCTAAACAACGACAAACTTGTCAGCGAGTTACCACCAATTTTCCGGACTATGCATCCCTGGCCGATTCAATTCAGTGCAAGTAATCAGAGTAAACTCTGGTAATGACAAAAAATGTACATAGGTAATTGTGTTGTGTTGTGCTATATTGGCTCATGCGGTTTTGCATGTACATAAAAATGCATTGTAGGTATAAAGAATATTTTTTGAAATAAATATATGATTTGCATTTTTGTAGTAGGTAGATCATTTTGACTTGATCCTTTTATAAGTAGCTCGCAGGCTGAAAAAGTGTGAGCACCCCTGTTATAGACGATCGGTCCTGATGCCGTGGTGCAATCTTAGAAATTTAACTTTTTCAGTGTATGTTCGAATGAGTGCTTTGAGTTGTAAACTTTAACCTCCTTGTAATCAGTGGTTGTTTCACGTTATTGTCTCCAGGGGAAGAAAGATGTGGCTCAGATTTTCAACAACATCCTGCGGCGCCAGATCGGAACTCGCACTCCCACCGTGGAGTATCTCTGCACCCAACAGAACATCCTCTTCATGCTGCTCAAAGGGTCAGTCTGAATCTGCACAGTCTGGAAACTATAGTCACTGCAGAGAGGTCCGTGTACTGAGGTCCGTGTACTGAGGTCCGTGTACTGAGGTCCGTGTACTGAGGTCCGTGTACTGAGGTCCGTGTACTGAGGTCCTGAGGTCCGTGTACTGAGGTACAGCGTGTAAACTAGAGTGGTCCAAAACACTCTCCTCAGCTTTGACCATAGATTCAGATTCAGTTTATTTGCCATTTGCAGTAAAAACACCACATAGGAATACATTAGCAAAAGTCACCAGTGTGCACTGACAAATACAGACATAAAACAACATTAAAAGACAAAAATAAAACAAATAAAACAGTAAACAAATGTCAAATGTGAAATCGATCGACTAAAACAGTTTCAAAACAAGTGCAAATCATTAAAGTGCTCTGTTCACACTGATAACAGCTTGTGGATAAAAACTGTTAGCGTAACGAGATGTCCTGCATCTCAGAGAGCGATATCTTCTGCCAGAGGGAAGAAGCTGGAACATGGCTTTCCCAGGGTGGCCAGAAGAGTCGTTGACAATCCTAAGAGCTTTGTTTAAAAGTCTGGATTTATAAAGAACCTCCAGAACAGGAAGCTCACAGCCCACGGTCCTCTTTGCAGAGCGGAGCACCTTGTTTAAAGATCTCTTTTCTTTATCTGTGATGTTTCCAAACCACACAGACACAGAACCAACAAGTAAACTCTCAATGGTGCAGCGATAAAAGTTAAGCAGAATCTTAGAGTTATTGGTAAATTCTCTAAGTTTACGCAGAAAGTAGAGACGCTGACGAGCTTTCTTAACGACCCGGTCAGTGTTTTTAACCCATTTCAGGTCGTTAGACAGAGTTAAACCCAGAAACTTGCACTCCTCTACAATCTGCACTCTGGAGTTGTCGATTACGACAGGCAAATGAGAACTATTGCGACTGAAGTCGTAGACCAGTTCACATGTTTTCGATGCGTTCAACTGGAGGTTTAGTTTTACTCCACTGAACCACATTTTGTATCTCTGCTCTATAAGAGGATTCATCATTGTTACTGATGAGACCGATGATGGTGGTGTCATCAGCATATTTGATGATCAAGTTTGAGTCAGAGGAGGACACACAATCGTGAGTGTACAAAGTAAAAAGCAAAGGACTCAAAATACATCCCTGAGGAGAACCAGTGCTCACAGAAACAACATCAGAAAAAGTCATTAATTTTCACTCTCTGAGATCTGTCAGTTAAAAAGCTAAAAATCCATATACACATGGCAACACTTAAACCTAGAGACATGAGCTTTTCAATCAGTTTACCTGGGACAAGGCAGTTAAAAGCAGAGCTATAATCAATGAAAAGCATTCTCGCGACAGATTTAAGTGACTGTAGACAGAGTTCAGAGCAAAGGAGATGGCATCCTCCACACTCCTGTTCTGTCTGTAAGCAAACTGGAGCGGGTCAACACTCACAGGGATCTGGCTCTTAATGAAGTCGAGCACAAGCCGCTCAAAAGTTTTCATAAGAACAGACGTGAGGGCCACAGGAAGATAGTCACTCAGGCATGTCACAGGATTTTTCTTAGGAACTGGAATGATGGTCGACTCTTTAAAGCAGTTCGGCACAGTACAGTTCCTTAGCGACAGGTTGAAAATGTCTGTTAGCACAAGTTGCTCAGAGCACAGTTTCAGGACACGAGGAGGGATGCCGCCTGGGGCTTTCCGGACTGTGGTCCTGGACAAGACACGCCTGACTTCCTCCTGAGTCACGGTGAAGGTACCTTGATTGAAACACTCAGGGAATACAGTAGGACAGGCATCAGTGGATTCAAAGCGACAGTAGAACGTGTTCAGCTCGTTTGGCAGAGCTTGGCCGACAGATGCAATTTTCCCAGCGCTAGGTTTCCACGAAGTGATGGCTTTAATACCGTTCCACATGCGCCGAGGGTCATCTTCCTCAAAATAACTCTTTAACCTGTCCCCGTAACTGCGTAAACTCGTGTTTTCAAATAATTGATTTTTACATCTAAATCATTAATTTGTGGCCTATTTAAAGCGTAACTGCAATGCCTGGGTCTGAGTCTTATTATTTGTAGCTCCACGGGCCTTTCTTCTACACCTGTTCTGAGGTGCGTCTGAGAGCAACCTGTTTTGGTGCTGTCTCTTTAAATGCAAATGAGGCGCTTTTGACCACCCCCCCATCCAGGTGACAAAGGTTCAACTCCACCCCGAGCGGCCATTTTCATAGTTTCTAAGCACAGATACAATTATCTCATAGAAACTTCTCATTACATCGCAAACATGAAGCAGGCCTTCCTCATTGACTGAAAGCAAATGTTAATTTTCATTCTTAGTCCAGTCTTATTATCGACTCTTCTCTTTTTAGCTTTGGGATCTATGCGCACAGTCAAGGCAAGGAAAGGCAAGTTTATTTATATAGCACAATTCATACACAAGGCAATTCAAAGTGCTGAACAAAATAAGAAAGCATTAAAATCATAAATAATCACAGAACATTAAAAAGAAAGATAACAATATAAAATCCCTCAGTTGTATGTACAACTAAACAGAACTGTTTTTAACCTGGTTTTAAACATTGTCAGAGAGGAGGCCTGTCTCACATCTTCAGGAAGACTGTTCCAGATTTTAGCAGCATGAATCTGAAAAGCAGCCTCCCCATGTTTAGTTCTGACTCTGGGCACTAACAGGAGTCCAGTCCCTGTGCTCCTCAGAGTCCCAGCAGGAGTCCAGTCCCTGTGCTCCTCAGAGTCCCAGCAGGAGTCCAGTCCCTGTGCTCCTCAGAGTCCCAGCAGGAGTCCAGTCCCTGTGCTCCTCAGAGTCCCAGCAGGAGTCCAGTCCCTGTGCTCCTCAGAGTCCCAGCAGGAGTCCAGTCCCTGTGCTCCTCAGAGTCCCAGCAGGAGTCCAGTCCCTGTGCTCCTCAGAGTCCCAGCAGGAGTCCAGTCCCTGTGCTCCTCAGAGTCCCAGCAGGAGTCCAGTCCCTGTGCTCCTCAGAGTCCCAGCAGGAGTCCAGTCCCTGTGCTCCTCAGAGTCCCAGCAGGAGTCCAGTCCCTGTGCTCCTCAGAGTCCGGGCTGGTTCGTATGGTACCAACATGTCACTAATATATTTTGGAGCGAGGCCATGGAGAGACTTGTACACAAGCAGAGCTCACATGCCGGTTTGTTTACAACAGCGGCCGCCTGGCGCTGGCCTACGTCACAGGATAAGACGCACTACGCTGACAGAAATGTTTAAATTGAATATTACTTATGCACAATTTTACAGCATTTAATAACGTTAATAACGTTTTTCCTTCTACAGAAGGAAAAAGACTCATGCACCTCCGGAGCCGCAGGTTGCCGACTCCTAGTTTATACAGTATGTGGAAGCAAATACTGTAGAGGATCAGGATATGTGCAGTTTCAACAATAAAATAAAATGCAATAGTCTACATTACAAGAGGGTAATAAACATGTCTCAGAGTGAGGGAGGTGGACACAGACAACACTGTTGTTTGTTACAGGGATGAGAATTGGTCAAAAAAGACTGAAATACATATTGTCAGCCATTTGCTGGCTCTAAATCTGTTTAATTTGTTCACAACATATTACTTTTGGGCTCAAACATGAACTTTTAATGCAATGCAAAATTTAGGTATCAGAGCTTTATTTTGGGCGTTTAATCGCGCTTCGAGGGGAGAGGGGAGACGCGGACTGTTTCCTGCATTAGTGTATTTATTGGGTGCACAGATTACTCAAAGATACGCATGGTCCTGTGCGCGTTTATAGGGTTGGGTACATGGCCAAGTTGAGGCTGCGCGCTCAGCCACAACACGGTGGAGCGGCTGGACGCTCACAGCCTCTCGCAGCCGCATTACAAAGCGGCCGCAGATGCCCCGGAACACTGCGGCCGCTGAGGTGGCAGAATCCCGTTCGAGTACATACAGCAGGTGCCCCCCGGATACGCGCGCCCCGCTCAAACCATTTTCAACGGATTTACACTTCTCGTAAACATGTGTTTTGTATGAGGCAGACAGACCGGCCCAAAAATGGGCATTGGCCCTTTGGGCATTGCCCGGTACGCCCGATGGCCAGTCCAGCCCTGTTCGCTGGCATCCTTGAGCTTGGACTACAAATTCGAAGTGATGCACAGTAGAGGAGGGTTGGGCCAAAGTGTTTTGTTAGACGCCCATGCCCTTATATAGCAGTCTCGCTGCAAATACTGTGACGTAATAATTCTAAACACGTAATAGAGAATGGCAAAATCAGAACGGGTTGAAAAATCTTACCTAAACAGAATATGAAGTGTTCTCTGCAACCCATGAAGAGACTGATTTCAACTTTTTTGCACTTCTAGAGGCTCCAACTACACAACATAAGGCATTTAAGGCACAAAAAGTGGATTTTTCATGATATGTCCCCTTTAAATTTATTGAAATCCCCAGCAACAATGATGACTGCGTTAGGATGAGCAGACTCATGTTTGTGAAGGATCTCGCTCAGATCCTGTAGGGCTACTTTGTAATCCGCACATGGGTGAATGTAAACGGCACATAAAAATATCACTGAAAACTCACGGGGAAGATAAAAAGGGCGGCAGCTCAAGACCAGGCATTCCAGATTGGCAGTACATGTTTGGTTCACAATTCGAGTGTCCGTGCATCAGCACTGATTAATTAAGGGTGTATTCAGACCTGAAAAGTCCTTTGCTCCGCTTGCTTGATCCGAATCAAAAGCGGACCAAACTTTTTTTCTTTTGCTCCGGTCAGATTCAGACTGTCCTTTTTTGCAAGTGAACTTTTTTATATAAACATATTGACACGTGTGACGATCTGCGCTCCTATTGGACAACAGAGCTCACGGAGGATAGACGCGGAACCGGCGGAAAACATTGAGGGCTCGTATGTGCAGCATGTCTGCTCTGTCTATGTTTGCCCTTTTTAGAGCAAAACCACCTTCAACATCAACAGCAGCAGCTCATATGACACAGGCGAAACACGTTGTTTTAAATATTGGAACAGCGTCGGAGAATGCGTGAGGAGAAAGCCGAAGGAGACTGTCTGTGCGCTCCGTGCCCTCCGTGCCCTGTCCCACACATGGATCTATGATAATAACGGCCCTGTTCAGCATTGTGGATAAACCATGGATCTATAATAACCACGGGACAAACAGACGCTGAGGATCAGGTAGGAACCAAAGAACACAATTCACTACATGATGCAGAATATTGCTCTTTGAAACGTGAGTCAAACACGTCAGGCTTTTAATAATGCAAATGGTTTGAAGATGCTGCCATTACCATCACTGTATACTGTGAACAGTTTTAACTCCATAAGCCTGTTGCACAGCGTCTCCTCACTGCTCCAGGTCTGCCCACGGCTCGTTGTTGTGTAGCATGCATTAGCAGCATAGTTAGCCGCTGCATGGCTAATTCCTCAGTTTCTGTCTGCGGTGGCTTGTTAAGCCCAAAAAATTCGCACGTATCTTGGAGTTGTCGGGTCGACACCGGATGTATTCAGACCTGATTCGACTTAGACCAGAATTCGTTTGGAAGCGGACCGAGACCACCTAAGGGTGTATTCAGACCTGCACATTTGCTCCACTTTAAACGGACCAGGATTCGTTTGGAACTCTGATCCGAATCTTTTATGCAGGTCTGAATACACACAAACGAATCCTGGTCCGGACCAAAGAACCGAACCGAGACCCACTTTTTGAGGTGGTCTCGGTCCGCTTCCAAACGAATTCTGGTCCAAGTCGAATCAGGTCTGAATACATCCGGTGTCTATCCGACACAACTCCAAGATACGTGCGCATTTTTTGGGCTTAAGCCGCAGACAGAAACTGAGGAATTAGCCACGCAGCGGCTAACTATGCAGCTAACTATGCTGCTAACGCTACACAACAACACTGAGCCGTCTGCAGACCTGGAGCAGTGAGGAGACGCTGTGCAACAGGCTTATGGAGTTAAAACTGTTCACAGTATACAGTGATGTGAATGGCAGCATCTTCAAACCATTTGTATTATTAAAAGCCTGACACTGTTTGACTCACGTCTCAAAGAGCAATATTCCGCATCATGGAGTGAATTGTGTTCTGTGGTTCCTACCTGATCCTCAGCGTCTGTTTGTCCCGTGGTTATTATAGATCCATGGTTTATCCACAATGCTGAACAGGGCCGTTATTATAATAGATCCATGTGTGGGACAGGACACGGAGCGCACAGTCTCCTTCAGCTTTCTCATCACGCATTCTCCGCCGCTGTTCCAATATTTAAAACAACGTGTTTCGCCTGCGTCATATGAGCTGCTGTTGATGTTGAAGGTGGTTTTGCTCTAAAAAGAGCAAACATAGGCAGAGCAGACATGCTGCACATACGAGCCCTCAATGTTTTCCTCCGGTTCCGCGTCTATCCTCCGTGAGCTCTCGCTGTCCAATAGGAGCGCCGATCGTCACACGTGTCGATATGTTTATATAAAAAAGTTCACTTGCAAAAAAGACAGTCTGAATACAAACCGGAGCAAAAGAAAAAAGTTTGGTCCGCTTTTGATTCGGATCAAGCAAGCGGAGCAAAGAACTTTTCAGGTCTGAATACACCCTAAAAAAGTGGAGTTCAGTTCTTTGGTCCGGACCAGGATTCGTTTGTGTGTATTCAGACCTGCATAAAAGCTTCGGATCAGAGTTCCAAACGAATCCTGGTCTGTTTAAAGTGGAGCAAATGTGCAGGTCTGAATACACCCTAAAAAGCACACACCTCCGCCTCTGGCCTTGCCTGTGGTCTCCTTCACTCTGTCCGCGCGGTGAGCGGTGAATCCCGGGGGCTGAACAGCAGAGTCCGGGACGTTCGAGTGGAGCCACGTCTCGCTGAGGCAGAACTGGCTCTGGACCCGACACAGGAGCTTGTCCGTCTTGTTGGGCAGAGACTGGACGTTGGCCAGGTAGATGGAGGGCAAAGGGGTCCTGGAGGAGCGGCTACGAACGAGCAGACCGCCTCGCCTTCCCCGGTGTCTGCGCCTCCTTCGCCGACTCGAGGTGCCCAGCTCCACACCGCGGAGAGAACGCCGGAGACGCCCAGTCCCCTCGCTCTGTTAGCGGCCACCGCCGCGGCCCGCCTGCCGTGCTCCACCAGCCTCTCGAGTGGGACACTCGAGGAAGTTTGTGCACCTCAGTTCAGGTAAAACGAGTAAAGTGAATCCCAGACGAAAAACAACAAAACACAGATTGTGCGCACCAGAGCGTTCACTGCGGCGCCCTGACATGGCACCATCTTGCTAGTCCTCGTGCTCTCTCTCCCTGGACAAATCTTGACAGACTTAGACTGTATATATTAATGGACAGAGTCACGCCTATCTCTGCCGTTCTAACTAATGGGCCAAAAAATGTGCTCTACTGGAGCAATCCAAAAGGGCCGCGAGTGGTCCCGCCCACATGAAAATTGTGGAAAAACACATCTGCGCATGCGTCAGCCGGCGCAACTCCTTAAAATATTCACAGCAAGTAAACTAGAGTGGACCAAAAAAATCCACCCCCCCCCCTCAGCATTGACACACATGTGGAACGGAGCATTGGGCCAAGAACCAACTTTTGGTCAATCCTGTAAAGACGTTTTTGAGAGGTCTGCCAATGCTATATGTTAGCATTGGCTAATTCTACTTCTGGGTCCACCCCCATCGACCCGGGGTGGTATTGAAAGCATGTCAGCGCACGTCATTTTGGCCACTTTTGAGCTGGGACCCTCCCCCACTGGCTTTGACACACATGTGGAACGGAGCTTTGGGTCAAGAGTCACTTTTGGACCATCCTTTAAAGACGTTTTCGAGAGGTCAGAAGATGCTATATGTTAGCATTGGCTAATTTTTATTCCGGGTCCTCCCCCACAGGCCTGGGGTGGTATTACAGTATGTCAGCGCACGTCATTTTGGCCACTTTTGAGCCGGGACCCGCCCCCACTGGGGAAAAGCCCCGAGTCCAGCGGTGCACTCTCGCCTCTCATAGCACTCTCGCCTCTCAGCTAGAAGGTTCTGGGTTCGAATCCCGGTTCGGAACAGGGCCTTTCTGAGTAGAGTTTTCCTTTTCTCCCTGTTTCTCCGTTGGTTTCCTCCGCGTACTCCGGTTTTCCCTACCACTAAAACATGTGCAATAGTTCAGGGTGAATGAGTGTGTGTTTGTGAGTGCGAATGTGGGACAACGGATGGAAATTAGCCCATGGCCACAATCCGGAGTGATGTGTTCATTAACATGTACTGTCCCAACCAAATAAACAATAAACATTACATTCGGCACGGTGGCTGAGTGGATAGCACTCTCGCCTCTCAGCAAGAAGGTCCTGGGTTCGAATCCCGGTTGGACCAGGGCCTTTCTGAGTGGAGTTTGCATGTTCTCCCCGTGTCTGCGTAGGTTTCCTCCGGGTGCTCCGGTTTCCCCTACCACTAAAAATATGTACAATAGATCTGGCATGTGCCTCCTGTACTGGCACCCCCAATCCCAAAAAAAAAAAAATCACATTTGTAAACCGCTTTGAGACTCCGATGTGCAGTGAAAAGGCGGTATATAAATAAAGATTACTACTACATTCTCTTCTCTTTGTGCAGGTACGAATCCCCGGAGATCGCCCTGAACTGTGGCATCATGCTGCGGGAGTGCATCCGACACGAACCTTTGGCCAAAATCACTCTGGAGTCAGACCAGTTCTACGACTTCTTCAGATACGTGGAGATGTCTACGTTTGACATCGCCTCGGACGCCTTTGCCACCTTCAAAGTACGTCCCGCGTCAGCAGGAAGTACAACAACGTTTTGAAATATTTTGATAGTTTTTGATTTAAACATTTGGATTTATGTTTGTGGATAGTTAATTATCCAAAGCATTTCCTGTTGCTGCTGTTAAAAAACAAAACCATGAGAAATCGTTTGCTTTAAAGGAGACATGTGTCAGATACTTATTTCCACACCAAAAACAGATCTGGAATTAAATCCTCCTGTTCCAACATCAGGAACACTCATAGACTTAAGATGATAAAAATCTAAAGTTATGACATGTTTTGATATTTATTACTGCATCTAGATGTTCTCGTGTGACTCTGATTGAACACCGAGGTCACAGAACATTTTATTTACATTTGGACTAAATAAGGAAAGATTATGTAGTATTTCTATATTTTTCTAATCGAGTGAATCTGTTTTTTTCAGGATCTTCTCACGAGACACAAAATGCTGAGTGCGAAGTTCCTAGAAAAGAATTATGAGAAAGTAAGTTACACTGTTGCAAACATCTAACAATATCAGACTTATACATTTTAAACAAACATCTAAGAATATCAGACTTATACATTTTAAATCAACATGGGGAAGAATAAGTCATTTGTACCATATCCAGCTACTCTCCAGCAGGTGGATTGCATCAGTAATTATGCTTCAAAGTACATACTGACACAGACCATAGGTGAGGGAGAGATCGGAGGTGAGGGAGAGATCGGAGGTGAGGGAGAGATCGGAGGTGAGGTGAGGGAGAGATCGGAGGTGAGGTGAGGGAGAGATCGGAGGTGAGGTGAGGGAGAGATCGGAGGTGAGGTGAGGGAGAGATCGGAGGTGAGGTGAGGGAGAGATCGGAGGTGAGGTGAGGGAGAGATCGGAGGTGAGGGAGACACAGACCAGAGGTGAGAGACCATAGTTAATATATATTTTCCACGTGGTGCGTGCGACCACAGAATGTTTTTCTTCTTCTCTTGTTTTGCTTTTTCTCCTGGTACAAAGTGTGTGGGATCTGTTTGTTTCATTCCATGGTGTCACACATGGTCTCATTATCATACCACACCATACCATATCAGCTTTATTTATAAAGCACTTTAAAAACTTTACAGTTCAGCCAAAGTGCTGTACACAAAAACAAACACAATGACTAAAAAATACATATATAAAACAATATTACCTAAAATCAAACATTATCAAAAGCACATGAAAAAAAGATGAGTTTTAAGAAGTGACTTAAAAACAGGCATAGACTGAGCCTGTCTTATCTCAATGGGTAGCTGATTCCAAAGACGTGGACCTGCGACAGAAAAAGCTTGGTCACCACGAAGCTTACGCATTATCGACAGAGACAGCAGCAGCGTCATGGTCCATCTCACACTGGTCTCATCGTGGTCCTGAATAGTTCAAAGGATTGACTCAGATTTTTATCAAATTTACAAAACCCTCTCGAATATTAAGTTTAGGTTCCAGTTTTTACAGAAATTGGAGAATTGACCCCAAACATCAAGTAACTGAGATTTCTATCAAGATTAAGAAGTTCTTTATTGATCGCACAAAGGAGAAATCTGGATTGATGATTAGTCACACATCACATCACATCAAGGCAAGCAGTGAACACTACATCCACGCTCCTTACATGCAAAGTGGGGTAAAGTGTCTTGCCCAAGGACACGACGACAGCAGACAGCACTGGAGGTTGTTGAAGGTCTCGTGGTGGACTCGAACCCTCAACCTTCATGCTTAAAGGCCTATGCTCTACCGACTGAGCCACTCAATGTTTCATGTGAATCAGTGAAAAGGTGGATCCCTGAAACGATCAGTGAGAAAAAGAGGATAAACGGAAATAAAGAAAAGGGGAAAAAATAATGATAAAGAATAATGTTGGTTTATGGAAACACTTTCTATACAGCGACCTGGCTTCACACAAATGAATCTCAATCAGATTTGATTCTTTTCTGGTTTTCAAATTGTCCTCGTGTTAAAATGTTATTGGTTGTTTTCTGTATAAACTCTACAGAAATACGTTCTGGTTTTTCTTTGGTCCATTAGTAGATTTCTAAGTAGTTTTACTAAAACAAAATGTAAAGTTTCTCCGTAAATATTTGTATAATTAGAATATTATTTGTATGGCACGTTTCAAACCTGATCTGGTACAGACACATTATTTCTAATCAAAGTAAGTCAGTTTTTTAAATTAAACTTCACTTTGTCGTCTGGAAAGTGCTTTGTAAATCCATGTTTTTGACGACGATCATAAATTATACATTTATACATCTTCACACACATTTAAAACCTAAACTTGTTGTTTCATTTTTTATTCATGTATGAACCGTGTATAGTTTAGTCCTGGACACGAGGCAGCAACAGTTCCACACCATGATCTACAGTTACAGATGATGACAATGTCAATCAGCACGTCTCAAGTGGATTCATTCATTCATTCATTCATTCATTCGTTTATTTCTCGTTATTTCTTCTCAACACAAGCTTTTCCATCTCGTCTCATATTTTTGTTTTTTGTTCCAGTTTTTCAGAGAGTACGAGAAGCTACTTCTGTCTGAAAACTACGTGACCAAGAGACAGTCCCTGAAGGTAAGAACAGAGAAACATCTACTTTAAGTCTCAGTGGCCCCGTCCCAATACTCGCACTTCCACCCTCGCGCCCCTCATTTGCGCGTTCCCGATAAAGGGTGCGAGTGCGTAGGGTGTCCCAATTCTCCAGGGAGGTCTTTGGCCCCGCCCCCTTTGCGCCCCTGATCCACACTTCGCCGTAGCCTGCATCTATGCGCACTCTGGCGAAGGATATTGCCCATAATTCTTTGCGGTACACACCAAAACGTCGGGAAAATGCATTTAAATATAAATTTTGAAATATATATGCAGTATGTGTGTAAATAAGTTTTGCTATGTTACTTGGAAAGAAGCATAAACGTTTGAAGAATTACGGACATTGTGTTTTAACAATTTAATAACTTTTTAAAGCAAGCATTCATATAACATTCAATTTAAACTTTACACTTAGTACAATAATCTTAGAATGTATAAAAACTGACCAGATAGTTAGTTACCCACATTTAACTTAAAATTATACAGCTATCTCTAATTAAAAACAACTAATATACATGTATTTTAACGTGTGTGAAGCAATTCATTTTGTTTCCCAAAGGGTCAGACAAAGTTACCTTTAATTTTTATACAGTTTAGGTCTGAAAATGACCATCTCTTGACGAGTCGATGACGTAGCCTGCACTCAGTGTGCACTGTCCCAATTCCGCCTTTTTTGCACACTTGTAACCTGCGCACTCCAACCCTGGTGTGCACTTCGAACAAATGCACACTTCGAAGAGGTGTGTAGGGTGCAGTGTGAGTATTGGGACTGGGCCAGTGAGGATTGTGTTGCACTGTACCGTGAGCGCCCTCCCGTGGCCACGGCGGTACTACAACCATGACTCATAACTCTGCTTTGATGTAATGGCACTAAATGATGATAAAATTACGACCTCAGATCAGACGAGACTACCCGCTGAATTCTGGTGCACACCGGGGTAGTCTTGCACAGTTTTTCCTATGTGGTTTTACTGCAAATGGCAAATAAATGAATCTGAATCTGAATCTGAAATGATACACAAGTTATGTTTATGGCACCACAATCTTTCTACTTGTTCTAATACACAGCAGATCAAAAGCATCAAAAACTACTTTCTTATTGCCCTGTCTTTTTAACGGTTTTATGCATATTAATCAAATTTAATACAAGTTTTAGTACTGATTTACTTTGAGATTCCCACGTGTGAGACATATTTAGACAGTTTTGACCAAGGTCGATGATTTTCAGTTCTGCACAATACAACATAAAAATCATAATTATAATTTGAAGGTCTGTCATGACACATTTGGACAAAATATTACCTCAGAAAAAAAGTCTTAGCTGTAAATGCTTCACTGTTGATATCTCTGTATCTAAATGTAAATAGTGTAAAGTTATTCACATACAGGGATCATGAGCAGATAAAGTACATCTCGGACTGAAAAGGCCCAGTGCAGCTGCAGAGTTAATTCCACCGAAGTTTTCAGGTAAAGCTCGGAGTCACTGGAGGAAATGGGTGTGGCCTGCTCCTGCTTGGTTGGAATGAAAACCTGCACCGGCCCCTTTAAGGACCGGTATGACCCTTGGCCTGTGTGACCCTGGTCCATCCGGTCTGACCCCGGTCCGGTCTGACCCGGTCTGACCCTGGTCCTGTGTGTGTGCAGTTACTGGGAGAGCTGCTCCTGGACCGACATAACTTCAGCATCATGACGATCTACATCAGTAAATCTGAAAACCTCAAACTCATGATGAACCTGCTGCGAGTCAAGAGCCGCAACATCCAGTTCGAGGCTTTCCACGTGTTTAAGGTACGCCGCCACGTTTAAGGTACGCCGCCACGTTTGGCATGTTCTAGGCATGCTTTACACATGTTTTAGGCATGTTTGAGACATGTTTTATATAATGGTTAGATTTAGATTTATTTCAATTAAATTCAATTTATTCTTGTATTGCCCTAAATCCCAACAGTATTTTCTCTTATCCAAAGCTCTGTGCGGGGAGGGGCGAGTTCATCGTTCTCGTTCGAAAATTTCTCAAAGTCAGTTAGTGCAGCTTTAAGCCATGGTGTAAATTGGTTAAAGAAATAACTCTGGTTAAGATGCACTTTTTACTTTTTTTCTGACCATTGTTTTTATGCAATTTTTTTTTTTTAGATCCTGCTAAAAGTTTTTTAGATCCTTTTAAAGGTCCTATATTACGCTTTTCTTCATGTTTCACAGTCAATGCTATACACCATCCATCCATCCATCCATTTTCTTCCATTTCTGGGTCTGGGGTGGCAGTCAGAGCTGCACCCAGTACACAGAGCACCAGCCCCTCACTGATCCTCCTGCAAGTGCTGAGTCCACAGGAGCCTTAATCTTCCAGCGGGGGCTTCAGGCAAAGTGGGGTTAAGTGTCTTGCCCATCGACACAACGACAGCAGACATCAGTGAGAGTCGTGAAGTAGGTCTTTAAGGCCGATGCTCTACCAACTGAGCTACTGTCGCCCCTATCCTATTCCTAATGTGATGCACCACACAACACTTGTGAGATTATATCCATCTCTTATATAGAGGTGACGTCACCTCAACTCAAACAGGCTGATCCAGAGAACAGTCTGCTTCTCTGTCCGTGAGCCCGCCTACCCCCCGCCCACCCGCCCGCACGGTGACATAGTATCACACTCTGAGTTGTTTATCACCAGTACTCAGTCATTTCAGAAATAATAATAAACTTTTTCCAACGATGACAATCCGTCACATCGAGCCCTATGTCCTCGATGCACAATCAGACCCTAATTATTTAGTTTACAGAAGTATACGGCAAGTTAGCATCACTGTACTTACAGATCGGGGGTCTGTGTTACGTCTTTTATCGTGGGAATAACACATGTTTCTAGATCAGTTTTTGAGTAAGTCCAGTTCCATTGTCCCTGTAGTTCTGGAACAGTCTCAGTGAAGTGTCACAGATGAACCGGTATTATAATAGATCCATGAGATGAACACATGAAAAAAGTCGAGCTGCTTTCTTCTTCTTCGGGCCAAATAGAGCGTCACATATATAACCCAAAACACATGTTATCCAAGTTGATGTGATCTTAACACTTTTAGTCGCTGACAAAACCAGAAAAACAGCAGCTCTGTGTGGTGTGCACGGGACCAAACCACATACGCTGGACTCTGGAGCCGGACTCGGGAACTGGCTGCGCGCTCTGATTCACTGTTTAGATTTGTTAATCATCTCCGGCTTTTACTATTATTAAGATAAGATAAGAGTTCCTTTATTCGTCCCACAGTGGGGAAATTTCGATGTTGCAGCGCACAGACAGGACAGTAGGAAGAGCACACAGGGAGCACACAAAATATACAAAAAAGTAGTAGCTATATTACTTAATGCTGTAAATGCTTCGATATCAGTCTTTCAAAATAAAATATATATATGGTAGTCCAGAGTTATATACTGTACATATAGTGCAGGATAAGAAGTAGATAAAGTAAAGTGACATTGTTAAGTGACATTCTGAAGGAGCAGTATTGCACATTGCACATGATTTAGTATTTACTTATTTGCAGACTCAGCAGTTTCTTATTCTTATTTTTATTATTTTTGACAACAAACTGCATACTTATTGTGTTTTGTTTACCCCGTTTTGACGACAGTATTTAAAATCCATTTTAAATACAAAGCAAACGGGCGTATGGGCGTCATATTGGTCATCAGAGCGGTAATCGTCACTGAAGTGGACCCGAGCGTTTCGCTGCCTCTCGAGGCTGAAGGAGAAAGATCGCTGTCTAACTAAAGATTGACAGAATCAATGAATAAACTACTTTGGGCATGTGTATGAGGCTAAATAGCACTGTAATAGTAGCGTACTATGGGCCCTTTAAAGAGCCTAATTTAAAACATGAACTTCAAGAGAGGTCCAATTGCTGCATATTTATAAAATTGTTTATAGTTTTGTGACCATTTCTTTACAGTTTGATTCTGTGATCTGCGTTGGAGATTTCAACAGTTTTGATTAGTCTCTGAGAAACTACTGTTGGGATTTAGGGGGCGATACAAGAATACACTGAATTGAATTAATTTCCAATAAACGTGACCACTTCCATTGCAATAAGCAGTTTGCGCACCACTAGGGGGAGTAACAGGCCTCCGTATGAATAGGCACCATGTAACTGTGTTTGTCTCAGGTGTTCGTGGCCAACCCCAACAAGACGCAGCCGATCCTGGACATCCTGCTCAAGAACCAGACCAAGCTCATTGAGTTCCTGTCCAAATTCCAGAACGACCGAACGGAAGACGAGCAGTTCAACGATGAAAAGACTTATCTCATCAAACAGATCCGGGAACTGAAGCGGGCCCCTCCCCAAGAAACTTAAGACCGGATCCCAAAGCTCGGACCAGGGCGGCCTCCACGGACCCTAAAGCAGAGGCTCGGTCCGTCTTTGGACTCCAGACTTTATCGCCACAAAAACTACGAATCCACCGCTCGGATCTCGCCAGCTCCACCTCTCCACGCCGGATAGTAATTTTTATGATTTCCTTCAGAAAACAGATGCTGCTTTCTTCGCCGCTGCAGAGTCCGGTGGTCGAACCAAACTAAACAAAGGGCAAGAGGTTTTTGCGATCTTTTAAAAAATGGTAGAACTAAGTTTACGTTTCTCTACATCCAGCACTGTGTCCAATGTCTTTATCTTTAAAAAGAGTCTGCGAACGAATCAAAAACTGCAAAATAGACAGAAATGATGTTGAATCGACTTTGGGTTTATTACATCTTTACATTGGTGTCTTAAAGGTGAGGTCCGTAACTACAAATGTATGTATTATTTAAAAAGAATGCATACTTTGACCACTTGGGGCTCTGTACAGCGAAAAGTCATTTTAAATAAATAACATGTTTAAAATAGTCCCGCCCCTTGGCTTATTCCCACCAGTAAGATTTTCTGGAGGAGAATAGTTCAGCCAATGAGGAGGGCTCACCAGTCAAGTTTGAATTTTGTTCGGCCAATCAGGAAGCAAGTTATGTCTAACTGGTTCTTTATATTCAAGAATTCTTTAAAAGTAACATTAAATCAGTTTTAAAGCCATGTTTACAAGCTGCTTTTGTAAAAATGGAACGTCTAAAAACACGATTCAAAGTTATAAAGTATGATTTAAAGTAAAGTATCGGGGAAAGATGAAGCTGAAACTGGTGAATGTTGTAGGATGATGTTGAAAAAGATCCAATGCCTCTGAAGAGATTACTTTAAACCTTTACAAAACAATATTTAAAGTTTACGAAATGTGCACAGTATTACAAACAATTGACATGATGTTGGCTGTTATAATAATAATAATGTCTCTAATACCACCGCTCCAAACAAACAAGCCCATTAACGACATCGTCTTGTTATAAATTTGTTTCTAGATGATTCTTGGAAAACTCGTGTGAAAGAAAGAACGTGTCCGTTTGTGAACCATTGAGTCGTAAAACTTGGTTAAAATCACTTGTTGATTATATTCCACAGTATGGAATTACACCTGTCCGTTACCGTGGCGATGGGCAGATGCTAACGTTGCTAGGTTACGTTTCTGAATCAAGGTTTGTTGGTGTTGATGACAGCTTCTCAGAGGAGAAACTAGAATGAATAAAGCTCTGGTACCTGACTTTAAAACCACGGACAATAGACCCATCTCGCTCTCGTCCCTCGCGCTCAAAGGTCTGTCGTTTTGGCCTCTGTCGCAGCTTTAGGTTGGCTTTTTTTCAGACGGAAAAGTATAAAAATAATATAGGATCCAATCAGCTCTGCTCAAAGTGTCTGCATGGAGTGGTTATGTAATCAAAAAGTTAGGTACCCGTGCTTTAAACGCCATGCTGTTAGGTTTCCATGGTAACTATAGCAACTGTGACACAATACACCAAAGTTTAAAGGGGACGTAACGTGCTGAATCTACTTCTCTCAGCTTTAGTCGTTTGATTTGGTTGAGTGGCACAGTCATTTTGGCTCGGATGGGCAAAAAAAATCCACTGATTGCTAATTTAATGTGGTCTGAGCAAACCCTGCGTGATTTTTTTTTTTTATGTGACCATGTTTCTGCTGAACATCTTTTGAACTCTATTGTTGTGATTTTCAAATGACCAAATGTACAAGAAACCGTCGTCAGAGATTCTAATTTTGTATTAGACCAAAGCTTGTCTTCTTTAAAAACACTTGGATTTTTGTTTAAATTGGATCTAAATTGACCTAAAAACTTGACGAGTCTAAACTATGAAATCTATTTCATAACTGAACAAAACCTGGAATGATCTGTTCGAACCGATTATTATATTTATCAATTATTATTTTTGATTTGGTTTTAGTTTAATGAGAAAATATGAAGCATTTTTGTGTTTGTTTTGTCCCTGAAACTTAAGTTTGTATCGTCTCGTTTCCATATGAATAATGGGTCTTCAGTAATGAAACGGCTCCATCTAGTGGTGAAGTAGGGACTTGCATTGTGTCAGTTTCACACTTCTCTACAGCGTTGGGAAAAATCATACTTTGACCAGAGTAAAATCTTAAACAAATTGAAAAAGCAGTACTTTAGTTTCAAGTAGCAGATTCAGGTTCAGTTCATTTAGACAAAACTGTTTTTGATCCAATTTCTGCCAGAACGTCTCTGTGTCAGCCTGAGTAGAGCTAAAAACAACTCCTGGTCGATGATGCCTAAACATGTGTCCTTTTTAAAACAATGAAAAACATTTTCTCTTCATCACAAAAATACATGTTTTTAACTTTAGTGGAATTGACAAAAGCCTCGAATTTCTCCAAAACACAAATGAAAATGGATGGATTTCTCTTTTCTTTTCCTTTCGCTGTGTTTGACTCTTGAATGCTGCGGATGACGTTGTGATTTTGGGTTAAAGTCTTTTACAGCCTTTATTTTGCTTTTTAGAATGTTTTACAGAATTATTATGACGTCAAATACTACTTCTGTTTTGGTTCTTTTTTTACAGCTGCAGAGACGAGGGTTTCATGGATGTTCCAGACTCTGCTGTAGGTTTCCTCTTGTACATAACGTAGAGAACTTTAGGATATTAACAATTGTACAGCGAAGGAATGTCATTTACTCTGAATCGGTTCATCCTGATTTTATTCTCAATTTTGATTTATGTTATATTCTGTTGGTGAAAACGGGACTTGGGATTTTAGCATTAACTGAACTATCGCCGTCTGGAGGTTCTCGAGGTGTGACTTTATACTCTCAGAACGCCACAGCGACGCCATAGCAACCGGCGATTTTGTTTCCCTCCTTCTCATAATTAAAGCTTCGGAAGGGTTTTGTAATTCCAGTACAATTTACAAGTGCAAAGCATTGTGGGTAGCTTCATTGGGCATGACTACACCATAATACATCCATGCTACACACTGGTCTGAATACACGCACTCTGTATACACTGCAAAAAATGATAAAATATGAACTCATAAACTGCTAGAATCGAGGGTTTTTGTTCAAATTAAGATATATTTAACCACATTTCAGTAGTTTGGCTTGTTTTTGATCCTTGTTGCAGTGTTTCGGTCGTAGCAGTCGTGGCGTTTCTACTCATGCAGCCGCAGGTGCCCTTCAGACTCGCATGCTCCTCCGGTGGCTGCATGAAGCTGCACTGAGCCTTGTACTGGAATTGTTTATTTTTGACCCAAGTTTCGAATGAATTGAAATGACTGATGTTTAACCATGTGGCCTGAGGCAGGCAGGGCTCCGGCTCGGGGGGGCTCGGGCCCTACCATGAACATAAATAAAAAACCTTTGGATAAACAAGAGTTTTTCATGTTTGTGAAACTAAAGCAGTTTGATTTCTGACCTCGTAAACCGTAAAACAATCTTTAAATTGTAAAACTCTTTTCTACACGAGCCAAAAACAAACTATATTCAATCATTTGTTTTAAGAACACATCAGGGATTTTATAAAATCTTCAAACCTAAAGTGAAGTGTGAACTTGGGCTCAAAACAACATTGAACTGATGTTTGTTTTGTTCTGAAGCGAAAGACAAAAAAAAAACTAAAGTGTGAGACGTGTTCTTAAAGAAGTTTATGGTCCTCTATGGGTCCTCTACAGTCTATTGTCCTCTGTCGCCTCCACAGCGCCCCTTATCGCGCAGTGGGCGGGTCCTTTGGAGGCAAAAAAAAAAAAAGAGCGCACACTTCCGGTGTGAAAGACAAAAACAGAGAGAGGGCAGAAGCTTTAACATCACTCTAACATAACATCCTGACGCAGAGACTGCGCCACAGACTGGACCATGGTGAAGATCAGCTTCCAGACTGTTCTGGGACAGAAGGAAGATGTCGACAAGACAGAGATCCTCATCCCCCACCCAGAGGTGAGTACTGCTGCTTCAATGACACTTATGTACCGATGGTACCGATGGTGCTGTTCTGATGGTACTGATAATACTGATGCCGTGGCTCCGGGGCCCGTGCACCTGCACAGCCGCAGCCTCAGAACCATTTGGCTCCAAACAAAACCATGTCCGAGGCTCCTTCTCAATGACACTTGACTTTGATAATGAGGAGAATGTGCAAATGACATTTCTCCTCATTATCAAAGTCATTTGCACATTCTCCTCATGCAACGCACGTGAAAGTCATGTTTGCTGTTGAAGCTGCAAAATGGCACAGGTCCTACAGGGTTAGTCTGGTTCAGTCTGATTCAGAGACAAAGAAGACGACTTAATAGTTACCTATGTAACTTAAGTTCTACGAATAGGTGCGTAGTCCCTTAGGACTTCGCTAGTAGGATATCACGTAACCCCCAGGTCACACGCCAGAGAGATCAAATATATATAAATATGCTCCAATCACTAGCGACCCTCCTCTATAAAAGCCCCTGCACAAGGCCGCACCCCCTCTTGAACTTTGCCAAGCCGGGCTGGCCTGATGGGCTCGTAGCTAAGGGACTACGCACCTATTCGTAGACCTTAAGTTACATAAGTAACTATTAATTCTACGTCACGGTGCTACGTCCCTTGACTTTGCTAGTGAGACACAACGCGGAGGCCGTAGGAACATGTACTCCCAGCAGGCCAGCGAAGAGTGATTGGAGCCCCGCCCGAGCAAGACTCTCACACAGTGAGAAGACTCAGGGCAGAAGAAAACCAATAGCGTGTTACGGGGCCGCTCCTCCCAAGGACACCCCCAAGTAACACCGACCGAAAGTCACCCATAGTCCCAGGAGGCCTCTCCCACGAGCTCCTGACGTGGACTACCTAACTGACCGAGAAAGCACACACACACCGCACCTGCAGGACTCCTCTCCCAAGAGCTCCTGAACCAGGGCGGACAAAACCAAACCGTAGCCCCCCTCAGATGAGGCCACCGACCGGTCCGACACATCCAAAAGGTAAGACCGGACGAAGCCCAAGAAGCCGCACGGCACACGTCCTCGACCGAAGCCCTCCTGAGGAGGGCCGTAGAGGCCGCCACCCCATGCGTGGAGTGCGACCTGAAACCCACCGGGGGGGCCAGGCCCTGAGCCTGATACGCCCGCCGTACAGCCGTGGCGACCCAGTGCGCCAGCCGCTGAGACAACAGCGCTGAGAGTGTGCTGCCCGCACGCCCCGGAATGGCGGTGACCTTCGGGAGAATTGCAATGCGTAGCCCCTGCGCATGGTCTTCTCTAGCCACGGATCCGACAGTAAGCCCTGCTCCCTCCAGATGCTGTAGAAGTCTGTGAGGGGTGGAACTGGAACACGAGACGTCACAGCCCCGCCCTCTCCTGGTGTTCCTAGCAGGGAGGGGGGGTGAACGAAAGGGCAGAGGGGCCCCCCTGCGTCATTCCGTGTGCGCCGGGGGCGGTCATGTGTCCTGCAGGCCCAACGTCATAAGTCCGGGCCTGCTCATGCCCTGTGACTTGACTGCTCCGCCCCCCTCATGGAGGGGGGCTCTTGCCTCATGGAGGGGGGGCGAGCCCCTGGAGTGGGAAACCCCGTGCTTAGCCTCGTAGCTTAGAGGAGCTAACGCGTGTTCGGCCGAAGCACACACAACACTACTCACCAGATCCCTCCGCTTGACCCTTCTCTCGGAGGGCATAGCATGGATCAGTGGACCGGAGCACCGGAGCTCGTAGCACAATGCACACCCTGCTCTGGGGGCTGCAGGCCTAGCAGGGCAACGTTATGGGCTCGAGAAGTAACACAAGCAGACACATTACACATGTTACGTACCCCCAAATGAGACTCAGACAACGATTACTGATGAAATGCTGGACGGCCTTTATTAGCAAAAGTTATGCCACCCCGGCCTCCTCTACTGTAGGGAGGCCGGCGGTTGGTGCGCTGCTCCCTCGGGCCTCCCGTGGGTCTGTCCGGACCCAGGGGTCTCGTCGAGCGCTCTCTGCCTCTGTCCAGGCTCCGTGCAACTTGGTGGGCCTCGGAGCTAGGTGCGGTGCTAGCCTAGCAGAGTCCTTGGCCGCAGACTCCAGTCTGTCCACCAGGGCCTGCATGTCAGGGCCGAAGAGGGACGTCTGGGCCGCCGCGGAGGAGTAGAGACTGGGCATGTGATCCAGTGGGAACCGGGTCTCTCTGGAGTTCTCCGGGCGCTGGAGCACCAGAGAACGCACGCCTGCGCTCACTTTCCTCTCAGGGGAGAGCGAGACACGAGGCGCAGCTAGCGCTCTCCGCCGCATGGCCCGAGCCCAGGCACAAGAAACAGCGTGAATGCTGGTCCGTGCGCGGGAGCCTGACCCGACACTCCAAGCAACGACGACGTCCGACGCCGGAGGGCGAAGGGGAAATCAGACGAGCAGTCGAGGCAGACATTTCAGCAGACAAAGTAGATGTAGTAGATGTAAGTATGATCTCAATCGGTGCCAGAGTGAAAGAGGGGGCAGGGGCTTTTATAGAGGAGGGTCGCTAGTGATTGGAGCATATTTATATATATTTGATCTCTCTGGCATGTGACCTGGGGGTCACGTTATATCCCACTAGCGAAGTCCTAAGGGACGTAGCACCATGACGTAGAACCTGTCCAGACTGTGCCAGACTGTGTGACTGAAGCTGCTCAGAGACGTGTGACACCTCAGCTTCGAAGAACTAAGAGTTTAACACTTTCACAGTTTCTCCAGAGACATGTCCCCACGACTTAGTCTCAGGTCTGAGTCTCGGTCTCAGGTCTGAGACTTTTAGACCTGAGACCGGAGGACAGGGACCGAGACTTACCCCCGTGGCTCAGATCTCTCTCCTCTCTCTCCTCTTCTTCTCCTCCAGTATTTACTACAGAGGAAGTGTAGTGGATGCACAGATGGAGTGAGAGACTGGAGGCGTAGATGACTCATGGTCTCAGTTTCTCTTCCTCCGTCTCTGAACAAAAGGAACAAATGTAGAAAAGTAGAAAAAGTGTAGTTTATTAAGTTGTTCAGAGGAAGTGTTGTAAGTGTTTACTTCCTGTTGCAAATATCCTTGTTCCTCAAACTGCTCTCACAGTCTTGTTGCTATCGTGTTGTTGTGTTGCTCTTGTGTTGTTGTTGTTGTGTTATTATTGTTGTTGTGGTGTTGTGTTGTCGTGTTGTTGTGGTGTTTTGTGTTTAAAGAACGTTTGGTTCTTAGTTTTGATCATTTTGCACTGAACAGTTTGAAACAAAGTCAAACTGAAAACAGTTTAAACTCTTGTCGCTTCAATAAAAGCTCTTATGAAGCTGAGAGTCTGTAGTTTTGGCCTCTGAGGATCTATTTACTCAAACAAAAGGTGGAAACAAGTTTCCCTGAACGATCCATAGTCCTGAATATGAAGGTGTAGATGGTGTCTGGATAGGACCAGGTGGTGTCTGGATAGGACCAGGTGGGGCTGAGTGGTTAGCTCTTAACAGGGGTTCGAGTCCCCAGAAAATAGATGTTTAGATTTATATTGATTTTTAGAAACTAGATTTTTAAACATATTAAATATTATAGATGATTTAATACAGATTATTTTTTTCAGATTATTTTCTGATTCAAAAATAAATAAATATAATATGAATTAATACGGATTTGGTTTTTATAGTATTTTTATTTTACTGACAATTCATCGTCAACACAGAGAGAGTGGTGCTTTTCTATCTAAGGGACTCTTTTCCCTGAGTTTGATCTGTTACAAATATATGAAATATATTAAATATGTGACATTTGTGTGTCTGTTTTTAATAAGTTTAAAAACACAAAGATGAGTTTATTTATCTGTTTAACACGTTCTCCACTTCCTCCAAACCTTCTGTTCTGTCTCAGGAGGAAGAGGAGCTGGTGCTTCCTCTTCGGCCCACAGCGCCTCCTGTGACCGGGCTCTGCTGCCTGACCTTTGGCCTCATGGTCTTCATGGGGGGTCTGGTCCTGGCCTCGGTCTACGTTTATCGATACTACTTTATTCCTCACGTAAGAAACTTTATTGATACTACTTTATTCCTCATGTAAGAAACTTTATTGATACTACTTTATTCAGACGTAAGAATCTGTCGTTTCAACTCGAATCAAAAAGACCCAGATCGAGGTTCAGAGATTCTTCACATGTCTCAGAAGTTTCAGTGTTGCAGGTCACAGGACTGTACAAGGAACACACACCACACCATACATGAATTTAAAAAAAATCTAAATAAAACTCTTATCATTCGCTAAAGGAAAGTGTCTTTCCTGTGTTTGAGCTGATTTTCTGATCTGTGTTGGTGAATCAACAACTTGGTGAGGTCTGTGACGACTGTTGTAGGGATTTAGGGCGAAACCCAAATAATTGAATTAAATAAAAAGTAGAAGCAACTGCACTTCTATGGAGGACCGTGGCTGCCAAAACAATAAATATATACAGAATAAATAAATATATAATTTTAAAAAAAATAAAATTTGCAAAGAAATGCATGCAATTATGAGAATAAGTGCATTTATATCTTTATACATTTCTTTATATATTTATTTCTGTATTTATTTATTTTTGTATTTATTCATACATTTATTTCTGCATTTATACATTTATTTCTCTATTTCTGTATTTCTCAATTTCTCTTTATTTCTTTCTCTATTTCTTTCTCTATTTATTTTTTCTCTCTATTTATTTATTTCTGTATTTCCGTATTTCGGTCATGTTGAGATCACTGTGTTCTCGCTATAGCCATGTCAGAACGAAAAAAATAACTGTTTTGTCCGGCTCGTAAGAATAAATAAATGCAGAAATGAATACAGAAAGAAATGCACTTATTCTCATAATTGCATGCATTTCTTTGCAAATTTTATCTTTTTTAAATGTATTTATTTATTTCTGTATATATTGTTTTGGTAGCCACGGTCCTCCATACACTTCACCTCCTTAGATCTAAGTTCATCATAAACTTCTGCATCTTTCTTCTTCACCGAGAACTTCCTGTTTCGTGAGAGTTTCAGGAAGAGGCTGAAACCATCAACCTTTTTTTCTTCTGTGACTTTGAAAGAAACAAGCCTCTTCAGTTCTGGAGGATTTGGTTTCATTAAAACAAATAATAAATAAATAAATACATTCACAAACCTGTCCTTGTTATTCTAAGTGTCCTTTCTTCTCCTCTCCTCCCCTCCCCTCCCCCTCCGCCTCCTCAGATGCCGGAGGAGAACCTGTTCCACTGCCGGGTCCTGTACGAGGACTCGGTGTTTGCTCCTCTTCGGGGGCGACAGGAGCTGGAGGAGAACGTTGGAATTTACCTCAGAGAAAATTATGAGGAGATCTCTGTCCCTGTGCCTCACTTTGGAGGCAGCGACCCGGCGGACATCATCCATGACTTCCACAGGGTCAGCACACACACACTCCATGACTTCCACAGGGTCAGGACGCACACACACTCCATGACTTCCACAGGGTCAGGACGCACACACTTTCCATGACTTCCACAGGGTCAGTACACACTGTACATACACACACACTCCATGACTTCCACAAGGTCAGTACACACTGTACATACACACACACTCCATGACTTCCACAAGGTCAGTACACACTGTACATACACACACACACTCCATGACTTCCACAGGGTCAGTACACACTGTACATACACACACACTCCATGACTTCCACAAGGTCAGTACACACTGTACATACACACACAATCCATGAATTCCAAAGGGTCAGGACACACTGTACATACACACACAATCCATGACTTCCACAGGGTCAGGACACACTGTACATACACACACAATCAATGACTTCCACAGGGTCACCCCAATCCCCCCCCCCCCCCCCCCCCCCCCTCCCTGACCCCCCCCCGACCCAGAAATGGATTAAGGGGAAGAAAATGGATGGATGGACATACAGTACCTTGCAAAAGTATTCGGCCCCCTTGAACCTTTCAACATTTCGCCACATTTAAGGCTTCAAACATAAAAAATATTAAACAAAATTTTTTTGTCAAGAATCAACAAGTGGGACACAATCGTGAAGTGGAACGCAATTTATTGGATAATTTAAACTTTTTTGACAAATAAAAAACTGAAGTGGGGCGTGCAATATTATTTGGCCCCCTTGCGCTAATACTTTGTAGCGCCACCTTTTGCTGCAATTACAGCTGCAAGTCGCTTAGGGTATGTCTATCAGTTTTGCACATCGAGAGACTTCGAATTCTTGCCCATTCTTCCTTGCAAAACAGCTCGGTTGGATGGAGAGCGTTTGTGAATAGCAGTCTTCAGCTCTTTCCACAGATTCTCGATTGGATTCAGGTCTGGACTTTGACTTGGCCATTCTAACACCTGGATACGTCTATTTGTGAACCATTCCATTGTAGATTTGGCTTTATGTTTTGGATCATTGTCCTGTTGGAAGATAAATCTCCGTCCCAGTCTCAGGTCTTTTGCAGACTCCAACCGGTTTTCTTCCAGAATGGTCCTGTATTTGGCTCCATCCATCTTCCCATAAATTTTAGCCATCTTCCCTGTCCCTGCTGAAGAAAAGCAGGCCCAAACCATGATGCTGCCACCACCATGTTTGACAGTGGGGATGGTGTGTTCAGGGTAGAGTTTCGTTCGGGCCTGAAAAATGAAGCCCGACCCGGCCTGAGCCCGCTAATGTTAAGCCCGAGCCCGTATAAGCCCGACCAATGAATAAGCCCGACCTGTATAACAGGTCCGAGCCCGACAGAACCCGATACATCGGATTTCCTTGTTGTGCGCACTCACCTTCCAATTGCAAGTTTAGTCTCCACTTTTGAATTTGTTTTGTCTCCACTTGATCCATTTCTACTATTGTTCCTGTTCGCTGTTGACCACAGCATGCAGCAGGAGACACGGGGATGATGCGTTCACGGCTCGCTGCTGCTGTAGGACACGCTGGTTACGGTGTCATTAATATATTAAATTTTTTTAATAACTTGTTGTCAATCAACGGACATTGTTATTAATATATATATATCATTATGTATAAAAATCATTTAAAATAATTATAATAATAAAAAAGAAACATATTTTTAAAAAAGAAGCCCGGCCCGAACCCGACAGCTGAGCGCCAAAATGAGGCCCGGGCCTCGGGCCTGCTCGGGCTCGGGCTGAAAAGCGAAACTCTAGTTCAGGATGATGAGCTGTGTTGCTTTTACGCCAAACATATCGTTTTAATGGCTTTCTTCTTGCCACTCTTCCATAAAGGCCAGATTTGTGCAGTGCACGACTGATTGTTGTTCTATGGACAGACTCTCCCACCTCAGCTGTAGTCTTCTGCAGTTCATCCAGAGTGATCATGGGCCTCTTTTCTGCATCTCTGATCAGTCTTCTCCTTGTTTGAGATGAAAGTTTGGAGGGACGGCCGGGTCTTGGTAGATTTGCAGTGGTCTGATACTCCTTCCATTTCAATATAATTGCTTGCACAGTGCTCCTTGAGATGTTTAAAGCTTGGGAAATAGCTTTTGTATCCAATTCCGGCTTTAAACTTCTCCACAACAGTATCTCGGACCATGGTTCTCTCTGCGCATTAAACAGAACCCTGAGACTATCAAAGAGCAGGTGCATTTATACGGAGACTTGATTACACACAGGTGCATTCTATTTATCAGTCATTTAGGACAACATCGGATCATTCAAAGATCCTCACTGAACTTCTGGAGTGAGTTTGCTGCACTGAAAGTAAAGGGGCCGAATAATATTCCACTGGGTCAGGACACACACAGATACACACACACATATACATATGTGTACACATACAAACATTTTAGCCTTACGTGTGTATTCTTCCAGTATATAAATGCATATTTGTAAGTTTTTCCTGTGTTGTATCGTCCCAGGGCCTGACGGCCTATCACGACATCGCTCTGGACAAGTGCTACGTCATCGAACTCAACACCACTATCGTCATGCCTCCAAGGAACCTCTGGGAACTTCTCATCAACGTCAAGGTAACACAACACACACACCGAGTATTGTGTGTCATTAAAGTGTGTTGTGCGTCCGCAGAAGGGCACGTACCTGCCTCAGACCTACATCATCCATGAGGAGATGGCGGTCTCCGGGAAAGTGCACAACATGCAACAGCTCGGTCCCTTCATCCACCGTCTGTGCAACGGCAAAGACACGTACCGCCTCAGCCGCATCACACACCGCCGTGAGTGCCCCTCTGCCCACGGGCACTTTACTGGGACAATATATATGTACTGACTTTAAATAGGGTCCAATAGTATCTACAGGGCACTTGACATACTCTACAGACCAAAAGTTTGGACACCTTCTCATTCAAAGAGTTGTTTATTTTCATGATTATGAAAACTGTAGATTGACACTGAGGGAATCAAATCTATGAATGAACTCATGTGAATTATGTACGTACTAAAAAAGTATGAACCAAGTGAAAATATGTGTTTTATTCTGGTTCTTCAAAGTAGCACCTTTAGCTCTGATTACCGCTTCACTCTTGGCATTCTCTTGATGAGCTTCAAGAGGACCTGAAATGGACAACAGTCTTGAAGGAGTTCACTCTGTGGTCCAGCCCCAAAACCATCTGGACTGGGTTCAGGTCCAAAACCATCTGGACTGGGTTCAGGTCCGGTGACTGGAGGTCATGTGGCCCAGCACCATCACTCTCCTTATTGGTCAAACAGCCCTTGCACAGCCTGGTGTGGATCTACAGCCAATAGTCATGGAAAGAACTCAGTGAAGGAGAGAGGGTGTCCAAACCTTTGCTCTGTACTGTATACTGACTTTATATAGGGTTCTAAAGTATCTACAGGATATACAGTGCCTTGCGAAAGTATTCGGCCCCCTTGAACCTTTACACATTTCGCCACATTTCAGGCTTCAAACATAAAGATATAAAATTTTAATTTTTTGTCATGAATCAACAACAAGTGGGACACAATCGTGAAGTGGAATGAAATTTGTTGGATAATTTAAACTTTTTTAACAAATAAAAAACTGAAAAGTGGGGCGTGCAATATTATTCGGCTCCTTTACTTTCAGTGCAGCAAACTCACTCCAGAAGTTCAGTGAGGATCTTTGAATGATCCAATGTTGTCCTAAATGACTGATGATGATAAATAGAATGCACCTGTGTGTAATCAAGTCTCCGTATAAATGCACCTGCTCTTTGATAGTCTCAGGGTTCTGTTTAAAGCACAGAGATAACCATGAAGACAAAGGAACACACCAGGCAGGTCCGAGATACTGTTGTGGAGAAGTTTAAAGCCGGATTTGGATACAAAAAGATTTCCCAAGCTTTAAACATCTCAAGGAGCACTGTGCAAGCAATTATATTGAAATGGAAGGAGTATCAGACCACTGCAAATCTACCAAGACCCGGCCGTCCCTCCAAACTTTCATCTCAAACAAGGAGAAGACTGATCAGAGATGCAGCCAAGAGGCCCATGATCACTCTGGATGAACTGCAGATAACTACAGCTGAGGTGGGGATGGTGTGTTCAGGGTGATGGGCTGTGTTGCTTTTACGCCAAACATATCGTTTTGCATTGTGGCCAAAAAGTTTGATTTTGGTTTCATCTGACCAGAGCACCTTCTTCCACATGTTTGGTGTGTCTCCCAGGTGGCTTGTGGCAAACTTTAAACCAGACTTTGTATGGAAATCTTTGAGAAATGGCTTTCTTCTTGCCACTCTTCCATAAAGGCCAGATTTGTGCAGTGCACGACTGATTGTTGTCCTATGGACAGACTCTCCCACCTCAGCTGTAGTTATCTGCAGTTCATTCAGAGCGATCATGGGCCTCTTGGCTGCATCTCTGATCAGTATATTATATATATACTGGCTTTATATAAGGTCCTAGAGTATATTTTCTTTGGCATTTTTGTGCTTGTCACATTTACTTTACACAACGTAAATTATTTATTTTCATTTTTGTTCTAGGCCTGAACAAGCGGGACACCCAGGACTGCCACCGCATCCGCCATTTTGAGAACACGTTTGTGGTGGAGACGGTCATCTGTGAAGAACCATAGAATCCAGACCCTACTGTCCTAACACCCACTTCCTGCGCCACTGTAGCACCCTCTAGTGGAACATGTCTGAGTTGCACTTTATGGATGTAGCGTTTATTATTATAATCTAGTTTTTTTGTTCATTTGCATAATAATTTCCATAATGATTTCCATGATGTAATGATTCCAAACATGAGGCAACAGCAGCCGGGACTGTCGCAGGTTTTTCCACGTAGCAAAGTCTAAAGATCCCGGGACCAGGTCTCTGAGGGACTGTTCCAGAGCGGCTCCGTCGTTTAGCTGGTTGTTGTTTTGAATGTTTTATTTCTCTGGAGGTTTCTCTGCTTCTCTCATTGCTCTCTGCAAAGCATGCTCCTCTGCTTAAGGCAATCAGGCCAGACTTATTTTATACATTTTGCATTTTATTATAATGTGGTAAAGTGGTCATCAAACTGTCAACATTTAATAGATCCATAATTATGCTAAATGCACTGCTTTTCAAAGATTCTGCCCCCACATTGTTTTACTTAACACCAAAAGTGTAAAATACTGTTTATTTTATGTACAGTAGTTTATGTATTCTATGGAAGGCAAGTTTATTTATTTAGCACAAGGCAACCCAAAGTGCAGAACTGAACAAGACAGACACCACAAGGCTTTAAAACAATAAATATTCACAATTAATTAAAAAGAATTAAGATCCAATCTCTCAGTTGTTTGCATCTAAACAGAACTGTTTTTAACCTGGTTTTAAACACTGTCGGAGAAGCCTGTCTCACATTTTCAGGAAGACTTTTTTTAGCTGGATGAAACTCTGCCTCTCCATGTTTATTATGGGACCATGTACAGACAGAGAATTCTCAATCTTCCTCATCTTTGCTTCGCTGTTGGACTTTTTAGACTTATCCAGATTTTAGCTCCGTTGGAAATGGACAAATCCAGATAAATGTAATCACTTCTGAACCAAGAAAAGTCCAAGATTTATACCAATGACGCAGAACTCAGCCACGACTAAACCTGGACTTAACCAAAACCTGCGTGAGGCAATGGACAAAGAGCCTAAAGCTCTAAAGGCTCATAGTAAAGACACAATAGAAAATATGTCTAAAATCTGTCTTTTGGGTCCTATCGCTGATATGTTGGGGATATATTTGGTCCTTCAGTATCTTACAGGGCAAAAAATACATATACTGGCTTTATATATGGTTCTTGAGTATATTTTCTTTGGCATGTCATGTTTTATAATAAGTAATATTATCTGAATAAAGAAGTAAACGGGAGAGAACTCATTAACTCAAAATGGCGAATGAAGAGTTTTTTTCTTGGGATTGACCAATTATCATTATCTTTGTCTTGTGTTTCTGTTTTAAATTGGACCAAGAGTCTGTGATGAAGTTGAATTAAAATCCGCCAGGTTGAGTTTATTGACCAAAATATTTTTGTATTAATTTACTAATCATTATCTAAGTGTTGCTCTAGTCCCGCCCCCTGACCAAAACAGTTATACAACTTGATCTAAACACAAAACATCCCTAAAGGGGCTGCGTACAAGTTGCACAGTTTGAGAACCACTTCTGCGTGGTTCTCAAACATACTGCTTTGCTTTTTACGTGACTTTTCTTCTTTTTTGATCTTTTGCATTGAGTTAAAACAGGGTGAATAATATTATGAAGCACATTTTGTATAAACGCTGGGAGGGAAATGTTTTTTTTAAAGGCACAGTCATCATTTTAAAAACAACAGACCTGGTTTATTGCATGTAGTTTATCCATTTGGGGAAGCATTAAGGATGTTTTTTGTATGTTTTGCTCAAGCCTTTTAGTCCTGCTCCGGGCTAACGTCATCGTCTGAAGTCATCTGTGAATAAAGTAGTACTAAAGGTTGTGTCTAAGAGTTTTTTGTGCCGGTTCCAAGCCTAAATAAATGCATGGATTTAGCTTCTGTAAACTGCAAACAATGAGAAAGTATGAGGAAATAATTTCCGAAGCTGCACGTTGCCAGATCTGCGTTTCTTAGATTGTTTTAATGATTTTTTTCTGGATAAGGTTCCCAAAACATATGACGCTCTTGAATATCTTTGGAGGATTCAAAGCAGATCTCATTCCGTTAATTGCCTCCCGGTGCTGGATGCAGAGAGTTAATCTGGATCAGATCAGACCATAGACTGTATATATTAATCAGACTAAAGCCCAACAGCTCAGACAGAGATCCTTCAGAAAAACAGATCTGGCAACGTGCGGCTCCAGCGTTGCCAGAGTTTCTGCCTAATCATGACATTAACAAAGTGCTCCAAAAGATTCAGAGATCCTTTATTTGTCCCCAGTCTATGGTCCCACAGCAAAGAAATGTCAGTGTTGCATCAGAAGTTATATTTGTCACTCAATAAACAAATCAAATATTCAACACAAATTAAAACAATTTCAACACCGATGAGAAAACCACTAATAATCCTCAAAAAGTTAGTTATGCTAACTGCAAGTAAACAGTGTTGCTATGGTAACTAGCACCGACTCCAGGCTGACATGATCTGAAGTTTGAATGATGCTCGACAGATATACAAAGTTCCTGGGTAACAGTTAAACTCAAAAGACGCTTCAAAGGATTCCATTTAAGGATTGTTCTCGATGCTGTGTGTTGCTATGGTGACCACTGAGGTGTTGCTGGTTGCAACCATGTGACCAAAAGGGGTGTGGCACAGCGTAGGACAGGTAGTATTTTTCTCTTTTTGCACACAGGAGCTTTTAGAGGCTTAATATCACTCTTATTTTGAGTGAAAACTATTTTCAACACAGCGTTCACCTTCTAGAGTTTGAATGAGTCAATTTTTTCAACAATAAATAACAAAAAATGCAGAATTATGCTCCGGGGTGGAGCTAGCGTTAAGCTAACAGCAGTAATCTAACGAACGCAGCCGTCCTGGGGGCACAGAGTTCGGATGCAACTTCAGACATTCCCCTGGACCTCACAGTCCCGGACCCTGGTCCTCACAGTCCCAGAGTCCCAGACCCTGGACCTCACAGTCCCAGACCCTGAACCTCACAGTCATGGAAATAACGATGAACAATGACTCTTGACGATGAACTCAATGACTAGATTATGTGTGAGAAGACTTAAATAGATTGTACATCCTGCTTTTAGCACATGTAGGCAAGGCAAGGCAAGGCAAGGCAAGGCAAGGCAAGTTTATTTGTATAGCACAATTCATACACAAGGCAACTCAAAGTGCTGAACAAGATAGCATTAAAATCATAAATAATCACAGAACATTAAAACGAAAGATAAAAATATAAAATCCCTCAGTTGTATGCACAGCTAAACAGCACCGTTTTTAACTTGGTTTTAAACATTGTCAGAGAGGAGGCCTGTCTCACATCTTCAGGAAGATTGTTCCAGATTTTAGCAGCATGAATCTGAAAAGCAGCCTCCCCATGTTTAGTTCTGACTCTGGGCACTAACAGGAGTCCAGTCCCTGTGCTCCTCAGAGTCCGGGCTGGTTCATATGGGACTAACATGTCACTAATATATTTTGGTGCGAGGCCATGGAGAGACTTGTACACAAGCAGAGCTGTTTTAAAATCTATTCTCTGAGCCACAGGAAGCAAGTGCAGAGACCTGAGGACTGGACTAATGTGGTCGTACTTCCTGGTTCTAGTCAGGACTCGAGCTGCTGCATTTTGAATGTACTGCAGCTGTTTTACAGCCTGTTTGGAGAGACCTGTGAGCAGGCCATTGCAGTAGTCTAACCTACTGGAGACAAATGCATGGATAAGAATCTCCAAGTCTGCTTTAGACACTATGTTTTTGATCCTGGCAATGTTTTTTAGATGGTAAAAAGCTGCTGATGTTACTGATTTGATGTGGCTATTAAAATTTAAGTCTGAGTCCAGTATTACCCCTAGATTTCTGACCTTGTTTGAAGGTTTTAGGGAGAGAGACTGTAGATGACAGATGACGCTCTCTCTTTGTTTCTGGGGACCAAAGACAATCATTTCAGTTTTGTCTGCGTTTAGCTGAAGGAAGTTGTTTTGCATCCACTCACTGATCTGTTGGATACAGTGAAGGAGTGAGTCCACTGGTCCATGTTCTCCTGCAGTCAGTGAGACATAGATCTGAGTGTCGTCTGCATAGTTGTGATAGGAAACTTTGTTTCTGCGTATTAACTGACCTAACGGCAGCATGTAGAGATTGAACAGAAGAGGTCCCAGGATCGACCCCTGTGGGACTCCACAGGTCAGGGCCATATGATCTGAGACACAGTTTCCAATCTCCACAAAGTACTTCCTGTCTTCAAGGTAAGACCTAAACCAATTTAGGGCGGTGCCAGCGACGCCAACCCAGTCCTCTAGTCTCTGTAAGAGGATCTCATGGTCGACAGTGTCAAAGGCAGCACTCAGATCTAACAGGATTAGGATTGAGACTTTGCCTGCGTCAGTGTTCAGCCGGATATCGTTTGTAACCTTGACGAGAGCAGTCTCAGTGCTGTGGTGGGGTCTAAAGCCGGACTGAAACATATCAAATGAGTTGTTGATTATAAGAAATCTAGTAAGCTGTAAGTAGACAATTTTTTCAAGGACTTTCCCATAAATGGCAGATTTGAGATGGGACGATAGTTGTTAAGTACCGTAGCATCCAGACTGCTCTTTTTTAGCAGGGGCCTGATGACTGCAGTTTTCAGGGCCTTTGGGAATACTCCAGAATGAAGGGACATGTTTACTATCTGTGTGAGTGAAGGTAACAGACTGCTCAGAACAGACTTTAGAAATCTAGTGGGTAGTACATCCAGGCTGCATGTGGAGGAGCTCAAACTGGAGATTATCTCTTGGACAGTTTGATCATTTACAGGTGCAAAGTAAGTTAGCTCAAAGAGCCTTTCTGGCTGTTGGATTGTTATCTGTGGATTGGAGACAATGGCGTTTTTGATGCCTTGAACCTTGTCATTGAAAAAATTAGCAAACTCATTGCATTTACGTTTGGAAGTAAGCTCTAATGGCATTTGAACAGGGGGGTTTGTTAATCTATTAACTGTTGAGAACAGAACACGCAGATTGTTGCTGCAGCCTTCAATCATTTCAGAAAAATACCTTTCTCTCGACGCGTTTGTCACCTCAAGGCTCGACTACTGTAACGCTTTACTGGGAGCGTGCCCTAAAGCCTCTTTGAAGAGCTTCCAGCTCGTTCAGAATACAGCAGCTAGGATCTTAACAGGTACCAAAAGGAGGGAGCACATAACTCCGGTGTTAAAATCACTCCACTGGCTCCCTGTGGAGTACAGAATAAAGTTTAAAATCCTACTCTTAACATATAAAGCCATAAATGGCTTGGCTCCTTCTTATCTCCAAGACACGTTAGTGTCGTATCAACCAGGTCGAGCGTTGCGCTCACAAAACGCCAGACGTCTGGTGGTTCCTAAGGTCTCAAAGGTCACTGTTGGTGGCAGAGCATTTAGCTACCAAGCTCCTTTACTGTGGAATCAGCTTCCCATTTATGTTAAGGAAGCAGATACGGTCTCTACATTCAAGGCCAGGCTTAAAGCACTTTACTTTAATTTAGCATATAATTAGGTAATATATAATATGTAGTGTATATATTATATATATATGCTGTATTATGTTATATATTATGTTATATATTATTCAATAATATATTGTGTTATGTTGTATATTATGTTATATATTATGCTGTATGTTATTCTTTATTCAAGGCTAGGTTTAAAACAGTCCTCTATAGTTTAGCATATGGCTAGGAAGGTAAGACTCGGAGAAGGTTAAACTCCTCAGAGTGTTAGTCAAGCTGCATAGGGAGTCAGTTTGCTGGGAGAAGTATGGTAACTTGAGCACTATCCTCTCCTCCTTCCTACTTTATCTGTTTAGCATTTTTAGGATTCTGACTGTAGTTTGTTCATTGCTATTCACCCGTTGTCCCATTGTCTGTTTCATGGTACGATGACGGGATCTCTGAGCCTGGCCTCTTCCATCTACACCTGCGGACTGCCCCGCCCGACCCGCCTGGGAGTGCTTCAGTCCTGCACCGGACCTGTCCACGTTCAGCGTCCACTGGTCCACGTTCTGTAGCTAGCTTAGGTCCTAGATCATTAGATCTAGAAGGGGAAGAAGAGGAAGAAGGGGAAGATGAGGAATA
The DNA here is from genome assembly GCA_964034765.1 of Knipowitschia caucasica. Taxonomy (NCBI): domain Eukaryota; kingdom Metazoa; phylum Chordata; class Actinopteri; order Gobiiformes; family Gobiidae; genus Knipowitschia; species Knipowitschia caucasica. The sequence goes on from OZ035832.1 coordinate 31,953,430, forward strand.
AGAGGAAGAAGGGGAAGAAGAGGAAGAAGAGGAAGAAGGGGAAGAAGAGGAAGAAGGGGAAGAAGAGGAAGAAGTGAAGAAGATGAAGTAAGAAGAATGTGTTGTAAGGGGCTGAAAGTGTTGTAAAGTGCTGAATGTGTTGTAAGGTGTTGTAAAGTGCTAAATGTGTTGTAAAGTGCTTAATGTGTTGTAAAGTGCTGAATTTGTTGTAAAGTGCTGAATGTGTTGTAAATGCTAAATGTGTTGTAAAGTGTGTTGAATGTGTTGTAAAGTGCTAAATGTGTTGTAAGGTGTTGAATTTGTTGTAAAGTGCTAAATGTGTTGTAAGGTATTGAATGTTTTGTAAAGTGCTAAATGTGTTGTAAGGTGTTGAATGTGTTGTAAAGTGCTAAATGTGTTGTAAGGTGTTGAATTTGTTGTAAAGTGCTAAATGTGTTGTAAGGTTTTGAATTTGTTGTAAAGTGCTAAATTTGTTGTAAGGTGTTGAATTTGTGTTAAAGTGCTAAATGTGTTGTAAGGTGTTGAATTTGTGTTAAAGTGCTAAATGTGTTGTAAGGTGTTGAATTTGTTGTAAAGTGCTAAATGTGTTGTAAGGTGTTGAATGTGTTGTAAAGTGCTAAATGTGTTGTAAGGTGTTGAATGTGTTGTAAGGTGCTAAATGTGTTTTAAGTTGTTGAATGTGTTGTAAAGTGCTGAATGTGTTGTAAGGTGTTGAATTTGTTGTAAGGTGCTAAATGTGTTGTAAGGTGTTGAATTTGTTGTAAAGTGCTAAATGTGTTGTAAGGTGTTGAATTTGTTGTAAAGTGCTAAATGTGTTGTAAGGTGTTGAATTTGTTGTAAGGTGCTAAATATGTTGTAAGGTGTTGAATTTGTTGTAAGGTGCTAAATGTGTTGTAAGGTGCTATAAGTGTTGTAAGGTGTAGAATTTGTTGTAAAGTGCTAAATGTGTTGTAAGGTGTTGAATGTGTTATAAAGTGCTAAATGTGTTGTAAGGTGTTGAATTTGTTGTAAGGTGCTGAATGTGTTGTAAGGTGTTGAATTTGTTGTAAGGTGCTAAATGTGTTGTAAGGTGTTGAATGTGTTGTAAAGTGCTAAATGTGTTGTAAGGTGTTGAATTTGTTGTAAAGTGCTAAATGTGTTGTAAGGTGCTGCAAGTTTTGTAAGATGCTGTAATGTATTGTATCTGTGGTAATGAATTGTTAGTGTGGTAATGTGTTGTATGGGGAGTAATCTGTTGTACTGGTCCAATGTAAGTCAATGGGAAAAAGTGCTTGAACTTTTGTTAATATTTGAAAAAGTGCTAAAGGTGGAAGTTTAAAAAGTAATAGCAATAATGAGACGGTGAAGCCGGTCGTAACGATGTATAATTTGTTGAATTTGGTGAAAGCGTTGAGGAGTTGAAAAGTGCCAAAATCTGGCGGAAGTGGAAGAAGAAGAAGAAGAAGAAGAAGAAGAAGAAGAAGAAGAAGAAGAAGAACTAGAAATGGTACAATGGCTGAAGCCATTGTGAGTGGCTGCATAGATGTTGGAAGGGTTAGGGATGAAGAAGGAAGAGGAAGGGGAAGAAGGAGGAAGAAGGAAGAAGTTGAAAGAAATGAAAGAAGAAAGAAGAAGAAGAAAGAAAAGGGAAAGAGGAAAGAAGAAGAAGAGGAAGAGGAAGAAGAAGGAGGAGGGAGGAAGAGGAAGCGGAAGAAGGAGGAAGAAGAGGAAGAAGGGGAAGAAGGGGGAGAAGAGGAAGAAGGGGAAGAAGAGGAAGAAGGGGAAAAGAGGAAGAAGGGGAAGAGGTAGAAGGGAAAGAAGGGGAAGAAGAGGAAGAAGGGGAAGAAGAGTAAGAAGGGGAAGAAGAGAAGGCGAAGAAGAGTAAAGTGCTAAATGTGTTGTAAGGTGCTGAATGTGTTGGAAAGTGTTGAATGTGTTGTAAAGTGCTGTAAGTCTTGTAAAGTGCTGTAAGTCTTGTAAAGTGCTGTAAGTGTTGTAAGATGTTGTAATGTATTGTATCTGTGGTAATGAATTGTTAGTGTGGTAATGTGTTGTATGGGGAGTAATCTGTTGTACTGGTCCAATGTAAGTCTATGGGAAAAAATGCTTGAACTTTTGTTAATATCTGAAAAAGTGCAAAAGGTGGAAGTGTGAAAAGTAATAGCAATAATGAGACGGTGAAGCCGGTCGTAACGATGTATAATTTGTTGAATTTGGTTAAAGCGTTGAAGAGTTGAAAAGTGCCAAAATCTGGCGGAAGTGGAAGAAGAATAAACAGTAGGAGAGCATATAGTGGCTGCATAGTCTATGCAGCCACTCAATAAACAGTAGGAGAGCATATAGTGGCTGCATAGTCTATGCAGCCACTCAACTAGAAATGGTACAATGGCTGAAGCCATTGTGAGTGGCTGCATAGATGTTGGAAGGGTTAGGGATGAAGAAGGAAGAAGAAGGAAGAAGAAAGAAAAGGGAAGAAGAGGAAAGACGAAGAAGGAAGAGGAGGAGGAAAGAAGAAGGGGAAGAAGGAGAAGAAGAGGAAGAAGGGGAAGAAGAGGAAAAGGGGAAGAAGAGGAAGAAGAGGAAGAAGAGGAAGAAGAGGAAGAAGGGGAAGAAGAGGAAGAAGAGGAAGAAGAGGAAAAAGGGGAAGAAGAGGAAGAAGAGGAAGAAGGGGAAGAAGAGGAAGAAGGGAAGAAGAGGAAAAAGGGAAAGAAGAGGAAGAACAGGAAGAAGAGGAAGAAGGGGAAGAAGAGGAAGAAGAGGAAGAAGGGGAAGAAGAGGAAGAAGGGAAGAACAGGAAGATGAGGAAGAAGGGGAAGAAGAGGAAGAAGAGGAAGAAGGGGAAGAAGAGGAAGAAGGGGAAGAACAGGAAGATGAGGAAGAAGAGGAAGAAGGGGAAGAAGGGAAAGAAGAGGAAGAAGAGGAAGAAGTAAGAAGAATGTGTTGTAAGGGACTGAAAGTGTTGTAAAGTGCTAAATACGTTGTAAAGTGCTAAATGTGTTGAAAGGTGTTGAATTTGTTGTAAAGTGCTAAATGTGTTTTAAGGTGTTGAATTTGTTGTAAAGTGCTAAATGTGTTGTAAAGTGCTAAATGTGTTGTAAGGTATTGAATTTGTTTTAAGGTGTTGAATGTGTTGTAAAATGCTAAATGTGTTGAATTTGTTGTAAAGTGCTAAATGTGTTGTAAGGTGCTGTAAGTGTTGTAAGGTGTTGAATGTGTTGTAAAGTGCTAAATGTGTTGTAAGGTGCTGTAAGTGTTGTAAGATGCTGTAATGTATTGTATCTGTGGTAATGAATTGTTAGTGTGGTAATGTGTTGTATGGGGAGTAATCTGTTGTACTGGTCCAATGTAAGTCTATGGGAAAAAGTGCTTGAACTTTTGTTAATATCTGAAAAAGTGCTAAAGGTGGAAGTGTGAAAAGTAATAGCAATAATGAGACGGTGAAGCCGTTCGTAACGATGTATAATTTGTTGAATTTGGTGAAAGCGTTGAAGAGTTGAAAAGTGCCAAAATCTGGCGGAAGTGGAAGAAGAATAAACAGGAATAAACAGTAGGAGAGCATATAGTGGCTGCATAGTCTATGCAGCCACTCAACTAGAAATGGTACAATGGCTGAAGCCATTGTGAGTGGCTGCATAGATGTTGGAAGGGTTAGGGATGAAGAAGGAAGAGGAAGGGGAAGAAGAAGGAAGAAGAAAGAAAAGGGAAGAAGAGGAAAGAAGAAGGAAGAGGAGGAGGAAGAAGGGGAAGAAGGGGAAGAAGAGGAAGAAGAGGAAGAAGGGGAAGAAGAGGAAGGAGAGGAAGAAGAGGAAGAAGAGAAAGAAGAGAAAGAAGAGAAAGAAGGGGAAGAAGAGGAAGAAGGGGAAGAAGAAGGAAGAAGAAAGAAAGGGAAGAAGAGGAAAGAAGAAGGAAGAGAGGAGGAGGAAGAAGGGGAAGAAGGGGAAGAAGGGGAAGAAGAGGAAGAAGAGGAAGAAGAGAAAGAAGAGAAAGAAGAGAAAGAAGGGGAAGAAGGGGAAGAAGAGGAAGAAGGGAAGAAGGGGAAGAAGTGAAGAAGATGAAGTAAGAAGAATGTGTTGTAAGGGGCTGAAAGTGTTGTAAAGTGCTGAATGTGTTGTAAAGTGCTAAATGTGTTGTAAGGTATTGAATGTTTTGTAAAGTGCTAAATGTGTTGTAAGGTGTTGAATGTGTTGTAAAGTGCTGAATGTGTTGTAAGGTGTTGAATGTGTTGTAAAGTGCTGAATGTGTTGTAAAGTGCTGAATGTGTTGTAAAGTGCTGAATGTGTTGTAAGGTGTTGAATGTGTTGTAAAGTGCTGAATGTGTTGTAAGGTGTTGAATGTGTTGTAAAGTGCTGAATGTGTTGTAAGGTGTTGAATTTGTTGTAAAGTGCTAAATGTGTTGTAAGGTGCTGTAAGTGTTGTAAGATGTTGTAATGTATTGTATCTGTGGTAATGAATTGTTAGTGTGGTAATGTGTTGTATGGGGAGTAATCTGTTGTACTGGTCCAATGTAAGTCAATGGGAAAAAGTGCTTGAACTTTTGTTAATATCTGAAAAAGTGCTAAAGGTGGAAGTGTGAAAAGTAATAGCAATAATGAGACGGTGAAGCCGGTCGTAACGATGTATAATTTGTTGAATTTGGTGAAAGCGTTGAAGAGTTGAAAAGTGCCAAAATCTGGCGGAAGTGGAAGAAGAAGAAGAAGAACTAGAAATGGTACAATGGCTGAAGCCATTGTGAGTGGCTGCATAGATGTTGGAAGGGTTAGGGATGAAGAAGGAAGAAGTTGAAAATAAATGAAAGATGTAGAAAGAAGAAGAAGAAAGAAAAAGGGAAGAAGAGGAAAGAAGAAGAAGAAGGGAAGAGGAAGAGGAGGAGGTAGAAGGAGGAGGGAGGAAGGGAAGAAGGAGGTAAGAAGGGGAAGAAGAGGAAAGAAGGGGAAGAAGGGAAAGAAGGGGAAGAAGGGGAAGAAGAGGAAGAAGGGGAAGAAGAGGAAGAAGAGGAAGAAGAGGGAAGAAGTGAAGAAGATGAATTAAGAATGTGTTGTAAGGTGTTGAATTTGTTGTAAGGTGCTAAATGTGTTGTAAGGTGTTGAATTTGTTGTAAAGTGCTAAATGTGTTGTAAGGTGTTGAATTTGTTGTAAAGTGCTAAATGTGTTGCAAGGTGTTGAATTTGTTGTAAGGTGCTAAAGGTGTTGTAAGGTGTTGAATGTGTTGTAAGGTGTTGAATTTGTTGTAAAGTGCTAAATGTGTTGTAAGGTGTTGAATTTGTTGTAAAGTGCTAAATGTGTTGTAAGGTGTTGAATTTGTTGTAAAGTGCTAAATGTGTTGTAAGGTGTTGAATGTGTTGTAAAGTGCTAAATGTGTTGTAAGGTGTTGAATTTGTTGTAAAGTGCTAAATGTGTTGTAAGGTGTTGAATGTGTTGTAAAGTGCTAAATGTGTTGTAAGGTGTTGAATTGTTGTAAAGTGCTAAATGTGTTGTAAGGTGCTGAATTGTGTAAAGTGCTAAAGGTGTTGTAAGGTGTTGAATTTGTTGTAAAGTGCTAAATGTGTTGTAAGGTGTTGAATTTGTTGTAAAGTGCTAAATGTGTTGTAAGGTGCTGTAAGTGTTGTAAGATGTTGTAATGTATTGTATCTGTGGTAATGAATTGTTAGTGTGGTAATGTGTTGTAAGGGGAGTAATCTGTTGTACTGGTCCAATGTAAGTCTATGGGAAAAAGTGCTTGAACTTTTGTTAATATCTGAAAAAGTGCTAAAGGTGGAAGTGTGAAAAGTAATAGCAATAATGAGACGGTGAAGCCGGTCGTAACGATGTATAATTTGTTGAATTTGGTGAAAGCGTTGAAGAGTTGAAAAGTGCCAAAATCTGGCGGAAGTGGAAGAAGAAGAAGAATAAACAGTAGGAGAGCATATAGTGGCTGCATAGTCTATGCAGCCACTCAACTAGAAATGGTACAATGGCTGAAGCCATTGTGAGTGGCTGCATAGATGTTGGAAGGGTTAGGGATGAAGAAGGAAGAGGAAGGGGAAGAAGAAGGAAGAAGAAAGAAGAGGAAAGAAGAAGAAGGAAGAGGAGGAGAAAGAAGAAGGGGAAGAAGGGGAAGAAGAGGAAGAAGAGGAAGAAGGGGAAGAAGAGGAAGAAGAGGAAGAAGAGGAAGAAGGGGAAGAAGAGGAAGAAGGGGAAGAAGAGGAAGAAGGGGAAGAAGAGGAAGAAGAGGAAGAAGAGGAAGAAGGGGAAGAAGAGGAAGAAGATGAAGTAAGAAGAATGTGTTGTAAGGGGCTGAAAGTGTTGTAAAGTGCTGAATGTGTTGTAAGGTGTTGAATTTGTTGTAAAGTGCTAAATGTGTTGTAAGGTGTTGAATTTGTTGTAAAGTGCTAAATGTGTTGTAAGTGTTGAATTTGTTGTAAGGTGTAGAATGTGTTGTAAAGTGCTAAATGTGTTGTAAGGTGTTGAATTTGTTGTAAAGTGCTAAATGTGTTGTAAGTGTTGAATTTGTTGTAAGGTGTTGAATGTGTTTGTAAAGTGCTAAATGTGTTGTAAGGTGTTGAATTTGTTGTAAGGTGCTAAATGTGTTGTAAGGTGTTGAATTTGTTGTGTTGAATTTGTTGTAAAGTGCTAAATGTGTTGTAAGGTGTTGAATGTGTTGTAAAGTGCTAAATGTGTTGTAAGGTGTTGAATTTGTTGTAAAGTGCTAAATGTGTTGTAAGGTGTTGAATTTGTTGTAAAGTGCTAAATGTGTTGTAAGGTGCTGTAAGTGTTGTAAGATGTTGTAATGTATTGTATCTGTGGTAATGAATTGTTAGTGTGGTAATGTGTTGTATGGGGAGTAATCTGTTGTACTGGTCCAATGTAAGTCAATGGGAAAAAGTGCTTGAACTTTTGTTAATATCTGAAAAAGTGCAAAAGGTGGAAGTGTGAAAAGTAATAGCAATAATGAGACGGTGAAGCCGGTCGTAACGATGTATAATTTGTTGAATTTGGTGAAAGCGTTGAAGAGTTGAAAAGTGCCAAAATCTGGCGGAAGTGGAAGAAGAAGAAGAAGAAGAAGAAGAAGAACTAGAAATGGTACAATGGCTGAAGCCATTGTGAGTGGCTGCATAGATGTTGGAAGGGTTAGGGATGAAGAAGGAAGAGGAAGGGGAAGAAGAAGGAAGAAGAAAGAAAAGGGAAGAAGAGGAAAGAAGAAGAAGGAAGAGGAGGAGGAAGAAGAAGAAGGGGAAGAAGGGGAAGAAGAGGAAGAAGGGGAAGAGGAAGAAGGGGAAGAAGAGGAAGAAGAGGAAGAAGGGGAAGAAGAGGAAGAAGGGGAAGAAGAGGAAGAAGAGGAAGAAGGGGAAGAAGAGGAAGAAGGGGAAGAAGAGGAAGAAGGGAAGAAGAGAAGAGGAAGAAGTGTGAAGAAGGGATGAAGTGTTGAAGGGATGAAGGTGTTGTAAAGTGCTGAAAGTGTTGTAAAGTGCTGAATGTGTTGTAAAGTGCTGAATGTGTTGTAAAGTGCTAAATGTGTTGTAAAGTGCTGAATGTGTTGTAAAGTGCTAAATGTGTTGTAAAGTGTTGAATGTGTTGTAAAGTGCTAAATGTGTTGTAAGGTGTTGAATTTGTTGTAAAGTGCTAAATGTGTTGTAAGGTGTTGAATGTGTTGTAAAGTGCTAAATGTGTTGTAAGGTGTTGAATTTGTTGTAAAGTGCTAAATGTGTTGTAAGGTGTTGAATTTGTTGTAAAGTGCTAAATGTGTTGTAAGGTGTTGAATGTGTTGTAAAGTGCTAAATGTGTTGTAAGGTGTTGAATGTGTTGTAAAGTGCTAAATGTGTTGTAAGGTGTTGAATTTGTTGTAAAGTGCTAAATGTGTTGTAAGGTGTTGAATTTGTTGTAAAGTGCTAAATGTGTTGTAAGGTGTTGAATGTGTTGTAAAGTGCTAAATGTGTTGTAAGGTGTTGAATGTGTTGTAAAGTGCTAAATGTGTTGTAAGGTGTTGAATTTGTTGTAAAGTGCTAAATGTGTTGTAAGGTGTTGAATGTGTTGTAAAGTGCTAAATGTGTTGTAAGGTGTTGAATTTGTTGTAAAGTGCTAAATGTGTTGTAAGGTGTTGAATTTGTTGTAAAGTGCTAAATGTGTTGTAAAGTGCTAAATGTGTTGTAAGGTGTTGAATGTGTTGTAAAGTGCTAAATGTGTTGTAAGGTGTTGAATGTGTTGTAAAGTGCTAAATGTGTTGTAAGGTGTTGAATTTGTTGTAAAGTGCTAAATGTGTTGTAAGGTGTTGAATGTGTTGTAAAGTGCTAAATGTGTTGTAAGGTGTTGAATGTGTTGTAAAGTGTTAAATGTGTTGTAAGGTGTTGAATTTGTTGTAAGGTGCTGAATGTGTTGTAAGGTGTTGAATTTGTTGTAAAGTGCTAAATGTGTTGTAAGGTGTTGAATTTGTTGTAAAGTGCTAAATGTGATGTAAGGTGTTGAATTTGTTGTAAAGTGCTAAATGTGTTGTAAGGTGCTGTAAGTGTTGTAAGATGTTGTAATGTATTGTATCTGTGGTAATGAATTGTTAGTGTGGTAATGTGTTGTATGGGGAGTAATCTGTTGTACTGGTCCAATGTAAGTCTATGGGAAAAAGTGCTTGAACTTTTGTTAATATCTGAAAAAGTGCTAAAGGTGGAAGTGTGAAAAGTAATAGCAATAATGAGACGGTGAAGCCGGTCGTAACGATGTATAATTTGTTGAATTTGGTGAAAGCGTTGAAGAGTTGAAAAGTGCCAAAATCTGGCGGAAGTGGAAGAAGAAGAAGAAGAAGAAGAACTAGAAATGGTACAATGGCTGAAGCCATTGTGAGTGGCTGCATAGATGTTGGAAGGGTTAGGGATGAAGAAGGAAGAGGAAGGGGAAGAAGAAGAAGAAGAAGAAAGAAAAGGGAAGAAGAGGAAAGAAGAAGAAGGAAGAGGAAGAGAGGAAGAAGAAGAAGGGAAGAGGAGAAGAAGGGGAAGAAGAGGAAGAAGGGGAAGAAGGAGGAAGAAGAGGAAGAAGGGGAAGAAGGGGAAGAAGAGGAAGAAGGGGAAGAAGAGGAAGAAGGGGAAGAAGAGGAAGAAGGGGAAGAAGAGGAAGAAGGGGAAGAAGAGGAAGAAGGGGAAGATGAAGTAGGAAGAATGTGTTGTAAGGTGCTGAATGTGTTGTAAAGTGCTGAATGTGTTGTAAAGTGCTGAATGTGTTGTAAAGTGCTGAATGTGTTGTAAAGTGCTGAATGTGTTGTAAAGTGCTGAATGTGTTGTAAAGTGCTGAATGTGTTGTAAAGTGCTAAATGTGTTGTAAGGTGTTGAATGTGTTGTAAAGTGCTAAATGTGTTGTAAGGTGTTGAATTTGTTGTAAAGTGCTAAATGTGTTGTAAGGTGTTGAATTTGTTGTAAAGTGCTAAATGTGTTGTAAGGTGTTGAATTTGTTGTAAAGTGCTAAATGTGTTGTAAGGTGTTGAATGTGTTGTAAGGTGCTAAATGTGTTGTAAGGTGTTGAATTTGTTGTAAAGTGCTAAATGTGTTGTAAGGTGTTGAATTTGTTGTAAAGTGCTAAATGTGTTGTAAGGTGCTGTAAGTGTTGTAAGATGTTGTAATGTATTGTATCTGTGGTAATTGATTGACTGCGGAACCTTCCGCAGTCAACCATTGGTTTTGTATTTCTTTATTCCGTCATTTTTTTTGACACGTTTCACAGCTTTCACATTTTCAACAATTTCCACAAGTTATACATCAAAACGTTCCACATGTTTGGGAGATTATTGCTATTACTTTTGGGACTTCAGCGATTTCCGGTTTTTCCGCAATCGGACAAAAATCTGCATTGAGAATTCTGCAATGCATTTTAATAGGCCCATGCATTTTAATAGGACTTCAGCTCTTTCAGACATTTCTACAGTTTCAATGATTCAACAGTTTCAAGGATTCAACAGTTTCAAGGATTTCAGCAGTTTCAAGATTTCAAGAGTTTCAAGGACTTCAACAGTTTCAAGGACTTCAGCAGTTTCAAGGACTTCAGCAGTTTCAAGGACTTCAGCAGTTTCAAGGACTTCAGTGTAATCATGCAACCTAATAGGGATTTTTCCATGTAAACCAGTATAATGCAACTTAATAGGGATTTTTCCATGTAAACCAGTATAATGCAACTTAATAGGGTTTTTTCATGTAAACCAGTATAATGCAACTTAATAGGGTTTTTTTTCATGTAAACCAGTATAATGCAACTTAATGGGGATTTTTCCATGTAAACCAGTATAATGCAACTTAATAGGGGTTTTTACATGTAAACCAGTATAATGCAACTTAATAGGGTTTTTTCCATGTAAACCAGTATAATGCAACTTAATAGGGTTTTTTCCATGTAAACCAGTATAATGCAACTTAATAGGGTTTTTTCCATGTAAACCAGTACAATGCAACTTAATAGGGATTTTTCCATGTAAACCAGTATAATGCAACTTAATAGGGTTTTTTACATGTAAACCAGTATAATGCAACTTAATGGGGATTTTTCCATGTAAACCAGTATTATGCAACTTAATAGGGATTTTTCCATGTAAACCAGTATAATGCAACTTAATAGGGATTTTTCCTTGTAAACCAGTATAATGCAACTTAATAGGGTTTTTTTCATGTAAACCAGTATAATGCAACTTAATGGGGATTTTTCCATGTAAACCAGTATTATGCAACTTAATAGGGATTTTTCCATGTAAACCAGTATAATGCAACTTAATAGGGTTTTTACATGTAAACCAGTATAATGGAACTTAATAGGGGTTTTTACATGTAAACCAGTATAATGGAACTTAATAGGGGTTTTTACATGTAAACCAGTATAATGCAACTTAATAAGGATTTTTACATGTAAACCACTATAATGTAACCTAATAGGGGTTTTTACATGTAAACCAGTATAAAGCAACTTAATAGGGATTTGTACATGTAAACCAGTATAATGCAACCTAATAGGGATTTTTCCATGTAAACCAGTATAATGCAACTTAATAGAGATTTTTCCATGTAAACCAGTATAATGCAACTTAATAGGGATTTTTCCATGTAAACCAGTATAATGCAACCTAATAGGGATTTTTCCATGTAAACCAGTATAATGCAACCTAATAGGGATTTTTCCATGTAAACCAGTATAATGCAACCTAATAGGTTGCATTATACCACCAGACCAAGACCCAAACGAAGACTCAGACCACCACCAGATAATGACCACAGACCAGGTTTCCTTAGTTACAGGAACCAAATTGTTTCAGCGGTGAGGGGATTTTTCAGTTTCAAGGACACTTTCAATACATTCAGTAGTTTCAAGGATTTCAACTGTTTAAGAATTTAACCAGTTTCAAGGATATCAGGAGGTTCAAGGATTTCAGGAGTTTCCACACTTTCAACAGTTTCCAGGTTTAAAAAAAGTTTCAAGGATTTCAGGAGTTTCAATGTTTCAACAGTTTCAAGGATTTCAGGAGTTTAAAGGTTTCAACAATTTCAAGGACTTCAGGAGTTTCAAATATCTATCAAGTATTTTAACAGTTTCAAGGCCTTTTAAAGGATTTCAAGGATTTTTTTTAGCAGATTTCCACATTAGATCTGTTCCGCAGTCAATCGCAATGGCTTCAGCCATTGCAAGTTTCTAGTTTATTATCATTATTGCATCCGCATATTTGGATGATCAAGTTAGAGTCAGCGGAGGACACACAATCGTGAGTGTACAAGTAAAAAGCAAGGACTCAAAATACATCCCTGAGGAGAACCAGTTGCTCACAGGAACAACATCAGAATGGACAGTCATGATTTTACTCTCTGAGATCTGTCAGTTAAAAAAGCTAAAAATCCATTTACACATGCAACATTCAGATCAAGGGACATTAGTTTTTCAACCCAATATGCTTGGGGACAAGACAATTAAATGCAGAGCTATAATCAATGAACTGCATTCTCGCGACTGATTTACTAGTGTCCCAAAATGAGTGTAGGACAGAGTTCAGAGGCCAAAGGCGAATGGCCTCCTCCACACTCCTGTTATGTCTGTAAGAACTGGAGCGGGTCAACACTCACAGGGATATGGGCTCTTAATGAAGTCCAGCACGAGCCGCTCAAAAGTCTTATAAAGAACAGCGTGAGAGCACAGGGCGGTAGGTCATTGAATCATGTCACTGGAGACTTCTTAGAACTGGAATAAATGTTGGACCTTTTAAAGTCACCGTCACCGTACAGCTCCTGAGTGACCAAGATATAAGATCGTCCGGTTAAACAGGGGAATGTTGCTCGGAGCACAGTTTCAGGACGCGGGGAGGAATGCAGGTCCGGGCCTGCGGCTTTCGAGCTGTGGTCCTGGACAAGACCCGCCGTACTTCATCCTGAGTCACTGTGAAGGCACCCTGACATTCGGGGAAGACAAAAGGCAGGGGATCTGCAGATTCAATGCGGCAGTAAAAGTCGTTGGCTCATTTGGCAGAGTTTGGCAGCAGCAATTTCCCTGTGCACTTGGTGTCCAGGACGTGATAAGACTGATCCCCATTCCACATGCGTCGAGGGTCCTCTTCGCCAAAGAAGCCCTTCTTATCCGGTCCCCATAGGAACGCTTAGCAGCTTTTATAGAGCGTTCCACAGCGTCAGCAGGCAGTTGTGGCACCCTCATCACCGGATTGAAACGCCAGTGTCCGCTCATTAATTCTCAATTTTACGTCAGTGTTCATCCAAGGTTTTTGGCCGGTGTGTTCTTTGATAACTTTATAGGGGACACAACTGTCAATGCAAAAATTGTATGTATTCCTGCACAGCCTCACAGAATTCGATCAAACATTCTCAGAGTTTAAAACAGACCAGTCTGTGGCATCAAAGCAAGCCTGCAGCTTCATGTTAGCCTTCCTCAGAACAGCACTGCACAGTGCGGGAAGTAGGTTTGTGCTGTTTGTTCCTTGTGTCTATGAAGGAAGAAGGAGAACCGCGGAGTGATCAGACTTCCCAAAAGCCGGTCTGAGACTGGGCGTAAGCTGCCTTCACGTTACTATTGCAGTAATTCCAGGTGTGAGCGCCCCTGGTAGGCTGACTACTTGCTGATAAAAAGTTCGGAATCAGACTTTACGTTACATTTATAAAAATCACCACCAACTATAATCACAGCATTCGAGGTGAGAGCTTCATGTTATGCAAATGTCACTTTAGTCATTCAGTGCAGCTGTACAGTCAGCCCGAGGTGGATTATTTCTACAGCACATAAGAGAATCATGAGAATTCTCGGGGAAGATAGAACGGGCGGCATCTCATAAACCAGACACTCCAGGTTTAGCAGAGGATGTTTTGTTTACAATAACAAACTTTGCACCAGCGCTTTTGATAATATCTTGGTGGCGATCCCATGCAAAACTGCGTGATAAAAAAGCAAATCAACGAGAGCGAACGGAAGAAACTCGCAGAAGAAAGGTGTGTGTTAGCAGGTCTTATATTCATTCATCAAAGCTAGCCTAGCATTCACGCACAATCACAATCATGGATCGTTGTTTATGGAAGAAGGAGCAGTATAAGTTTCTGTTGATAACAGTGAAAAATAAATGGAGGTGGGCATGGCTGGATGAGGTGGAGACGATGGGATTCTGTTGCTTCATGGTGCAAAAAGATGAAGGTGTCCGGTGCTTGTTCGTACTTCGCTATTATTATTTTTTTATATGGGAGTAATGAGAAAACAAATCAAACAGCTTTGGATTCACCACCAGCTCAAAACTGCGCACTTGGCAGCTGTCCGTGCACTTTCCCACACTTCTTTACCTGGTGCATCAGATTCAGCGACAACTGAGACTAGGCTTGCTCTGGTGGACTGTGTCTGTGACCTAAAACTATCTGTGGCTTTATCGCAGAAAATAACCTGTCGTTCAGAACCATCACTACCGCTGGTAGATTTAATTATCATTAATCATTTGCAGTTGATAAAACTGCGCTGTGCACTAGCACCAAGTTGATAGGGAAACCTTTTTCTTAAACATTGAGTGTCCACAAACAAATGTGGACAGAATTTTGAATGTCCTTTTTAACATGTTGGGCGGAGGGTTTAATGAGGAGGCTACTTTGTCTGAACAATTAAATAGAGGGAAAAAACCGCATGGTCCAGAGGAGGAAGCAGCTGGTGCAGAGGAGAGTTGTCTGGCTGGTCCAGAGGAGGAGGCAGCTGGTGCAGAGGAGAGTTGTCTGGCTGGTCCAGAGGAGGAGGCAGCTGGTGCAGAGGAGAGTTGTCTGGCTGGTCCAGAGGAGGAGGCAGCTGGTGCAGAGGAGGAGGCAGCTGGTGCAGAGGAGAGTTGTCTGGCTGGTCCAGAGGAGGAGGCAGCTGGTGCAGAGGAGAGTTGTCTGGCTGGTCCAGAGGAGATGATAAAAAGGCTGCAGCCCCACCGCACCAGCCAGACAACTCTCCTCTGCACCAGCTGCCCCCTCCTCTGGACCAGCCAGACAACTCTCCTCTGCACCAGCTGCCTCCTCCTCTGGACCAGCCAGACAACTCTCCTCTGCACCAGCTGCCTCCTCCTCTCCACCAGCTGCCTCCTCCTCTGGACCAGCCAGACAACTCTCCTCTGCACCAGCTGCCTTCTCCTCTGCACCAGCTGCCTCCTCCTCTGCACCAGCTGCCCACTCCTCTGGACCAGCCAGACAACTCTCCTCTGCACCAGCTGCCTCCTCCTCTGGACCAGCCAGACAACTCTCCTCTGCACCAGCTGCCTCCTCCTCTGGACCAGCCAGACAACTCTCCTCTGCACCAGCTGCCTCCTCCTCTGGACCAGCCAGACAACTCTCCTCTGCCACCAGCTGCTTCCTCCTCTGGACCATGCGGTTTTTTCCCTCTATTTAATTGTTCAGACAAAGTAGCCTCCTCATTAAACCCTCCGCCCAACATGTTAAAAAGAAAGCATACAGATAATTCACACCCTAAACAAAAGAAAAAGAAATGAATATTTCAAACAGTACTGTTAGCATTTGTGTTGTTTTGTAATGTTTTACCAAATCAAAGTCTATTGAAAGTTAACACAGGTGCTTTATGAAGACACACAGCACAAAGCTCATTTGCACTTTAGTTTCATTTATTTGTGTTGAAAGCTAAATGTTTAATAAGTAGAATTTAAAAGTTAAGGTTTATTTATATATTTAAGGTTGAATCTGGAAGTGTTCTTGTTGCCTGATCCAGTGTTTTTAGTTTTTGTATGTCATATCTGATGTCTAGTTTGGATGTTTAATCAGTTTACAGTTTACACATAAAATGTTAGTAATAACATCAATAATAATTAAAAAAAAAGAAAATAGTATATTCACTTACTGTGATGTGGTATGTTTTTTTTTTTTTTACATTATCACACAAATCCAAACTAGGGGTACTTGCAGAAAGGTCTTGGCAAGGTGAGGCTTTACATTTAAGTAACAATTCAATAGTCAGATGATGTATTTATTGCCAACAACTGATGTTTATAATAAACATCAGTTGTTGGCAATAAATAGATATAAATTATATGTATGAGCGTATAAAGGCGCTTATAAAAAACGCTTATTAGTGATCATTCTATGATTCATATAGATGGTTCAGGCTCAAGAATTTTTTCAACTTTAACCCATGCATTTATAGAGGATGGTGGCTGGTGATTGGAGCAAATTATTTTGATTTCTCTGGCGTGTGACCTGGGGGTCACGAGTGATATCCCACTAGCGAAGTCCTAAGGGACTACGCACCTATTCGTAGAACTTAAGTTACATTAGGTAACTATTAGTACGCTAGGCTTAAGACGGTTGATTTTAGAAATTGGATGCACTCGGCTGCCGCTAGCAAAACACAGGAGTTTATGGAGGACACACGCGTTTTGTTTTACTTTTTAAAACTCAGTGGACTCATTTCCAAATGGAGGATTACATATCTACGCTCAAACCATTAACTGGATTTAAACAAGGAACTGGTCTGAACCGAAGTGGACTGTGCAGGTCATTTATAAGGTAAGACCCATAACTCATAGTTTTGCGTTTTGTATGAACAAACAATGCGGGCATAAAACATATTTTGCTGTAGCCAAACAAATTGTCCACTTGATTTATATGATGTATATGTTCATCTGATTGGACTGAAGTCAGTGCTTCACCAGCCTCACCGCTCGTCACCGGTGTTTCCACATTCACAGTGGCGGGTGTTGGTGTTTAGTGCTTACAGCACAGAGAGAGATGAAGAGTGAACAGGACTTCAGCAGCAAAACAGCCTTTTCTAGATGGAAATATTGGCACTGTTAGGTAAAAATGCGCACGTCGGGTGCACATTATGTTCCAGAACAAAACGAAAAAGTAACGCAATAGTTACTTTTACTGGTAACTAGGGCACCCATTGTTACTATATCTGCTTGGCACTAATAATACTAATTCATCGCTTGCTCACTTCTTGATCCTACCTTTCCTCTTCTAAAGCCACATTTCTGGGGTATTGCGCTGTAAGGCGTTTAGTCCTCTACTCTGTAGTAGATGTTGCAAATAGCCTCATGGCACTAATTGTTGTCGTCTGAAATGTAAAGAAATAATCATATTCACCCCTCCTTCACCTTCAATCCTCTGTCCTGTGTTTGTGCCTTCTTTTGTCTATACCGGTAATTGATTTGCTTGATTTCAATGCATATTATTACTGCTCTTTGAGTATACCGAGCATGGCAGCTTACCAGTGGAATGTGTGTCGATGGTAGGCCATTGAAAGTATTTTGGGTACTGTTGGGTGCAGGAAAATGCTATGAAAGTGCAGCCCGTTGACAACTTGATATGTTTAAATGTTCAAAGTTACTTATATCAGATTAAAAATTTGAGGGATTGGAAAATCGGAATTAGTTTACATGGAAACAAATAATCTAATCATGACATGCATAAACATGCACCAATCCTGCTTTGGATGTACATGATTGACCGTGTGACTGTTATCAATGCAGTCCCCATGACGGACATGTGCACATGAAGGAACGATGCCGCTTAAAAAGTGTGTGGGGGTGATGTTTCCAATCAGCATTTCTTTCAGATTTAGCAGAATCCAAAAAGAATCTTCCAATTGACGTGTTTACATGAAACATTTTTTTATTAGGATCAGCCCTTTATCCAAAATATGTGTCCAATCACAGCTGTAAGCACTTTGGGTTCCTGATGAAGCACTATGTTGTTGTTGTTGTTATTATTATTAGCATTATTATTATAATAATACTGTCTTATTATTTTTGTCTTCTAGATGCTACATTGAAAAGGTGGCCGGCAGCCACCCGAGGGCAGATAGGCACATCCATCAATTCGAATCTCACGGAGCTGAGAAGATCTAAAAGATAATTATATATTTATTTTTTTTCAGTTTTTTTGTGTTATTTTTGTTCTTGTTTTTTACTATTTGATTTTTCTTAAATAAATGTCAATTTCTACATTTTGGGCTTTTATTTATGTTGCCTAGTAGCTAAGGATTTAAAGAATTTGACTACTGTATAGGTGAACATATAGGTGCATATAGATTAAAATATAGGTATAAGTGACATATATAAAATTGGCCGTTTTCCTATATGTCATCAACATATATGTACATATATGTACACATATATGTATACATATATGTGAGCATATATGTACACATATATGTGCACATATATGTGTGCATATATGCTCACATATATGCTCACATATATGTGCATATATGTATACATATATGTATACATATATGTACACATATGCTCACATATATGTTTAACTATATGTGTACATATATGTACATATATTACATACATGTTTATGACATATAGGAAAACGGCCAATTTTATATATGTCACATATATTCAAAACATATATCGAAACCTATATTAAAACATATATGTTTATATAGGTTCTTTCCATGTGGGTAGTTACTTTTATAGTGGAGTAACTCTTTTTGGGAGAAGTAACTAGTAACTATAACTAATTACTTTTTCAAAGTAACGTGCCCAACACTGGTCGTCTGCATAGTTGTGATAGGACAGCTTACAAGTTGCGCTAATGCTAATGTTAGCATACGTATCAGATCGCAAATAAAACTAGGTGGCTCCGTGTTATGAGAGCGTAGGGGAAATGAGAAGCCTGTAAGCGAGTTGGGGGGCGGTGCTAAACATTCAAACATTGCAGAAACGGGTATAGCGCCTTTAATAAAGTGAGCTAAAGTTGAACTAAAGATTTGTTCATTTTCACCACCCCACCACATTTGATCTGTTTGATTCTCTGATCTGTTGTTGACAAATCACTAACTTTGTACGGTCCAGATTTAGGGCGATACAAAAATACATTGAATTGAATTTTCTTACATAAACCCGTGAGAGTGACAAACATTGATGCCTCATTCCTCCACAGTCCTACGCTCTCAGGGTTTTTATTTCTTTGATAATTCCGTGTCTCAGCCGCGCAAGCGCAGAGTTGGCCCTGGGATGGGAGCCGTGTGTCCAGCGGCTCACAGCGGCTCAGAGGCAGAGCGGCCTCTTCTCGACCCGATCCACCTGATAACCCCGCCGTCCCAGCGGTCCCTGTGGTCCTTATCACACAGATTGTAGCCGTGTTGATGTGATACAAACCTGGGAGCGTCACATTGTTCCAGCGGCTCCTCTTGATGTTATCTGACTCTGGATAATGTTGTGTGATTTCAGCCTCAGCAACATCCAGACTCTTTGCGTGTCATTCTCTGTGTTCTTATCTTGTGTCTTTTACCAGTTAGAAAATGTGGTTTGTCAGCTTCTGTCCTCATTAGTTTTTATGTGGGACAATTAAGTTTTATGGATATCGGTCTGATGTAGTTAGTGCCTCCTGCTGCCACTAGGGGGCGAAAGTACATTATATACAAAGCATTACGCATTTTAAACCTGTTTTAACACACGCTGTTTTAGTGCATTTATTATTGTATTGTGTATCCATGGACGCCATCCATCCATCCATTTTCTTCCCTTTATTCCATTTCTGGGTTAGGGGGTTGGCAGTCACCCAACAACCTTGTAGTTTTCTTTAATAAGCAACACACACGCACACACAGATAAATACACAGAGAGACACACACCTGATGAGCTGCTGCTCATCAGGAAATTATCTGTAAATATATTATTGTTTTGCTTGAAATGTTTCTCAGTTTGGTTCGAAACGTTCCAGAAAAAAACATGTACGAAACAACAGTAACTCCTCTCCTCACAGTGACGGCAGGAGCACCTGGAGGAAACCGGAGCACCTGGAGGAAGCCAGAGCACCTAGTAAGTAAGAAATCTTTATTTATATACCGCCTTTCAAAGACCAGAGTCACAAAGCGGTTTACAATCTGTATTTTTAGGGATTTGTCTCTCACTCCACACAGAGATGGTAGCGGGGTCCCCAGTACAGGAGGCACATGCCAGACCTATTGTACATGTTTTTAGTGGTAGGGGAAACCGGAGCACCCAGAGGAAACATACGCAGACACAGGGAGAACATGCAAACTCCACCCAGAAAGGCCCTGTTCCGACCGGGATTTGAACCCAGGACCTTCTTCCTGAGAGGCGAGAGTGCTATCCACTCCGCCACCTGGAGGAAGCCAGAGCACCTGGAGGAAACCGGAGCATCTGGAGGTAACCGGGAGGAAAATCTACGCAGACACTGTCAGGCCAAATCTGTCAGGAATGAACCAGACAGAGACGGACCGTGGTGCGCCAAACTCTGGAAGTTTATTTAAGTTTCTCTCAAGTTCCAGTGGTTTACTTTGTTTCTTTCTCTCAGACAGAATAAAGGCAGTACACAGTTTATATAGTCATTGTCACGTCACACATAGAAAGACATACGTGTCACACAGAGACAGTGCACATCAAAGTCAAAACATGGATGCACCATCGGAAGAGTCCTTGGAGAGTCTTGCATGTAGGCCATATTGCTATCTAATCCTAACAACACATTATATTTATTTGTTTTTATTTTTAGATTATCTTAATATTGCATCAATGTTTTGGCTTTTTGTGGCTAAATGATTTCTCTGACTGTGGAAACCTCTTGACACACACGCACACACTCACACACACACACACATAGACACACACACTAAGTGAATACTTGTACATATGTGTGTGTTTTAATTACATTGTAGCAGCATTGATCCTGTTGTTGTGGTGCAAAAGGTGAGGAAACGGCAGTTGTCCTAAAGCCATCTGTTTCCGAATGGGCCGGTCATGTGTGTGTGTGTGTGCGTGTGTGATGGGGGTAATGGAGGGAGGGGTATTTTCTCAGTGGGGGGGACAAAAATGGGAGGTTGTGACCCAGTGACCCTGTAGGAGTGGAGATCATCAATCAACTGGAGGCTGGACAGAGCAGCAGGGGGGGAGGAGGGACACACACACACAGAGACACACACCCACCACACGCACACACACACAGAGACACACACACACACACACACACACAGAGACACACACACACACACATGGGATACACACACAGACACACACACACACAGAGACACACACATTCTCAAGTCACCAAATGAACATATTTTTCAGGAATTATCCAGGAATTGTGTCCAGTTTCTCTCTTTCACATGCTAGAGAACAGGTCAGATCCGGTCCACGACTCCCTCAGAGTCTAAGCTCTAAGTGGTTTGCGATTGTTTGTTTTTTAAATCCCAAAAAAACGTAAAGGTTCCTCTCTCTAAAAACAGTTTTTAAAACGAAGGCCTTGTTTGTACAGAGACGCTGCAGAGCAATGAGCAAAAACAACCAGGCTCCTACACAGCGGAGAACTGTGTAGTTGTAGCCTCTGGCCAGTAAGGGGCAGTGGAACAACAGCAGTAGAAGTACTTCCTCAACAACATCCTCCTCAGGCCAAAGACGGGAAAGAACCAACATCCTTCTGTAACAGCAGCAGTGAACATGGACAGAAACTTCTTATGTGGTTTGGTTTGGACCAAGGAGTAGAATTCTCCTCTGTTATTGAAGCACACGTAGCATTAGCACACGTAGCATTAGCTAGAATGAGACACGGGACTAGAATGAGACACAGGACTAGAATGAGACACAGGACTAGAATGAGACTCGGGACTAGAATGAGACAGGACTAGAATGAGACACAGGACTAGAATGAGACTCGGGATTAGAATGAGACAGGACTAGAATGAGACCGGAATAGAATGAGACACGGGACTAGAATGAGACACGGGACTAGAATGAGAGACAGGACTAGAATGAGACACGGGACTAGAATGAGACTCGGGACTAGAATGAGACAGGACTAGAATGAGACAAGAATAGAATGAGACACAGGTCTAGAATGAGACACGGGACTAGAATGAGACACGGGACCAGAATGAGACAAAGCTGCTGCCATAAGCGTCTATTGAACTGTTAATAGCAACAGTTGTTATTTACAATTTATTACATTTTTAGTTTTCATTTACAAAAGGATCATTCCATTTTGTCAAATCTAAATCCTTTGCGGAGCTGCTTGGAGAGCTACTGGTAGCTCCCAAGCCTCAGACCCTGCTGTAGATAGTTCATGTGGTTTCAGACATGTCCTTTCAAAACAGACTCCTGATGGTTTTAGACAGACTCCTGATGAGACAGACTCCTGATGGGACAGACTCCTGATGGTTTTATACAGACTCCTGATGGGACAGACTCCTGAAGGTTTTAGACAGACTCCTGATAGTTTTAGACAGTCTCCTGATGGTTTTGGGACAGACTCCTGATGATTTTAGACAGACTCCTGATGGTTTTAGACAGTCTCCTGATGGTTTTGGGACAGACTCCTGATGATTTTAGACAGACTCCTGATGGCTTTAGACGGACTCCTGGTGGTTTTAGACAGACTCCTGATGAGACAGACTCCTGATGAGACAGACTCCTGATGGGACAGACTCCTGATGGTTTTAGACGCACTCATGGTGGTTTTAGACAGACTCCTGATGGGACAGACTCCTGATGGTTTTGGGACAGACTCCTGATGGTTTTAGACAGTCTCCTTATGGTTTTAGATAGACTCCTGATGGTTTTAGACAGACTCCTGATGGTTTTAGACAGACTCCTGATGAGACAGACTCCTGATGGGACAGACTCCTGATGATTTTAGACAGACTCCTGATAGTTTTAGACAGTCTCCTGATGGTTTTGGGACAGACCCCTGATGATTTTAGACAGACTCCTGATGGGACAGACTCCTGATGGGACAGACTCCTGATGATTTTAGACAGACTCCTGATGGCTTTAGACGGACTCCTGGTGGTTTTAGACAGACTCCTGATGAGACAGACTCCTGATGGGACAGAATCCTGATGGTTTTGGGACAGACTCCTAATGGTTTTAGACAGTCTCCTTATGGTTTTGGGACAGACTCCTGATGGTTTTAGATGGACTCCTGATGGTTTTAGATAGACTCCTGATGGTTTTAGACAGACTCCTGATGAGACAGACTCCTGATGAGACACACTCCTGATGAGACAGACTCCTGATGGTTTTAGACAGACTCCTGATAGTTTTAGACAGTCTTCTGATGGTTTTGGGACAGACTCCTGATGATTTTAGACAGACTCCTGATGGGACAGACTCCTGATGGTTTTAGACAGACTCCTGATGATTTTAGACAGACTCCTGATGGTTTTAGACAGACTCCTGCTGATGGTTTTAGACAGACTCCTGATGAGACAGACTCCTGATGGGACAGACTCCTGATGGTTTTAGACAGACTCCTGATAATTTTAGACAGTCTCCTGATGGTTTTGGGAAAGACTCCTGATGATTTTAGACAGACTCCTGATGGTTTTAGACGGACTCCTGGTGGTTTTAGACAGACTCCTGATGGGACAGACTCCTGATGGTTTTAGACAGACTCCTGATGGTTTTAGACAGACTCCTGCTGATGGTTTTAGACAGACTCCTGATGGTTTAAGACAGACTCCTGATGGTTTTAGACAGACTCCTGATGGTTTTAGACAGACCCCTGATGGTTTTGGGACAGACTCCTGATGGTTTTAGAAAGACTCCTGATGGTTTTAGACAGACTCCTGATGGTTCCTGATGGTTTTAGACAGACTCCTGATGGTTTTGGGACAGACTCCTGATGGTTCCTGATGGTTTTAGACAGACTCCTGATGGTTTTGGGACAGACTCCTGATGGTTTTAGACAGACTCCTGATGGTTCCTGATGGTTTTAGACAGACTCCTGATGGTTCCTGGTGGTTTTAGACAGACTCCTGATAGTTTTAGACAGACTCCTGATGGTTCCTGGTGGTTTTAGACAGACTCCTGATAGTTTTAGACAGTCTCCTGATGGTTTTGGGACAGACTCCTGATGGTTTTAGACAGACTCCTGATGGTTCCTGATGGTTTTAGACAGACTCCTGATAGTTTTAGACAGTCTCCTGATGGTTTTGGGACAGACTCCTGATGGTTTTAGACAGACTCCTGATGGTTTTAGGACAGACTCCTGATGGTTTTAGACGCACTCCTGATGGTTTTAGATGGACTCCTGATGGTTTTAGTTAGACTCCTGATGGTTTTAGACAGACTCCTGATGGTTTTAGATAGACTCCTGATGGTTTTAGACAGACTCCTGATGGTTTTAGACAGACTCCTGATGAGACAGACTCCTGATGAGACAGACTCCTGATGGGACAGACTCCTGATGGTTTTAGACAGACTCCTGATAGTTTTAGACAGTCTTCTGATGGTTTTGGGACAGACTCCTGATGATTTTAGACAGACTTCTGATGGCTTTAGACGGACTCCTGGTGGTTTTAGACAGACTCCTGATGGGACAGACTCCTGATGGTTTTAGACAGACTCCTGCTGATGGTTTTAGACAGACTCCTGATGAGACAGACTCCTGATGAGACAGACTCCTGATGGGACAGACTCCTGATGGTTTTAGATGGACTCCTGATGGTTTTAGTTAGACTCCTGATGGTTTTAGACGCACTCCTGATGGTTTTAGATGGACTCCTGATGGTTTTAGTTAGACTCCTGATGGTTTTAGACAGACTCCTGATGGTTTTAGATAGACTCCTGATGGTTTTAGACAGACTCCTGATGGTTTTAGACAGACTCCTGATGAGACAGACTCCTGATGAGACAGACTCCTGATGGGACAGACTCCTGATGGTTTTAGACAGACTCCTGATGGTTTTGGGACAGACTCCTGATGAGACAGACTCCTGATGAGACAGACTCCTGATGGGACAGACTCCTGATGGTTTTAGACAGTCTTCTGATGGTTTTGGGACAGACTCCTGATGATTTTAGACAGACTTCTGATGGCTTTAGACGGACTCCTGGTGGTTTTAGACAGACTCCTGATGGGACAGACTCCTGATGGTTTTAGACAGACTCCTGCTGATGGTTTTAGACAGACTCCTGATGAGACAGACTCCTGATGGGACAGACTCCTGATGGTTTTAGACAGACTCCTGATAATTTTAGACGGACTCCTGGTGGTTTTAGACAGACTCCTGATGGGACAGACTCCTGATGGTTTTAGACAGACTCCTGATGATTTTAGACAGACTCCTGATGGTTTTAGACAGACTCCTGCTGATGGTTTTAGACAGACTCCTGATGGGACAGACTCCTGATGGTTTTAGACAGACTCCTGATGATTTTAGACAGACTCCTGATGGTTTTAGACAGACTCCTGCTGATGGTTTTAGACAGACTCCTGATGAGACAGACTCCTGATGAGACAGACTCCTGATGGTTTTAGACAGACTCCTGATAATTTTAGACAGTCTCCTGATGGTTTTGGGAAAGACTCCTGATGATTTTAGACAGACTCCTGATGGTTTTAGACGGACTCCTGGTGGTTTTAGACAGACTCCTGATGGGACAGACTCCTGATGGTTTTAGACAGACTCCTGATGGTTTTAGACAGACTCCTGATGGTTTTAGACAGACTCCTGCTGATGATTTTAGACAGACTCCTGATGGTTTAAGACAGACTCCTGATGGTTTTAGACAGACCCCTGATGGTTTTGGGACAGACTCTTGATGGTTTTAGACAGACTCCTGATGGTTTTAGAAAGACTCCTGATGGTTTTAGACAGACTCCTGATGGTTCCTGATGGTTTTAGACAGACTCCTGATGGTTTTGGGACAGACTCCTGATGGTTCATGATGGTTTTAGACAGACTCCTGATGGTTTTGGGACAGACTCCTGATGGTTTTAGACAGACTCCTGATGGTTTTGGGACAGACTCTTGATGGTTTTAGACAGACTCCTGATGGTTCCTGATGGTTTTAGACAGACTCCTGATGGTTCCTGGTGGTTTTAGACAGACTCCTGATAGTTTTAGACAGACTCCTGATGGTTTTAGACAGACTCCTGATGGTTCCTGGTGGTTTTAGACAGACTCCTGATAGTTTTAGACAGTCTCCTGATGGTTTTGGGACAGACTCCTGATGGTTTTAGACAGACTCCTGATGGTTCCTGATGGTTTTAGACAGACTCCTGATGGTTTTGGGACAGACTCCTGATGGTTTTAGACAGTCTCCTGATGGTTTTGGGACAGACTCCTGATGGTTTTAGACAGACTCCTGATGGTTTTAGACAGACTCCTGATGGTTTTAGGACAGACTCCTGATGGTTTTAGACGCACTCCTGGTGGTTTTAGACAGACTCCTGATGGGACAGACTCCTGATGGTTTTAGATGGACTCCTGATGGTTTTAGTTAGACTCCTGATGGTTTTAGACAAACTCCTGATGGTTTTAGACAGACTCCTGATGAGACAGACTCCTGATGGGACAGACTCCTGATGGTTTTAGACAGACTCCTCATAGTTTTAGACAGTCTCCTGATGGTTTTGGGACAGACTCCTGATGATTTTAGACAGACTCCTGATGGTTTTAGACGGACTCCTGGTGGTTTTAGACAGACTCCTGATGGGACAGACTCCTGATGATTTTAGACAGACTCCTGATGATTTTAGACAGACTCCTGATGGTTTTAGACAGACTCCTGCTGATGGTTTTAGACAGACTCCTGATGAGACAGACTCCTGATGGTTTTAGACGGACTCCTGGTGGTTTTAGACAGACTCCTGATGGGACAGACTCCTGATGGTTTTAGACAGACTCCTGCTGATGGTTTTAGACAGACTCCTGATGGTTTTAGACAGACTCCTGATGGTTTTAGACAGACTCCTGATGGTTTTAGACAGACTCCTGATGGTTTTAGAGAGACTCCTGATGGTTTTAGAGAGACTCCTGATGGTTTTAGACAGACTCCTGATGGTTTTAGACAGACTCCTGATGGTTTTTAGACAGACTCCTGATGGATTTAGAGAGACTCCTGGTGGTTTTAGACAAATTCCTGATGGTTTTAGACAGACTCCTGATGGTTTTAGACAGACTCCTGATGGTTTTAGACAGACTCCTGATGGTTTTAGACAGACTCCTGATAGTTTTAGACAGACTCCTGATGGTTTTGGGACAGACTCCTGATGGTGTTTGACACAGACTCCTGATGGTTTTTGGGTCGAGATCTGACTCTGAGACACTGCTCTGGGCTTCGAACAAAGACGTCGCTTTGTTCCTGGGACTTAAACTGAGGAAGAACCAGCTGGATCCAGCCTTTGTCTCATGGTGACTGGGGCCACTGTAGGCGGCACGGTGGCTGAGTGGTTTGCACTCTTTCTTCTCAGCAAGAAGGTCCTGGGTTCCAATCCCCGCCGGAACAGGGCCTTTCTGAGTGGAGTTTGCATGTTCTCCCTGTGTCTGCGTAGATTTTTTTCTGGGTGCTCCGGTTTCCCCTACCACTAAGAACAGGTACAATAGTCTGAATGTAATGAGTGAATGAATAGAATGTGTTTGGTCAGAGGCTTTGATGGTCCAGTGTGTTCTGGTCTCGCTTCATCACCGTGTGGAGAGAATGGACCAATATCTGACTCTCAACTTTGTAAAGTGCTTTGGGTCTTTACCTTGGTCTGTAAAATGTGCTGTATAAATAAACATTACTTATTACTTACTAAGTTCCTGGGCCACTTTCCCACATGGTCCAGGGGGGTCAGAGGTGGGTTTGGTGATGGTGGATCCGGGGGGGTCAGAGGTGGGTTTGGTGATAGTGGGTCCGGGGGGGTCAGAGGGACATACAGCGGCTCCAACTATCTGCTGTTGGAGATAATTGAACCTGTAACTTCTAACGTAGTTTTAAACTCTGGAGGAACTTGGAGCGACGTTGTTGTTGATCCTGCGCACTTCACAGTGATAATTAATTTTAAACATTGCATTTTGGTTGCTCATCCCTGTGGCTTCCTGTTCCACGTTTACCGTGAGTAACAGCAAACGGGGCAACCTGCTTTTAATGTGCGGGCCACTTTACCATGGTGAAATGCCGGGCCACTTTACCACGGTGAAAAACGCTGCGGTAAAGATCAGTCCCAGCAGATCGGTGCCAAGACAGAGGTGAGTCTGACCAATGTTTTTACTCGTCATCCCAGGTCTCATCTGGGCTTGGAGTGGTTCAGTTCAGTCTCATATACTGTATGTTTAGCTTGTCTATATATCTTCTCTAAACTTCTTGCGTTAAAGTGCTTATATACAGTGCTATTGTTAAAGTGCTTATATACAGTGCTATTGTTAAAGCTGCACTAACTGACTTTGGGATTTTGAAGCCGCGGACTCGCTGGCCTCGCTCTTTCTGCTCCCCTCCCCGCACTTACGAAGCTATCGCCCCCCACACACACCCACTGTTGGGACGGAGCTAGCGTGTCCCAATATGGATAATACATGGATATGGATTTGCACGTGGATGGCGTGACCATAGAACGATAGAACCGGGAAGCGCGGAGGAACGAGACTTTCTTTTGGATGGCTGTCTCGCTGTGTAAGCAGTAACCGGTGACGAAGACGAGGAAGCTTCAGGTTAGCTCCGCCGCTTGTTGTGCTAACTCAGCCGTCTATGCTAACGGACCTGTAGATTTCTCACGAAAGTGGGGGCTAGTGGTCCGCTGTGATTGGTCACAATCTGCGACCCGAAACACACTCTCTTCCTTGTTTTATCAAAACTCGATCTAAAATATAATGTCACGCCAGCACAAACCTGCGCTACTTATTCTTCAAAAGGACGTTTATCCCAAAGCACTGCATGGACATGGATAGACTTTAGTAATGAATACGAAAATAAAGTCAGTTAGTGCAACTTTAAAGTGCTTATACACAGTGCTATTGTTAGAGTGCTTATATACAGTGTTATTGTTAAAGTGCTTATATAAAGTGCTATGTGTTAAAGTGCTTATATACAGTGCTATTGTTAAAGTGCTTATATACAGTGCTATTGTTAAAGTGCTTATATAAAGTGCTATGTGTTAAAGTGCTTATATACAGTGCATTTCACTGAGTCGTTTAAAAGTACTGTGTCCATGCTTCAGTCTGTGCCTCTGTCTTCTGCCTCACAGCGAGTGGTGCTTCAGTCTATGCCTCTGTCTTCTGCCTCACAGCGAGTGGTGCTTCAGTCTGTGCTCTGTTTTCTGCCTCACAGCGAGTGGTGCTTCAGTCTGTGCCTCTGTCTTCTGCCTCACAGCGAGTGGTGCTTCAGTCTCTGCTCTGTCTTCTGCCTCACAGCGAGTGGTGCGTCAGTCTGTGCCTCTGTCTTCTGCTCACAGCTAGTGGTAGTGGTGCTTCAGTCTGTGCCTCTGTCTTCTGCCTCACAACGAGTGGTGCTTCAGTCTGTGCTCTGTCTTCTGCCTCACAGCGAGTGGTGCTTCAGTCTGTGCTTCTGTCTTCTACCTCACAGCGAGTGGTGCTTCAGTCTGTGCCTCTGTCTTCTGCCTCACAGCGAGTGGTGCTTCAGTCTGTGCTTCTGTCTTCTGCCTCACAGCGAGTGGTGCTTCAGTCTGTGCCACTCTTTGAATCACCCTTTGACTCACCCTTTGACCCCCCTCCTCCCCCATCCTCCCCCTCCTCTCCCCTCCTCTCCCCTCCTCCAGCCTTCTCTCCCCTCCTCTCCTCCTCTCCCCTCCTCCCCCTCCTCTCCCCTCTCCACCAGCGTCCTCCCCCCTCCTCCAGCCTCCTCTCCCCTCCTCCCCCTCCTCCAGCCTCCCCCTTCCTCCAGGCTCCACTGCAGCCTGTCTTGGTGATCAATGGGGAAGTTCTTGGACCTCAACTATTAATCAGGCCCTATCGGCTATCTGTCTGCCGGGCCAACCAATCACGGCTCTCCGACAGCTGGGAGCATGAAAAATGTGGCCCGGTGGATTGTGGGGGGGGTGAGCCGAGAGGGGGGGAGGGGGAGAGGCAGCTATACCCTACAGTACACTCTGGATTCCTAACATAGGCAGAAGTACTGAGGCTGTATTTAAAGTATTTGGTGATGGAACGATGAAGATAGATCAGACGTATTTCTCCTAATGGACTTTTTGGAGCAGTTTCATCAAAAGTGACATTTTCTTTGAGAAACTGCAAAGTCTGCAAAGACACAGGACGACATTAAACTGTGCAGCAGCAGCTCATTCATTCATTCATTCATTCACTCACTCATTCACACGTCACACGCTGGGTCTTTAAGCTGCAGTATTCTGTTATGTTCAGTATATGTTCCAGGATCCGCCACATGTTTCATCTTTTAGGTTGGAGAAAGAGAAATACAGGTTCAGGAACAGTTCAGAAAGAGCCAAAACTAACAAGAGCCTGAACTATGTGTTTTTGCTCCTGATTTAAGTGTTTTTGCTCCTGATTTCAGTGTTTTTTCTCCTGATATGAAGCTACAGCAAAGCTATACATCTGCTGTGGTCATTAGTCTTCACTTCTTTTCTCCTTCCAGGTAAAGATAAGTTCTTTTGTTCTAATCTAGAAAACGAACGACTGAGGGGAACGTGAGCTGCGTAGGACCGTGTGAGTCAGGTTCTCTTATAAAATTCTGTTTTGTTTCTTCTCTCAAAGCTTTTGTTTCCTTTTATATTTTTAGCATGTTTTGTGACTGTCCTGATGTTTTGTCCTGCTTGTGTTTTGTGTTTATGGACCTCCTCGAAAACGAGACGGCAGATCTCATGAGCGTTCTATTAACAAACTAAACTAGTTTTTACTCCACTGATGATGTGTTGTTGTTTTAGTAAGTTTTTGTAATCTACAGTCTATAGGCAGTTTATTTGTACAGCACAGTGCATACACAAAGTGCTTCACAAAATCCCAGCACCATACATTATAAAAATATACAATAAAAAACAGTACCAACTATAGACTCCAAAGACATCTTTATTTCAGATTTGTTCTTGTTCTGGCTTCTTTAAAAAATTGTTTCATCATTTTCCGAACACCTTTCTCTGACATGTTCTTGTTCTTGTGAATCCAGCTGTTTTGGGCTGTATTTTAGAGCTGTCCATGACTTTGGTCGGACACATCTCAATGACATCAAAAATGCAGAAGAACATGGCTGTATTTGAACCCTACTCCATACTATAGGGTTATACTACTTTACTCCATATACTATACTCCATATAGTATACTTCAAATACTATACTGCTGAGACCCTCTTCGTCTGCTGAGACCCTCTTCTTCTGCTGAGACCTTCTTCTGCTGTGACCCTCTTCTTCTGCTGAGACCCTCTGTCCTGGACTGTAGTGTCTCATCAGGGCTGCTCTGTGTCTCTTGCGCATAATCACCACCATCACACTCATCCATTCACATCTTATTGCCATGATTGGATTACTGCTAATGCTATTACACCAGTCCCCCCCCCCCCCCCCTACATCATGGATTTTTCGTGTAGATCTTATTAGCGTGTGATGGCGAGCAGGTCCCTGGATTTATGAACCCCAGAGTCCTCTCCTTTAATCTCCTGGCCCCTCTGCTCTGGTTCTTTCCTGTGTCCATCCATCCATCATTTCCAGGGCTACACCGGCAGAAGAGAATTAATCCCGCGCTCCCATCTCTCAGAAACCTGTGGACATGAGGAGGAGGTGCGGGAGGAGGCGAAAGATTACTTTTGATAATATTTCTGCAGCGCGTTGTGGGCTGACAGCTGTAATGTATGCAGATGTGTGGAGTCAAAGGGGCTGAGCTCGGTAATATCACGGCACAGATAAGGATCATATGGTCGCGGCCCGTCGCTGCCAACCAGACTTTGTCATCATTTGTTTGTTTATGTAAATGTGTTTTCTGCTGCGGAGGAAGAGGGTGGTGCAGAAATGAACCGATGCCGGATCAGGCTGCGTGGATTTGTCATTTACAGCGTTTTATTTCCTGGTTTCTGGATTGTAATGAGGGATGCAGCGTCTGAGGAAGTCCAGGTGACTTTAGGAAACATTTAGACGGATCCAGAAATACTGAGCACATAATCTCACCTGAAGAGGAAAGACTGGAGATGAAGGATGTGGAATGTGTGACAAAGAGGAGGCTGAAGTTTTACAGTTTATTATTTACTGTAAGAAAGTGTAACATAAAGAGCAGACTTTGTTTTCACTGCAAAAAATGTGAAATATGAGTTAATAAATACTTTAATCAAGTGGCTCTTATTCTAATATGACACATTCTGACTTAAACCCAGATTCTCCAACAGGACAAACACATTCAGTCTGATTTCAAGTTTCTTTATTTCCTCATTCCAAGGGAGACCTTTTATTACTTTCTATATTTCTATCTTTTCAAAACAAGACACTAATTGGCCAAATTTTAGAATATTTAATCACTTTCATCAGTTTAGTTTTTCAACCTAGAAAACTCGTTCTTTCTTTTCTTCCAAAGTGCAATAACTGTGACCGCCTCAGCCTCAGCATCGGGGGCCTGTCCCTGTCCACTCGCCCGGGGCCTGTCCCTGTCTACTCGCCCGGGGCATGTCCCTGTCCACTTGCCCGGGGCCTGTCCCTGTCCACTCGCCCGGGGCCTGTACCTGTCCACTCGCCCGGGGCATGTCCCTGTCCACTCGCCCGGAGCATGTCCCTGTCCACTCACCCGGGGCCTGTCCCTGTCCACTGTTATTGAAGAGGTAAGACTAGAACTGAACAATTCTTTTGATAATCAATAAGTCGGTTTGTTATTCTTGTGATCGATCTGTTGCTTAGATCCTGACGTTTTGTGAATGTGGGATTTTCTTCATAAACATTTGAACAAAACAATGTGATCTTCAAAGACATGACTTCTAACACGTTTGGTTTTTGGTTGTTACAGAATTATTAAACCTTTTCTCACATGTTTATGTCTTTGTGAGGTTCAAAACACAGTGAATCGCTGACTTTATATGAAAAGTATTTCAATAATTGATTAGTTGTGATCAGTGTTGGGAGCAACGTGTGGCAAAAGTCCAAAGATCCAGGTTCAAAATGAGATGATTTTTTTATTTTAAACTTAACGTAAATATGTAGCTCCTGAGTGTCTTTTATTCACAGACACGATAGTTTTGGGTTCAGACCCTTCATCAGACGTCAGGGATGAGTGGCCTTTAAGACCTCTGTCATCACCACATCAGGAGAAGACCGAGGCTGAAGTTGAGGCAGAGAAAAGTACATTTTCCAGATGGACAGACTCCTGTTATTTCGAGTTTGTTGGAGACAAAGGGCTGTTTCCTATTATTACTATTGTTAGTTTTTTAGAATGATCCATTGTTTTGTTTGTTTGTTTGTTTAGATGGATGTGTTTCTGCTGCATTTCTCCCACAGGGATCAATCCAGTATCTATCTATCAAAAAGACTTTACGTGTGATACCAAAAGTTCTACCAACCTCCAAAGCATCATAAGCTACATTTAGTTTGTATATTTATATTTGGTGAAAGTAACTTAAAAGTTAGTTAGTTCAGTAGTAGAGTAATGTTTTATATTTCAAAGATAGTAGTATTGTAATGTAACACTTCACTTTGACATAACAGTAACAAGGAAACCCTAATGTTCAGTGTTAGGTTTTTGAAGTAAATTAAATGACTGTTACACAAGTCTTAATTTTGGTGCAACTTTCTCTGTCTGTCTCCTCCACACACGACCCTTTACTTTACACAGATGCTAAACCAATACGCTGCGGCAGAATCCATTTCCAAGACAAGGGCCTTTAATGAGCGCAGCTTCGAGGCCCTTTTCATTCCCTAAAACAAAATAACCAACAAACAAAAGCTAAAACGCAAATAATTCTCGGTACTTTTCCCCTGAAGGCCATCCCAGCGCCCTACCCCTTCCACAGTCTGCTGACGGGTAGATTAAGGGTCTTGATAGATGCCCCGTCCCTGGATCTGCCCCCCCCCCCCTCCCTTTGGTACATCCATCATGGCCGCCGGTGTAATTGCGAATGCGTAGAGCTGGCACAGGGAGCTCCCATCCATCTCCTTAACAACAAACAGTCAGGAGGACGGATGGCAAGGCACTCTCCAGTTAATCTCCATCTATAACGGGGGAGGGGGGGAATAACAGAAGGGGAGAAGGTAGAGTTGGCTTATGGTATAAACAAAAGGAGATGGCGGCGATAAGAGAGAAGCGATGGGATAGTAGTGTTTGAGTAAAAATGGATTTCCTCCACTTGACGTAACTTCCCCCAAACCTGGGCCTGTTTCTCTGCTTCAGGACGTTCGTTATCACAGGCTGCGCTCGTTTTGGATATTTATAACTTCAAAAGAACATTTATTCTCAGAAACATAAATTAGAATTGGTGTCAAAAGTTGTTGTCTGTAGAGTAAGAGGTCTAAGAATGTAGCGTGGGCAGAGGTGTGTGGACTTTGTCTGTGCTTGGGACTGATACAACTGCAGGGAAATGGTTTACATACATTATATACATAAAAAGTATTGGGTTATTCTGCACCAGAATTGCCTAAAAACATCACAAAACCTTATATTGTCTGTTGTAGAAGAACCCAATACTTTTAATTCTACTAAAAAGACTAAATGAATCATCCTAAACTTTACATGATTGTGCTTTACTTTAGAAGGATTATTATCATCCGTCAGTTTGTTTCCTACTGAAGGAAGAACACATACCACGACATCTGACTGTGCTGTTGGTGAACAAACCGTGTTCACAAAAGATTTAATGAAATGTGGCTGTTTTAAATATATGTAAACTCATGTGGCTCATCTAAATCTATCTTTTCATTTATAATCATCCATCCATCCATCCATTTTCTACCCTTTAATCCATTTCTGGGTCAGGGGGGTGGCAGTCAGAGATGCCACCCAAGTCTCATAGCACCAGCCCCTCACTGACCCTCTGCAGGTGGTGAGTCCACAGGAGGACGGCTGCTCTCTGACTGTGAGCATAGCCTTGATCTTTCAGTGGGGGCTTTGGGCAAAGTGGGGTTAAGTGTCTTGACCCCACTTAACCCCCACCCCATTTATAATCAATTAATTCATATTTGTATCGCCCAAAATCACAGCAGTAGTTTCCTCGGAGGACTTTCAAAGCCGTCTCCAACAAAGATCGGAGAATCAAACACATTGGTCCATGAGGCTCAGAGACTCAGACTGCAGAATGAGGACCGAGGCTGTGGACCCAGGACTGAGGCTGTAGAGCCAGGACTGAGGCTGTAGACCCAGGACTAAGGCTGTAGATCCAGGACTGAGGCTGTAGATCCAGGACTGAGGCTGTAGAACGAGGACTCAGAATGTAGAACGAGTACCGAGGCTGTAGATCCAGGACTCAGACTGTAGAATGAGGACTGAGACTCTAGACCCAGGACTGAGGCTGTAGACCCAGGACTGAGGCTGTAGACCCAGGACTGAGGCTGTAGATCCAGGACTGAGGCTGTAGATCCAGGACTCAGACTGTAGAACGAGGACCGAGGCCACGCAGCTCAGGGCTGAGGCTGTATCCTGTTCTCCAAACCTCACATTTCAGAATCAGCATCTATCTATTTCCAGGGTTAGTAACAGGAAGTCAGAAACTCTATGTTGCAAAGTTATAAAACAGTAAAAATATAAATTATTGCATCTAAAGTGGCTTCTTTAGGTCCTTTACAACAAAATGGCGTCACCCGACCTCTTTTCCTCTCTCTGCGGCGGTGAGAGCTTGTGCTTCCTGGGTTTGATTCCACCTCCAGGTCGTTCTGTGTGGAGTTTGCATGTTCTCTGCGTAGGTTTCCTCCAGATGTTCCGGTTTATCCCACCACCAAAAACATAGGTCTGAATGCAACAAGTGAGTGACTGGTGTTTGGGCTTCGATGCTCAAAGGAAAATTATCTGAACTCTCAATAATAATAACTATTTGTGTGACCTTGGTCTGTAAAATGTGCTATATAAATAAATGTGAATTACTTAGCGACTAAATTAAATGACACACACACCGGTCATAACTTTTTAAGAGTTTTTCCTTGTCGATGCAGGAGGGTCTTGTTGGACAGTTAGTGTCCAACAGAAAGGATTGGTGATGATCAGGACACTTTAGCATTCTACATGTATGGACATTTTCTTCTGTGTGTGCTTTATATTCTTCATGTGTTTTAACTGTTGATTCTCTGATCTGTGTTGGTGATTTCAATGGTTTTGTTAAGTCCTCTGAGATGACTTCTGTTGTGACCTAGGGCTATACAAGAATAAATTGTATTGTATTGTATAACTCGAGTCGGGCACAGTCACCGAGCGCCTCTGGCACATGTGGCTCCTCATAAATCATGGTTACTTCGACGAAAGCAGCGACAACTTGATGATAATAAATTCCCTTTTAAAGCAACAACAAAATGAAGGAAAGTTCTAAATCTGCTCCGTCTGAACAAAGTTAGAGCCAAAACAATCATTCAAAAGTTATGCAAAGTTTGAACAGAAAAGTCTCGAGAAACTTTCTCCGACACTAAAGCAAAGACTGTAAAAGTGCGTTGCCAGTTTGGGGAAGTCTCTCTGAAATAAATCTGAAAACAAAATGGACATGAGTTGCCAGGATTTCTGGAATTTATGAAACCTCCATAAACTTCCCACGAATCCATCTTTAAATCTGGGCTGGAGCTGGGGCTGGAGCTGGGGCTGAGGCTGGAGCTGGGGCTGAGGCTGGAGCTGGGGCTGAGGCTGGGGCCGAGGCTAGGGCTGGGGCCAAGGCTGAGGCTGAGGCTGAGGCTGGGGCTGATGCTGAGGCTGATGCTGAGGCTGGGGCTGGGGCTGAGGCTGGGGCTGGAGTAGAGTTCAGTGAAGTGTCAAAGCCTCAGGATTTAGGACCGTTCAGAGTGTGGGAGAAATGGAAGGAGGGTGTGAAATTTATGTGGACATGACCAGACGACCCGGTAAGAGGAGAGCGGGGGGGGGGGGGGGGGGGGGGGGGGGTGGGGGGGGTGTTTGTGTGGGGTTTTTCAGAGGTCACGGCCGCCATATTCTCCAAAACGGCAAAGTCAGTCAACGGGGCTGGGTGGACCCCCCCAGTGGGCCCCTCCCACTCAGATTAAAAAGCAGATCTTTCTCCCCAATCCCAAAAGTAGAATGTGAGACGAGATTGAACTGTTGCCTCTGGTCCTGGTGGTTTCTACATACAGTGTGAGAACGTTTGTGTGCGCGACAAAGGCCTTTCTCTATCTTTCAACGGGCAATCTATTTATTCATTTATTTTTTGGGTGGGGGTAAAAAAATATTTATATATATAGATATATATATCTATATATATATCTATATTTTAACCCCCACCCAAAAAGTCAATCATTTATTCATTTATTTTTTGGGTGGGGGTAAAATACAGTATATATAGAGATATATATATCTCTATATATATTTTACCCAAAAAACAAATGAATAAATAGATAGACCGATGAAAGAAAAAATAATCCTTGGCAGGTGGGTGTAGAAAGGCGGGTGAAGGGAGACGGGTTCAGGAAGGCGGGTGTAGGGAAGCGGGTGTAGGAAAGGTGGGCGTAGGGAGGTGGGTGTAGGGAGGGTGTATGGAGGCGGGTGTAGGGAGGTGGGTGTACAGCAGGGAGGTGGGTGTAGGGAGGTGGGTGTAGGAAGGCGGGTGTAGGGAGGAGGGTGTAGGGAGGCGGGTGTAGGGAGGCGGGTGTAGGGAGGTGGGTGTAGGGAGGTGAGTGCAGCTCTGACAGCAGTGATGAATGACTGCAGCAGCCTCCTAACGCTGAACAGTCGACAGAAGTGTTTGTTTTGTTGCAGCGACAAAGACAAAGTACACTACAGAAACATCTGGTCGTTCTTGATCTGAGTGAATTCATGTGATTGTAAAATGTGGCGTTATTAGATTAATATTGTCGCATTTACGGCTAACAAACGGCAGCTAGTTTTATTTACTCTGTGTGCTCCCTGTGTCTCTTACTGCCCTGTCTGTGCACTGCGTGCACTGCATGCACTGAAATGTATCCACTGTGGGACGGATAGAGGTTCTTTTATCTTATGTTATTATCACACCCACAAGTGAAATAAATAAATATTATTGTTTACATGTGGTGGAGCTGTAAATTCTATCTTTTGAAGCCAATAATTCCCTTTGACTGACGTGTCCACAATTTGATACAGAAATCAGACAAAAAGATTCTCCAAGTTTAACATCTGCATTTAATTATCTTTACAATCAGATACAGAATATTCAACAAAAGAGAGCTCTTAAAAGCTAATCCATGTCCCTCTCTGGCCCTCGTCTCATCCTGCTGTGTCTCCCCAAGCCAGAGCATATATAAAGAACAGGAAGGAGGGGAGTGTCCTATCAGCCAGCTTCCGGTCTAGGGTCCAGCCTTTTCCTCCGTCTGCCAGACTCCTGATGGAGTGAGGTTGAAAAGTGCAGAAGTCAGCAGGCCAAGACTAGGGGGTTGAAATCCAAACAGGAGAATCCATCTGTTGTCCAGTTGCTGGCACAAGAAGACACCTAAAATAAAATAAGAAGGACTGGCCTCCCACTTAGAGGTTAGCTAGGTCATAAAACACATGGTTTTAGAATGTCACGTATTTATAAATACAACACTTTGTCTTGTGTCTTTCCAGATTGAAGTAAAAAAACAAGAAAAGACTTCATGTTTTTGTCTGATATATTTGTTTGAACAAAACTTCACTGCGGTACTTTATCTTGTACTAATGACAATATTAGTGATGCTAGCAAAGCAGAGCGAACATACACGATGGAGCCAAAAGAACCACTTCACCTAGCACCATGCTAATGCTAAACGATAAGATAAGATAAGATGTAGAAATTTACATGTCACGTTTGGCATGGATAGAAACACTCAGATTGTGTAGAAAGTAAGAAATGTGCAAACAGGACAGGACATATTATGTACAAAAAAGTGGCAATTAGAAAGTGGCAATGAGAAGAAGTGTCAATAGTAGTGCAGGTTTTATCAGTCTTAATACAGTGACTTAAAGTGACTTGTTGTACAGTCTGACAGCGGTGGGGATAAAGGCCCTGCGGTAGTGCCTCTTCTTACACTAAGGGTGCCCCAGTCTTCCACTGAAGGAGCTCCTCAACTCCTCTACAGTCCTGTGCAGTGGGTGGGAGGTGTTGTTCATGATGGAGGTGGCTTTGACTAGCACCCTCCTGTCCCTCACCTCCCCCACAGAGTCCAGGGAGCAGCCCAGAGTGGAGCTGGCCCTCCTGACCAGCTTGTTCAGTCTGCTTCTGTCCCGCTCTGTGCTGCCCGGGGCCCAGCACACGGCAGCATAGTATATGGCAGAGGCTACCACAGAGTCATAAAAAGTCCTGAGCAGAGGCCCGCTCACTGCGAAGGACCTCAGCCTCCTCAGAAGGAAGAGGCGACTTTGGCCCTTGTACAGAGTGTTAGTGTTATAGGACCAGTCCAGTTTATTGTTAATGTGAACACCCAGGTACTTGAAGCTGTCCACTAGCTCAATGTCCTCCCCTGGATGTTCAGCAGCGTGTGGGAAAGTGGTTTTCTCCTGAAGTCAATTACCATCTCCTTGGTCTTACTGGTGTTCAAGCACAAGTGGTTGCGCTTACACCAGTCGACAAAGTCTGTGATAACCAACCGATATTCCAGTTCGTTCCGCTCAGAGACACAGCCCGCGATGGCAGAGTCGTCTGAGAACTTTTGTAGGTGACAGCTGTGTGTGTCGTGTGTGAAGTTTGAAGTGCAGATGGCTGCGCAGCCGCACGTACTGTGGTCAGTCAGAGGTAGTTGATGGTCCATGCAGTGAGGCTGCTGTCCACTCCAGCGTCCTCCATCTTCCCCCGCAGCAGTGCCGACCTGATGGTGTTGAAAGCACTGGAGAAGTCAAAAAACATGACCCTCACAGCGCTCCCGGCGTGCTCCAGGTGGGAGAGCGTCCGCTGCAGTACGTAGATGACGGCGTCCTCTACTCCGATGTTGGGCCTGTAGGCGAACTGCAGCGGGTCCAGGGTGGGGCTGACCACGGAGCGGAGATGGGTGAGGATGAGCCGCTCCATGGTCTTCATCAGGTGGGAGGTCAGTGCAACTGGTCTCTAGTGAGCCGGTTCGTTGACGTTCGCTATTTTAGGAACCGGGATCACACAGGAGGTCTTCCACAGGACAGGGACCTTCTCCAGGCTGAGGCTCAGGTTGTACATGTAGCTGAGTACCTCAGAGAGCTGGTCTGCACAGGTCCTCAGCAGCCTGGGACTGATCCCGTCCGGTCCTGCGGATTTCCTCTGCTTCATTCGCTGAAGCTGACTCCACACCTGGTCCGGTGTGATGGAGAGAGGGGGGGGGCGGGGTGTACTGTCAGATGTGGGGGCTGGAGATTTGGGGGTAGGAGGGCCCAGGGCAGTGTCCACTGGGCGGTGTCCACTAGGCGGTGTCCACTGGGCAGTGTCCACTGGGCGGTGTCCACTGGGCGGTGTCCACTGGGCTGGGGACGTGTGAAGAGGTGGGGGCGGGAGGGGGGGCAGATGGAAAGGGGGGAGGAAGTCACGCTTTGTTACCTTTGAGTTTAGAAACCACAGAAAGAGCAGAGAAGAAT
The DNA here is from genome assembly GCA_964034765.1 of Knipowitschia caucasica. NCBI lineage: Eukaryota > Metazoa > Chordata > Actinopteri > Gobiiformes > Gobiidae > Knipowitschia > Knipowitschia caucasica. Next base: position 31,993,144 of record OZ035832.1, read on the forward strand.
GTAACGGCAAGAAAAGTGGATCTGACTTTTGGTTTCACTGAGTTTATGTTTAGATTAAATGTAAATATCCAATTATTTGCAGTAAAATGTCTTCATGAAGTTCGTTTTCTCTTTATTCAAAGAGATGACTTTTTGAACCATTCAATCGCCACTTTTTACATTGTTCTGGATTATTCCCATCGTACATTTCATCCCACGTTTTGTTTTAATTCTTCATCGCTCTCACTTTTATACTTTGGCACCATCTTCCAAACATCTGCCGTCTTCAAATTGGCCTCATTAGCATAGGCCAGCATTAGCATCGGCCTGTGTTAGCATCGGCCCGCGTTTGCATCTGCCCGTGTTAGCATCGGCCCGTGTTAGCATCGGCCCGTGTTAGCATCGGCCCGCATTAGCATCGGCCCACATTAGCATCTGCCTGTGTTAGCATCGGCCCGCATTATCATCGGTCCGTGTTAGATAGATAGATAGATACTTTATTGATCCCCATAGGAGAAATTCAGCATCGGCCTGCTTTAGCATCGGCCCACTTTAGCATCGGCCTGCATTAGCATTGGCCAACGTTAGCACCGGCCCACATTAGCATTGACCCGCATTAGCATTGGCCCGCGTTAGCACCGGCCCACATTAGCACCATGGATCTATTATGATAACTGGATAGGGTATTACTAGCTTGGAGCTGAAGAACTCACGTGCTCGGGGGATTCTTGCGGTACTGCAGACTAAACCAGACTAAATTCATGTGTGCTACCCAGAAATTTTCCTCATAGAACTCAATGCAAGGTCGAATTTTGTGGGGATTTTAGTGTCCCTTGTCATCCTGAACTTTTTTTCTTCTTAAATCCTTCGGTTTTCTTTAAATCCACACTGCCACAAACTCTGCTCGTCTGGCTCTCGCTCTGATGAGCAGCTCTGATTGGTCAGAGCGCGGCCGAGCCTCTCTGTGCGCATGCATGAGAACCCGTGTGAGACCCTCACACGCGTATTTGGCGCAATGCATCATGGGAGATCATCCACTGCGCAGAACCGGGAAGACCAGACGATGCCCAAATACAGGCGAGTTTCCCATGGATCTTTGCGAGTTTCCCATGGATCTTTGCGAGTTCCAGGCGACTTTCGCTAATCTTTCAGCCCCCATGCTGGCACAAAGCGCCACAGAGCACAACCATTCCTTTGAATACGGCACCCTCTTGGATCGCCGGGGCTTGATTAGCACCGGTTCACATTAGCATCGGCCCACATTAGAATCGGCCTGCGTTAGCATCGGCCCATATTAGCATTGGCCCGCTGTCCTGAGGTGTTTTCCCCGAACAGGAGGAAAAGTGATAAAAGTCACAGTTTGTGGCAGATGGGGCTGATAGATTCACTGACAGCTTTAACTCACCGATTACAGAAGAAGATTTATGGTTTTTACCAGGGTTTAAGAGTCTAATACAAACTACAAAGATATCTTTATATTATCCTGAATTTCTCGAGGAGTACATTACTATTACAGCTGAGGTCACCACAGTGAAATGTCACACAGCACAAAAACTACAATAATACAATAATAACAATCGTAATAATAATACTCAATATACAGGGGTCATACGCACGCCTGCGCACACACACACACACACACATACATACACACACACACACACACATGTATGTATTCATAAAAAAATAAAAAAATATTACCAATTTAAGTCGCATAAAACAGGACTTAAAACAGTCTTTAAATGTAGCTTAATAAAGACACACATATTTAATAAAAATCAGTGTTAAATCATTCGGTATGATGTATTATGTGTGTATTATTATATATTATATATTATTGTGTGTATATTATTATATATATTATATATGATTATGTGTTTATTATTATATATATTATATATTATTATGTGTGTATTATTATATATTATGATGCATTATTATATATATATATATATTATATATTATTATGTGTGTATTATTATATATTATTATGTATTATTATATATTATTATGTATTATTATGTGTGCATTATTATATATTATGATGTATCATTATGTGTGTATTATTATATATTATGATGTATTTTCAGTGTGTCTTTTGTCTGATTTCCATAAATAGCTGTAATGAGCGTAAACACATGTTTTAAATGTGAATCCTTTCTTTCTTCCTGTGAACAAAGTGGAAACACGGTCGTTCCGTTCCAGCCCATTGGAGCCGTTTCAAGCCTGTGTTAGCGGCTCAGGGAGGCTCAGGGGTGGGGGGCAGAGAACTGTGATCAGGCCGCTCTGAGAGCAGCCCCCCCGGGGAGAACAAAGGCTCGGACTCGGGAGCTCCGGAAGAACCGCGCGGAGCTCCTCATCCTGCAGCCGCCCGGGCCGGCCTGCTGTTCTGCTCCGGCTCGTGATGATTGAAGTGCGGGGCGGCAGCAGGAGACCGCGGTGTGAATAATTATGATGTTTCTGAAGTGTCATTTACAACACAAGACTGCCGCTTCATACGGACCCTCCTGCGCGGGGAAAGGCCGACCCCTCATTTCGACCCTCGGCTCAAATTAAACTTTGACGCGATAATGGAGCAGTTTTCACACTTTCTCCCCCAAAACAGAACCGCAAATGACACCAGGGAGAGAGGCATTATGGGAAAAGTACAACACAATAAACACTTAGGAGCTGTTGGGGTCTGTAGTTTGTGCGTATTTATGGCCACTTTAGACATCGTTAAACACAAAACTGTTGTGTTTCTTTACATTTCAGGATTTTATTAGAATAATGTTAAATACTGAGGAAGTCCTGACAAACATGACAACAAATATGATGCGAGAAAGAGGTCTAGATAAGTTTATATTTTACTCCTTTTCAAACATGAGCGCATTCATCTAAAATAACATTTTGTCTACATGTTTGAAATAAAAACATACAAAATAATATCAGATGAAACTTAGAATCTTCATCTTTCAGTAGCGTCTTGACTAAAATACCAAACGCTGACGTTACATAAAGTGGATCCTGTAGAGTTCACGTTAGAAAATCATTCTGCTCCAGTCTCTTTACTTAGAGCTTTTGTAGGTTTCATTCACAACATCACCTGTAATAATATCCACACGATCTGCATTGACTCCAGGACTCTGAAACTATCAAACTCCCAGAGCCGTCATTTTGACTGCGCCGGTATAACCAATGGGATTCCTAAAAAATGTTAAGTTTATCGCCAAGTTTATCGCCAAGTTTATACAAAGTAAGTCCTTTACCTTCACTCACTTTATATAAGCGCTAACACTGGTGAATATGACTTGAAATGAAATACAGCAAATTCTAACGGTTAATGCTAACGGCTAAATGCAAACGGCTACAGTAAACAGTGTGTTGCTATGGTAACTAGTACTGGCCTTCTCTAGGGGTTTGCGCCACTCACAGTTTACAACAATAATTTAATCAAAAAAATGACATAGAAATAAACTACATAAATACACAAATAAACTACATAAATATACAAATAAACTACACAAATATACAAATAAACTACATAAAGATACAAATAAACTATACATAAAGATACAGACAAAAGACTAAAAATAACCAAATGCCATTAAACACCGTCAAATCGACTGCTCTGGTTTGTTCTAAGTTAAGTTTTGTGATGTGTGTGTGTGTGTGTGTGTTGTTTGTTTGTGCGTTGTGTGTTTGTTGTGTGTTTTGTGTGTGTGGTTTTATGTATGTGTGTGTGTAAGTGTGTGTGTTGTGTGTGTATGTGTTTGTGTGTGGGTCAAAGCAGTGTCTCTGAGTAATCGTCGCATTGTGGCTGAAACAGGAGAACACAAAGGCCTGACTTCAAACACAAAGATTTACACAAAACAAGATGCTCCTCACTTTGGTTCCTGTGGTTTAAAGTGACGGTGTTTGGAGGAACTCATCCATGTAGACTCTAAATATGAACAGACCTAGTCACGCCTATCTCAGCCGTTCAAACTAATGTGCCACTACTTCTGTGGTCTATGGGCAGCCTCAAAATGGCCGCGGGGGCTGGAAAATGTGAAAAACGCATCTGCGCATGCGTCAGCTGCACAAGCCCATTCATTTAAACGAGTGACTTCTAAAGTCCACAGCGAGTAAACTAGACTGGTCCAAAACTCTCCCCTCAGCATTGACACACATGTGGAACGGAGCTTTGGGCCAAGAGCCAACTTTTGGCCATCCTGTAAAGACGTTTACAAGAGGTAAGAAGATGCTATATGTTAGCATTGGCTAATTCTTATTCCGGGTCCACCCCCACAGGCCCGGGGTGGTATTTGCAAGCATGTCAGCGCACATCATTTTGGCCACTTTTGAGCCAGGACTTGCCCCACTGTACTCATCACAACCATCTACGAAGAACAAAGACCCAGACTTTAGCAAAAGTTACTTACACAGAATGATGTGTTAATGTTGGTCCCAAAACAACTGCGACTGCTTCATCTCCCACTGTGTAACTGCGACTGCATCATCTCCACTGTGTAGCTGCGACTGCATCATCTCCACTGTGTAGCTGCGACTGCATCATTTCCACTGTGTAACTGCGACTGCATCATCTCTCACTGTGCAACTGCGACTGCATCATCTCTCACTGTGCAACTGCGACTGCATCATCTCCCACTGTGTAACTGCGACTGCATCATCCCCCACTGTGCAACTGCGACTGCATCATCCCCCACTGTGCAACTGCGACTGCATCATCTCCCACTGTGTAACTGCGACTGCATCATCCCCCACTGTGCAACTGCATCATCTCCCACTGTGTAACTGCGACTGCATCATCTCCACTGTGTAACAGCGACTGCATCATCTCTCATTGTGTAACTGCGACTGCATAATCTCCCACTGCGACTGCATCATCTCCACTGTGTAACTGCGACTGCATAATCTCCCACTGCGACTGCATCATCTCCCACTGTGTAACTGCGACTGCACCCAGGTCTAAACCCAGGTCTAAACCCAGGTCTAAACCCAGGTCTAAACCCAGGTCCAAACCCAGGTCTAAACCCAGGACCCTGTGGTCAGGAAGAGTGTCTGAGGAGAGATGTTTTAGATTCTGGAGCCACTATAACTACAATATATCATAGTAACTGGGACTGGCATTGATTTGGGGTATGTGCATATGATAGAGGGAGGTCACCGTCTCTCCAGCCCGCCCCCTCTCTCTCCCCCTCCTCCCCCCCTCCCCCTCCCTCCCTCAGTGCTCTCTCTGACTCCTTTCCCTGAGCCGCTCACTCACACACGGAGCAGCACATACTGATCACAGCAGAAGGACAGGGAGCGAGAGGAGTCAAAAAGCATCAGCAGCAGCAGCGCACAGAGAGACCCTCCTCTGCCTCTCCTTTGCTCCTCTTTGTGGACTTAGTACCTCCGAGAACCGGACCAGGACTGGACCAAGACTGGACCAGGGGTTTACGGTGAGTCCGAGCCTGAGTCTTGTTTACAGCCATCGCGCTCCCAAAGCTAATCCCTCTAATTGGATGTCTTCGTTATAAGTGTCTAAGTGGCCCTTCAGAGCAGCCCCGGACAGACTATTACCTCCGTAAAGCCTTAATCCTATTGCCTCCTCCCGACACATTGTGATGTGTCGGGAGGAGGCGACTGTTTACGTTCTGCTTTATTCACGCATTTGAGCCTTTCCTCACAAACTTCACTGGGATTTAAGTCTCACAGAAACGAGATTTTTAACTTGCATTATTTCTGTCCAGCTCCAGGAGCAGAGCGGCCACAGCCCGGTGCAGGAGCCGAGAGAAGCATCCCGTCCCCCGCGTTGGATTGGCTGTCGAGGCGCATGGAGAAGAGGGTAAGTGATGTCACACACAACAAGCTGCTGTGGTTTTAATGTTTTCATCTTTTAATGTTTTAATGTTTTATTCTAATGTGAGAGAGACAGAGGTGTTTACGGAGCGCTGAGGCGCACGCGCAGTTGATTGGGTTAGAGCTGAAAGAGAAGGTTTACGTGTTAATGGACACATGGTCTGATGTGGTCAGACAGAGACGGGCAATAACAAGGCCTCACCATGAAGGCACCATGAAGGCAGCATGTAGTCACCATGGAGGCAGCATGAAGGCAGCATGTAGACACCATGGAGGCATCATGTAGTCACCATGGAGGCACCATGAAGGCACAATGAAGGCACCATGGAGACACCATGAAGGCACCATGGAGGCACTATGGAGGCACCATGGAGGCACCATAGAGGCACCATGAAGGCACCGTGGAGCCACCATGGAGCCACCATGGGGGAGCACCGTCAGGAGGATAACACTCAGTTACAGCTGTACTTTCCCTTCACACTAGCAGGTCCAGTTTATATCTTCTCCTTCTCCCCCATCACTGCGGTGACGCGGGGGGTTGCTGTTCTGTTGGAGTTGGGGCGTTGTTGGTTGTTGTTGGGGGGGTGTTGTTGGTTGTTGTTGTTGAGGGGGGGGGGGGGGGGGGGGGGGGGGCAGTGAGCCGTGAGAGCCAGGGTCAGAAGGAGCAGCGCAGGTCGTTAGGAGCAAAGGCGAGTCCGTAAGTAGGTCAGTGTGTTTGCTACAGTGAGTGGCGTGGGGCATGGAGGATGGAGCCGTAGCGCATTCTGGGCCGTGGTTCTGGATTCTTTCTGTTTGGGTCAAAACAAACTGAGCTTTATAGAGTTTAGTGAAAGCGCAAAAATCTGAGAGGATTTTGGAACATTCTGAATAACTGAAAAGTAAAAGTCTCTCTGCTCCGAAGTGAAACTCGACTTTGATCAAAAACGTCTCATAATGTTCAAAAGTGAAACATTTTGGCTCTGGGTTATTACTATACTACTATACAATACTATAGTATACTACTATACTATACTATACTACACTATACTACTATACTATACTATACTATACAGGGCCACAGTAGCTCAGTTGGTAGAGCATTGGCCTTTGAGCCAGAGGGTCGTGGGTTCGAGCCCGACCTTCACCATCGACTCCCACTGTCTGCTGTCGTTGTGTCCTTGGCTGCGGCTGTAAAGTTCCAAACTGCCGTTGTGTCCTTAGGCAAGACACTTCACCCCCATTGCCTAGAATGAGTCTTGTGTGTGTGTGTGTGTGTGAATGGTTGGTGGTGGTGGTGTGTCCCAGGGCAGCTGTGGCTACAGTAGTAGTTCAACACCACCGTGTATGGAGTGAAAGAATAAGGACATGTGAAGCGTCTTTGAGTGTCCAGAAAAAGCGCTATATAAAAACTACAATACTATACTACTGTACTATACTATACTACATTCTTATCTTTTAGACAGAACCTTTGCGGTCACCATGGGTAATTTTACCTACTCAACAGCCCCCATCACCTGTGGTGTGCCGCAAGGTTCTATTTTAGGCCCCATTTTATTTTCTATTTATATGCTCCCCCGTTATGGCCCGTCATAACGTGTCCTTCTACTGCTCTGCGGACGACACACAGATATACAGTGGGGCAAAAAAGTATTTAGTCAGCCACCGATTGTGCAAGTTCTCCCACTTAAAATAATAACAGAGGTCTGTAATTTTCATCATAGGTACACTTCAACTGTTAGAGACAGAATGTGAAAAAAAAATCCAGGAACTCACATTGTAGGATTTTTAAAGAATTTATTTGTACATTATGGTGGAAAATAAATATTTGTTGGCAATAACAGAGATCAAACGATTACTATAGGTCTTTACCAGGTTTGCACACACAGTAGCTGGTATTTTGGCCCATTCCTCCATGCAGATCTTCTCGAGAGCAGTGAACAGACTTTCAACTCCCTCCACAGATTTTCAATGGGGTTGAGGTCTGGAGACTGGCTAGGCCACTCCAGGACTTTCAAATGCTTCTTACGGAGCCACTCCTTCGTTGCCGGGGCGGTATGTTTGGGATCATTGTCATGCTGGAAGACCCAGCCACGTTTCATCTTCAAAGCTCTAACTGATGGAAGGAGGTTTTGGCTCAAAATTTCACGATACATGGCCCCATTCATTCTTTCCTTAACACGGATCAGTCGTCCTGTCCCCTTAGCAGAAAAACATCATAGTTGAAAAACAGCCCCAAAGCATGACGTTTCCACCCCCATGCTTCACAGTATGTATGGTGTTCTTGGGATTTAACTCAGTATCCAAACACGACGAGTTGAGTTTATACCAAACAGTTCTACTTTGGTTTCATCTGACCACACGACATTCTCCCAATCCTCTGCTGTGTCATCCATGTATCATCCATGTATCATCTGGCAAACTTCAGACGGGCCTGGACATGCACTGGCTTCAGCAGGGGGACACGTCTGGCACTGCAGGATTTGATTCCCTGTCGTCGTAGTGTGTTACTGATGGTAACCTTTGTTACTTTGGTCCCAGCTCTCTGCAGGTCATTCACCAGGTCCCCCTGTGTGGTTCTGGGATTTTCGATCACCGTTCTCATTATCATTTTGACCCCACGGGATGAGATCTTGCGATCGAGGGAGATTATCAGTGGTCTTTTATGTCTTCCATTTTCTGATAATTGCTCCCACAGTTGATTTGTTGTAGATTGGCTCTTCCCAGTCTGGTACAGGTCTACAATTCTTTTCCTGGTGTCCTTCGACAGCTCTTTGGTCTTGGCCATAGTGGAGTTTGGAGTCTGACTGTTTGAGGCTGTGGACAGGTGTCTTTTATACAGACGAGTTCAAACAGGTGCCATTAATACGGGTAACGAGTGGAGGACAGAAGAACTTCTTAAAGAAGAAGTTACAGGTCTGTGAGAGCCAGAGATCTTCCTTGTTTGAAGTGACCAAATACTTATTTTCCACCATAATTTACAAATAAATTCGTTAAAAATCCTACAATGTGAATTCCTGGATTTTTTTTTCACATTCTGTCTCTCACAGTTGAAGTGTACCTATGAAGAAAATTACAGACCTGTGTCATTATTATTATGTCATTAATCAGTGGCTGACTAAATACTTTTTTGCCCCACTGTACCTCCCGCTGAGACCAAATGACCCTGGAAGTCTGGCTGCTGTGGTCGACTGTTTTAAAGAGGTGAACAGTTGGATGGCCCAAAACTTTCTACAGCTCAACAGCTGAGAGAAATGAGAAAAGAGTAAAAGTTTTCTGCTAAAGGCGACACATCAGAATCCACTGAACATGAGATTATTATTACTATTTACTTCGTCACATTTGGACATTTCTTTAAATTGATCCAATGTCAAGATTATTTTTAACATTTTCCTTATTTTTTCATCTAAATGTATGTTTGACCCAGGACTGAGGCCGTAGACCCAGGACTGAGGCTGTAGTGTTCTTGGGCTCGCTCTCTTCATAGTTTATATGAAATCTCTGGTTCTTCTTCAGAAAGAAGCAGAGTCTCACTTTGGGAATTAACTCTTTAGATTTAGATCCATTAGAGTCTGTCCTGTTTATATTTATTATATTTATAGATTCATTATATTTATAGATGAATGTGAGGTGGGTTCAGTCCTGGTTCAAACTGATCTGAGACTGTCTCTCCTTTTTACGACTCGGTTAAAATAACACCAGACTCTTTTACACCGAGAGGTACACCCCCTGAGGGAGGGGGGGAGAGAGAGACAGAGTTGAATAATTGTATCATAATAATAATGAAACTTTATTATTGTGTTTGTACAGATGTGTCTCTCCTGCTGGATAGTGTTTATTGTTGTATCATTTCCATCTCTCTCTTTATTACAATAAGTTTATTTAAAATTTAAATGAGTTTATTATAATAATGAATATTATAATGAGTCTTTTCAGATAATTTTTTCATTTAACTCAAAACCGTTCATTTCCATCTGCGTCAGATTATAACTATTATTCTTTTTATTGCTTGTTTTCAGTTAAATTATGGATTAGATCAAAAAGACCAGACCAGACCAGACTCAGGCCAGACCAGAACAGACTAGATCAAACTCAGACCAGACCCCTCTGACCCAGTGTGTGTCGTGTGACATCACTCCTAGTCCTTGTACAGTCTAACACGACCAGACAAATGGTTTGTTTGTTTTAGACGTCGAAGTCGTCGTCACAGCAGAAAATGTTATTAACAAACTGTTTACAAAAACAAATAAGATTTATATGTTTTTGTTCTGTTCTTGAATAACGGAAGTTTTATATCGATGTTCTTTGGCCTCAGTTATGAACAATACTCACTATACTCACTCTTCTCTCATCAGTGACACTGTACCAGTGACACTAGTACCGGTGACACTGTGCCGTTGACACTGTGCCCGTGACGCTGTGCTAAACACGCTGTGTTGCTAAAGCAGAAACTCAAACTGAAACTAAGCTCAAAGTCCTCCACCGCTGCTTCACTCACGCTGCAACCCTCCTCCTCCCCATCTCCTTCCTTCTCCCAGCTCCCACCACAGGGTCTAGGCCCCGGGGTTTTATCTCAAAATCAAGATTTTAATAAATATAATCTGTAAATACCTCAGTCACATGATGACAACAAACACTTCTAATAAATCCTTCTTCTGTTTGTCCGAGTCCCTTCGGTTTGACCTGTGTCTTCTGTGTTTAGTATGAAGACCTGGTGCATTACTCCGGAGCTGAGGGGATGGCTGTGGGGGCCCTGGGGGGGTACGCAGACGACCTCAGAGCCCTCCCCCCTCCACACTACGGAGCCCCCATCCCGGACTCGCTCAAGCACCACAAGGACCAGATCTACGGGTGAGACTCACAGCTTTTACTACTACACTGTCGGGATGAACACAATGCAATATTTATGAAACAGTAACATTTAAGTACCCGAGCTTTTGCATAATAAGCGGTTTAGATACAGACTTTATCCTAAATACAAATATATGATTCACATCCAAGTGATCTACAGCCCCCATTATTCCCCCTATAAAGATAGACGCTAATTTTGTGTATTAAAATGAAGCTAAAGCTAATGGTGCATTCAGACCTCAAACGCTCAAACGCTGAAGCCCCTCTCACCGGACGCGCATTCTCTAGTTTTCAGACGCAGAGGACTTAAACACCAGAACGTCCTGATGCAAGCCGGAAGTACTGGAAGTAACCGGCCGGCTCTGATGCTAACAGAGCTATGCTTGCGGCTTCTTGTGTACAGATCTTCTCCAATACGCAGCTTTGAAGCGTGTCTTTGCACAGAGACTTTCCACGGGCTTTATATAACAGTAGTATGTGTTCACGGAGGTGCGGCATACGTGTTTTCATATTATTAAACGGCATTTCCGCATCGGTGAACACACTCGAAGCAGTTGCATAAGGTCACGGGAGCATGACAACGCATATTTTCACAAGCACAGAGTCCCCCATTGTCAACCCTGGTTTGAGTTCTGGTGAAGCCTGGTGTGGGTCCTGTTTTGGCTGTTTACGAGTATGTTCAGTCTGCTCGCTCAGTCTGCTAATGTCCCCGTGACCACTTTGCGGCTCTCTGATTGGTTGTCGCACGAACGTCCCAAGAAAAGGATGAGCAGAATCCATCTCCTGTGGGCGTCGATTTTTCGCTCCTCATCCTCCCCTTTGACTTTCCCGCCGTCCGTGCGTGTCTACTGGACAGTCCGTGCGTGCGTGCCAAGAGGTCGGTGCGTTGTGATGCTGCAACTCGCGTCACCATAGACTTTGCTATGATGGTCCGGTCTGAACGCGCCATAATGTTGTGTATTAAAATGAAGCTGAGGCTAATATTGTGTATTAAAATGAAGCTAAAGCTAATGTCCTGTATTAAAACAGTGGGGCGGCTGCGGCTGTAAAGTGCCAAACTGCCGTTGTGTCCTTAGGCAAGATACTTCACCCCCATTGCCTAGAATGAGTCTGCTGTGTGTGAATGGTTGGTGGTGGTCGGAGGGGCCGATGGCACATACTGGTTGCCTCGCTTCTGTCAGTGTGCCCCGGGGCAGCTGTGTAGTAGTTTATCACCACCGTGAATGGAGTAAATTAATAATGACATGTAAAGCGTCTTTGAGTGTCCAAAAAAGCGCTATATAAAACCGATGCATTATTATTATTATTATTAAAATGAAGCTAAAGCTAATTTTGTATATCACCATGAAGCTAAAGCTAATGGTTTGTTTGTGCTTGAGCCACTTGTTCTCAGATTTCCTTTCACTTGTTTCTGTAAACTGTGAAAGTTTGTGTATGTCAGACATGTGCGGCTGTCTGAGCTCAAGTTACAGTCGGAAAGTCGATCCTGCTGCCCCCTCTTAATGTCTGCTATGCTGCTATGCTAACTGCTGCCATGCTAACTGCTGCTATGCTAACGGCTGCTATTCTAACTGATGCTATATCCATATATCCAGTCACCAACTTCTCACTGGTGTACAACATTGTTGTGATCCTTTCAACAAATATTGTAATCTTCCAAAATATTTTCAACTTAAAAACACAATAGTTTAAGAAATGTTAGTGAATTTATTTTGCCAAAAGTTAGAAAGTCACCGAGTCAGAGATGTTTGTCGTTTCATGTATATATTGTAAAACTTTACGGTTGCTTGCAGCAGAGCTAGCTCAAATCTGTGGATGGCAACGACCTAGCAACCAAAGAGCCATTCAGGAGCCACGCTGGTCTGTCCCTGGTACAGATCAGATAGAAGGCGCCTGATTGGTTAATAGTTTGGGGACTATGTGGATTTACAAAGACTTTATCAAAAATATAAACACCAGGATAGGGTTTACTTTTGTAAGTGGAAGCAGAAGAACTTTGGCTATTAGCACTTCCTCATTAGCCTTTATAGAGCTAGCATGTTAGCATCGTCCATTCCTATACAGTCTATGCCAGGGGTGCTCAATACGTCGAAGGTAGTATTGGTAGATCGCGTGTCATTAAAAAAAATTGACGCCAGCCTATCATTCAACGCGTCTTTTGACTGATGAACAGGCAGCCAGTCAGATCGTAAAACTCAGCCCCTCGGAGCGCGCACTACAAAATAAAATAGAGGTAATTGACGCTTTATGTACGCTGTGATTGATCTAAAGCTGACCAAAGAAAACAACCACTCAAAGATCTGCTGTGCGTAATGACTACACCATTTACTCAGTCCAAAAACAAACATAACCATAAACAATATATCAGAGTCCTCCCCGCGCCCACCGTAGGCCCCACTTCAAAGCTGGTGACGAGTCCGTGGCTCCGGTGATAGTCCGTGTACTTCAAAAGGCAAATCCAAAACGTAATGAAACAATGAAAGTAATCCAAACGGAACGGGAAAGTATTCCAACTGTGAAAGTAATCCAAAAGTTCAGAGCGGGGCAGAGCGCATTGGGCAAGTGCGCACAGTCTTTCCCTCTCCAGTGTATATTAAATACCTACGCACAGTATCGTACGTGAGCGGCAACCCGGCTCTCCTGCGGGGTTCGTCCCGAGGGTCCGAACAGTCTGCTACATTAATCCTCACACCGATCACCGACTCGAGTCTCTCGTGGTCTCCTTGAGCCGTGTCCAAAACCCAAAGATGTCATCTGACAGCGGCTGTCATTTTTCTGACACTTAGGTCACTGCGCATGCGCAAACACCGGCGCTCAGTGGCGGTAATTCGCTGACAAGCTAGTTTTGCTGCAATTTTCTGCCCTTGTTTGTTTTCTATCAAACCTAAGAAAGGTTATAAAAATGACCTGGGGAGCTGGACCAAGTAAGAAGTCAAAAACTTATCACTTTCATTCGCAATGGGAGGAGGACTATTTTTTCACGATGACATTTTCGAAGTGCGTTTGCCTCATCTGCCAGTCCACCATCGCAATACCAAAGAAGGGAAATGTGGAGCGGCATTTTCGGACTATGCATGGAAAATACGACACTGACTTCCCACCAAAAAGCGAGCTGAGAAAGAGAAAGGTGAAGGAACTAAAATCACAGTTGTCCGGACAGCAGTCATTTTTCACACAACAAACTTCAAGAGCGAAAGCTGCCACCGAAGCATCGTTCCGAGTGAGTCACATCATCGTTAATAAAAAAAAGTCATTCCAAGACGGAGAGATGGTAAAGGAGGCATTCGTTGAAGCAGCTGATTCATTGTTTCGAGACTTTAAAAATAAGGCAGACATATTATCTTCGATCAAAGCTCTCCAGCTGTCAAGAAGTACAGTTACACGGCGCTGTGAAGCCATGGCTGAGGATTTAACCCAGCAACTCTGGAAGGACATCGGAGATTGCGAGTGTTTCTCACTGCAGTTGGACGAATCTACGGACGTGAGTGACACAGCCCAGATGTGCATTTTTATTCGTATGGTGTTTAGTGATATCACTACAAAAGAAGAGCTATTAACAGTACTGCACATGAAAGAACAGACACGAGGAGAGGACATATTTAATTCGTTTAAAAACTTTATGGAGAAAACTCAGCTCCCAGTGTACAAACTGGTGTCTATCACCACGGATGGAGCTCCCGCAATGGTTGGCCGCTTGAATGGATTTATTGCCAAGTGCAGGCAGGACGATGATTTCCCGGACTTCCTAAATTACCATTGCATAATCCACCAACAAGCGTTATGCGCGAAAATGCTCAACATGAAGGAGATCATGGATGTTGCAACAAAGATCGCCTGTTCTATTCGCGCCAGATCTCTTCAAAGACGGTTATTTCGTGCACATCTGGAGAAGGCTGACTGCGACCACTCTGAGTTGTTGCTGCACACTGACGTGAGATGGCTTAGTCGAGGGAAATTCCTGCAACGATTTCGAGAGCTCTGTCCAGAGATAAGGGATTTTTTCCGTGTAGCTGGACATGCAGAATACACGCAACTAAATGACGGTCAGTGGCTGTTAGACTTGGCATTTTTAGCCGATCTGACCAACATGTTTAATGAGCTTAATCTAGAGCTGCAAGGAAAAGACAAAACAGTGATCAATATGATCAGCTCAGTTAGTGCTTTTAAACAAAAAATGCAACATTTTTCCTCAAAGCTGCAGCGCCATGATTTGGAGCTGGAGATGCGCGCTACACAGAGCAGATTGACAATTGTCAGTCAGAGTTTGACAAACGCTTTCAAGACTTTTCTTTGATCGAGCCAGTTGCTACATTCATGTGCTATCCTTTTCGGGAAGATGCTGAGGTTGAATCACTCGCGTCCAAAATTGCAACACTATTTCACTTGAACTTTTCTGGAGTGGAAGAGGAGATTTTGACACTGCAAGCCGACATTGAGCTGAAGTCCAGAGCTCATGGACAGTTCTGGAACTTACTCACAGAGGTGAAGTACCCCAACATCAGGAAATGTGCTACCTCCTTGACTGCATTATTCGGCTCCACTTATTTATGTGAGTCAGCCTTTTCCCACATGAAGATCATTAAGTCCAAGTACCGTTCCACCATGACTGATGAACATTTGGAAGTGTGCTTGAGGCTGGCTGTCAGCAGCTACTGTCCGGACTATGCATCCCTGGCTGATTCAATTCAGTGCAAGTCATCAGAGTAAACTCGGATAATGACAAAAAATGTACATAGTTATTTGTATTGGGTTGTTCTATATTGGCTCATGCGGTTTTGCATGTACATCAACATAAATTGTTGATATAATATCCTCAATACATTTGGAAATAAATTTATGTTTTGCATTTTTGTAGTAGGTAGATCATTTTGACTTGATCAATTTATAAGTAGCTCACATGCTGAAAAAGTGTGAGCACCCTATGCTAGTGTCTATGCTAACACTTCGGGTGTTTCGTTTGCAGTCACCCGCTCTTCCCGCTCCTGGCTCTAGTCTTTGAGAAGTGCGAGCTTGCCACCTGCTCGCCGCGTGACTCCGCCTCCTCGTTCTCAGGCCCCGCCCACATGCCCGTAATGACCAACCACAGTGATGTCTGCTCCTCGGAGTCATTCAACGATGACATCGCCTCCTTTGCTAAACAGGTGAGTGACAGCCGAGCCGGCCAGTCACAGAGCAGGGATTTACATGAAGGGTTTCTTCTCGATTACAGTAGTTTTGTTTGATAAATAAAGTGAATTTTCTCATTTTTCAGCCTAGAAACAGGATTCAATTGTTTCAAGTGTGACTTTTATAAAAACAGCATAAATTCATTTGAAGTGTGACTTTTATAAAAACAGCATACATTTTGTGTCCGTTGTAGATCCGCTCAGAGAAGCCTATTTTCTCCTCCAACCCTGAGCTGGACAACCTGGTAAGACTTTGGATCATATTTAAACTTCCAATAGTGAACTGGACCAGGAACTAGAACTGGACCAGGATCATCATTTTGACTGCTCCCATTTAAACCCAGGACCGTCATTTAGACTGCTTCCATTCAAACCTAGGGAATTCTGAGAAATGAGTTTTCAGGTTTTAGTTTTGTTTTGTTTTTCAGATTTATCAAAAGTAGTTAATTTATAAAGGTTTTACCTTCAATTAGTGGGGAAACCAAGCAGAACCAGTCCAGGACCAGAACCAGTCCAGGACCAGAACCATTCCAAGACCAGAACCATTCCAGGACCATAACCAGTCCAAGACCAGAACCAGTCCAGGACCAGAACCAGTCCAAGACCAGAACCAGTCCAAGACCAGAACCAGTCCAGGACCAGAACCAGTCCAAGACCAGAACCAGTCCAGGATCAGAATCTACAAATAGAAACAGAGAAAAGTCTGGCTTTGATGTTTCTTGGGCAGCACGGTGGCTGAGTGGTTAGCTCTCTGGGTTCTCAGCAAGAAGGTCGTGGGTTCAAATCCCATTTGGAACAGGGCCTTTCTGAGTGGAGTTTGCATGTTCTCCCCGCTCCGGTTTCTCCTACCACTAGAAACATGTACAATAGGTTTGAATGTAATGAATGAACGATTGGAGGGTGTTTGGCTTTGATGGTCCAGTGTGTTCTGGTCTCGCTTCATCACCGTGTGGAGAGAAAGGACCAATATCTGACTTTGAACTTTGTAAAGTGCTTTGGGAGACCTTCTCTTGAATGATTGTGTGTCCTGTTTTCAGATGATTCAGGCCATTCAGGTTTTACGCTTCCACCTCCTGGAACTGGAGAAGGTGAGTGTGTGTGTATGTGTGTTCTCCATCCATCCATCCATTTTCTTCCGCTTCATCCGTTGCCGGGTCACGGGGGCAGCAGTCTAAGCAGAGACGCCCAGACTTCCCTATCCACACACACTTCCTCCAGCTTGTCCGGGGGGACCCCAAGGCGTTCCCAGGCCAGCTGAGAGAGATGGTCCCCACAGCGTGTCCTGGGTCTTCCCCGGGACCTCCACCCGGTGAGACATGCCCGGAACACCTCCCCAGGGAGACGTCCAGGAGGCATCCGGAACAGATGCCCGAGCCACCTCAACTGGTTCCTCTCAACGTGGAGAAGCAGCGGCTCTACTCCGCGCTCCTCCTGTGTGACTGAGCTCCTCACCCTATCTTTAAGGGAGCGCCCAGCCACTCTGCGGAGTAAGCTCATTTCGACCGCTTGTTTTCGCGATCTCGTTCTTTCGGTCACTACCAAAAGCTCATGACCAGAGGTGAGGGAGGGAACGAAGATCGACCGGTAAATCGAGAGCTTTGCCTTTCGGCTCAGCTCCCTCTTTATCACAACGGTCCGATACAGCGACCGCATCACTGGGCACGCTGCACCGATCCGCCTGTCAATCTCGCGCTCCATCCTTCCCTCACTCGTGAACAAGACCCCGAGATACTTGAACTCCTCCACTTGAGGAAGGGCCTCTCCACCCACCCGGAGAGGGCAAGGCACCTTTTTCCGGTCGAGCACCATGGCCTCAGATTTGGAGGTGCTGATTCTCATCCCAGCCGCTTCACACTCGGCTGCAAACCGTCCCAGTGCATGTTGTAGGTCCTGGTTCGTTGGAGCCAACAGGACAACATCGTCTGCAAACAGCAGAGATGAAATCCTGTGGTCTCCGAACCGGACCCCCTCCGACCCCTGGCTGCGCCTAGAAATTCTGTCTATAAAGACAGTGAACAGAACCGGTGACAAAGGGCCAACATGCACCGGGAACAGGTCTGACTTACTGCTGATGCAAACGCAGCTCTGGCTCCGGTCATACAGGGACCGGACGGCCCTCAGCAGAGGACCCCGGACCCCGTACTCCCGGAGAACCCCCCAAAGGACACCCCAGGGAACACGGTCGAACGCCTTCTCCAACTCCACAACGCACATGTGGACAGGTTGGGCGAACTCCCATGAACCCTCGAGTATCCGATGGAGAGTATAGAGCTGCTCCAGTGTTCCGCGTCCGGGATGAAAACCACACTGCTCCTCCTGATCCAGTACCTTGGAGTACACCTTACAGGGGAGGCTGAGGAGTGTGATCCCACGATAATTGGAACACACCCTCCGGTCCCCCTTCTTGTAGAGAGGGACCACCAACCCGGTCTGAGAGGGAGCACCACCCCGGTCTGAGAGGGACAACCCTGGTCTGCCACTCCAATGGCACCGCCCCCGATCGCCACGGGATGTTGCAGAGACGTGTCAGCCAAGACAGTCCTACAACATCCAGAGACTTTAGATTGTCAGGACGGATCTCATCCACTCCCGGCGCCTTGCCACCAGGGAGGCTGCCAACCACCTTGGTGACCTCAGGGAGATGGAAGTATCCGCCCCAACATCCTCAGCCTCTCCCTTTTACGGAGGACGTGACAGGGGGATTGAAGAGAACTTGAAGTATTCCGTCCACCGCCCGACAATATCCCCAGTCGAGGTCAGCAACAGCCCGGGCCCCGGCACGCTTGGTCTGTTGGTACTGGACAGCTGCCTCAGGAGTCCCACGAACCATCATGGTTCGATAGGACTCCTTCAGCCTGACGGCATCCCTTACTACCGGTGTCCACTACCGGGTTCGGGGGGTTGCCGCCGGGACCAGCACCAGAGACCCTGCGACCACAGCTACGAGCTGCCGCATCGGCGATAGAGGAATAGGACATGGTCCACTCATACTCGATATCCCCCTCCTCTGCCGGGACTTGTCCAACAACTGAACACCGCTCGGATTCAGATCAGGGCCGTTCTTCCCCTTCACCCCTCTCCAAGCGTCACTGGCGTCCCCCACACGGGCGTTGAAGTCTCCCAGGAGCATAACAGAGTCCCCGGTTGGTGCACCATCCAGTACCCCTCCCAAGGACTCCAAGAAGGCCTCTTGGAGTACTCTGCACTGCTTTTAGGCCTGTAGGCACAAAATCAGTGAGAGACTTGTCCCCCACCCAGAGGTAGAGGGACGCGACCCTCTCATTCACCGGGGAGAACTCCAACACGTGGCGGCTGAGATGGGGGGCAATGAGTATGGCCACCCCCAGCTCGCCGCCTCTCCCCGCGAGGAACACCAGAAAAGTGGAGCGTCCAACTCCTTTCGATCTGTGTGTCCTCATGTGTGTAAATGTGTGTGTCCTCATGTGTGTATGTGTGTGTCCTCATGTGTGTGTGTATGTGTGTGTGTGTGTGTGTCCTCATGTGTGTAAATGTGTGTGTCCTCATGTGTGTGTGTGTGTGTCTTCATGTGTGTGTTCTTCATGTGTGTGTGTGTGTGTCCTGCAGGTGCACGATCTGTGTGATAACTTCTGTAACCGTTACATAACGTGCCTCAAAGGGAAGATGCCAACGGACCTGGTCCTGGACGAGCGCGAGGGCGGGTCCAAGTCCGACCTGGAGGACTTTGGCTCCTGCACCAACCTCTCGGATCAGTTCAGTCCCAAACCCACACAAAACTCTGATCAGGTCAGTCCCAAGCCCACACAAAACTCTGATCAGGTCAGTCCCAAGCCCACACAAAACTCTCCACATTTTAATATGAATGGACCGACAGCGTTATGTAAAAAACTTATCTCAGTTAAGCCCGCTAAGGGGCTACGCACCTATTCGTAGAACTACAGTTACATTAGGTAACTAAGTATAATACCATACTATAAATAACTTATCCCATATAAATACTCATTAAAGTATAAGAAATGTTGTATGAACTGATCTGTCTGGAAATGGGCAAATGTTCTTGTTCTTTATCTTGAGCTACAGGAGAGTTTTTGTCAGATTTCTACTAAATTGGCTCAAAACAAAGTCAAAAAGTGGTTTAGGAGTTAAAGGAGCAATATGTAAAAATCTGACCAAAAGTGGTACTGCAGTCACAGTCAATATTTTGTAGTCCTCTCCCACTCTCCCTGACTCAGGTTGCCAGATTCACACCAAATCCAGCAGCAAACACAGGGAATTATTTTATCAGTTGTTTGTCCGTCTCCATTCACATGCCATGACAGCCGTGCTAATGCTGAATGAATGTTTTGATTCATGTTTTTTTATTATTATAATTTGGACATTTGAGATAAAAAACAAAAACAAAATAAAAGCAATGTAATTATACATAGTTTATGCAAAATAAATAAGAAATTGATGTCCAAAATAGGAGTGGGAAGAATGGATGTTGGAACGTATTTCTTCAGCGTATCAACATCAGGGTTTGCTCAAGAGGATATCACCTTTCAATTTTATTTATTCCCTATTTTTTAGACAAACATGTAAAAGTCCCACATCAAAAAGAGACTAACATTATTTTAATTGGGGTACATGTGGTCTTAAATGATTATTTTTACAATTAAGCTATAATCTGCAAAAAAACGTCTTGACCTTCATCTTTTACCGTTTTTAGAGCAATCTGTCATAGAATGTGATAACATGCAATAAATACAAAAAAACATAGCCCGGGATCGAACCCAGGTTCCTGGATCGTAAGCGCGCAGCTTAGACCGCTAGGCCACCGGTTCACACGAACAGAGTCACCGTGAAGAACGGAGTCAAACTAGAAAATTCTGCATCACACGTGAACTTTTATCAGCTGTCTCAATTGTTCAAAGGCATCCCGATATAAATCCTCGTTTTAGTCTTTGTTTTGTCATTAATTATTTGAGAGTCATAACAAGACCTTTTTTAGTTCTACGCCACATGTTATTTTACCACTGAGATTAATGAGCCGCGCGGAGTTCTGGCAACCCGATCACGGACTTACATGACACTTCCTGATTGGCGAAACGGCGGAGGGTAGGACATCAAAATCAAAACAATAACAACTTTTACGGGTCGTAAAACTAATTTTGATGATCAAATATCTCGGCTGAACTACTGTTATCAGTTAAAGATGAATTCGAAAAGAGTATGATTTAATAACGCCTTTTGAAATATTCGGGTCATTTAATGATGACTTGACATGCAAATATTACATATTGCTCCTTTAAATAGAAAAATGCAAAAATCACAATACAAAAGCTAGACGCAAGAACATGAGACAAAGAGCACACAAAGGAAACACACAGGGACACACACCAGGACAGAGTGACACACGCAAAGACAGAGTGACACACAAAAACCATTTCCTTTTCTCCTTGAACACCACACTGCATGTTCTCCCCGTGTCTGCGTAGGTTTCCTCCGGGTGCTCCGGTTTCCCCTACCACTAAAAACATGTACAATAGATCTGAATGTAATGAGTGAATGGAGGGTATTTGGTCGGAGGCTTTGATGGTCCAGTGTGTTCTGATCTCGCTTCATCACCGTGTGGAGAGAATGGAACCACACGGTGATGGAAAGGTCTGTACCTTGGTCTGTAAAATGTGCTATATAAATAAACATTACTTACTTACACTCTCCATAGTTCTCTGTGTCCCACATGGTCCTCTCCTGTTACCAGATCATAGTTCTCTGTGTCCCACATGGTCCTCTCCTGTTACCAGACCATAGTTCTCTGTGTCGCACATGGTCCTCTCCTGTTACCAGACCATAGTTCTCTGTGTCCCACATGGTCCTCTCCTGTTTCCAGACCATAGACGACACAAACCTGGCTCTGGGTTAATGGTTTTGTTTTGGCGTGTGCTGGTCCCTGCAGGGGGCCTCATGGTTACGGGAACCAGATGAATGTGCCACGACGCCCCTGGGGACTCCCGGCACCTGCGGCCTGCCCCCCCACAGCAGCGGGGACAACGGCAGCGACACCGGTAAACACCAGCAAGCACTGCACCACTCACCTGGTTTAGTTTAGAGTCACCTGGTTTGGTTTATAGTCACCTGGTTTGGTTTAGAGTCACCTGGTTTGGTTTAGGACTCACCTGGTTTGGTTTAGGATTCACCTGGTTTGTTTTAGGACTCACCTGGTTTGGCCACAGAACCATGAAACCATGAAACCACAGTGACTTCATGGTGTGTCCATAGTTTTCGATCCTTGTGTTGTGTTGTCCTTGATGCTTTATGTCAAATAGACGTGTTTTTTATCCTTGAGCCAAACTGTGGAGAGGCCTAATGTGCTGTTCATGCGAGGCAACCCAGGAATGTACCAGAACTGGAAGATATTCTGGAGGATGAGCAGCTCTACCATCGGAGACCAGAAAGAAGTTCAAACCTCATAACTGTGTAAAACATCTGTAACATCTGTAACAAGATGTTATAGATGTTACAGATGTTGACCATGTGGAGGATGTATTTATGAATGACTGTCTTCTGTTGATGGTTTGAAGGCGATGGTCTGGACGGCGGCGTGGCGTCTCCGAGTACTGGAGACGACGATGACTCCGACAGAGATCGAAGAAACAACAAAAAAAGAGGAATCTTCCCCAAAGTAGCAACAAACATCATGAGGGCGTGGCTCTTCCAGCACCTGTCGGTAAACAACTGTAACACATTTCAAAACAGAACAGAGAGAGAGAACCATGAACCATAAACCATGAACCATGTGACACATGGAATTTAAAAAAAAGATTTGAAAAAGTTAGTCTGAGTTTCTGCCCTAATACAACCTTACAAGCATAACATAAAGTTGTTTACATCTGTACATTATCTCCACAGAATCACACTTATAATAATGACACAGTGAAGCTTCATGAAGCAGTGGAGCTTCATGAAGCAGTGAAACATGAGCGTCCTGACCAGAGCAGGGTGTAGTCCAAAAATCTCTGACTGAGGTTATGATGGAGGTTAATTCCATGGAAATGGTGAGATTAAGAAGATGTGAAAATTGTGCAGGACTCAGGAAGTGGCGGCGGGTGATTAGGTTGCATTAGATTGGTGATTAGTGATGAAATGAGGCGGGTCATATGTTCTGATCCACAATTACAGCATAGAGTCATAGTGAGCTCAGGGACAGAGACCACACTTCTGTCTTTGGTGTTGAAAAATAAATCTTAGGGTTTTTTCTGTGGAAACATGAGCCTCAGGGACTGGCCTCCTGCTGGGACTCTGAGAGCACAGGGACTGGCCTCCTGCTGGGACTCTGAGAGCACAGGGACTGGCCTCCTGCTGGGACTCTGAGGAGCACAGGAACTGGCCTCCTGCTGGGGCTCTGAGGAGCGCAGGGACTGTTCACACTGGGAGAGTCTTGCACAGTTTTATGTGGTTTTACTGAAAATGGCAAAAATAAATTCTTGAATCTTGAAAACAGTCTTCATGAAAATGTGAGACAGGCTCCGACCACCATGAGGATTCTTATTCACATTTATCCATACACTGCACTGCAAAAATAAGTTTAAAAGAACACTAAAATTTGGCTAAATGTTTCTTAATCTGAAACATTTTGCCTTAAAACCAGATTGTGTCACTTGGGTCAAAGTAAATGAGCCCAAAAACTCAGAACTGCAAATGAACAGATTTAATAAAAAGTCAAACAAATGAAAACCCAGAGAAAACACAGGGACCGGGGACAGAACTGAGACAGACGAGGAATAGGAAGTGAAGGAACACACTAACCAGACACAGGTGACACACATGAGGGCGGGGCAACAGAAAACAGGAAGTAACACTAAAGAAGACACAGGTGAGGCACATGGGGGCGGGGCATCAGGAAACAGGAAGTAACACTAAAGAAGACACAGGTGAGATGGTTGGCACTAGATCATATACGGAATCGGGACGAAACCGGAAGTAACAATCCTACTTTCGAATTAGTTTTAGACTAAAAGTCCTTAAGTGGTTAAGTTTTAGGCGTCTGATTAAGATGGTTAAGGTTAGGGTTAAGGGTGGGTTGGGGTTATTTTATGGGAATGGCTGGTAAAGTTTAGGCATGAATAGGTAGTTTGTTAGATTTACTTCTGCTTCCGTCCCGATTCCGTATATGATCTAGTGCTGACCCAGGTGAGACAATGAGGGCGGGGCATCAGGAAACAGGAAGTAACACTAAAGAAGACACAGGTGACACACATGAGGGTGGGGCATCAGGGAACAGGAAGTAACACTAAAGAAGACACTGGCTACTGGATTCGCTGGGTTGGGGTTATTTTATGGGAATGGCTGGTTAAGTTTAGGCATGAATAGATAGTTTGTTATATTTACTTCCGCTTCCGTCCAGATTCCGTGACGTGATCATGGATCTGGACGTGATCTAGTGCTGTGTATGGTCAAACTGAACTTCCGGACGAATCCGGTTTCTGGGACGAATCCGGGAGTGACAGACACAGGTGAGACACATGAGGGCGGGGCATCAGGGAACAGGAAGTAACAGTAAAGAACACACAGGTGAGACACATGAGGGCGGGCATCAGGAAACAGGAAGTAACACTAAACCAACAGAGATTTAACAAACTACAAAATAAAACAGGAAATGAACCTAAACCATGACAGATTTATTGATGGGACAAAGTAAAATGATCTGAAAATGCCTCCTTTGGAATGAGCAGAATCTGGTTTGAGCAAAATGTGTCAGATTAAGATAAAAACACTGGATTTAAACATGAATTTCCTCAGATTTGATAATTTTCTTCCATGTGTTATGGTCGTGTTAGTAACGATCATGTGTTTGTCCCTTCCCAGCATCCGTACCCCTCTGAGGAGCAGAAGAAGCAGCTTGCACAGGACACAGGGCTGACCATCCTCCAGGTCAACAACTGGTCAGTGCCATCAACCATCAATCATCAATAATCAACCATCAATAATCAATCATCAACCATCAATCATCAATCATCAATAATCAATACTAAATCATCTATCATCCATAATCTCAAAGATCAATGTTCAGTTCCAGGTCCAGCTTCAGATTTACACAAACTACGTCCATAAATCACTGAGAAACTTCATTAGAAATGACCCGTTTGTGTTTTTTGTCATGTTCTACCACAGACACGTCCCCCCGTCCCTTCTATCCAAACGCTCTGCTTTAAAACTTGTTCAGCAGTTTCACTTTTTTACCTTTTAAAACATAAATAAAGTCTCCCAGTCTTCAAAACTGCATGCTCTTGTTAGACCACTCCATGTTGGGTTTAGATCCAGCAGCAGAATGTCATTCACACTTCTCCCTCTACATGGAAGAAAAGGAGCATTCCGGTCGACTCATTTCTCATTCTCGTCCATTTTACAATACAATACAATACAATTTATTTTTGTATAGCCCTAGGTCACAACAGAAGTCATCTCAGAGGACTTAACAAAACCATTGACATCACCAACACAGATCAGAGAATCAACAGTTAAAACACATGAAAAATATAAAGCACACACAGAAGAAAATGTCCATACATGTTGTAGAATGCTAAAGTGTCCTGATCATCACCAATCCTTTCTGTTGGACAGTTATATCTGTTGGACACTAACTGTCCAACAAGACCCTCCTGCATCGACAAGGAAAAACTCTTTAAAAACCCAGTGGGAAAAAGTGAGAAACCTTGGGGAGAACTAGGGAAACCCTCAGGGAGGGAGACCCATTTGAGAAAGGGATCCGCTCCTCCGGACGGACAGGCTAATGATCCAGGACCTAAGCTAGCTACAGAACGTGGACCAGTGGCCGCTGAACGTGGACAGGTCCGGTGCAAGACTGAAGCACTCCCAGGCGGGTCGGGCGGGGCAGTCTGCAGGTGTAGATGGAGGAGGCCAGGCTCAGAGATCCCGTCATCGTACCATGTAACAGACAATGGGGCAACGGGTGAATAGCAATGAACCAACTACAGTCAAAATTCTAATAATGCTAAACAAATAAAGTAGGAAGGAGGAGAGGATAGTGCTCAGGTTACCATACTTCTCCCAGCAAACTGACTCCCTATGCAGCTTGACTGACAGTCTGAGGCTTCCCTGAGTCTTACCTTCCTAGCCATATGCTAAATAAAAGAGGACTGTTTTAAACCTAGCCTTGAATAAAGAGAGCGTATCTGGAAGGAGGTGAGGCAGCAGCAGCAGCAGCAGCCACGGCTAGGCTAGCCTAGGTTACAGCACCAAGATTCCTGGATTGCACACCAGGTGTGCAAACCGATCCAGGCAAACCTAATTATATATTATATATCATATATATCACATGTACCATATATATTATATATAATACATAACATAACATACAGCATAATATATAACATAATAACACAATACACAACATGATACATCCATCCATCCATTTTCTGCCCTTTAATCCATTTCTGGGTCAGGGGGGTGGCAGTCAGAGATGCCACCCAAGTCTCATAGCACCAGCCCAACATGATACATATATTGTATAATATATAACATAATATATAACCTAATACAGCATATATATATAATATATACACCATATATTATATACAGTGCCTTGCGAAATTATTCGGCCCCTTGAACCTTTCAACATTTCGCCATATTTCAGGCTTCAAACATAAAAAATAAATTCATAAAAAACATAAAAAAAAATTGTCAAGAATCAACAACAAGTGTGACACAATCGTGAAGTGGAACGAAATTTATTGGATTATTTAAACTTTTTTAACAAATAAAAAACTGAAAAGTGGGCCGTGCAATATTATTTGGCCCCCTTGCGCTAATACTTTGTAGCGCCACCTTTTGCTGCAATTACAGCTGCAAGTCGCTTGGGGTATGTCTCTATCAGTTTTGCACATCGAGAGACTGGAATTCTTCCCCATTCTTCCTTGCAAAACAGCTCGAGCTCAGTGAGGTTGGATGGAGAGCGTTTGTGAACAGCAGTCTTCAGCTCTTTCCACAGATTCTCGATTGGATTCAGGTCTGGACTTTGACTTGGCCATTCTAACACCTGGATACGTCTATTTGTGAACCATTCCATTGTAGATTTGGCTTTATGTTTTGGATCATTGTCCTGTTGGAAGATAAATCTCCGTCCCAGTCTCAGGTCTTTTGCAGACTCCAAAAGGTTTTCTTCCAGAATGGTCCTGTATTTGGCTCCATCCATCTTCCCATCAATTTTAGCCACCTTCCCTGTCCCTGGTGAAGAAAAGCAGGCCTAAACCATGATGCTGCCACCACCATGTTTGACAGTGGGGATGGTGTGTTCAGGGTGATGAGCTGTGTTGCTTTTACGCCAAACATATCGTTTTGCATTGTGGCCAAAAAGTTCGATTTTGGTTTCATCTGACCAGAGCACCTTCTTCCACATGTTTGGTGGCCACAAGCCATTCCAAGGTGGCTTGTGGCAAACTTTAAACAAGACTTTTTATGGATATCTTTGAGAAATGGCTTTCTTCTTGCCACTCTTCCATAAAGGCCAGATTTATGCAGTGCACGACTGATTGTTGTCCTATGGAGAGACTCTCCCACCTCAGCTGTAGTTATCTGCAGTTCATCCAGAGTGATCATGGGCCTCTTGGCTGCATCTCTGATCAGTCTTCTCCTTGTTTGAGATGAAAGTTTGGAGGGACGGCTGGGTCTTGGTAGATTTGCAGTGGTCTGATATTCAATATAATTGATTACACAGTGCTCCTTGAGATGTTTAAAGCTTGGGAAATCTTTTTGTATCCAAATCCAGCTTTAAACTTCTCCACAACAGTATCTCGGACCTGCCTGGTGTGTTCCTTTGTCTTCATGGTTCTCTCTGCGCTTTAAACAGAACCCTGAGACTATCAAAGAGCAGGTGCATTTTTACGGAGACTTGTTTACACACAGGTGCATTCTATTTATCATCATCAGTCATTTAGGATAACATTGGATCATTCAAAGATCCTCACTGAACTTCTGGAGTGAGTTTGCTGCACTGAAAGTAAAGGGGCCGAATAATATTGCACGCCCCACTTTTCAGTTTTCGCAAGGCACTGTATTACGTAATTATATGCTATATTAAAGAAGAGTGCTTTAAGCCTGGCCTTGAATGTGGAGAACGTATCTGCTTCCTTAACATAAATGGGAAGCTGATTCCACAGTAAAGGAGCTTGGTAGCTAAACGCTCTGCCGCCAACAGTGATTTTTGAGACCTTAGGAACCACCAGACGTCTGGCGTTTTGTGAGCGCAACGCTCGACTTGGTTGATATGACACTAACGTGTCTTGGAGATAGGAAGGAGCCAAGCCATTTATGGCTTTATATGTTAAGAGAAGGATTTTAAACTTTATTCTGTACTCCACAGGGAGCCAGTGGAGTGATTTTAACACGGGAGTTATGTGCTCCCTCCTTTTGGTACCTGTTAAGATCCTAGCTGCTGTATTCTGAACGAGCTGGAAGCTCTTCAAAGAAGTTTTAGGGCATGCTGCCAATAAAGCGTTACAGTAGTCAAGTCTTGAGGTGACAAAAGCGTGAATACGTTTTTCCGCGTTACTTTTAGGAAGGAAATTCCTAATTTTAGCAATGTTCCGTAAGTGGAAGTACGCCGTTTTAGTTGCTTGGCTTATATACGCCTTGAAGGGGAGTTCTTGGTCAAAAATTACTCCAAGATTCCTCACAGTGTTACTGGGTATAATACTGACATTATCGAGAGTGATTATCTGGTTAGTAAGGGAGTCACGCAGGCGCTTCGGACCGAGTAGGATCACTTCTGTCTTCTCCGGGTCGAGAAGTAGGAAGTTAAGAGTCATCCACGTTTTAAAGGAATAGTTCACCGTTTTACATACTGACATATGTTCTTACCTTACCTTAGACTAGTTAATACGTACCTGTGTGATCTTAGTCCGTGCGCTCTGTTATGCAAACGGAGCAAAAACGGGAGGACAAATGCAGCCTCCTCTGGTCACTGTGTAGCACCAAAAGGTAGCTCCCGCTAGAAGCTACCAAACTCTTCCAAGTGTTCCCTATTAAATGTATATAGTTACGTGACGTGTTACACTGCAAAGTATAGTAACACAGAAATGTAACTGTCGATTTTCTCAGCGGATAAAACGGGTACTATATTGTGAGGCGTAGTAATCTGAGGTGCGCTACGTCCGCGCACTAACTTCTCTCCGGAGACTTCTCTCTCGCTCACTTCCGTCAATAGAAGCAGCGTGACTTGTAGTACGGAGAGAAGTTAGTGCGCGGACGTAGCGCACCTCAGATTACTACGCCTCACAATATAGTACCCGTTTTATCCGCTGAGAAAATCGACAGTTACATTTCTGTGTTACTATACTTTGCAGTGTAACACGTCACGTAACTATATACATTTAATAGGGAACACTTGGAAGAGTTTGGTAGCTTCTAGCGGGAGCTACCTTTTGGTGCTACACAGTGACCAGAGGAGGCTGCATTTGTCCTCCCGTTTTTGCTCCGTTTGCATAACAGAGCGCACGGACTAAGATCACACAGGTACGTATTAACTAGTCTAAGGTAAGGTAAGAACATATGTCAGTATGTAAAAACGGTGAACTATTCCTTTAAGGTCCTTTATGCAGGCCCTAAGCTTTTCTAGCTGATCTGTCTGATTTGGCTTCATCGACAGATAAAGCTGTGTGTCATCTGCATAGCAGTGGAAATTAATTCCATGCTTTTTAATAATGTTTCTTAACGGCAGCATGTAGAGAGTGAAAAGCATCGGTCCGAGTACCGAACCCTGCGGCACACCGAATTCCACTCCAGAATAAGGCGCCGAGTTCTGATTTACGTTGATGAAGTGATACCGATCTGATAAATGAACCAGCCAAGGACTGTTCCTCTAAGACCTATATCACATTCTAGCCTCTGCAGTAGAATGCTGTGGTCTATTGTGTCAAATGCAGCACTAAGGTCCAGTAGGACCAGCACTGACACTTTATCAGTCCATTATCAGCAGCTAGTAGTAAGTCATTTGTGACTTTGACTAGTGCCGTTTCAGTGCTATGATGAGCTCTGAATCCTGATTGAAAGACTTCAAACATATTATTTTCCTGCAGGTGGCAGCAAAGCTGCTCAGCTATAAGGTTTTCCAGGATTTTAGATATGAAATTGAGGTTCGAGATCGGTCTGTAGTTTGTAAGTATTTCTGGGTCCAGGTTTGTTTTATTCAGAAGGGGTTTGATTACCGCGGTTTTAAAAGCTTGTGGGACATAGCCACATTGTATGGATGCGTTTATTATATTTACGATAGGCTCAATTATCAAAGGAAGTATGTCTTTGAAGAAGCCATTTTGTTTCTACTTCTGACATTCTAAAGAAAACACAAAATAATTCACAATAGTTGTTCTTTAAACTCATTTTGCTTTAAAAGTCTCAGATTTTTTACAATTACAGGATTTTAATAAATTTTACGACAAAAGGAGGAGTGCATTTGTTACATTTTGGTGGAATCCATTTCCCTTCTGCTCAAAACGATGGAAAATCAATGATTCCGATGGATCCATGTTTGTGCTGAAGTTAGTCACTTTGTGCTTTTTATTTAAGTCTTTATTAAAGCAGTTATTATTCCGAAAAAAAGATTTTTACAGATTTTTAACCACAAACAAATGTAACCATGTAGAATACTTTATGTCACTAATTATTCACTCTCAGCTCTAGTTCTCTCATAGTCCTCTCATATTTCTATTCCTCTCATAGTCCTCTCATAGTCCTCTCATAGTCCTCTCATATTTCTATTCCTCTCATAGTCCTCTCATAGTCCTCTCATAGTCCTCCCATAGTCCTCTCATAGTCCTCTCATAGTCCTCCCATAGTCCTCTCATAGTCCTCCTATAGTCCTCTCATAGTCCTCTCATAGTCCTCCTATAGTCCTCTCATAGTCCTCCCATAGTCCTCTCATAGTCATCCTAAAGTCCTCCCATAGTCCTCCCATAGTCCTCTCATAGTCCTCTCATAGTCTTCTCATAGTCCCCCCATAGTCCTCTCATAGTCCTCCCATAGTCCTCTCATAGTCCTCTCATAGTCCTCCCATAGTCCTCTCATAGTCCTCTCATAGTCCTCCCATAGTCTTCTCATAGTCCTCTCATAGTCCTCCCATAGTCATCTCATAGTCCTCCCATAGTCCTCTCATAGTCCTCCCATAGTTCTCTCATAGTCCTCTCATAGTCCTCCTATAGTCCTCTCATAGTCCTCCCATAGTCCTCTCATAGTCCTCCTAAAGTCCTCCCATAGTCCTCCCATAGTCCTCTCATAGTCCTCCCATAGTTCTCTCATAGTCCCCCCATAGTCCTCTCATAGTCCTCCCATAGTCCTCTCATAGTCCTCTCATAGTCCTCCCATAGTCTTCTCATAGTCCTCTCATAGTCCTCCCATAGTCTTCTCATAGTCCTCTCATAGTCCTCCCATAGTCCTCCCATAGTCCTCTCATAGTCCTCCCATAGTCCTCTCATAGTCCTCCCATAGTCTTCTCATAGTTCTCTCATAGTCCTCTCATAGTCCTCTCATAGTTCTAGTTCTTTCATAGTCCTCTCATAGTTTTCCCATAGTCCTCTCATAGTCCTCTCATAGTCCTCCCATATATATATATATATATATATATATATATATATATATATATATATATATATATATATATATATAATATTTTTTCTCACTTTATATTTTTCTGTGTTTCTGAAACAGGTTCATTAACGCCCGGAGGAGGATCGTACAGCCCATGATCGACCAATCAAATCGCTCAGGTTGGTAGTTTACTGTAGTTTACTGTAGTTTTACTGTAGTTTACTGTGGTTAACTGTAGTTTTACTGTAGTTTACTGTAGTTTTGCTGTAGTTCCCTGTAGTTAACTGTAGTTTACTGTATATTTACTGAAGTTTATTGTAGTTTTACTGTAATTTACTGTAGTTCACTGTAGTTTTACTGTAGTTCACTGTAGTTTTACTGTAGTTTTGCTGTAGTTCACTGTAGTTAACTGAAGTTTACTGTAGTTAACTGAAGTTTACTGTAGTTTTACTGTAATTTACTGTAGTTTACTGTAGTTCACTGTAGTTTTACTGTAGTTTTACTGTAGTTTACTAGTTTTACTGTAGTTTACTCTAGTTTTAATGTAGTTCACTGTAGTTTTACTGTAGTTCACTGTATTTTACTGTAGTTCACTGTAGTTTTACCTCTAGTTTTACTGTAGTTAACTGTAGTTTTACTGTAGTCAGATTCAGATTCAGATTCATTTATTTGCCATTTGCAGTAAAACCACATAGGAAAAACTGTGCAAGACTACCCCGGTGTGCACCAGACAGAGAAGACGACACACACCAGAGCTCTTGCCACGGCGCCATCTTTACGGCGCCATGCGACAAAGAGTACAATAAACAGCAGAGAGCAATAACACACAGTTTCACAGACAGTTGGATAGACACATTGTGCTTTGTATAAACCACGGATTTTTTTCTCGGGATGAGCATCTCCGACTGCCGGCCCAATGTGGCTGTCAGAGGGGGGCGGGGTCAGGGAGGGGGTGAGTCGGAAACACAATGAGGAGTGGATAGGAGGGAGGGAAAGATGGATAGGTAGAGGGAGGCGGGGGAATGGGATCCTTGCTGGAGGCTGAAATAGTGTGAGATTGTTGTAGATTGTGGGACCTTGTTATTATGGCCTTGGCCGAGGAATGTGAGATAAGAGTGGAGAGAAGACACAGCAGGAGAAAAACACATCGCCTGAGAGGGACAATATTATATGCAATGTAGCAGTCAAAAACAGGCAGATATTCTATTAAATCCAATTAATCCGAATTACGGCGCCCTCAGACCTCCGTACACAGGGGCAAATCCAAGCCGGGTCAGAGAGTTCAAGCCTGACACACGATGTCATTCAATCTCATCTCCAATGTTTTAATGTTTTATTCCCTTCGAGTGAACGAGCTGCGAGGTCTTTTATCAACTGTTCCACCAAAACCACTCTCCTTTGTCCAGACGCGGCACTCTCAACCACGACTCGGCTACGCTCCTTGTACATCCCATCAATTTTGTTGGCCAGCAGGTCGTGAATCTTGCGAACTGCCATGCCTCCGAATTTGCGATAGAAGAGAACCGCTCCAAACCCAAACAGGAGGATCCCCACCACCAAAATGCCAAAGATATATACATCTTCCGAATCTTCAATAGACAGGGTCGACAGACAGAGGGGCTGAAACTTGTTCCAGCTGTCAAGAGTATACCCCGCCGGTGAAGTCCCGTCCGGGCACACGGGCTCTCCAGACCCACGCTTACGTGTTGAAAAGATAGAATCAATTGCGTTGAGGGACCAGTTAATCATTTCCATTCTTGTTAAAGTTGTCTGTGGCAAAACTCCAGGAAAAAGACAAAAACAGGAGATAGCAGGCAGTCAGAAGCAGGAGCGGTCTGAGACACGTCTTTGCTCAACGGAGGCGGAAGAAGTAGTTTACTGTAGTTCACTGTAGTTTACTGTAGTTTTACTGTAGTCCACTGTATTTTACTGTAGTTAACTGTAGTTTTACTGTAGTTTTCTGTAGTTCACTGTAGTTCACTGTAGTTCACGGTAGTTTTCTGTAGTTTTCTGTAGTTTTACTGTAGTTTTACTGTGGTTTACTGTAGTTTATTGTAGTTTTACTGTTGTTTTATTGTAGTTTTAACTCTCTCATTCTGCTCTCTCCCTCTTGCTCATTCTGGTCTCTCCTCTCCTTGTCTCTGGTCTCTCTCTGGTCTTCCTCTGGTCTCTCTCTGGTCTCTCTCTGGTCTCTCTCTGGTCTTCCTCTGGTCTCTCTCTGGTCTCACTGGTCTCTCCCTCTCTCTGGTCTTCTCTCATTTTCAGACAATGTACTGATCTATCTATAGATGACAGGATCTATAGATACAGTATAAAGGCATCATGAACACATTATTACCTGTGTCTAACTTCTTCTCTGTCCTCAGGTCAGGGAGGTCCATACAGTCCGGAAGGGGCAGCTCTGGGGGGTTACGGCCTGGATGGACAGCCTCATCTGGGGCTCCGAGCAGGTACCAGCTGCACTCTCTCTCTGGTCTCTCTCTGGTCTCACTCTGGTCTCTCTGGTCTCTCTCTGGTCTCTCTCTGGTCTCTCTCTCTGGTTTCTCTCTGGTCTCTCTCTGGTCTCTCTCTCTGGTCTCACATTAAATATGTTTAAAAAATCCTTTTCACATTTACATAAAAAAACACATGAATGAGGTTCTTTCTGTTTGTAAAATGAAGTTAGGAAATCCAGCTTTAATATTTCCATTTAAAATCAACACATTTGTATAATATTTACATGTTAAGTGAAGCCAAATCCCTCAGATCTCTGAAGCTCAGCAGGACAGGGCCTGGTTAGTGCTGTGATGGGAGACCTCTGGGAACAGCAGGTGCCACAGTGGGGCGGCTGCGGCTTCAAAGGGCCAAACTGTGGTTGTGTCCTTAGGCAAGACACTTCCCCCACATTAGAATGAGTCTGGTGTGTGTGTGAATGGTTGGTGGTTGGGAGGGGCCAATGGCACAGACTAACTCCTCCCCCTCTGGTCCCGCAGGTCTTCAGGGCATGTCGTCTCTTCAGGGCGAGTACCCGGGAGGGCTCCTGTCCCAGCCCGGGTACCCCCCACACCCGGGTCCCTCTCTGCACCCGTACCCCGGAGCCCACCCGCACGCCGCCATGCTGTTACACCCGCCTCCACACGCACACCCGGCCGAGCCGCTGCTGGCACAAGGACTGGACATTCATGCGCACTAGCCCCCCCTCGGACTCATGTCTAGGACCCCGAACACTAGACCCTGGACTCATGTCTGGACCCTGGACTCATGTCTGGACCCTGGACTCATGAACGCCTGAGAAAGCACAGACAGACTTTTACAGATATATCCTGTGCTTTACTCGTGCAGAATGAGAGTGAAACAATATTTAAGCAAAAATACACAAAGTTTACATTCCCCACTTTTAAAGACCTCAATGTAGCCTCCTGCTTCACTGCACGGGCCTGACCAGTGGTTCTCAAACTGTGGGCCCTGACTTTCACAGAATTCATAGTTTTTCAAATCAGGTTTTGTTACTATTTGTCAATAAAAAACTGAAAATGAATGGGACAAATTCAACCATTCATAATAACCAAATGTATCTTTTTTGTGAATGTGAAGGTTTTTGGAATTGTTTGAGAACCACTGGTCTGGACTTTCCCTCGGTCCGGACCCACAGGTTTAAGCCATACCTCTTTGACTATAGATGCAAGTGCTTCCTCCTCCACTGTGCCCTGTGGGTTCGACAAATGCTTTAAGACTACTTTCCATCATGCCCCTGGAGACGATGGAGTTTTTTTGCTGGATCTTTGGACCACACTTGAACCTGTGAACACTTTGCCTTCATCGCTACTTCCTGCCTTCATCGCTACTTCCTGCCTTCATCGCTACTTCCTGTCTTCATCGCTTCTTCCTGTCTTCATCGCTACTTCCTGTCTTCCTCGCTACTTCCTGTCTTAATCACTACTTCCTGTCACTCCTGGATTCGTCCCGGAAACCGGATTTGTCCGGAAGTTCAGTTTGATCCATTGATCATACACAGCAGTAGATTGCGTCACGGAATCTGGACGGAAGCGGAAGTAAATATAACAAACTACCTATTCATGCCTAAACTTAACCAGCCATTCCCATAAAATAACCCCAACCCAGCCTTAACCCTAAACTTAACCATCTTACTTAGACACCTAAAACTTAACCAGTCACCACTTAAGGACTTATTAACTGAACTTCCGGACGAATCCGGTTTCTGGGACGGATCCAGTAGCCACACTTCCTGTCTTCCTCGCTACTTCCTGACTTCATTGCTACTTCCTGTCTTCCACGTTACTTCCTCTACGTTTTACTGTTAACGTCCTGATACTGTCCTGAAACCAACACTTGTTTTGGGCCGAGGCGAGACACCGCGAAAGGAAAGACATGTTTTTTCACCAATTTATAAAAATATCCCCAAGACAAGAATGATGCGGTTCTTTAAACTTGGAGAAATGGAACTACAGATTTATCTTTTTAGAAAATCGATTGTATTTTACACAAATAGTCACAAAAGAAATCTGAAAAAATACTTATACTACATACACAATAATACTACATATACAATAATACTACATACACACATTTATTACATATACAAACTCCCTGCAGGCTCCGCTCAGGCAATTTTTAGATATTTTCTGGAGCGTAAAAACGGCTGTGCAATGCTGCCGAAGCGTCTGCTTATCAGAAGTTCAGAAAGAGAATCAAGCTGTGAAAGTGGATTTTGCACGTTATGTCCAAAACAAATAATACAAGGATAGGTCATTGAAAACTTGAAAAAATACATTTTTAAAATATATGTAACAATATAAGTTTTAATTATATGGTGTAAATGTAAATTAAACAATTACATTTAACAATTACGGTGTCTCTCCATGTCTCGCTCGTGTCTCTTCCTTAAGCACTGAATGATGTCCAGCCTTGGCCTCTGACCTCCTGAAGGCCTCACAGACTCAAGCTCGAGCTGGAAAAGCCGTTGGAGTCTAAGTCTGTCTGTGTTTCTCCCTGGGTTGTGTAGCATTTTGCAGTTTGTTCAGTCGGATGGAGAGAGAGGACGCTGAGCTCTCGGCTGCTGCTCCGTCCGACTGCCGCTGAAGCATTTCTGAATGATTATTACGGGAAACAGTTAAAGTATTAAAATGTTTTTATAAAACGCCTGTGTCTTTTTATCCTTTCAGTTTATTCTTGTATTGCTCTAAATCACAGCAGTAGTTTCACAGAGGACTTTACAAAACTGTTGATCTCTGCAGCACAGATCAGAGAATCAGTTCAAAGACAGGAAATGCACTGGTCTATCAGGAGCAGAGACCACTGTCCCATGAATGTCCACACAGAGACCACTGTTCCATGAATGTCCACACAGAGACCACTGTCCCATGAATGTCCACACAGAGACCACTGTCCCATGAATGTCCACACAGAGACCACTGTCACATGAATGTCCACACAGAAACCACTGTCCCATGAATGTCCACACAGAGACCACTGTCCCATGAATGTCCACATGTGGAGGGTCCTGGATCATCTCTGTCCACTGACCCTTGTCCCAGACCCTCCTCCATCAGTGTCTGCCCATGTTGTATATTGTGTATTTTATTCCAGGGAAAAATTTATTAAGATTAAGGTGAAGAGATCCTTTATTTGTTCCACATTTGGGAAATGGCAGTGTTGCAGTGAACACTCACGAACATGACCCACTGCAGTAAAGTCTGGGTACCTAACCTTAAAATCTTAACATCTTAGCTCTAAACAGTTTTGCAGCTGAATCACCAGTTTTCAGACTGAAAAGTGATAAAAACAGAACCAGTCCTGCTCGGCCAATCAGCTCTCAGCCCAACGCTTCAGTAGTGATTCAGAGATTTCAGTAAGAGCATGTGTAACCCATGTAAATCCATGGTTCTACGTCATGGTGCTACGTCCCTTAGGACTTCGCTAGTGGGATATCACTCGTGACCCCCAGGTCACACGCCAGAGAGATCAAAATAATTTGCTCCAATCACCAGCCACCTTCCTCTATAAATGCCCCTGCACAAGGCCGCACCCCCCCTCTTTCACTCTGGCGCCGATTGAGATCTACCACAGTACTTACTTCCAGAGAAAAGATGTCTTCTGATGCTCGTCCGAGTTCCCCTTCGCCCTCCGGCGTCGGACGTCGTCGTTGCTCAACGTGTTGAGTCAGGCTTCAGCGCACGGACCAGCACTCCAGCTGCTTCATGTGCCTGGGCCCGGGCCATGCAGCGTTGAGCGCCACCTGCACCTCGTGTCTCGCTCTTCCCAGGGAGAAGAGCGAACGCAGGCGTGCGTACCTCGCCGCTGCAGCGCCCCGTCCGGACTCCTCTCAGGACGAGGAGTCTGAGACTGACTGGGCCCCACTCGACCTTCCACCCGTGCCCGCGGAGTAGGGTGACTGTGAGGACGGAGAGGTTTCGGAGGTCGGCTCTCTCCTCACGCTGGACGAGGTGGTGTCGAACCCGGAGCCGGACCGCTTCCCACTGGACCACATGCCTGGGCTCTACTCCTCTGCGGCGGCCATCATGGATGCCCCCCTGCCACCGCAGCCGACCCAGAGGGTGGAGGACTTCACCTCTGGTTACGCCACCACTCGAGGGAGGAGGAGGACACAGCCCAAGTTGTGCCCGCGGATGCACCCGATCGTCCATTACGCAACACGTGAGTGGCCAAAGCCCCTAGCGGCCAAGAGGCCCGCTTTGGGCTACGGAATGTACTGCAGCGTGCAGGACGCGAGCTACGAGCTCCGGTTCACTGGTTCATGCTATGCCCTCCCAGAGAGAGGTCAGGCGGAGGGATCTGGTGAGTAGTGGTGTGTGTGCTTCGGCCGAACGCGTGTTAGCATCTCTGAGCTACAAGGCTAACACGGGGTTTCCCACTCCAGGGGCTCGCCCCCCCCCTCCATGAGGCAAGAGCCAGGGGGGGGCACAGCAGCCGAGTCACGTGTGATGAGCAGTCCCGTACTTATGACGTCGGGCCTGCAGGACACGTGACCGCCCCCGGCGCTTACGGTGTGACGCAGGGGGCCCCCCGGCCCTTTCGTCCACCCCCCCTCCCCTGCTAGGAACACCAGGAGAGGGCGGGGCCGTGACGTCTCGTGTTCCAGCTCCCGTTCCGCCCCTAACAGACTTCTACAGACATCTGGAGGGAGCAAGGTTTGCTGACAGATCTATGGCTGGAGAAAACATTGCGCAGGGGTTACGCACTGCAATTCTTCCGAAAGCCACCACCATTCCGAGGCGTACGGGCAGTACGCTCTCAGGTACGGGGATCATTAGAGGCACTACAAGCGGAGGTCTCCTCTCTGTTGAGTCGAGGCGCGGCAGTGGAGGTAGACCCGCAGGACGCCACCAGGGGGCTGTACTCCCCTTACTTCTTAGTGCCAAAGAAGTCAGGCGGGGTGCGTCCCATTTTGGATCTGCGCGTGTTGAACGAGTGCATTTCCAAACGGCAGTTTCGGATGCTGTCCACAAAGCAGCTCCTCGGGTGTGTCAGGCAGGGAGATTGGATGTCCTCCATAGACCTGACAGACGCTTACTTCCACGTGCCGATAGTGCCGGAACACAGGAGGTTTCTGCGCTTCACAGTGGGAGAGAGGAATTACGAGTACTGCCGTCTCCCCTTCGGCTACGCACTCGCGCCTCGGACTTTTTCCAAGTGCGTGGAGGCAGCACTGGAGCCGCTCAGACGCGCAGGGGTAAGAATTTTAACCTACATAGACGACTGGTTAATTCTGGCCTCATCCAGGGAAGTGGCCGTGAGCCACACGCACTGGGTCCTGTCCCACATACAGCGTCTGGGCTTTGTGGTGAACAGGGAGAAAAGCAAGCTGCAGCCAGCTCAACGCATGATTTCTCGGTCTGCAGTTAGACTCTGTGACATTCCGTGCTGCATTGTCTGTGGACAGACGGATGAACATTACCCGTCTGGCCAGGGAGGTTCTGGCGGGCCCCAGAGTCCCCGCTCGGCGCCTCAGGTCCCTGCTGGGAATGATGGCGGCGGCTCATGCTGTGGTGCGGCTAGGCCTTCTCCACATGAGGAATTTTCAGAGGTGGTTCTCACGCCTCAGGCTTCACCCCTCCCGGGACGGGGGGAGGCTGATCTGGGTTCCCCAAGTGGCAGCATCGGACATCAGGTTCTGGCTCACTCCGGGTCTATTGCGGGACGGAGTGACTCTGGCCTGCGCCGTGTCTCACGTGGAGGTGTTCACGGACGCGTCGCTCGAAGGATGGGGCGGGGTCCTCGGCCAGAGCTCTGTAGGAGGCTGCTGGTCGGACTCAGCCCGTCACATCAACCTGCTGGAGATGGAGGCAGTGCACAGGGTACTGCTGCACTTTGCTCCTCAGCTGCAGGGGAGACACGTGATGGTGCGCTCAGACAACACCACAGTGGTCTCCTATCTGAACAGGCAGGGGGGCACCAGGTCCCCCGCTCTCCATCGCATGGCGACGGTGACGCTGCTGTGGGCGGCGCTTCACCTCCTGTCTCTCAGGGCGCGCCACGTCCCGGGGGTCCGGAACGTGGGGGCCGACAGGATGTCCAGGGGGGGCCCACTCCAGGACGAGTGGGGCCTGGCCCCACGGGTAGCTGCGGAGATCTGGCGGAGGTTCGGCCGTCCAGTGGTCGACCTTTTCGCCAGTGCAGAAAACGCACAGTGCCCGTCCTGGTTCGCCTTAAGGGCCGCGGACGAGCCGCCCTTAGGCGTGGACGCTCTGGCTCATTACCCCTGCTGTACGCTTTCCCACCAGTGCGTCTCCTGCCGGTCCTGCTGCGGAGGATCGAACAGGAGAGGATGTCGGTGATCCTGGTGGCTCCGGACAGTCCGCATGCCCGGTGGTTCCCCTTCCTGAGGGGCATGGCGGTGATGGAGCCCTGGGCCCTCCCGGACGAGCCGGGGGCTCTAGTCCAGGGGGGAGGAGCCCTGTTTTCACGCCCGATAATCGGCCGCAGGCTCTGGGTTTGGAGGCTGAGAGGCGGAACCTCGTAGACCTGGGTCTTCCCCCTGCGGTGGTGGAGACCATTCAGGGGGCGAGGGCGCCGTCCACTGTGAGGGCCTACGCCACGAGGTGGAGGCTCTTCAGCGACTGGTGCGGTTCCCGTTCCTGGGATCCCAGGCGTTGCCCGCTGGAGGGGGTCCTGGGATTCCTACAGGAGCTCTTTGACAAGGGGAGGGCTGTCGCCACCTTGGCGGTGTTCGCGGCAGCCATTACTTCGGGTCACGACGGATTCGGGGGGTTCACAGCCCGTTCTCATCCGTTGGTTAAACGTTTTCTGCGGGGGGCGCGCAGGAGGAGGCCCCCGCTCCAGAGAACGCCCCCGGTTTGGGACCTCAGGGTGGTCCTTAGGGGGCTGTCGGGTCCGCCTTTTGAACCGGCGGCGGAGGCGAGTCCCGAGTGTGTCGCTTTTAAGACGGCCCTCTTGTTGGCGTTGGCGTCTGCTAAGAGGGCGGGCGACTTGTGTGCGCTCTCTGTCCATGCGTCTTGCCTGTCCTTTGGAGAGGGCGACGGCATGGTGGAATTGTGGCCCAATCCGGCTTTTCTCCCCAAGGTCATCACGTCGGCCTTTAGGTCGAGAGTCATCAGGATTAGGGCTTTCTATCCGCCACCGCATGCCTCCCCCGAGGAGGAGTGGCGGCACCTTCTGTGTCCTGTCAGAATGCTGAGGCATTACCTGGCCATGACGTCGTCATTCAGGTTGGGTGGTCAGCTGTTTGTGTGTCTGGGCCCCAAGAACAGGGGCGCCCCGCTGTCGGCTCAGCGGCTGGCGCACTGGGTCGCCACGGCTGTGCGGCGGGCGTATCAGACGCAGGGTCTGGCCCCCCCGGTGGGCTTCAGGTCGCATTCCACGCGTGGGATGGCGGCCTCTACGGCCCTACTCAGGGGGGCGTCGGTCGAGGACGTCTGCCGTGCGGCTTCTTGGGCGTCGTCCTCCTCTTTCGTCCGGTCTTATCTTTTGGATGTGTCGGACCGGTCGGTGGCCCATTCCGTGCTGAGTGCAGCGGACTGAGTTAGACCGTTAGGTCCCTCCTCTGAGGGGGCCTTCGGTTTACTTTCCGCCCTGGTTCAGGAGCTCTTGGGAGAGGCATCCTACAGGTGCGGTACATATATGTGTGTTTGGTCGGTCAGGTAGTCCACGTCAGGAGCTCTTGGGAGAGGCGTCCTGTGAATACGGATGACCTACGGTCTGTGTTACGTGGGGGTATCCTTGGTAGGAGTGGCCCTGTAACACGCATTGTTTCTTCTGCCCTGAGTCCTCTCACTGTGTGAGGGTCTTGCTCGGGCGGAGCTCCAATCACCCTTCGCTGGCC
Source organism: Knipowitschia caucasica (assembly GCA_964034765.1). Taxonomy (NCBI): domain Eukaryota; kingdom Metazoa; phylum Chordata; class Actinopteri; order Gobiiformes; family Gobiidae; genus Knipowitschia; species Knipowitschia caucasica. Next base: position 32,034,799 of record OZ035832.1, read on the forward strand.
TGCTGGGAGTACATGTTCCTACGGCCTCCGCGTTGTGTCCCACTAGCGAAGTCCTAAGGGACGTAGCACCATGACGTAGAATTAATAGTTACCTAATGTAACTTAAGATCTACGAATAGGTGCATAGTCCCTTAGCTACGAGCCCATCAGGCCAGCCCGGCTTGGCAGAGTTCAAGAGGGGGTGCGGCCTTGTGCAGGGGCATTTATAGAGGAAGGTGGCTGGTGATTGGAGCAAATTATTTTGATCTCTCTGGCGTGTGACCCGGGGGTCACGAGTGATATCCCACTAGCGAAGTCCTAAGGGACTACGCACCTATTTGTAGAACTTAAGTTACATTAGGTAACTATTAATTACTAGTATAACATCGTCAAAAGCCCTTATTTCCAACGCTCCTTGAACGCACCACACACCTTTCCTACCTGACTTGAACACACCTTAGGCACACTCGGCCTGCGTCTAAGGGTGTATTCAGACCTGCACATTTGCTCCACTTTAAACGAACCAGGATTCGTTTGGAACTCTGATCCGAATCTTTTATGCAGGTCTGAATACACACAAACGAATCCTGGTCCGGACCAAAGAACCGAACCGAGACCCACTTTTTGAGGTGGTCTCGGTCCGCTTCCAAACGAATTCTGGTCCAAGTCGAATCAGGTCTGAATACATCCGGTGTCGATCCGACACAACTCCAAGATACGTGCGCATTTTTTGGGCTTAACAAGCCGCAGACAGAAACTGAGGAATTAGCCACGCAGCGGCTAACTATGATGCTAACGCTACACAACAACAATGAGCCGTGTGCAGACCTGGAGCAGTGAGGAGACGCTGTGCAACAGACTTATGGAGTTAGAACTGTTCACAGTATACATTGATGTTAATGGCAGCATCTTCAAACCATTTGCATTATTAAAAGCCTGACACTGTTTGACTCACGTCTCAAAGAGCAATATTCCGCATCATGTAGTGAATTGTGTTCTTTGGTTCCTACCTGATCCTCAGCGTCTGTTTGTCCCGTGGTTATTATAGATCCATGGTTTATCCACATGCTGCTGTCAGTAAGTTGTGGAACAGGGTTATTATCATAGATCCATGTGTGGGACAGGGCACGGAGCGCACAGACAGAGTCTCCTTCAGCTTTCTCCTCACGCATTCTCCGACGCTGTTCCAATATTTAAAACAACGTGTTTCGCCTGCGTCATATGAGCTGCTGCTGTTGATGTTGAAGGTGGTTTTGCTCTAAAAAGAGCAAACATAGGCAGAGCAGACATGCTGCACATACGAGCCCTCTGTTTTCCTCTGGTTCCGCGTCTATCCTCTGTGAGCTCTCACTGTCCAATAGGAGCGCCGATCGTCACACGTGTCCATACGTTTATATAAAAAAGTTCACTTGCAAAAAGGACAGTCTGAATACGAACCGGAGCAAAAGAAAAAAGTTTGGTCCGCTTTTGATTCGGATCAAGCAAGCGGAGCAAAGGACTTTTCAGGTCTGAATACACCCTAACTCATGGATATAGAGTCCGCAGTACAGTCTGAGTGAGACGAAAGAGATGCACAGTGAGTTAACAAGATGAAAGTGTATAAAATGTACTTTTTAAACAACTTCTAACTTAAGAATATGTACTTTGCACGGTGGCTGAGTGGATAGCACTCTCGCCTCTCAGCAAGAAGGTCCTGGGTTCGAATCCCGGCTGGACCAGGGCCTTTCTGAGTGGAGTTTGCATGTTCTCCCCGTGTCTGCGTAGGTTTCCTCCGGGTACTCCGGTTTCCCCTACCACAAAAAATATGTACAATAGGTCTGGCATGCGCCTCCTGTTCGGCGACCCCGCTCCCATCTCTGTGTGGAGTGAGAGGACAAGTGCCCAAAAAATAACAATTGTAAACCGCTTTGTGACTCTGGTCTGTGAAAGGCGGTATATAAATAAAGCTTACTTACTTACTTACTTTTATTGTTGAAATATGCACGTTATTGTATTATTTTATGCAATGCTAATTTAGCACATTGTCATTTCATTTAGAGGGAAATTCATAAGGGAACTTTTGTTAATGATATGTTAAGTTAAAAAACAAGTGTAATAATTTAATTTAAAAGCCTTAAAAAAGGGTGTACAAAATATTTGTTTGATGTAATGTTGTAAAGCATTTCATTTATTTCATTGAACCAAAACAATGTAAATTCACAATTTCATTGATTTAGAAACATATATGAGATCTCATTTGACTAGATATTACCATTTTATTAATTGTTCTGTACTGTATGTGCAGACTGGTTTTGGTGCTGGAAACGGATCTGGGAGTTGAACACTGAAGTTGATGGCGAGCCAGACCCAGTGAACTCACCTCTAGACTCTGGAACAGTGTGGCCAGCTGTTCTGGTTTCTGGATAAAGACCCGAACACTTCAAATCCTTTGGATCCCAGATAAGAACACCAAATACATATCCGAACGGACAACAAGTTGCGAAAGACCGCTTTCACACTCAACTTTCCTGTATATCGGGACTAGAGACAATCAAACTATTTTTATTTTGTTTTTCTAAAGAGCGCTACATGTTATTTTTGTTTTGATTTAAGTGCAATTGTTAAATTGTAATAAATCTGCCGGCTGTTCAACTTTAATTCTTTCTCCTTCCTACTCCTCCAGAACCTAGTCTGAAATCCTTAACTTAATTATATTAAGCAGGTGTTACACATGGAAAAGATACAAAATATGATAAATACAGCTTGTTTTTTTTACCATACTATGCTATATATACTGTATATACTTTGTCTGGACTAGAGAAAATGTGTGAAAACATTGGTACATCAGTTTCAAGGGATCATTTAAGGGAAATTATACCTAAAAACAAGTAAATATACAACTTCTATTTCTTATGCATTTTGTTATTTTAGATATTTTAAAGCCTGACTTTCTAACTTTTGAAACATGGAAACGACCAAAGTGTCAGCAGCAGATTTCACTTTAGTTTTATTGTGGCACTAAGTACATAAACTTCTTGAATATTTGAAGAAGGTTACGAATTAGCTTTGGCATTAGCGTTTGCTTTAGCATTAGCATTGGCGTTTCCTTAGTGTTAGCCCTCACAGCACATCAGGAGGCAGCACTTTACTTAATGTCAAAGTTGAAGATCCATCTGGGGCCAAAGAGCTGAAGTAATAAAGAAAAAGTCCTCTGTCTGTTACAGCCTAACCCTGTCCTCACTCTCAGTGTCTCTTTTGCCTTTTCCTGTATTTGTTTTGTTCAGTGGAATTAATCACACTCATGATTAGTATGAAGCTGTTTTGGAAAATGATGGAAAGTACATTACACAAAAGTAGGTTTAGTTGTAGATAATTGGTCATTTTAACGCAGGGGTTAGCGCTAGATTTAGAGGGTTAGCGTTAGCATTAGCGTTTGGGGCTAGCATTAGAATTAGGTTTTGGGGTTAGGGTTACGGGAGCTATATGAGAGAAATGACAGAGAGCTACTCCCTTGTGTGGCCATAATGAAAATGTAGTAACCATGAAACATACTTTATTCTTGCATTTGTGAACATAAAGCCTAGCGTACATCACAGAGAAACTGGGGACAACTAGTTGCAAGGCGGCTTTTGGCAACTGAGAGGAGATGATGGGAGATGATCAGTTGCTGAAATCGATCGATGTGCGCGCTCTTACAACTGGAGATAAACAGTCGGTCTCCAGTTTCAGTCATTTGCCCGTGTTCTACTTTTCGGCAACTAGTTGTCCTCAGTTTCGGAGATATGACCCGATGTGTGCGCTCCATGCGCCGCTCCGACAACGTGTGTGTATTGCGTGTATTGCGAGCACAGTTTATGCCAGAAAACACACTGTAGTTGAGGAAAGTTGCTGTCGATGTACGCGCTGTTATTCCCGAGACTGGTCTGCTACTGGGAGTTGTCCGTTTTCGTCAGATTGTCGATGTGTGCGGGGCAGAAACTCATATGCGACGGATATAATCAGTTGCCAGTCCGGTGTACGCTAGGCTTTAGATACACATTTATGGAGATTAAATTTTTTTTACTATTAAATAGCATTGTTAAATTCCTGAATCCTTCGGGGAGCTCCCGGAAAGGGCAGGTGAGCTAATTATTTTAGTTTGTATTAAATTTTACTCACGCATTAAAACTACTGACAAACTAAAAAACTACAAAAACTAGTTTGGTTTCCAATGTTTCAGACGAAGGTCATTGGTCCACAGAGAAATGTCAGTGTTGCATCAACAGTTAGAGAAGGACGAGGAGCACACAACATACACTACCGTTCAAAAGTTTGGGGTCACATTGAAATGTATTTATTTTTGAAGGAAAAGCACTGTAGATAACTTCAAACTAGTCTTAACTGTAAAGAAATACACTCTATACATTGCTTATGTGGTAAATGACTATTCTAGCTGCAAATGTCTGGTTTTTGGTGCAATGTTGTAATTGCTGCAAATGGAGGATTCTTTGACGAAAGCAAAGTTGGATGTAAAACAAATCTTATTTCAAATACAAATCATTATTTCTAACCTTGTCAATGACTTGACTCTATTTTCTATTCATTTCACAACGTATTGTGGTGAATAAGTGTGACTTTTCATGGAAAACACTTGGGTGACCCCAAACTTTTGAACGATAGTGCACATCAACTAACTCTATGTTCAAATACAAATAAATAATATTTGTTCAATAAAAAGAACAAATCTAAAATCTCTATCTTTAACAAAGTAAGGAGCAAGACCTAAGTTCAACATCTGTGACTTTAGGTTCAGTTTATCTTAAATACGTTCTTTAAGCCTGAACCTTCTCTTGTAGTAAAACCAACACTTTCCTTAGATCCCACAAGACCCCTCGCTCGGGCTCAGGGGGTCTCCCTGGCCCTCTTTGGCCCCTCCCTGGCCCTCTTTGGCCCTCTTTGGCCCTGTGCTCTCTGGGACAAAGAGACATGAAGAGTGTGTGTCGCGGGGTCAGGTCGTGGTCTCAGGGAGAAAAGCCACATCCTGCTGACCTCCGCCTGAACCAGTGCCCCGTGACCCCTGGGACCCCCGGGACACAGAGGCCAAGCGGCAGAGGAGCCACGCGGCTGATCGGCTCTCCCCAGCGCATGTTGTGGATCTGGGATTAGAACAGAGCAGATAACACACCAACCAAAGGTTAAGGATAAGAACAGCAGATCAGTTCAGTGGGATTCAGACCCATTGTTTTGTGTGAAACTGACCTGTGTATTCTCTTTATCTATAATATTATATGATATGATAAAATATGATATGATATTATATAATATTATATAATATTATTAGTTCTTAAATTTTCCAGTGAGTGAAGTGGGATTAGAAAAGCATTTATACTTTTGTCATCCAAATATAGAAATGGCCAATTTCAACACTTGTGACAAAAGGCCCTATTACTCTTTAACATTTCCTTTACGCTTCTATTTTATCGAGGTAGCAAACTAGTTTAAATTGAAAAATCTCTTTTCTAAAGAAAATAAATAAAAGAAAACAACTGTTGGATACAACCCGAGCCGCGACAAAAAATGTAAATAACTCACAAAAGCTCTCATAGCTCAACTGTAGATAAAACTGCATTCTCCGGTGAACTCTGTTCACACTGAAAACAAACTAAAAAACAAAAATTCCCTTTTTCTCTATTTAATTTAAACCGTGATCACTGAATGTAACATATTTTTGCTTATTTATCAGCCTGAAATTCGTCAATTTCAAAGCTTTTGTAACAAAGGCCTCTTTTACACATTTCCCTTTTTATTGCTTTTATTTTTACACCATGGTTTCACGAAGGATCCTACACTTTATGGCCAACACTTTATGGATCCTACACTTTATGGATCCAACATATTTTGGCCTACACTTTTTCCATCCTTCACTTTATGGCCAACACTTTTTGGCCAACACTTTTTCTGAACACAATTTAGAGAGAGTTTGACAGACCTCAAAAACAGACCAAAATTTAGCTAGTATCCAATTATGCAGACTTTACATATAAAAAGGTGTCTGCTTACCTTATTCTTGTCAAACCGGTTCCAAGGACTGTCCAAGAGGTCTGCCAACTTCTTTTCCGCGTCGGAAAATTCAATTTAAACTCAAGTGAAAGAAGCGACAAGAAGCATCGAGGATCAGCTCTTCCAGCCTGCTGGAATCTCCGCTCCCAGACACAGCATGCCGGTCTCTCACGCCGAGAAAAAGAAACAAAGGAAACTCCCTCAAAACAACCAGAGAATGGCGCACACTGAGCCGCGCATCCCCACCAAATCTGTGAGGAATGAACCAGACAGAGACGGATCGTGGTGCGCCAAACTCTGGAAGTTTATTTAAGTTTCTCTCAAGTTCCAGTGGTTTCAATTGTTTCTTTCTCTCAGACATAATAAAGGCAGTACACAGTTAATATAGTCATTGTCACGTCACACATCGAAAGACATACGTGTCACACAGAGACAGTCACGAGTATATCATAGTCAAAACATGGAGTCCATCAGAGTCCTTGTGCTTGTCCTGCACGTAGGCAAAATCGCTATCTAATCCTAACAGTACCACACAGACAGACACATGTACATACACATACGCGCACAGAGACGTACCACACAGACAGACACATGCACATACGCGCACAGAGACGTACCACACAGACAGACACATGCACATACGCGCACAGAGACGTACCAAACAGACAGACACATGTACATACACGTACGTGCACAGAGACAGACGGGTACAGCCGCGGTCCCGCGGATCACAAAGCAAACTGTGTCAAAGCTCTGAACTACATTATGGATCTATAATAATAACATGGATCCACATCTCTGAAGCCTCACGCCACACTCTGCAGCCGCTTCGGGAGCGAACGTCACCACACACGGCACCAACACACGCTTTAAAAACTCTGAATGACTCGCACACGCTTCGGAGCTTTCTCACGTCCCGCACAAACTTGCGCGCTGGTGTTTCATGTTGTTTTCTTTCATTGTGGCGCAGCTTTGCCTCACAGCTACTTCAGCAACAGCTTTCGTAATGCATCATGGGATCACACTCGCTCGCAAGTGAGCTCCGGATCTCACTTGCGCTCAAGGGTGGTTTTTAGGGGTGTGAAAGCCCTCGCCCCTTCCCCCTGCATATTGGGACACCCTTCCACTCCCGCAGGCACACTCAAAAGCTAGGGCAAGTGTGCTTTTTAAGGGCAAGGGCATGATGCATTACGATAGCTGTTGGTAAAGTAGCTGTGAGGCAAAACTGTGCTACAATGAAAGAAAACAACATGAAACACCCGCGCGCAAGTTTGTGCGGAACATGAGCAAGCTCCAAAGCGTGTGCGAGTCTTTAAGAATTTTTAATGCTTGTGTTGGTGCCGTGTGCGGTGATGTTCGCTCCCGAAGCGGCCGCAGTGTGTGGCATGAGGCTTCAGAGACGTGGATCCATGTGTAGGGTGAGAAAATGTCAATATCACACATAACTTAAGTTATGTACCTGATATCGGAGAATTGGATAAAAACCATGTAATAAATACAATAATTGATAATAATAGCTTTATTTAGGGGCACCAAGGAATAACTCCCAACTGATAATGTGCATATGACGTCACAATATCAATTAATTGGCTCATTTATTGATTCAGTAATCTCATGAGTCCTTTCATTATTTAATTAGCTAATTAGTCCAATTCTCTTCTATAGAATCTGAAGGTAGTGAATTCTTTTACAAATCAGTTACCCAATTTCTGGAGTTAAAAGTACAAATATCACTTTCAGACAAAGATGGTTTTGTAGATTTTATGAAGTATACACAATACAGACGCAAATTGTCAAGAATAACATGAAGGAAATGTTGATTTCAAGATACATTGTTAAAATGCTAGGCTAAAGTGAGCTAAGCAAGACCTTTGTCTATGAATGGATTGGTATAGGCTGAGGCCTGCATGTGTTCAGCCTTGGTAAGAGAAATATTCTTTGAAGTATAGGTTTTAATAAAGCCAACAACTGTGTGTAGCAAGAGAGCAGATCATACAACCAGAATAGCCTTGGTGAATTGCAGTCCTTGGGTCTTGATGGTATTGGATGGAGGCGCCTTGTCCACGGGGCCTGGACCATGCGGCTGTATCATGTGGCTGAACCAAGTCCTCCCACGATCCACAGTCTAGGTGCCAAAACTCAGCAACTTCTTCAGGTTGAAGCTGGAGGCTATTGAAGGGTTGTGGAAGTCCTCTCAGACGTGGAGCTGAGGTTTGAGGCTATCTAAGAGGCCCAAAGCCCCTTGGTTGCCTGAGCAGAGCCCAGGGCAGAGCCCAGGGAGGTCTGGTCACTCCGTGGTTCCAAAGCAGACTGGTTTGTCTTCCCTCTTGTAGAGTTGTTGGGGGAAGGGTGTTGCCATGGCCCTTATCTTAAGACATTCTTGCCCACAATAAAACCTTAACCACAAGGATTTACACATGTAAACAAACAAAATGTCTTTGATTGAGGAAAGAGGTCATTTTAATTTATCCTACAACCCCCCCCTTTGTGTCCAGCTCCGCAAACAAAGCGAGAGGTTGACACAACATAATTTTGATTATGACCGATGACGAACGTTCACTGTCCAAGTTCTTTACGGGGCAGAGCTCTCAGTAGGAAGCAGAGCTCTCAGTAGGAGGCGGAGTTCTCAGCAGGAAGCAGAGCTCTCAGTAGGAGGCGGAGTTCTCAGCAGGAAGCAGAGCTCTCAGTAGGAGGCGGAGTTCTCAGCAGGAAGCAGAGCCCTCAGTAGGAGGCGGAGTTCTCAGCAGGAAGTAGAGCTCTCAGTAGGAGGCGGAGTTCTCAGCAGGAGGCGGCGGCGAAGTTCTGCTGTAATAGAGCTCTATTGCTCATGTCACAGAGTTGGCTTTTAGTTTGTCCTAACTGTGTTTGAGACAATGCCAGGAATTGTATAGCTAAGTCTGTGTGTGCTCTATCTAGAGTTCACTGGAGTGGTTTTATTCAGATTAACAAAGATACAAAGATGGCGCCTCGTACGGTCGACATGGCTCTTTGCTGCTCTCTTTTTCTTTTGTTTTTACTTTTTAACTGCGCATCTGGCTGTTCCTACACCCGTGAGGAACTTATGAACATCCGACCCACCGTTCCCATGGACCTATTGCTTGTTTTCTTGGCATTTGCGGCTGATTTAGTTCATGTTCTAGCCAAAAAAGTGTGGGCCCGTAAAAGGGGAAAGCGCGGAGGCCTGCTCGTGCGTCTTAGGAGGAGAGGAGCGCGCACGGCTCTCCCCGGCATTTTTCTCTCCAACGTACGCTCACTGGGCAATAAGATGGACGAACTCAGCCTGCTCATGAGAAGAAACAAGGACTTCGCCACATCCTGTGTCCTCTGCTTCACTGAGACCTGGCTAAATGAGCGGATCCCGGACTGCGCTCTGGAGCTGCAGGGCTTTGGGCTGTTCCTTGCGGATCGCCATTGTGCGCTCTCAGGGAAGAGCAGAGGCGGAGGACTGTGTTTCTACGTCAATACAAACTGGTGTAACGATGTGACAGTGATCTCCAAGCACTGCTCTCCTGCTCTGGAATATCTTTTCATTCATTGTAAACCATATTACTCCCCGCGCGAAATTGTTTCATTCATTCTTGCCTCTGTTTACATACCGCCATGCGCGGACGCGCGCGAGGCTCAGCGCGCACTCGCAGAGCAAGTACTGTGTATGGAACGCTTATACCCGGACTCTCTGATTATTATCCTGGGGGATTTTAATAAGGGAAACTTGAGCCAGGAATTACCCAAATACAGACAGTTTATCAAATGCCCGACCAGAGAGGAGAACACTCTGGATCACTGTTACACCACCGTGCGCGGAGCTTTTCGCGCTGTTCCCAAGCCAGCCCTCGGCTTCTCAGATCACTCCATGATACATCTGGTTCCTGCTTACAGACAGAGACTAAAGCTCTCAAAACCTGCAATGAGGAGCTCCAAAGTGTGGTCTGATGAAGCTGTGGAAGAGCTGCGCGCATGCATGGAATCTACAGACTGGGACCTTTTCAGAGCTGCCACAGATAGTTTGGATGAATATACGGACACTGTGACGTCATACATTCACTTCTGTGAGGATAGCATCATTCCAACAAGGACCAGGGTCATCTATAACAACGACAAACCCTGGTTCACTGCTAAACTCCGGCAGCTCAGGAAAGCAAAGGAGTCTGCTTTCAGGGAGGGGGACCGCAGCGGCTACAAAGCAGCTAAATATCAGTTCAGGAGAGAACTGAAAGCAGCCAAGTCCCGGCACAGAGAACGACTACAGGAGCAGTTTGGTTAACAACGATACTGCTTCTGTCTGGAGGGGCCTACGGGAGATCACCAACTACAAACCCAAAGCCCCCCCCTGTGCTGACGACCACAAGCTAGCTGACGATCTGAACTTATTTTTCAGTCGCTTTGATGCTGCCCCTGACACCTCTCCCTCCCCCACCCCCCACTACTCTAACGACCCACCCATCAGCCCTTCCCCCAGCCTAACAATAGCCGCTAAAGAGATTAATCAACTCTTCCTGAGGCTGCACCCCCGCAAAGCTCCTGGCCCGGACCATGTGTCTCCGGCCACTCTGAGACACTGCGCCAGTGAGCTTACTCCTGTGTTCACGGACATTTTCAACACCTCTCTGCAGTCCTGCCATGTCCCGGCCTGCTTCAAATCCTCCATCATTGTCCCCGTCCCGAAGAAGCCCAGGATCACAGGACTCAATGACTACAGACCTGTAGCACTTACGTCTGTCGTCATGAAGTCATTTGAACGCCTGGTTCTCTCCCATCTCAAGTCCCTCACCTCCCCCCTCCTGGACCCCCTGCAGTTCGCCTACAGAGCCAACAGATCTGTAGACGACGCCATTAACCTGGCCCTCCACCACATCCTACAGCACCTGGACTCCCCGGGGACCTACGCCAGGGTCCTGTTTGTGGACTTCAGCTCTGCCTTCAACACAATCCTGCCATCCCTGCTCCAGGACAAGCTCTCCCAGCTCAACGTGCCCGATTCCACCTGCAGGTGGATCACTGACTTCCTGACGGACAGGAAGCAGCGAGTGCGTCTGGGGAAGAATGTCTCGGACTCTCGGATTATAAATACAGGAGCCCCACAGGGCTGTGTTCTTTCTCCCCTGCTCTTCTCCCTGTACACCAACCACTGCACCTACAGCCACGACTCCGTGAAGCTGATCAAGTTCGCGGACGACACCACCCTCATTGGACTCATCTCCAACAACAATGAGTCCGCCTACAGGAGGGAGGTGGACCGGCTGGTGTCCTGGTGCAGTGGTAACAACCTGGAGCTGAACGCCCAGAAGACAGTGGAGATGATTGTGGACTTCAGGAAGAGCACTGTCCCCCCACCCCCACCCTCCGTGATGGACTCCCCCATCACCTCTGTGGAGTCCTTCCGTTTCCTGGGCACCACCATCACCCAGGACCTCAAGTGGGAGCCGACCATCAGCTCCCTCATCAAGAAGGCCCAGCAGAGGATGTACTTCCTGCGGCAGCTCAGGAAAGCCAAGCTGCCTGCACAGATGTTGGTGCAGTTCTACACGGCCATCATCGAGTCCATCCTCACCTCCTCCGTCACCGTGTGGTTCGCTGGAGCCACAGTCAGGGACAAACAGAGACTACAGCGCATTGTGCGCTCTGCAGAGGAAGTGATCGGCCGCAGCCTTCCATCGCTGCAGGACCTGTACGTCGCCCGAGCTCGAGGCCGGGCTGGTCGTATCACAGCCGACCCCTCTCACCCTGCACATGGACTATTCCAACCACTCCCCTCAGGCAGGAGGCTGCGGTCCATCAGGACTAGAACCTCCCGCCACAAGAACAGTTTCTTCCCCTCTGCTGTTGGACTCTTGAACACTTCTTAACCTGTCCCCCCGCCCTTTATAAAGTCACTTTACTGCCCATCATACGTCACTTTACTTCACTGTACTGCTGTCACCTTACATTGTGTGCACCATGTGCACTTGTATATTGTAAATAGTAACTGTAACTCTATTTTAAATTTAAATTTATTCTTTAGAAGTGTTTTTTATTCTTATTTTTATTATCTCTTTTTGACTGTTGCACTGAGCCAAAGCAATTTCCTAGTCTGTGACCTCCTGTTACTTAAGTGGCAATAAAAATGATTCTGATTCTGATTCTGATTAACTGGTAAGAATATTTGTCTGAGCTTTTCCATTCTTTGATGGAGATAGCTAAGGCTATGGTAATAGCTGGAGGCAAAGAAGCTTGTATTAGCTAATGCTAGGCTAGTAGCTGGAAGCTAATATCTGTAGCTATATGCTGTTATAATTGACAATAGAGAATGTATAAAATTTAATCTTCAAACAATTTGGAGTGTTGTTGAGGGAGGATACTTTCACTGAGACAATTCAACGTGGAGCCAAGTCTTACTGGCTTGATTTTGCCGCAATAATGACTCTTATTTGAGCATAGATTTTCCTAGAAAAGTGACTTTGAATCTCAGATATTCTTCTATGTTTGCTCTTTTGGTAGAGCGCAAGTATAAGCAAATACGCGCAACTGGAAATTATTAACCAGTGGTGGCTCGCTTTACAACTTGGTTTGACGATTTACATGCTGGACTTACTTGCAGCGATTTTTGCTTAACCGTGCTTGTGTGGGTAGCTAATCTCACATACAGGTCTTTTGCTAAAGGTTAACGGAGAGTCGCGTTAGACCTAGCTTAAAGATCGTGGGGGGTGTTGATCAGGCCCTGGACATCGCAGGTTGCCACTTACATTTACACCGAGACCCCTTTGATCGAGGGTTTACACGCTGGGGCGTACTCGCAGCGATTTACGTAAAACATGCCTGTGTGGATAACAAGTCCCACTTCAGGATCCTTTGCTAATGGCTAACGGAACGTCGCGTTTAGTCATAGCTTTGAGATCAGGCGGTGTATTGAACGCCCCTGGAAAGTCGCAGGTGGTCATGTTCATTTATACTCGATGCCTCTTGGTTTTAAGCTTTACATGCTGGACTTATTTGCAGCAATTTTACTTAACAGTGCTTGTGTGGGTAGCTAATCTCACATACAGGTCTTTTGCTAAAGGTTAACGGAGAGTCGCGTTAGACCTAGCCTAAAGATCGTGGGGGGTGTTGATCGGGCCCTGGACATCGCAGGTTGCCACTTACATTTACACCGAGACCCCTTTGATCGAGGGTTTACACGCTGGGGCGTACACGCTGGGGCGTACTCGCAGCGATTTACGTAAAACATGCCTGTGTGGATAACAAGTCCCACTTCAGGATCTTTTGCTAATGGCTAACGGAACGTCGCGTTTAGTCATAGCTTTGAGATCAGGCGGTGTATTGAACGCCCCTGGAAAGTCGCAGGTGGTCATGTTCATTTACACTCAATGCCACTTGGTTTTAAGCTTTACACGCTGGAAATCACTCGCAACCATTACGTCTTGAACTAAGTAAAGGAATAGCGCGTGAATTTGCAGGTGTGGTTTTTGGAGATGTTGTTTGAGCACAAAGCCATTAATGACTCCGTAAACTCTGCTGTCATCTCTAACCCTTCTTGACCTCCCAGGAGGTGCTGTGTGAGGGACATATGATGAGTGTCTGTGGGGAGGGGCCGTGGACCCCCCTTCCCCCTCTCACAGCCTGCAGATGAAGTGTTCTGATTGGCCAGATGCTTTTGGCTCTTGGCACAGAGGTGTGACATTCTGCAGCAAGAGGAAGAGCCATCTTTGATTTGAAAGTCATTTGAATTTGGAGAGTCGCAGAATTTAACTTTTAAGTTTTAACTTTAGTGCGCTGGTAATGCGTTGGAGTTGTATGCATGTTTATGCTATACAAGAATAGATACTGTGAGTTTAGATTGGATTGCTCCGGTGAAGTACCTCAGTTTTCTTCGCAACAACAGCTTACAACAAGTTTGTCACATTGAATTTGTATGATTTAATTTCCAGAAATTAAGTTTGTTTTGTCCTCACACAGGGCACCATAATATGTAGGGTGAGAAAATGTCGATATCACACATAACTTAAGTTATGTACCTGATATCGGAGAATTGGATAAAAACCATGTAATAAATACAATAATTGATAATAATAGCTTTATTTAGCGGCACCAGGGAATAACTCCCAACTGATAATGTGCATATGACGTCACAATATCAATTAATTGGCTCATTTATTGATTCAGTAATCTCATGAGTCCTTTCATTATTTAATTAGCTAATTAGTCCAATTCTCTTCAATAGAATCTGAAGGTAGTGAATTCTTTTACAAATCAGTGACCCAATTTCTGGAGTTAAAAGTACAAATATCACTTTCAGACAAAGATGGTTTTGTAGATTTAATGAAGTATACACAATACAGACTAGATATAAAATATGCAAATTGTCAAGAATAACATGAAGGAAATGTTGATTTCAAGATACATTGTTAAAATGCTAGGCTAAAGTGAGCTAAGCAAGACCTTTGTCTATGAATGGATTGGTATAGGCTGAGGCCTGCATGTGTTCAGCCTTGGTAAGAGAAATATTCTTTGAAGTATAGGTTTTAATAAAGCCAACAACTGTGTGTAGCAAGAGAGCAGATCATACAACCAGAATAGCCTTGGTGAATTGCAGTCCTTGGGTCTTGATGGTATTGGATGGAGGCGCCTTGTCCACGGGGCCTGGACCATGCGGCTGTATCATGTGGCTGAACCAAGTCCTCCCACGATCCACAGTCTAGGTGCCAAAACTCAGCAACTTCTTCAGGTTGAAGCTGGAGGCTATTGAAGGGTTGTAGAAGTCCTCTCAGACGTGGAGCTGAGGTTTGAGGCTATCTAAGAGGCCCAAAGCCCCTTGGTTGCCTGAGCAGAGCCCAGGGCAGAGCCCAGGGAGGTCTGGTCACTCCGTGGTTCCAAAGCAGACTGGTTTGTCTTCCCTCTTGTAGAGTTGTTGGGGGAAGGGTGTTGCCATGGCCCTTATCTTAAGACATTCTTGCCCACAATAAAACCTGAACCACAAGGATTTACACATGTAAACAAACAAAATGTCTTTGATTGAGGAAAGAGGTAATTTCTCCTACACATGTTATTATTATAGATCCATGTAGTTCAGAGCATCGCTTTGACACAGTTTGCTTTGTGATCCGCAGGACTGCGGGTGTACCCGTCTGTCTCTGTGCGCGTACGTGTATATGTATGTCTGTGTGGTACGTCTCTGTGCGCGTATGTGTATGTACATGTGTCTGTCTGTGTGGTACGTCTCTGTGCGCGTATGTGTATGTACATGTGTCTGTCTGTGTGGTACGTCTCTGTGCACGTACGTGTATGTACATGTGTCTGTCTCTGTGCGCGTATGTGTATGTACATGTGTCTGTCTCTGTGGTACGTCTCTGTGCGCGTATGTGTATGTACATGTGTCTGTCTCTGTGGTACGTCTCTGTGCGCGTATGTGTATGTACATGTGTCTGTCTCTGTGGTACGTCTCTGTGCGCGTATGTGTATCTACATGTGTCTGTCTGTGTGGTACGTTTCTGTGCGCGTCGTGTACATGTGTCTTGTCTGTGTGGTACGTCTCTGTGCGCGTATGTACATGCGTCTGTCTGTGTGTGAGCGTGTGTGTCAGCCTCTGTGTGTGTACATGACGTCTGCTGCGTCATTTGCATATTGTCCCCTAGATCCAGGGGTGAGAATGTTGTGAGTGGCACTTTGCTGGTGAGAGCACTCATACCTAAGGGCTAGGGGTGGGCGATATGGCCTAAAATTCATATTGCTGTGTATTTTTTGATATGTGTCTCAATAGTAAAGCACGAGCTGAATCCTCAATTGTTAGAAGAAGAAGACACATAAACAAAAATACAGGTGAACTTTTCATGGGGATGATAAACTTTGATAACACGTTGTGTTCTACTGTGGATGAATTACTTAACTCTGTCACCTCTAGTGTTTTGGATGTTCTGGACACGATTGCTCCTGTAAAGGTCAAAATTGTTACAAATAAGCAAAAGGCGCCATGGACAAAAGCGGACTCTGTCAGGGCACAGAAGAGAGAGTGCCGGAGAGCCGAGCGGAAGTGGCGAAAGTCAAATCTCCAAGTTGACCATGAGATCTTCAAAGATGCATTGTGCAAGTTCAACAGTGTGCTACGTAGAACGAGGGAAACTTATTTTTCCGAAACAATTGAAGGTTGCAGTAACAATCTACGCGTTCTGTTCTCAACAGTAAATAAATTGACAAATCCCCCTGTTAAGATGCCATCAGAGCTTACCTCCAAAACCAAATGTAATGAGTTTGCAGAGTTTTTTAATGACAAAGTCCAAGGCATCAAAAATGCCATCACCTCCACAGTAGAAATTACAATCCAACAGCCAGTGAAGCTTTTTGGGCTGACACACTTTACACCAGTACAAAATGAAACTGTCCAAATGATAATTACAAGTCTGAGTTCTTCTACATGTAGCCTGGATGTATTACCTCCTAGATTTCTTAAATCTGTTCTGAGCAGTCTTTTACCTTCACTCACGCATATAGTAAATATGTCTCTTGAATCTGGAACATTCCCAATGGCCCTGAAAACGGCAGTCATCAGACCCCTCCTAAAAAAGAGGAGTCTGGATGCCTTGGCACTTAAAAATTATCGGCCCATTTCAAATCTGCCTTTCATGGGTAAAATTCTAGAAAAAGTTGTCTATCAACAACTTACAGAATTTTTAATAATCAATCACTCTTTTGATATGTTCCAGTCTGGTTTTAGACCCCACCACAGCACAGAGACCGCTCTAGTGAAGGTAACAAATGACATCAGACTTAACACTGACGCAGGAAAAGTCTCAGTTCTTATCCTGTTAGATTTAAGTGCTGCTTTCGACACTGTCGATCATGGTATCCTCATTCAGAGACTTGAGGACTGGGTTGGTGTTTCTGGAACAGCCCTAAGCTGGTTTATATCCTACCTACAGGACAGAAAGTATTTTGTGGAGATCGGAAACTGTATCTCAGACCATCTGGCCCTAACCTGCGGAGTGCCACAGGGATCAATCCTGGGGCCTCTCCTGTTTAATATTTACATGCTGCCTCTGGGTAGGTTAATACACAGTAATAACGTGTCCTATCACAATTATGCTGACGATACTCAGGTCTATGTGTCCCTGACAGCAGGAGAACATGGACCAGTGGACTCGCTCCTTCACTGTATCCAACAAATCAGTGATTGGATGCAAAATAACTTTCTCCAGCTAAACACAGAAAAAACTGAAATTATTGTTTTCGGACCTCAAAAACAAAGAGAGAGCGTTATCTGCCACCTCCAGTCTCTCTCCCTAAAACCCTCAACTCAGGTCAGAAATCTAGGAGTAATAATGGACTCAGACTTAAATTTCAATAGCCACATATCATCTGTGACATCATCAGCTTACTTCCACCTAAGAAACATTGCTAAAATTAAAAACATTGTGTCTAAAGCAGACTTGGAGATTCTTATCCACGCATTTGTCTCCAGTCGATTGGACTACTGCAATGGCTTGTTCACAGGTCTCTCTAAACAAGCGGTAAAACAGCTGCAGTACATCCAAAATGCTGCAGCTCGAGTCCTGACTAGAACCAGGAAGTACGACCACATTAGTCCGGTCCTCAGGTCTCTGCACTGGCTTCCTGTGGCTCAGAGAATAGATTTTAAAGTAGCTTTACTTGTGTACAAGTCTCTCCATGGCCTCGCACCAGGGTACATCCGCGACATGTTGGTGCCATATGAACCAACTCGGGCTCTGAGGAGCACAGGGACTGGACTTCTGTTAGTGCCAAGAGTCGGAACTAGACATGGGGAGGCTGCGTTTCAGATTCATGCAGCTAGAGTCTGGAACCGTCTTCCCGAGAGTGTGAGACAGGCGTCTACTCTAGCAGTTTTTAAAACTGAACTGAAAACAGTTCTTTTTAGCTGTGCATACAAGTGAATGATTTTATATTTGTTTTTTATCTTTAATCTTTTTAATGCGCTATGATTATTTATGATTATTTATGATTGTAATCCCTTGTGTGATTTTAATGTTTTACGGTTTTTAACTACTTGTGTGATTTTATATATCTTGTGCTCTTAATCTGTCTTTTTATGTTTACTTAAATTCTAATGTTTGATGATTTATGCATGATGTTATATGGGTTGTGAGGCGCTTTGCGTTGCCTTGTGTAGGAAAGGCGCTCTATAAATAAACGTTGATTGATTGATTGATTGCGGTATAATTTGGGACACAAGCGGTAGACGGTATATATTGCAGTATAATTTGGTGTGTGAATTTCAATGTAGGTCTAGCAGGTTCTTGCGTAACAATAAGTCAAGATTGTTACTTATTTACATATTATAATCTAGTATATATAGTTGTAGTATAGTTGTGAGACAAATGCTGTAACATACATTATTTATGTATGTTACAGTAAAGACCATTTACTGTAAAAGCAAATAAAAAAGAAAGATATATGTATTCATTTAAAATATTTAAAAAACTCACAAATGTTGAAATCAAAGCCTGTAGCAATCAGTGTCTGAGAGTTTTGTTGCTCTACAGGCTTAGAGCAACCAGGAAGAAGTCAGTCTCCAGATGTCCGGAGCACCTGGAGGAAACCTACTCAGACACGGAGAGAAACATGTAAAATCTCTGCATTCACCTTTCACTGTAAAAGATGGCTCATTTCCTCTAGTGTTGGTTCTGATCTGTTCAGAAACATTCATTCATTCCTTCTCTGAAAACACAGTTTACAGGGTTTTCCAACCTGTGGGTCGTGGTCCAGCAGTGTAACGTCGTGTGGAGGCCTTTGGAAATGCTCCATCTCCCCTCCTCTCCTCTCCTCCCCTCCTCTCCTCCTCCTCCTCCCTCTCCTCCTCCCCTCTCCTCCCCTCCTCTCCCTCTCCTCCCCTTCCCCTCTCCTCTTCATCTGTGGAAAGACCTGAAACATTTATAAATTATTTATAATTAGAAATAATATATTTAACTCAGAAAACACAGTCAGACGACGCTGCACTTTTTACTTTTTTTTCTTAAGAAAAAACTGTTTTTCAAAAACAAAATGAGATTTTTGTGTTTTCATCAAATGTAAAAAAGTCAAAGTTAAAGTCCGTTACTTTAAACAAATAAATATACAGTGGTGTTAAATCTGGTCATTTAGGACGATTGAAATGAATTATTCCATAGTTAATGATGACTAAAAACAGTGTAATGTAAATGAAATTATTTCCTCAGTAAAGTCTGAAAACATTATTATTAAAATAGATCCATAAAAACACAAATGTCCAAAAAAAGTATTTTTGTGTTGTTTATCGTCCAGGAGCTGAATAATAACATTTACTATTATTACTTTCCAGATTATTGTTATTATTGTCATTACGGATGATCACGTGGTCATAGTTGTTAAAGGCGCAGCACTGCCCTCTGGCGGCGACACAGGGAACTCTTCAGACTTAAAGTTTCCAAACAAAGAACGACATCAATGACACACTCTATAAATATTAATTTAGTTTGTGGAAAATAAATATAAATATTTCAAATGCTGAAATATCCACTTAAGAATGAAATGTTATAGAAATAGAAAGTCTTTGTGTTTAGTTTGTGTTAAATGTTTGGACAAAGTCCAGTCACATGCTGCAGTCGTTATAAATGTAATATTTTGTTTTATTTTATTGTCCTAAAGTCAAAGGAACAGAGAAAACGGATGAAAACATTTTAAAACTTGGATAATGTTAAAAAACATGGAAGTTTGAAGACGAGAGGACTTTAACTCTTTTATTGTTAAAAAATGTCTGATTATATTTCATTGTGTATTTTGTGTTGGATAAAAACAGAAACAGCCTGATCCACAAAACGACTTCAGATGCTCCACAGCCCAAAGTATGAAAAATAAATTTACAGTTATATTAAAATGAAACAATGTTACACATTATTTTAATTAATCATAATTAGAATCAACAGTTTCATTCTATTTTATTTTATTCTTCCGCCGGCCGTTTCTGAAGATTAGGTTTTTCAGACAGAAAAGTGAAACGAGACAAACCATCAATTATTGCACATTTTTGCAGTATTTGTGAGAGTAAAAAGTCAGGTACCCAAGCTTTAAATGATGCTGATGCAACAGAACCAGGTCCTTTTTAACATTTACCACACACTCAGGTTCAAACCTCTTCGTCTGTTTCTGTCACTTCAGCACAAACTCCAGGATTTACACATCTTTCCATTTCTTTAACCTCAGCTCTGAGTCTCTGGGACCCCCCTCACCCTCCTCACTCCCCTCTCCCCCCCTGCCCCTCCCCGGCTGTGGGACCTCCTCTCCCCCCCTGCCCCTCCCCCGTTGTGGTACCTCCTCTCCCCCCTCTCCCCCCCTGCTGTGGATGGTGTGTGGGAGTTTCCTGCGTGGGGGATGGTCACAGTGAAGGGTCCGTCTCCGGTGCCACTGGCTCAGAGACTGTTGGGCCTCGACACTGAGCTGTCGAACTGCGCGACGAGTCCTGAAGCTGCTAATGAAGAAGAGGGCGGCATACAGCGAGGTCAGGTAGTATCCACCTGAGGATGTATATATGAGAGATAGAATATATATATATTTATAAATATATATATATATATACATACATAAATATATTAAAGAGATGGTAGTATCCCCCTGAGGATGTATATACATTATATATAACATACATTATATTGTGATCGTGATCTTTATTTATATACCGCCTTTTCACTGCACATCGGAGTCTCAAAGCGGTTTACAATTGTTATTTTTTTTTTTTTTGGGAGTGGGGGTGCCAGAACAGGAGGCACATGCCAGACCTATTGTACATATTTTTAGTGGTAGGGGAAACCGGAGTACCCGGAGGAAACCTACGCAGACGCGGGGAGAACATGCAAACTCCACTCAGAAAGGCCCTGGTCCAACCGGGATTCGAACCCAGGACCTTCTTGCTGAGAGGCGAGAGTGCTATCCACTCAGCCACCGTGCCGCTTTATATTATATAACAATGTCCCGTGTATATATCCTCAGCACATATCCACCTGAGGATGTATATACAGTATATGAGAGATGGAATATATATATATATATATATATATATATATATATATATATATATATGACAGAGATGGTAGTATCCCTCTGAGGATGTATATACGTCATATACAACATATAACCTACATGATATATAGAGTATAATAAGCACAGACCTTCTCCCTGCAGCTGTGTGGGGTCCAGTAGCTCCATCATGTATTCTGTATCCACCTGTAGCGCCACCACATCACTCTGCAGCAGCACCCAGCTCAGACACGGCAGGAAGTCATCTGCTCCCAACACTGCCCCTGTGAGGACAGGGACGGAACAACACCTGTTACTGCACAATGTGTTCAGAATACAGAAACACAGAACCCTGCGCCAAGGGACCCAAGTATACAGCAGCCATACATCAGACCTTTGAAGCTAAGAAGGGCAGGGCCTGGTTAGTACACTGCCCCCTGTGGTCAGCCCCGCCCTTCCCTCACCTGTGTTCTCTGTTCCCCGCCCCCTCCTCACCTGTGCCCCGCCCCCCCTCACCTGTGCTCTCTGTGCCTCGCCTCCCTCACCTGTGCTCTCTGTGCCCCGCCCCCTCTCACCTGTTCCCCGCCCCCTCCTCACCTGTGCTCTCTGTGCCGGCGCTCATGCAGTGGTAGATGTTCTTGCAGACCTTCAGCAGAACCTCCACCTTCTTGTTTGGAGAATAGGCCTCGTGCATCGTGTCCCACCTCTCCCTGATCCGCTCAAGAGTGACCTGGTCCGGGACCCCCACCCCCTCCGACCCCCCCAGCTGCCCCACCCCCCCGGCCTGCAGGGGGCGCTGGTTCCTCTGCAGACGGTCCAGGATCCCATCACTGGAGCGGGACGTTTGGATACAGCCGTAAAGATGAGACGCCACAGGCTTCAGCGCCACTTTATGGATAGACCGCTCCACCAATATGTCTGCAGGAGGAGGAGGAGGAGGAGTAGGGGGGGAGGGGGAGGGAGAGAAGCGACATTGAACGGCCCCATTGTACTTGGATGGGTTTATCACATACTTGTCCCTATTTCTTTAAGGTTTGAAAGTCAGGAACCCAGCAGCAAAGAAAACTCATTTGGACTTTTGCACATTTATTCCAATGTGGTTTTCCTGCAAATAAATCCTCAGGTCTTACCAATTTCGGCGTCCGTCATGTCCGTCATGGCGTCCAGAAGGCCCTGTATCTCCACGTGCTCCAGCAGCGTCTCTCTCAGCGCCGTGAGCGAGGCCCTGACCTCCTGCAGGAACTCCGTCAGTCCGTCTCTCTCTGGACTTTTCTGCAGAAACCCGTCCACAAAAGTCCTGACGCCGTCTGCGAACACGCTTCCTCTCCGGTCACTCATCTCCTGGACTCTGTAGCGGAACCTCCTCTTGGGACACACCAGGCCTCCTAACGCCTGGCCCACGGCGGAGAACCGGTGTCTGACTTTATCGGCCAGACGGTGAGAGGAGGAGGCGAGGCCGGAGAGCGGGTCTGGATCCTCCTCCACACTGCTGACGGAGAGAGAGTCCAGCTCCATCGAGGGCAAATGGAGGAGGGAGGGGGGGCTGGGGGGTGGCAGCCAGACGCCATCTTGGATCCAGGAGACGCGGTGAGGAGACGGGGACATGTGGGAGACCGGAGCCAGAGGAGAGGGTGCAGAGGGGGAGGAGGTGGTGATGGGGGAGGAGGTGGCAATGGGGGAGTCTCTGCTGGGACGGCGGAGGACCACACCAGACGTGGAGGAGGCAGGACCAGAGGAGACCGGGGTCTTTGAGGAGTCTGCAGATCGGGCCCGGACCACACCTGTGCGAGGAGAGAGGAGCAGCGTGAGGAGCTACTTTAGATTAAACCATTTCACAACATTTAAAAAAAAGTTGTTTTTTGATCTTTTGCTAAAATCACAAACATGTGATGTCACTGGAACACTGTGACATCACACAGCTGTTTTTGCAGCCGGTAATATTCCAATTTGGGAAACATCAAAACAAACTCCTCCTCCTGCTGCTGTGAGACAGAGTAAAGATAAACTCGGTCTCACCTGAACTGTCCCCCAGGTCTGGGGCCGGCTCCTGGTCCAGGGACACTGCTCGTTTAGGGATGAGTCCGGCCCCGGACCAGGGCCTGGTGCCGCTGAGGCGCCGCTGGTCCCTCCTGAGGTCGGACGTCCTGGAGCTCTGAGCCAGGGGCCTCTGAACCAGGGACCTCTGAGCCGGGGGCATCTGAGCCAGGGGTCTCTGAGCCAGGGGCCTCTGCATCAGCCACTCATCCCCGTGTTCATGGAGGTACAGAGGGTTCACCACACAGAGGGCCCCATTGGACGACGTCATCTGAAATATCACACACACACAGACAGACAGACAGATAGACACACACACACAGACACACACACACACATACACTGTCAAACTGTGTGTGTGTGTAAGTATATAATGTTTATGTGAATGGAGCAGTGGAGATAAAGACATAAGTGTGACATGAACCTGTAAACAGCACAGCACTGAGCCCAGAGCTTCACTCTTTTCTTCTGGAGGATTTTCAGAGGACGCACTGAGCCACATTTCTACACAGGAAAAACATTTGATATAAAAAAGTATAAAAGCTCAAGCTCAGTCATGTGATTATGAACGTACTGGGACCGAGCTCAGAGGACTCTGGGCTTTCAGAGAAGATCCACGGAGGCAGACGCAGAACCTCCGGCAGAACATCTCTGAAACACACTCACAATCAGATATGGCCCAGTCCCATCTCTCGCACTTCCACCTGGCGCCCCTCATGTGTGCGTTCCCGATGATGGGTGCAAGTGCGTAGGGTACAGTCCCAATTCTCCAGGCCCCGCCCCCTTTGCGCAACTGATCCACACTTCGCCGTAGCCTGCATCTATGCGGACTCTGGCGAAGGATATTGCCCATAATTCTTTGGCCATAAACGTCGGGAAAATGCATTCAAGTGTAAGTTTTGAAATATATATGCTGTATGTGTGTAAATAAGTTTTGCTGTTACTACAAGCAAAAGAAGCATAAATGTCTGAGAATTACGGACATTGTATTTTAACAATTTAATAACTTTTTAAAGCAAGCGTTCATATAACATTCAATTTAAACTTTACACTTAGTACAATAAACTTAGGATGTATAAAAACTGACCAGATAACAGTTAGTTACCTACATTTCACTTAAAATGATGCAGCTATCTAAAATGACGAATAACCAATATACATTTATTTTAACTTGTGTGGAACAACACATTTTGTTTCCCACAGGGTCAGACAGAATTACCTTTAATTTTTATAAAGTTTAGGTCTGAAAATGACCATCTCTTGACAAGTCGATGACGTAACCTGCACTCAGTGTGCACTGTCCCAATTCTGCCTTTTCTGCTGTAACCTGCCACTCAAACCCGTGCACTTCGTAGAGGAGTGTAGGGGGTAGTGTGGGTATTAGGACTGGGCCTTAAGTCTTTGCCTTCAAGTCCCAAGTCAAGTCCCGAGTCAAGTCCCAAGTCAAGTCGTCAAGTCCCGAGTCAAGTCCCGAGTCCTATCGTTTGAGTCCTTTAACAACAAAGAAATAATATTTAAACAGATTGTGTGCCTTTCAGATTTGTAAATATTTATTAAACCTTTTTTGCAAGAACATTGTTCAAAAACTCATTTGACTCGACCAGTCACCACTTTATAAAAACATCCTCACACTCAAAATTAAAGTACATAGATTAAATGTAAAAATGTATTTATCTACATGTAAAACATTCAGGCCTCTGTAAGTTCAGGTTGCTCCCTTGATAAACGGCATCAAAGGTGTGAGACTGGGAGGCCCTGTGCGAGGCCCTGTGAGAGGCCCTGTGTGAGGCCCTGTGTGAGGCCCTGTGAGAGGTCTTGTGAGAGGCCCTGTGTGAGGCCCTGTGAGAGGCCCTGTGCGAGGCCCTGTGCCAGGCCCTGTGTGAGGCCCTTTGCGAGGCCCTGACACTTTCCCGGATCTAAGGAAAGTTTTCTCTGTAATCTTTGACATGAATTTACCACCGTCTTGTGCGCAGCCGCGTATCCTCGCT
This sequence comes from Knipowitschia caucasica, assembly GCA_964034765.1. NCBI lineage: Eukaryota > Metazoa > Chordata > Actinopteri > Gobiiformes > Gobiidae > Knipowitschia > Knipowitschia caucasica. Next base: position 32,059,791 of record OZ035832.1, read on the forward strand.
CCAATGCAGCTTTGTGCGCACACACACACGCACAAAAACATAGACACACACAGACACGCACACACACACAGACGCAGTATATATATATATATATATATATATATATATATACACTGTATATACAGTGGGGCAAAAAAGTATTCAGCCACCAATTGTGCAAGTTCTTCCACTTAAAATAATGACAGTGGTCTGTAATTTGTATCATAGGTACACTTCAACTGTGAGAGACAGAATGTGAAAGAAAATCCAGGAATTCACATTTTAGGATTTTTTAAGAATTTATTTGTAAATTATGGTGGAAAATAAGTATTTGGTCAATAACAGAAATCAATGGAAGGAGGTTTTGGTTCAAAATGGCCCCATTCATTCTTTCCTTAACACGGATCAGTCGTCCTGTCCCTGTACCCCAAAGCATGATGTTTCCACCCCCATGCTTCACAGTAGGTATGGTGTTCTTGGGATGCAACTCGGTATTCTTCTTCCTCCAAACACGACGAGTCGAGTTTATACCAAAAAGTTCTACTTTGGTTTCATCTGACCACATGACATTCTCCCAATCCTCTGCTGTATCATCCATGTGCTCTCTGGAAAACTTCAGACGGGCCTGGACATGCACTGGCTTCAGCAGGGGGACACGTCTGGCACTGCAGGATTTGATTCCCTGTCGTCGTAGTGTGTTACTGATGGTGACCTTTGTTACTTTGGTCCCAGCTCTCTGCAGGTCATTCACCAGGTCCCCCCGTGTCCTTCTGGGATTTTTGATCACTGTTCTCATGATCATTTTGACCCCACGGGATGAGATCATTATTGTAACTTGCACAATCGGTGGCTGACTAAATACATTTTTGCCCCACTGTATATATATATATATATTTAATAGAACTGTGTTTATAATAAACGTACCTGGAGAAAGAGCAGAAGAGCAGCAGCTGAAACACGTCGGGGAAAGACAGACGAGATCCAGACAACTGACAAACTACAGGAGAGACAAGAATGTTTTTAGTCTGTTTTAACACAGGTGTTTCATCTTTATCAGTGACGACTGTTTTTAGTCTGTTTTAACACAGGTGTTTCATCTGTATCAGGGACTCTGTTTATAGTCTGTTTTAACACAGGTGTTTCATCTTTATCAGTGACACTGTTTTTAGTCTGTTTTAACACAGGTGTTTCATCTTTATCAGTGACACTGTTTTTAGTCTGTTTTAACACAGGTGTTTCATCTTTATCAGTGACACTGTTTTTAGTCTGTTTTAACACAGGTGTTTCATCTGTATCAGTGACACTGTTTTTAGTCTGTTTTAATACAGGTGTTTCATCTTTATCAGTGATACTGTTTTTAGTCTGTTTTAACACAAGTGTTTCATCTGTATCAGTGACACTGTTTTTAGTCTTTTTTAACACAGGTGTTTCATCTTTATCAGTGACACTGTTTTTAGTCTGTTTTAACACAGGTGTTTCATCTGTATCAGTGCCTCTGTTTTTAGTCTGTTTTAACACAGGTGTTTCATCTGTATCAGGGACACTGTTTTTAGTCTGTTTTTAGGAAAACAATGCATCTGATCAGAGTCTCCTGCACAAAGGTTTTCATCCTGTGGCAGATCAAACAATTTCTCACTGAGTCTGGTTTTAATCATTTAAAACATTAAATAGACACAATTAATGTGTGTTTGATGTATGTGTCTCTGGGAAAAATAACTGCCGTTTTCTGATTCACAAAATTAGAGATGATGTCATTCATGCTGCTAGGTCAGCCTCAGTCCTGGGTCAGTCTCAGTCCTGGGTCTACAGTCTCAGTCCTGGGTCTACAGCCTCAGTCCTGGGTCTCTACCTCTGTCAGAGAAGAGGATTTCCCGCTCGGTAACGTGACCATCTGTGGCCACACAGAGGAGGCGGGGCCTACAGGTCACATGATCTCTCAGAACCAGGAAACTCTGCATTGAAAATATAAGTCATTTCAGAAAAATGGTCTAAAACCAAACATCCTGAAAACAGAAGCAACCAAATGTAGATTCACTTAAAGAAAGACAACCTAATTGTCATGGTGTGGACTTTTTGGATTATTTTAACCTGGTTTTATTTTACTTTCTTTTACTGTTCCCTTGTATTTTCAGTTTGATTCCTGTCTGTCCTGTTTATTGTTCGCCCCGCCCTAATGTGATCCACCTGTGTCTGCTGTGTGTATTTATACCCTGTGCTTTTGCCCACATGCTGTTGTTTGTCCTGTATGTCTAGTTTTTCAGTTCTGGATTTTTGTTCTTTTTGTCAGTCTGGATTTGAATTTTATTAAATTACATTTTATTTTCAGTCCTGCATTTTGGGTTCCCGTTTTTCTTCATTTCCCCACGTGACACTAATGCTCCTTGTAAACAGAGATAACCCAGAGTGCTCTGACATGTTGTTTTTCCAGGACAGACTTTTAAAGAGTCTGTAGATATTTCCTTCTGATTACCTGCGGCTGTTACGCACTTTTGGAAACAGGTCTAATGATAGATTTGTAACATTGAAAAGTAGCCATTATCCAGATCTGCTCCGATAGAGACCTTTGGAGAGACAGCATCAGAGGCACAGAGGAATGGGCCAAAATTCCAGCAAGAGCGTGGGAAAACCTTGTGACTGATAGAACATGTTTGATCTGTTAAAAAGGGTCTGTAGCAAAGTATTCAGATTGACAAAACGCTCAATCTTTAAAAATGAGACTTTCTGGGATGATTGTCACAGATGTTTTTCTCACAGCTGAGGTTCAGTAACAATGATCAACATCTGTATCTTTGATACTTTTAACACATCTGTATCTTTGAAGTCTCAACTCTTCGATACTGAACAAAGACAAAGTGAAACCTTTAAATGAAGTGAGGCTCAGAGAGAATCAGAGGAAGTGGTTTTCACAAAGAACCGCAACAACAGTTTCTTCTCACGACGTTCACACTTCACACAGATGTATCTACCGTCTCTGTATATATATATATATATATATATATATATATATATATATATTATATACATACAGTGGGGCAAAAAAGTATTTAGTCAGCCACCGATTTTGCAAGTTCTCCCACTTAAAAAAATGACAGAGGTTTTTAATTTTCATCATAGGTACACTTCAACTGTGAGAGACAGAATGTGAAAAAAAAAATCCAGGAATTAACATTGTAGGATTTTTTAAGAATTTATTTGTAAATTATGGTGGAAAATAAGTATTTGGTCAATAACAAAAATTCAACTCAATACTTTGTAATATAACCTTTGTTGGCAATAACAAATTACTATAGGACTTTACCAGGTTTGCACACACAGTAGCTGGTATTTTGGCCCATTCCTCCATGTTTTGGGGCTGTCGCCGAGCAACACAGGCTTTCAACTCCCTCCACAGATTTTCAATGGGGTTGAGGTCTGGAGACTGGCTAGGCCACTCCAGGACTTTCAAATGCTTCTTACGGAGCCACTCCTTCATTGCCCGGGCGGTGTGTTTGGGATCATTGTCATGCTGGAAGACCTAGCCACGTTTCATCTTCAAAGCTCTCACTGATGGAAGGAGGTTTTGGCTCAAAATCTCACGATACATGGCCCCATTTATTCTTTCCTTAACGTCCTGTCCCCTAAGCAGAAAAACAGCGCCAACGCATGATGTTTCCACCCCCATTCTTCACAGTAGGTATGGTGTTCTTGGGATGCAACTCAGTATTCTTCTTCTTCCAAACACAACGAGTCGAGTTTATATCAAACTCTCTGGCAAACTTCAGACAGGCCTGGACATGCACTGGCTTCAGCAGGGGGACACGTCTGGCACTGCAGGATTTGATTCCCTGTCGTCGTAGTGTGTTACTGATGGTAACCTTTGTTACTTTGGTCCCAGCTCTCTGCAGGTCATTCACCAGGTCCCCCCGTGTGGTTCTGGGATTTTTGATCGCCGTTCTCATGATCATTTTGACCCCAAGGGATGAGATCTTGCGTGGAGGCCAAGATCGAGGGAGATTATCAGTGGTCTTGTATGTCTTCCATTTTCTGATGATTGCTCCCACAGTTGATTTGTTCACACCAAGCGTGGGAAGAGTGAATCTACAATAGGCAAGCAGCCTATTGTAGATTCACTCTTCCCAGTCTGGAATTCTTTTCCTGTGTCCTTCGACAGCTCTTTGGTCTTGGTCATAGTGGAGTTTGGAGTCTGACTGTTTGAGGCTGTGGACAGGTGTCTTTTATACAGATAACGAGTTCAAACAGGTGCCATTAATACAGGTAACGAGTGGAGGACAGAAGAGCTTCTTAAAGAAGAAGTTACAGGTCTGTAAGAGCCAGAGATCTTCCTTGTTTGAAGTGACCAAATACATCCTTTCCACCATAATTTACAAATAAATTCTTTAAAAATCCTACAATGTGAATTCCTGGATTTTTTTTCACATTCTGTCTCTCACAGTTGAAGTGTACCTATGATGAAAATTACAGACCTCTGTCATTATTTTAAGTGGGAGAACTTGCACAATCGGTGGCTAACTAAATACTTTTTTGCCCCACTGTATATAAATATATACACAGTCACAGTTGACCCCGAAACAACTAGTAGCTCAATCCTCCAACATCCACAAACGGCAACTGCTTTCACAGCTTGAGATCGATGAGGTGCAACACATGTATTATGCCAAAGATACCACAGTTGCCGAGTTCAAAGGGGAGGTCCCATCAACTCCAACTCCCCAACCAGATATTGGGTACATAGCCCCGATGGAACTGATACCACTGAACGAGACAGCAACTGACCTGAAAGCTAAGATCATGGCAAGAATGGGCACATGGCATAGACACCGGTTACAGCGGTTGTGTGAATGCAGCAGTGAGGGCGATACCTACCACCACAATCACTGAAACCAATGAGCTGATATACACTTCAGCAGCAGTGATCCTAGAGATGCTTGGCTATAAGAGCAACCATGGGAGCCATGGACAATACCCACCATGGAAAAGACGGTTGGAGGCTAAGATCAGGCTGCTCGGAGAGAAGTGAGTTAATTAACAGAGGCCCAGAGAGGTGCAAAAGACCAGTACCCAAAAAGTACAGCCAGATGACCATACCTGAAGCACTCGAAACAGCCAAACAAAGGCTCCAAGCCCTGGCCAGCCGCCTACAAAGGTACACTAAAGAGAATGAAGCCAGAAGAGTACAGACTGTTCGCAACACAACCTGCGAAGGTGTACGCTCAGTGGCAGGGTAACAACAGGGGAGCAGACCCACCAAGGCTGGAAACTGAACAATTCTGAAAGAACATATGGGAGAAGGAAGCAGCACATAACAGCAGTGCACAATGGCTGGTGTCCCTGAGAGAGGAGCACAGCCACCTCCCAGAACAGAACTCAGTTACCATCTCAGAGGCAGACATCCGAGAAAGAGTTTCAGGTATGAAAAACTGGACAGCACCTGGCCCTGATATGGTCCATACCTACTGGCTAAGGACACTCACATCACTCCATGATATGCTCCATGCTACTGGCTAAGGACACTCACATCACTCCATGATATGGTCCATGCTACTGGCTAAGGACACTCACATCACTCCATGATATGGTCCATGCTACAGGCTAAGGACCCTCACATCACTCCATGAAATGGTCCATGCTACTGGCTAAGGACACTCACATCACTCCATGAGCGCCTAGCAGCACAAATGAACCACCTGCTGAGAGATGGGACTCACCCTGAGGCTAACCGAAGGGCGAACGGTCCTGATCATGAAGGACCCTGTGAAGGGTGCGGTCCCCTCCAACTACTGGCCAATAACCTGTCTCTCCACAACATGGAAGCTCATGTCAGGCACCATTGCGGCTAAGATCAGTGGAGACATGGAACAATTCATGAGCACAGCACAGAAGGGCATTGGTAGAGACACCAGAGGAGCCAAACACCAGCTCCTGGTTGACAGAACAGTCGCCCAAGACTGCCGGTCACGACACACCAACCTGTGCACAGCCTGGATTGATTACCAGAAAGCCTACGACTCAATGCCACACACTTGGATCATGGAATGCTTGAAGTTGTACAATATCAACAGGGCTCTAATGGACTTCGTTGTAAACTCGATGGGGATGTGGAAGACCACCCTTGAGGCAAATGGCAAGCCGCTCGCACAAGTGACCATCAAATGTGGTATCTACCAAGGAGATGCTCTGTCCCCACTACTGTTCTGCATAGGCCTCAACCCTCTAAGCCAAATAATTGACCAGACTGGCTATGGATGCCGCCTCAGGAATGGAGCAAAGATCAGTCACCTCCTCTACACAAGCTGTACGCCAGGAGCGAGAAAGACATCGACTCTCTGATCCAAACCACCAGGATCTACAGCCATGACATCGGTATGTAGTTCGGACTCGAGAAATGTAGCAGGATGGTGACTCGGAGAGGCAAGGTAGTCCACACAGAAGGGATCTCACTCCCAGAGGGAACAATAGCAGACATTGAGGACAGTTACAAGTATCTCGGTATACCACACGCAAATGGCAACCTCGAACAGGCGACGAGGAAAGCGGCAACTGCCAAATACCTCCAGCGAGTAAGGCAGGTCCTGAGAAGCCGGCTCAATGGCAAGAACAAGGCCCGGGTAATTAACAGCTACGCCCTGCCGTGATCAGATACCCTGAAGGAATAATCAGATGGCCAAAGGAAGAGATTCAGACCATGGATGTTAAAACTTAAAAGCTCCTCATCATGCATGGCGGAATCCATCCCAAATCCAGCACCCTGAGACTGTACGTAAGCCGTAAAGAAGGAGACCGCGGACTAGTGAGTGTGAGAGCCACTGTCCAGGACCAACATCCAAACTCCATAACTACATCATGGAGAAGGCCAAAACGGATGACGTACTCAGTGAATGTCTCGCCACTGAATGCAGTGGCGAGATGAGGAGGTGCTGGAGGAGGCCCATCACGGCATGTACCACCGAAGCATAACAGAAGTGGCTGATCTCAAGAAGTCCTACCAATGGCTAGAAAGGGCTGGCCTACAGCACAGAGGCACTCATCATGGCTGCACAGGAGCAGGCCCTGAGCACCAGAGAGGCCCAGATATACCACACCAGAGGAGACCCATGGTACAGATATACCACACCAGACAAGACCCAAGGTGTCGGTTGTGCAAAGAGGCACCTGAGACGATCCAACACATAACTGCAGGGTGCAAGATGCTGCAGGGAAGGCCTACATGGAACGCCATAACCAAGTGGCTGGCATAGTGTACAGAAACATCTGTGCAGAGTATGGGCTGGAAACCCCAAGGTCTAAGTGGGAAACTCCTCCAAAGGTGGTGGAGAATGAGAAGATCCTGTGGGACTTCTAGATACAGACTGACCCAATGGTAATGAACCAACCTGACATCGTGGTGGTAGACAAAGGGCAGAAGAAAGCGGTGGTGGTGGACGTGGCAATTCCAAGCGATGGAAACATCGGGAAAAAACAACACGAAAAGCTTGAGAAATACCAAGGGCTCAGAGAGGAGCTGGAGAGGGCCTGGAGGGTAAAGGTGACAGTAGTGCCCGTGGTGATCGGTGCACTCGGGGCAGTGACCCCGAAGCTGGAGGAGGTTACAGCAGATCCCTGGAACAACCTCGGACATCTAGGTCCAGAAATGTGCAGAGCATGAACAGCAAATATACTGCGCAGAACCCTCAAGCTCCCAGGCCTCTGGTAGAGGACCCGAGCTTAGAGAGGGATAACCGCCCACGGAGGGCCAAAGGTGAGTGGACAATAAATAAATAATAATATATATATATATATATATATATATATATATATATATAATATATATATATATATATATATATATATATATATATATTTATATATACATGCACAGGTACAGAACATAGGAGCACAAGTACAGAACAGAGGAGCACAGGTACATAACAGTAGAAAGAGGAAAGTACAGAACAAGGTAAAGAACAATAACTCTGGACTGGAGTAAAACAATATCTCCGACTTTAGAAATATAAATATATATATATATATATATATATATATATATACACACATGTGGCAAGACCAGTGAGAGTTTAAAGACCATAAAGAGTTTCTTACAGCTGAGAGCGGCTCCAGTGTGAGTCTGTGTAAAGCTCGTTGTGAAAACCTGTGTGTCCGGTCCCACTCCTTCTTCTTCTTTTGTTTCCAGATTAAATACTTCTGCTTTTTTACTCTGAGATTAACAACTAGAAAAAGGAACTGTTGTATTTTTATGTGACCGGGCTTTGAAAGTGACACCAGAGAGAGACCAGAGACAAACCAGAGAGAGACCAGAGAGAGACCAGAGAGGGAACAGAGAGAGACCAGAGAGAGAGACAAGAGAGAGAGACCAGAGAGAGAGACCAGACATAGAGACCAGACAGAGAGACCATAGAGAGACCGGAGAGAGACCAGAGAGAGACCAGAGAGAGAAAGAGGACTATGATCCGTCTGTTCTGGAGGTTCTTTATGAATCTAGATACTCAAACCGAGCTCTTAAAATAATCATTTTAAGATTCTTCCGGCCTTTCTTTCCTGAATCCCTGAGAGTCAAACCATCCTTTCTGCAAGATTAACACACACACACACACACACACACACACACACACACACACACACACACACACACACACACACACACACACACACACACACACACACACACACACACACACACACACACACACACCCCTGGTTGTGTCCCTCTGAGTGCAGACTGAGCCTCCTCTCTGTCCCATGGAGGTGGTGGACTCCAGGCCTCCTCCCAGTCCTTCAGCCTCTGCAGCAGCCTCCTCCTGCTACTCCTCCTGCTGCTGCTCCTGCTGCTCCTCCAGGGGATCGCTGTGGTCCCACTCACTGCCCCGTGGACTGCCCTGGGAACAGGTGAAAAGTATAAGAATGGCTCTGACCTGTAAGGTCTATGCTACTAAACATGTTTCATCTGTAATTAGGCCCGAGCCCCAACCGGGGTAAGGGCCTATTGCTTTTCCAACGAGTAATTACCAGTCACGCGACGGCACGTGCCCAAGCACTGATAAATCCGTGCCGTAGGCACGGAATGGCTTTGCTCCTGCTGTAGTACACAGTGAAATGATTGAGGTCCTATTAAAGGGGGGTCCTGAAGAAGATGACATAGTCTGGGATCGCGTCTTTAATTCAGACAGAAGACATGTTTTATTGTCGATGGTAGAGACCGCACGAACAAAACACACGAGCACAGATACAACAGAATGCAAGTGTATTATACAGAGCGGAGGCATGGAGACCTCCAATCAGCAGCTTCCACGGTGCCAGTAGCTTGGCCTTCAGATAGACAAAACAAGGGAAAAGTACTGGCTTCTGCACATTGATAGAATGATGAGTTTAACCTTAACAAAAGTTGCTTAAAAGTGTTATGAAATCTCACATTCCCCCCTCTGGTCACACATTCCCGTGTGACCATCAGGATCGATAAACAGCAACATAACATCATAACTCAATACTTAAACTCGGTACTTCAATCGGTACTTCAAAAAACTCAGAACTCGGAATACTTCAAAAACTCAGAAAACTCGTAAAACATGTTCAGATCTTTCATAAAACTTGTCAACAATCTTCAGTAAAATACCAAACTTCATCAGTCGATGGTGGTTCCAGATATTGCTTTGAAAACAGTCTCTCCCACTTCTCTGTGTTGGTTTCTTCAGGCTGCATTTGTGTCGAGCCATAAATTCTTCTGTGACGTGTCTTTCAATCACACGTTTCAGCTTCAGTGTCCAGATTCAGCAATTCAATTCAGTCCAAATTATGTTCAAATTCAGAAATCCAATTGTTCCAAATGATTTCCATGCAAAAGAGGACGATGGTCTTGTCCATCTCTCAGCAGCTCACAGCCTGAGTGGAATCAGGGGCTGTGCAGATAGTTCAAGTGTGCTGGTCCAGATGCATTCTCTTGAGGTTTCTCAGTTTTGGCTTGAAAAAAACAAACACTTTTTGTGTAAAAAAAAGTAGTCTTCTGTTCTCTAGATGTTACAGACAAGGCCCGCATTCTTCCACCACCTGAAGAAGATGAGCCAAGTCTGAGATCGCGTCTTTAATTCAGACAGAAGACATGTTTTATTGTTGATGGTAGAGACAGCACGAACAAAACACACGAGTACAGATACAACAGAATGCAAGTGTATTATACAGAGCGGAGGCATGGAGACCTCCATTCAGCAGCTTCCACGGTGCCAGTAGCTTGGCCTTCAGATAGACAAAACAAGGGAAAAGTACTGGCTTCTGCACATTGATAGAATGATGAGTTTAACGTTAACAAAAGTCCCCAAGCCCAACGGCGCGTGCCCAGACACTGACAAAACAGTGCCGGAGGCACTGAATGGCTTTGCTCCTGCTGTAGTACACAGTGTAATGAATGGGGTCCTATGGAGGGGGTGGGTGACCTCATGATGGCGAGGTGACCACACTGACGCGCTCGTCAATCACCGAGAACCCAATAGTTGCGTTCGCCTCGTCGTTCGCTTTAAAACGACGTATCATTTGTATTATAGGTTACTATGGAAACCTATATTGTTTTTGCTCGACGATTTGGAAAAAAAAATCCTTGGTTTGGTTTCTTTCTTTTTTCTTCTGCGCTTTGAACCTTAATTTGACCCCCTGAACATTGATGAAAAGTTGTGAAATTTTGCCCAAAATTCAGAACTGGCGAAAAATTAATTTTTTTGGTGTTTATTTTTATGGGACTAAAAAAATGCCCGAACAGCGCCCCCTACAAAAGTCAGTTTACATTGCGCCTATGGGAGCGGGTCGGAGGTCAAGTTTGTCGTAGAGCCACCAAATTCGGTACACATGTTCCTCAGGTCAAGACATGGAAAAAAAGTTATTATGGCTCCGCCCCCTGACAAACAGGGAGCTCATTAATTTCAATGGAAAATGGAAAAATGAAAATTGATATTTTTCACACATTGGAAATTATCTCCTCCTCCGCCATTTCACCGATTTCTCTCAAAATCGCTCCACATGTCTAAACACATGTACCATCTATTATTGAATATAGAATTTGGATCAGTTAAAAGTTGTCCGAGTACCGGAGCGGCAAAATGTGACATTTTTTTCCCAATTTTTGACAAAAGTAAATTTGCTCCCGTTTGCACAAACCAAACCGGATTTGCACCAAATTTTTATCCATTGTTCAGCTCCAGGGTCATTTGAAAGTGAAATATTGAAATTGGCTCAATAGCGCCCCCTACAGACTATGTCAAAGATTTACATGGGCCTAATAAAATTTAGTTTTTTCAAACTGTTTGAAATTTTGCACATAATTCTGTTTTGTCATCTGGATTCAAAAAGTCAATGACAACATATGATTTTTTTTTACCCTGTTTCCGTGGCGATGACCAACACTCCCCTGTCTGTGTCTATGAGAAAATCGTTAAATCTCTGAAAAGTACACCTCGCTCAAACATCAAACCAGCCGCGGCCGTTTCACAAATTTTTCTAAAAATCGCTCCACATGGTCTTAACACATGGACCATCAATAGTTGAATATAGAATTTGAATAAGTTAAACGGTCTGAGCGTGACAGACTCCCAAAGTGTGGTTATTTTCATAGAGAGGTTCCCATGTTCCCATGTTATCCAATGGAGACTGTATGGACACACTCACAGATTATATGTGCTCCTGTTTGCACATACACAAACTCTGATTTGCACTAAACTTGACCCGGTTGTTCAACTCCTGGGCCTAGGTCACATGACAGTGTGAACAATGACATTGGCCCATTAGTGCCCCCTACAGACAGAGTAAAGGTTTACATGGGTATAAAGGTATTTAGGTTTTCTGTTGTTTGACTTATATTTGACCCCCTGAACAAACACGAAAACTCACCAAACTTTGCCAAAAGTTTATTTAATGCTAAAAGTGTATTATTTTGGTGTTCTTTGGTGTAACACTACAAAATTTAAAATGTAGGGGGCGCTATTTTACAACCGAAATTCCACCATTTGCACCTACAAAGTCCGATTTGCACAAAATTTGAAATGATTGTTCAACTCTCGGGTTTGGGTAAACTGAAAGTGTAAAAGATGACATTTCAGCAATAGCACCCACTACAGACTGATACAAGTATTACATGAGGAGAATGAGGTTTACCTTTTCAAAGACACACACAATCACTGATCATAGGCATTCAAAATGCATAGTGTCGCTCCCATCAGGGGGGTAGGAAAATGGCGCGTCAGCGCCACCTCCTTTGCGCGGTGCGGTGAGGGCCGTTAGATGCCGCTTGTGGCTTTAATTCTTTTTCTTCTTCCCACTCACAGAAACTTATAGTGGAATTAAGTTTGCATACTTGGACATACTTGGACATCAGTGTTGGGCACGTTACTTTGAAAAAGTAATTAGTTATAGTTACTAGTTACTTCTCCCAAAAAGTAACTGAGTTACTAACGGAGTTACTCCACTGTAAAAGTAACTAGTTACCAGTAAAAGTAACTATTGCGTTACTTTTTCGTTTTGTTCTGGAACATAATGTGCACTCGACGTGCGCATTTTTACCTTTAACCTCAGTGAGTTTGAAATATTGCCAATATTTCCATCTAGAAAAGTCTGTTTTGCTGCTGAAGTCCTGTTCACTCTTCATGTCTCTCTGTGCTGTAAGCACTAAACACCAACACCCGCCACTGTGAATGTGGAAACACCGGTGAAGCACTGACTTCAGCCCAATCAGATGAACATATACATCATATAAATCAACTGGACAATTTGTTTGGCTACAGCAGAATATGTTTCATGCCTGCATTGTTTGTTCATACAAAACGCAAAACTATGAGTTATGGGTCTTAACTTATAAATGACCTGCATAGGCCACTTTGGTTCAGACCAGTTCCTTGTTTAAGTCCAGATAATAGTTTGAGCGTAGATATGTAATCCTCCAATTGGAAATGAGTCCAATGAGTTTTAAAAAGTAAAACAAAACGCGTGTGTCCTCCATAAACTCCTCTGTTTTGCTGCAGACGGGTACATCCAATTTCTAAAATCAACCGTCTTACACTTCACCTCTCTTTCTTATCATTCCTATAGTCATTGAAAAATTACCCTAAGTACATTTTAAATTATCTTAAAATGTGTTATATGTATGTTAGCCAAACCTGTTGCAGCCCTTAGCAGATAAACCAGGAAGAGAAAGGAGCTTATCGATGGAATTGTATGCAGCCGACTTCTGCGCTCACATGCGCTCCTCTGAGGCTGGCCTCACGGTAATACAAGCCATGGTAGAGTGTGATTAAGACCCATTTGTTTCAAAAACACAATTTATGAGCATCCTCTCAACTGTAGATATGTAGATTGTAAAGGAAATATGTTTTACATCAGCCAATAATATCTGAGAGGTTTTCTCATCCTCCCTTCTCTCATGACAACACGCGCACGAGTCCTATCACAAAGTAAAAAGAGAAGTTCATTGTGCGTCTTGAGTAACGTCGCGCAGTAACGGGATGTCGGAAATGATAACGGCGTTATAGTTACAGTCAAAGTAATTAGTTAGATTACTCGTTACAGAAAAAAGTGGCGGCGTTAGTAACGCCGTTATTCCCATCACTGTTGGACATACTCGGACATACTCAGACATACTCGGACACAGACATACTTGGACATACTCGGACATATTCGGACATACTCGGACACATACTTGGACATACTTGGACATACTCTGACATACTTGGACTTTAATGTGTAACACAATAATAATAACACAATACTTCTGTGAGATGTCAGAATCTTTTGTCAGTGGAGGAACACATGTACGTTTTTAGTTGGGAAACCAGAGACACGGGGAGAACATCCAAACTCCACTCAGGGAGACTTCTTTCTGAGAAGCGAGAGCATTGAACGCTCTCCAAAAGAAGGCAGAGGAATTTTGTTTAAATAGCACAGGACAAATGCATTTTAAACGTGACTCACAAATAGCGAACGAAACATTAACAATATAATCTAAAAATTAAAGAACACGTTTTGACCTGGATTTCATACCATTAAACAAGAACTTTATAGTTCATACCATTAAACAAGAACTTTATGGTTCATACCATTAACCAAGAACTTTATGGTTCATACCATTAAACAAGAACTTTATGGTTCATACCATTAAACAAGAACTTTATGGTTCATACCATTAAACAAGAACTTTATGGTTCATACCATTAAACAAGAACCTTTTGGTTCATACCAATAAACAATGGCATCAGTTCCGGATGCCTCCTGGACGCCTCCCTGGAGAGGTGTTCCGGGCACGTCCCACCGGGAGGAGGCCCCAGGGAAGACCCAGGACACGCTGGAGGGACTATGTCTCTCAGCTGGCCTGGGAACGCCTTGGGGTTCCCCCCGGACGAGCTGGAGGAAGTGTGTGTGGATAGGGAAGTCTGGGCGTCTCTGCTTATGCCGTTTTTCCACAGTCCTAGTGCGGTACGTTTTGACTCTACACGGCGCGCCATGACCCAGTTCGCGTGCTTTTCCATCAAAAATAGTACCCCCAGTATGTCCTCAGCGTTGTCAGACCACGTCATTTACGTGTGATGCGTAACTAGTACATGCATGGATTTATTATAATATCAGAGTAAGTGTTTAATAGAAAATTCAGCACAGCACGAGTAGTTTTTGAAAATGCTTATGTCTTAAAAGAATGACTCGGACACTGTGAAGTCAATGGTGCTGACTGCTCTGTACAATCTGCATGGGACCTTTAGCAACAGCAGCCTGTGTAGCAGAGGAGGAGGGCTGCATGTCCGAGGATACGGCTAGGCTATAGCTAATGCTAGCGCTAGCTCGAGACTCTGCTCACTCACTAACCCTGGATTCTAAAGCTACAATTGTACTACACTTAATAATAATAATAATAATAATAATAATGCATCGGTTTTATATAGCGCTTTTCTGGACACTCAAAGACGCTTCACATGTGTCATTATTCATTCACTCCAAACACGGTGGTGATAAACTACTGCTGTAGCCACAGCTGCCCTGGGGCACACTGACAGAAGCGAGGCAACCAGTATGCGCCATCGGCCCCTCCGACCACCACCAACCATTCATACACACACCAGACTCATTCTAGGCAATGGGGGTGAAGTGTCTTGCCTAAGGACACAACGGCAGTTTGGCACTTTACAGCCGCAGCCGCCCCACTGTGGCTGATGTTCCCAGAGGTTAAGTGTCTTGCCAAGGACACAACGACAGCAGACAGTGGGAGTCGATGGTGAAAGTCTTGAGCGGGGCTTGAACCCACGACCTTCTGGCTCAAAGGCCAAAGCTCTACCAACTGAGCTACTGCCGCTCTAACACATCTATCACTACCCCCAGAGGAGGATCCGGGGTTTAAACTCGTCATATGGCAACTCGAGCAGTAAAGGACTGAGGGAGAGACAGCGGCAGCCATAGGGGTAGCAAGTTAGCGGCTAGGCTAGGCTAAGCTAGACTGGGCTAGTCCGGACTCGGGTCTGGACTACAGCAGACTCCGAGACCAGACAAACAATCGATACCCAAACCTCAGCTACGATAATAATAAATTAATGAAACACAGCCTTGGGATAGAATTACAGATTTATTGAAAACAAAAGTAAAGTGCAAAACCAACAGTTTACAAAGTCAAAAGTACGTATGTCTGAGACCAGGTCCAGACCAGGTCCAGATGAGGAGAATACTCCGGTCACTCATTACTCGTTGGTAATCTCCACACTTATGGGAAGGGATTATCATACAAATATACACACAACAACTTAAATACAAGCACAAAACAGAATGACAACACGTGAATACTGCAGATAATACGAGATAAAGCACAGTAGCACAGGGAGGACGTTAGCTTAGCTGCTATCGATAGCTAAATGAAGCTAATTGTAGCTAGCTCACTGTGCACAACAGACAATCAAACATTTACACAGTAAATACATTTCAATGAGAGCTTTAACGGGATTCGTAGCCAACCAGTTATTTCAGGATTACCACAGACTAGTCACAAATCCAGAGCTGGGTGATCTCCCTGAAAACTGTGTTGAGCCTCGAGCTGCCTTTGAATTTTTTCTTTTGGCCTGAAGAGAGGAACGTGTGGACCTCTTCCACCGACCAGGACCAGGACTTTTGGGGCTTTCTGTGCAATTCCATTTCTCTGGAGTGAGGAGGACGTAATGTAGCCGAAGCAGAGCCGAGCAGAGCAGCTCGTTTTAAAGATGGCGGTTGAGTTGTTTTTGCTGCCCCCGTGACCCGGCAACAGATGAAGCGGAAAACGGACGGACGGACGGACGGACCATTAAACAAGAACCTTTTGGCTCATACCATTAAATAAGAACCTTTTGGTTCATACCATTAAACAAGAACCTTTTGGCTCAGACCATTAAACAAGAACCTTTTGGTTCATACCATTAAACAAGAACTTTATGGTTCATACCATTAAACAAGAACTTTATGGTTCATACCATTAAACAAGAACCTTTTGGTTCATACCATTAAACAAGAACCTTTATGGTTCATGTTCTTTGGTAAAATTAATGCCTAGCGTACATCGGACTGGCAACTGATTATATCCGTCGCGCATAATTTGCTGCCCCGCAAACATCGACAATCTGGCGAAAACGGGCAACTCCTAGTAGCAGGCCAGTCTTGGGAATAACAGCGCGTACATTGACAGCAACTGGCCGTCAACTGCAGTGTGTTTTCTGGCATAAACTGTAGAGGGCGCGCAATACACACATGTTGTTGGAGCGCACACATCGGGTGATATCTCCGGATCTGAGGACAACTAGTTGCCGAAAAGTAGAACACGGGCAACTGACTGAAACCGGAGATCGACTGTTTATCTCCAGTTGTAAGAGCGCTCACATCGACCGATTTCGGCAACTGATCATCTCCCATCATCTACTCTCAGTTGCCAAAAGCCGCCTTGCAACTAGTTGTCTCCAGTTACTCTGTCGATGTACACTAGGCTTTAGAAAGAGCAAACAAACTATTATCAGGTTAAGTATAAAGAAAACACAACACTAACTATGCTCCAAGTGTCCATGAGGCGTTAGTCTGTGGCCACGGTTGGCTCCTGGGCCACAGTTTGGACCCCCCTCTCATATAAATATATTTATGTATATACATACATACATATATATATAATACATACATACATACATACATACATACATACATACATACATATATATATACATTATATATATATATATATATATATATATATATATATATATATATATATATATATACACTGTATAATATACATACATATATATTACAGATATAATGATAGTCCACATACATAACTGTCTTCAGCCTATGGAGTCTGGAGCCGTGTTCTTCCACATGTGTCGTGTTGGAGCCGTGTTCTTTCACATGTGTCGTGTTGGACTCTTTGAGGAAACCATTTCCTCAAAGAGACGCTTCAGTGACGGCACAAAGGTCTGTCACCACGGCAACACTCTGACCTCCTGCCTCTTTTTCTTAGCACCAAACCCACCTCCTCCACCAGCTCCTCCACTACCCCCCCCCCCCCCCCCCCCTCATCCACCACCTGCACCTCCTCAGTTTTTTTCAGACAGAAAAGTGCAAAAGAGAGGACCCCCTCTCTCTCAGCCAATCAGCTCTCAGGGTGTAAAAGATGAATGTTTTCTAAAAAGATGAAGACAGACTGTTGTGGTCTGGATTTATGAATGTTCTCCACTAATTATTCATAATTTGCTGATTCAATAATCTACAGTAACTGAGTCTGACATTTTATTATAAAGGAGCAATATGAATCTTTTAAACTTGATCTTTAAGTGAATGTCTGTGTTGAGAGAAGCCATGCTCAAGATTTAGAAATGCCACCATCTCGTGGTGGAAGTGGGTACTGCAATGTCTGAGAAAAACAAAACTAAATCATTCATCATTTTGTTTCACTGCAGTTTCTTTGTTGTTCAATAGAAAATACAGGTCCTTCTAAAAAAATTAGCATATTGAGACAAAGTTCATTATTTTCTGTAATGTACTGATAAATAGACTTTCATATATTTTAGATTCATTACACACAACTTAAGTAGTTCAAGCTTTTTATTGTTTTAGGCGAATAAGTAAAGAAAAACCAAAAATCACTATCTTAAAAAAATAGCATATGTCATCCGACCAATAAAAGAAAAGTGTTTTTAACACAAAATATGTCAACCTTCAAATAATGATGTTCAGTTATGCACTCAATACTTGATCAGGAATCCTTTAGTAGAAATGAATGCTTGAATACGGCGTTGCATGGCATGGCGTGGCCTGTGGCACTGCTGAGGTGTTATGGAGGCAATCAGCCTTCTTCTTCTTGTGGATTTCCGGCAGACTGTGCGCCAGTCGGCGCATTGCTGCCTTTCACTGGTGATGGCCTCAGATGACCTCTGATTCACACGCTCAAGTCCCAGGTGAAGAGCACAAGAAAACAGCAGTCTTCTTTGGTCCACATATTTCCTACATTGTAAGAGAACATGTTTCACTGTCTCTTGCTCACTGCACTCTTCACACAGGCCATCTCTGTGCTTTCCGATCCGATACAGGCTTTGAGCAAGTCCACAATGACCCAGTCTCATTCTGGTTATCATAACCTGCTCCTTCCTGTTATTCCCCCGGGTTGCTTTATCCCCCCACTAATACTCTGCTGGATGCTGTAAAAGTGCCTTCCTCTTGTCTCCCTGTCCCATGCTCTCAGCCACTGCTCACACACTCTCATTTTAATTAGATGCCGATGCTCACACACACCAAAGGCCACCACCACCTCTACTCTTTCGCTCTGCAAGGAATTTTTAGCAATCCTATCCACCACCTCATTTGCATCTACCCCCACATGCGCTGGAACCCACAAAAAACCCACATCATTCCCTCCCCTTTCTATCCTACACAGAACGCTTAGAGCCTCATATAAAAGATCTGGTCTTGTTTTAGACGACCCTGCCTCAAGGGACAGCAACACAGCCGCTGAGTCTGAGCAGACAACCACACTCTCTAGTCTCAATCGCTCAATCCATTTAAGGGCCCACACTATTGCCATCAATTCAGCTGTAAAAACTCCAATTCCATCTGGGAGTCGTCTGCCCTGACTCAGGGCCAACGTTGGGCTGTGTACCCCAAACCCTGCTCTCCTTCTCTGAGGGTCGACCGACCCATCCGTATACACTTGCAGGGCACTGTTCCAGTTGGTCACCAATACCTCCCTCACAACCTCTTGGGCAACTCTTCCCCAACTCTTCCCCTTTCTTTAAGGCCCTCTTTAACGGACCAGTCCACCTCCACCTGAGGAAGCAGCCAGGGCGGGACTGAGGGCCAGACAACCACCGGAGCCGTGTTCCTCTGCCTGAGCTCTGGAATCTCATCCTTTACCTCATAAATAAACGTTCTCCCCCCCCTTCCTCCTGTCTCCCATGTATCCTCCATCACCCTCCTAGCAGGATGCTCTTCACGTTGGCCTTGTGATTTTGCCACAAACTGGAGGGCCAGCCTCTTCTCAAGGGACATCTCCCCTACCTCAACCAGGAGAGCTGGTACTGATGTTGTTCGAAAGGCACCACAGCACACTCTTAGGGCCTTGGCTTGACCCACATCCAACTTAGCCAGATTTGTTTTAGCTGCATTCCCATAAACCAGGCTTCCATAGTCCAGAGACGACCGCACCATTGCTCTGTAAATCATCAACAGGGTGGATTTGTCTGCTCCCCAGTTACTACCAGTCAGGCAACGCATTACATTAATAACTTTATTACATTTACTTACAACTTTCTCAATGTGCCCTTTCCATGTCATCCTTTCATCAAAGTAAACCCCCAAGAATTTAAAAACCCGGACCCTTTCCAGTGCCACACCATACAACTGCAGACCTACACTACCAACCTTTTTGTTTCCGAAGACTATACATTTTGACTTCTCCACTGAGATTTTAAACCCCCACTGATTTGCCCATTCCATTATCCCATCTAGCGCTCTCTGCATTTTATTAAAAACATAGCCAATATTTCTCCCCCTCCTCCAGACCGCCCCATCGTCCGCAAAAAGAGACACCCCATAACCCGGCCCCACACTTTAAAAAAATATCATTTATCATTACATTAAACAAAACTGGACTAATTACACTCCCCTGGGGAGTACCATTGTCAATGTTTACCGATTGGGACAATGCACTTCCTACTCTTACTTGAATTGTACGACCTAATAGAAACGCTTTAATACAATTTAAAGCACGACCTCTAACACCTGCATCATACAGTTTCACTATAAGTCCTTCTCTCCACAACATATCATAGGCCTTCTCAATATCCAAAAATACAGCCACTAGAACCTCTTTACAGGCGATTGCTCTCTTAATATCACAGTCCAGTGACAATACTGACTCCATTCTGCCAATTCTCCAAGCCATTCTGATACGGGACAAACCACCCCTCTTTTTCTAATTTGTATACTAGTCTGTCTGTCACCATTCTTTCCATAATTTTACACAATACCGACGTAAGCGCTATGGGTCTGTACAATCCTGGGTTTTTTTCTCTCATGGTCGACGGTGTCAAAGGCAGCACTTAGATCTAACAAGATTAAGATTGAGACTTTGCCTGCGTCAGTGTTCAGCCGGATATCGTTTGTAACCTTGACGAGAGCAGTCTCAGTGCTGTGGTGGGGTCTAAAGCCGGACTGAAACATATCAAATGAGTTGTTGATTATAAGAAATCTAGTAAGCTGTAGGTAGACAACTTTTTCAAGGACTTTCCCCATAAATGGCAGATTTGAGATGGGACGATAGTTGTTAAGTACCGTAGCATCGAGACTGCTCTTTTTTAGCAGGGGCCTGATGACTGCAGTTTTCAGGGCCTTTGGGAATATTCCAGAATGAAGGGACATGTTTATACTATCTGTGTGAGTGAAGGTAACAGACTGCTCAGAACAGACTTCAGAAATCTAGTGGGTAGTACATCCAAGCTGCATGTGGAGGAGCTCAAACTGGAGATTATCTCTTGGACAGTTTTATCATTTACAGGTGCAAAGTGAGTTAGCTCAGAGAGCCTTTCTGGCTGTTGGATGGTTATCTGTGGATTGGAGACAATGGCGTTTTTGATGCCTTGAACCTTGTCATTGAAAAAATTTGCAAACTCATTGCATTTACGTTTGGAAGTAAGCTCTAATGGCATTTGAACAGGGGGGTTTGTTAATCTATTAACTGTTGAAAACAGAATAGGGGTTTTTACATGTAAACCAGTATAATGCAACTTAATAGGGTTTTTTCCATGTAAACCAGTATAATGCAACTTAATAGGGTTTTTTCCATGTAAACCAGTATAATGCAACTTAATAGGGTTTTTTCCATGTAAACCAGTACAATGCAACTTAATAGGGATTTTTCCATGTAAACCAGTATAATGCAACTTAATAGGGTTTTTTACATGTAAACCAGTATAATGCAACTTAATGGGGATTTTTCCATGTAAACCAGTATTATGCAACTTAATAGGGATTTTTCCATGTAAACCAGTATAATGCAACTTAATAGGGTTTTTTCATGTAAACCAGTATAATGCAACTTAATAGGGTTTTTTTTCATGTAAACCAGTATAATGCAACTTAATGGGGATTTTTCCATGTAAACCAGTATAATGCAACTTAATAGGGGTTTTTACATGTAAACCAGTATAATGCAACTTAATAGGGTTTTTTCCATGTAAACCAGTATAATGCAACTTAATAGGGTTTTTTCCATGTAAACCAGTATAATGCAACTTAATAGGGTTTTTTCCATGTAAACCAGTACAATGCAACTTAATAGGGATTTTTCCATGTAAACCAGTATAATGCAACTTAATAGGGTTTTTTACATGTAAACCAGTATAATGCAACTTAATGGGGATTTTTCCATGTAAACCAGTATTATGCAACTTAATAGGGATTTTTCCATGTAAACCAGTATAATGCAACTTAATAGGGATTTTTCCTTGTAAACCAGTATAATGCAACTTAATAGGGTTTTTTTCATGTAAACCAGTATAATGCAACTTAATGGGGATTTTTCCATGTAAACCAGTATTATGCAACTTAATAGGGATTTTTCCATGTAAACCAGTATAATGCAACTTAATAGGGTTTTTACATGTAAACCAGTATAATGGAACTTAATAGGGGTTTTTACATGTGTAAACGTATAATGGAACTTAATAGGGGTTTTTACATGTAAACCAGTATAATGCAACTTAATAAGGATTTTTACATGTAAACCACTATAATGTAACCTAATAGGGGTTTTTACATGTAAACCAGTATAAAGCAACTTAATAGGGATTTGTACATGTAAACCAGTATAATGCAACCTAATAGGGATTTTTCCATGTAAACCAGTATAATGCAACTTAATAGAGATTTTTCCATGTAAACCAGTATAATGCAACTTAATAGGGATTTTTCCATGTAAACCAGTATAATGCAACCTAATAGGGATTTTTCCATGTAAACCAGTATAATGCAACCTAATAGGGATTTTTCCATGTAAACCAGTATAATGCAACCTAATAGGTTGCATTATACCACCAGACCAAGACCCAAACGAAGACTCAGACCACCACCAGATAATGACCACAGACCAGGTTTCCTTAGTTACAGGAACCAAATTGTTTCAGCGGTGAGGGGATTTTTCAGTTTCAAGGACACTTTCAATACATTCAGTAGTTTCAAGGATTTCAACTGTTTAAGAATTTAACCAGTTTCAAGGATATCAGGAGGTTCAAGGATTTCAGGAGTTTCCACACTTTCAACAGTTTCCAGGTTTAAAAAAAGTTTCAAGGATTTCAGGAGTTTCAATGTTTCAACAGTTTCAAGGATTTCAGGAGTTTAAAGGTTTCAACAATTTCAAGGACTTCAGGAGTTTCAAATATCTATCAAGTATTTTAACAGTTTCAAGGCCTTTTAAAGGATTTCAAGGATTTTTTTTAGCAGATTTCCACATTAGATCTGTTCCGCAGTCAATCGCAATGGCTTCAGCCATTGCAAGTTTCTAGTTTTAATTAGATGCCGATGCTCACACACACCAAAGGCCACCACCACCTCTACTCTTTCGCTCTGCAAGGAATTTTTAGCAATCCTATCCACCACCTCATTTGCATCTACCCCCACATGCGCTGGAACCCACAAAAAACCCACATCATTCCCTCCCCTTTCTATCCTACACAGAACGCTTAGAGCCTCATATAAAAGATCTGGTCTTGTTTTAGACGACCCTGCCTCAAGGGACAGCAACACAGCCGCTGAGTCTGAGCAGACAACCACACTCTCTAGTCTCAATCGCTCAATCCATTTAAGGGCCCACACTATTGCCATCAATTCAGCTGTAAAAACTCCAATTCCATCTGGGAGTCGTCTGCCCTGACTCAGGGCCAACGTTGGGCTGTGTACCCCAAACCCTGCTCTCCTTCTCTGAGGGTCGACCGACCCATCCGTATACACTTGCAGGGCACTGTTCCAGTTGGTCACCAATACCTCCCTCACAACCTCTTGGGCACACACTCTTCCCCTTTCTTTAAGGCCCTCTTTAACGGACCAGTCCACCTCCACCTGAGGAAGCAGCCAGGGCGGGACTGAGGGCCAGACAACCACCGGAGCCGTGTTCCTCTGCCTGAGCTCTGGAATCTCATCCTTTACCTCATAAATAAACGTTCTCCCCACCCTTCCTCCTGTCTCCCATGTATCCTCCATCACCCTCCTAGCAGGATGCTCTTCACGTTGGCCTTGTGATTTTGCCACAAACTGGAGGGCCAGCCTCTTCTCAAGGGACATCTCCCCTACCTCAACCAGGAGAGCTGGTACTGATGTTGTTCGAAAGGCACCACAGCACACTCTTAGGGCCTTGGCTTGACCCACATCCAACTTAGCCAGATTTGTTTTAGCTGCATTCCCATAAACCAGGCTTCCATAGTCCAGAGACGACCGCACCATTGCTCTGTAAATCATCAACAGGGTGGATTTGTCTGCTCCCCAGTTACTACCAGTCAGGCAACGCATTACATTAATAACTTTATTACATTTACTTACAACTTTCTCAATGTGCCCTTTCCATGTCATCCTTTCATCAAAGTAAACCCCCAAGAATTTAAAAACCCGGACCCTTTCCAGTGCCACACCATACAACTGCAGACCTACACTACCAACCTTTTTGTTTCCGAAGACTATACATTTTGACTTCTCCACTGAGATTTTAAACCCCCACTGATTTGCCCATTCCATTATCCCATCTAGCGCTCTCTGCATTTTATTAAAAACATAGCCAATATTTCTCCCCCTCCTCCAGACCGCCCCATCGTCCGCAAAAAGAGACACCCCATAACCCGGCCCCACACTTTAAAAAAATATCATTTATCATTACATTAAACAAAACTGGACTAATTACACTCCCCTGGGGAGTACCATTGTCAATGTTTACCGATTGGGACAATGCACTTCCTACTCTTACTTGAATTGTACGACCTAATAGAAACGCTTTAATACAATTTAAAGCACGACCTCTAACACCTGCATCATACAGTTTCACTATAAGTCCTTCTCTCCACAACATATCATAGGCCTTCTCAATATCCAAAAATACAGCCACTAGAACCTCTTTACAGGCGATTGCTCTCTTAATATCACAGTCCAGTGACAATACTGACTCCATTCTGCCAATTCTCCAAGCCATTCTGATACGGGACAAACCACCCCTCTTTTTCTAATTTGTATACTAGTCTGTCTGTCACCATTCTTTCCATAATTTTACACAATACCGACGTAAGCGCTATGGGTCTGTACAATCCTGGGTTTTTTTCAGCCTTTCCTGGTTTTAAAATGGGAATAACCACTGCCTGCCTCCAGGCTAGTGGTACACGCCCTTCAGCCCATACATTATTAACTAACGCCAGAACCTCTTGCAGTACATCCTCCCCAAGATTTCTAAAAACTCTGTACATCAAACCATCCTTTCCTGGCGCAGTATGACCCCCCTTGTCAATTGCTCTGACTAACTCTGTAAAGGTAAAGAACAGGTTTATATAATCAGAATTGTCACAATTCATTTCAGTTTTATGCTGATGCACAGCCAACATTGAATCCCTCCTCCTTATTCCCTCCCGTCCCAGGTTTGCCCCACTATGCACTGCCTGAAATGCCTTGGACAATAGATCTGCCTTTTGCTCATCATTAACCGCTGCCCCTCTTTCACTCTCTAACACTGGAATAGACCGAGCACGCTTAACCCCAGACATACGCCTCACAGCTGACCACACTCGCTGGAGAGTTGTCTCCGCTCCTAGCTTGCTGCAATACTGCCTCCAGCACATTCGTTTTGCATTCTTGATAACCCTCCGGGCCACTGCTCTCAATTTCTTGTATTCTATTGCGTTTTCCTCTGTTGGATACTTCCTAAATTTCGTATACATTTTATTTCTATTCCTGATAGCGGCACTGCAGTCCTTGTTCCACCAGGGAACACAACCCTTTTCTCTTGGTTTACCCTTTTCTGGAATAAACAACTTAACATTATCAGCAATCATACTGCACAAACTATTACTCCAGTCATCCACTGTCCGGTCATCAACTTTATCCAAGTCTCTGCTACAGGCCTCTGAAAACTCTCCCCATTTTGCCTTATTATAATTTAGCTGCTTACGCCTAGTTTGCTCCTCTATCACCAGGGACTGGCCAAACCGAATGAAAATTGGGAAGTGATCATTCCCCATAGTGTACCCTTCCCATGTGTTCCACATTGCCCTACTAGCCAGCTGGGCTGATACTATGGATAGGTCTATAGATGACACGCTCCCTGTTCTAATGTCAAACCTGGTGGCCCTAGTGTCGTTTAAACACACCAACCCGTGCAGCTCCATCATGTCTTCTACCACCTGTCCATTCGTATCTGTGCTGTTACTGCCCCACAATTGGTTATGTGCATTAAAATCACCTACCCATACTAAGTGTTGCCCTATCCCACTAAGCATTTCTTCAAGCTCAACAATGTCCAAACTTGCACATGGATTATAAAAGTTCACCACTCCCACCTTTCCCTGGCTCACCCACACATTCACTGCAACACACTCCAATTCAGTGTTTAAAATCAGCCGTTCATATTGCACCCCCACCTTCACAAATATTGCACACCCTCCTCCAGGTCTATCTTCCCGATCTTTCCTTATAGCTTCATACCCAGGAATGACAAAGTCTAAACAAGGTTTTAGGCACGTCTCTTGAATACAAATCACATCAGGCTTTCCCTCTTTCAGCTGTCCTACACATCGTTTAAACTCTTGGCCATTTGCAATAAGGCTACGGGCATTCCACTGGAGGATGTGAAACATTCAGTTATCTGATGCCAGGCCGAAGTGGATCTCCTTCTTCGTCCTCTACTGACGCACTTTGTGAACTGCGCACACTATTCAAATTAAGATGCTCTGGGGAAACAGACAAATCCAAAAATCTCCCTGCCTCCTTGGCTATCATGGCCTTAATAGCCGAGGGAGTGTTCACTTGCTTGGCTGCCCACAGTACTTCAACCAAGAACGCAAAGAAAGACGTTTTGTCCACAATGAATGAATTTTCTGGTATTTGGGTGTGAGCGGCCACCGGAGGGCGCCTCTGCTCTGCCCCACACGGCCCTTCTCCACCATCCTCCTCAAGGTCCGGTCACCTCTTGCAGTAGTGCAGCATTTTCTGCCACACTTTTTCCTTCCCAGAATATTTGGCCCTGAACTACCTTTGTGAGTGGTTTCATTTGGCCACGCACGGAGGGAACAGGTTTCTGCTGAAACAAGTGAATGTAAATGACACATTTAGGTCTTTGATCATTGTTTTTGTTACAAATGACATGCCTCTACTTTGTTCACCAGCACACGCAGATAGGCATCACTGACCAGGGGCCCTGTTTATACTAGACGCTGCGCAGACGTTTCCAGGCTCCTAATGCAAATTTCTCAGCGTTCACATAAGGTTTAAAAATGATGTAGTTCTAGCGCCCGGCCAGTAGTGGGCAGAGAAACTTTACAACACGACACACGACCCCCAGCCCCGTGCCCAGCCCCCCTCCCGGCAGTATATTCAGTGTTGCCGACTTAGCGACTTTGTCGCTAGATTTAGCGACTTTTCAGACCCTATAGCGACTTTTCTTCAAAAAAGCGACTAGCGACAGATCTAGACAAAGCATTAAAATCATTAAAGGCACACCGCGGACTTTGTGACCTAAAGAGTTGACACATATGAGTTATTTTATATGAATACTTGGGCCAATATACAGCGCTTGACACTTGCAATGCTCCGAGCGGGGCTGCCCTCTTGAAATACCGCCCATGTAAGTTTCGAGCAGACGGACCGTCTGCCACCAGGTCACGTGACTTGGAAGAAAGACTTGCTTTACGGCTACAGGCGCTGATATACTCATGGAGCTAAGGCTTTTGCTACTCATTTTTCACCTGCTCGACTCCTGGTCATGGCTGAGGCAAGGAAAAATTTTAAACCTTCGGAGGAGGCTAAAAAGAGGAAACGCGAAAGGGATCGTGCTGTAAGCTGCATGTCTGTATGAGCGCTGCTCTTCACCTGGTTCCTGGATGTCATCGACTGCAAAGATGTCATTCCACGCAGCACGAGCTAGACGCAGAACTCCCTCATCCAGGATATAGAAGTCCATGTGTGGTAGATTACTAATGCAGCGGTCTGGAGGCTGACCACAGCAGAGTCTCTCAATATCTGTAGGCATGTCTCTACAGTTTGAACACACACACCAGTGCATGCTGTCTGAATACACACTCAAAAGACACGGCTGACTGTTTGTTGACTTTTGCGACAGTGCTGAGTTGCTTGTGGCCACTAGGGGCGCTAAACGTGAAAGTTGCAGGTCTAGCGCCCCTAGTGGCCAAGAGTTACACGGTGTGCCTTTAAATGTTGTTAATGTTGAAATTATTTTTCATTGTAGTTCTAAACATATTTAGGGTGTTTTTTACTCACTTTTGTCTCTCCCACGACGTTATTCCTCTCTCCTACAGCATCCGTTACAGTTATTTGCAAATAGCCAATTATGCAAATTAGGCGATGACGTCATTTAGCGACTTCTAGCGACTTCTGGGACAGCCAATAGCTACTTTCCTTACTGAGGAGTTGGCAACACTGAGTATATTCACGTCCTGTGCCAGACCCTCAGAAAGTACCAACATCATTCTGCATTTTAACAGCAGCTGTGAAAATGGGAACTGAACCTAGAGCTTCACGTGGTCTCGTTTGGACGAACGAAGGAGTAGAATTATCCTCTGTGCAGCGCTGGAAGCCCACGAAGCTAGTTAGTGCGCGCAGCGCCATTGTTGTTTTTGTTTGTTCTCCGCTACTGCGCGTGTCCAAATTTACGTGCGGGGAGCAGCGAGGAGGTGGGGGTCAGAGCCTTTGTCCCTCTCGCGGGTGTGAAAGAGCGCCCCGCTGTGCAGCGTATCTGAGTTGTCCCACTCTGCAGGCTGGATCTGAACACTTACGTTTTCACCCCCCTGGAACAATATAATAGATCCATGCCTGGAACACAGTCTTCGACTATACCGTTTTACTGCCACATTGTCTCCGTGTAAACTCAGCACACAGCACTCTGAACAGCCTATTGGCTCAGAATTATTGCCTTCTAGAGCAGTCAGGTAGTCTTACCCATGATTGCAGTTTTGAGTAATGAACCAGGCCGAGAGTTTTTAAAAGCCTCAGGAATCTTCTGCAAGTGTTTAGAGTTCATTTGTTGGTTCAGATGATTAGGTTAATAGCTCGTTTAGAGTACCTTTTCATGATATGCTAATTTTCTGAGATAGGGATTTTTGGTTTTTCTTTCCTTTTTTTTGCCAAATTCATCAATATTAAAACAATAAAAGGCTTGGACTAGTTCAGTTGTGTGTAATGAATCTAAAATATATGAAAGTCTAATATTTATCAGTATATTACAGAAAATAATGAACTTTATCAAAATATGCTAATTTTTTTAGGACCTGTATATGTTTGTGGTCGTAACATGTGCAAGAGTTCAGTCTGTACTAACACTTTAACAACACTGTATTTAAGGCCTTTCTGAAATGTTAAATTCTGTTTTGCGACCTTCAGGCGAGTCACATGAAGATGAAAAACATGTTTATTGCATGAGCTCTCACATTTGTCCATATAGTTTTTAACACTTGCACAAACCATTCTCTGCAGCAGTGAGTAACTATATAACATAATATTAAATAAGACGTTAACTTATGTAAAAGTTAAATGTAAAGAGTATAAAATATTGACAAACTAAAACCATCTCCCAAAGTGTCACTGGATCTGAATGTGAAATATAAATGTTTATGACGCAACAAGGGACGAGTAGTGCTAATGCTAATGTTTATGTTTGTGTGTATCATAGTTTGGTCAAATTCAAGCTTTAGGAAGTGTGTTTGTACAGCTCCACTTCATTTTATATTATTTTACTGTCTGACAATTCCAGTGTTTTATGTGTTTATGTCCTGTGCTGCTCAAACTAATTGCCCTGGGGGCATAAATAAAAAAGTCTGAATCTGGATAAATCTGGACACCTGTTTCTCCAACAGGGAACAATAATCCACCTGTGTTCAAATTAAATGAGAGATGACTTTAGACCTGTTTGGATGCATAAGTCTCCATACCCTCCCACTGAAGAAAAACATCATTAAAAGTTTAAAGTGCAGTTATACACACTCTGTGTTCACCACAGGTCTCTGTGTTTACTATGATCATCCCAAAGAAAAGACTAAGTTAAGTCTCAGTCAGAGTCACAGAGAGACTACTCTTCTTTATCCGTCTCTGGCCTCTGGTTTGGGGCTGGCCTCTGGTTTGGGGCTGGCCTCTGGTTTGGGGCTGGCCTCTGGTTTGGGGCTGGCCTCTGGTTTGGGGCTGGCCTCTGGTTTGGGGCTGGCCTCTGGTTTGGGGCTCGCCTCTGCTCCATCGTTTTCACTTTGCTTCTTCTTCTGGTCCTCGCTGTCGATCCGAGCGTGTTCCTTCTTCACCAGCTCCTCCAGCTCAGACTGAACACAACAATGGGACTTTATAATGATAATAATAATAAGGATAATGATATTAATGATCATAATGATAATTAACCGCCGCGGCCCGGGCTATTGCAGAGGCACAAACCGGGACTGGGAGGAGTTCGGAGAGTCCATGAAGCAGGACTATCGGTCGGCCTTTAAGAGATTCTGGCAAACCGTCCGGCGCCTCAGGAGGGAGAAGCAGTTCTTTGCCAACACCGTGTATGGGGCGGGTGGAGAGCTGCTGAACTCGACTGGGGATATTGTCGGGCGGTGGACGGAATACTTCGAGGTTCTCCTCAATCCCCCTGTCCCGTCCTCCATCCCGGAGGCAGAGGCAGAGGATGTTGGGGCGGATACTTCCATCTCCCTGGCGGAGGTCACCAAGGTGGTTGGCAACCTCCTTGGTGGCAAGGCGCCGGGAGTGGATGAGATCCGTCCTGACTATCTAAAGTCTCTGGATGTTGTAGGACTGTCTTGGCTGACACGTCTCTGCAATATCACCTGGCAATCGGGGGCGGTGCCAATGGAGTGGCAGACCGAGGTGGTCCCTCTCAGACCGAGGTGGTGGTCCCTCTCAGACCGGGGTGGTGGTCCCTCTCTACAAGAAGTGGGAACGGAGGGTGTGTTCCAATTATTGTGGGATCACACTCCTCAGCCTCCCCGGTAAGGTCTACTCCAAGGTACTGGAGAGGAGGCTACGACCGATGGTCGAATCTCAGATCCAGGAGGAGCAGTGTGGTTTTCGTCTCGGCCGTGGAACACTGGACCAGCTCTCAACTCTGAAAGGCAAAGCTCTCGATTTACCGGTCAATCTTCGTTCCCTTCCTCACCTATGGTCATGAGGGAGCAGCGTCTGCAGTCAGAGCTGTATCAGACTGTTGTGGTAAAGAGGGAGCAGCGTCTGCAGTCAGAGCTCCTTCACCTCTGGCCCTAATCTTTGAGCCTGTAGGACTTACCTTCCATCCGAGCAGATCTGCCAGAGCCAAGCAGCCGTCGTCACAGGAGCTGATGTGAGCCACGTCTCTGAACACAAACACATTTGGATTCTTTAAAACCTTCTCTTTTCACTAAAACATAAGTTTCACTTTCAGGATACACAGACGTAAGACCAGGAACAAGCTAAAGCTAGGACCAGAACTCTTTAAATTCCATTTGTGCCTGAGTCTGGAGCCAATGAAAATCTAATATATTTCAGGACCAGGAAGTGTTTCTTGTCCTCACTTCAGATCGAGCCGATCATTTGTAAATATAAAGTAAATATAATGATGCAGACGTGTAACTGTTAAAGTAGTTTGTGTATAAATCTCCTGTGTATGTGTAAACCATGTGTAAACTATAAGTATAGGTAAAATATGATGAATATTACAATCTATGCTCAAATCATTGAATAAATTAAATAAATAAATCAAATAAATACTTTTCTTGAGTGCTTTGATTTGACATCCGCACATTCAAAACGACTTCCTGTATTTCAAACATATTATATTAAAACTTACAAACTCATTGGTCGTCTGTAAAGTTATATTTCATATCAAAATAACATCAAAGTCAAACCCGGACTGCAGTTTGGGCTGAGACTAAAGGAACTAGATCAATATGAAAAGAAAAGTACATTTATCATTCTCTTCGATGAAATTAAACTAAGATTAATTTCTTCATCAGAGATTCCAGATGAAACTCCTTGAGGATCAGAGGGTTCCAGATAAACCACTTCCTGAGGATCAGAGGGTTCTAGATGAAACTCCCTGAGGATCAGAGGGTTCCAGATTCTCCTTTAAATCAGTCTTCACCTGTAAGCTTTATCTGAGTCGAAGTCCATCCCTCCTCCAAACACCCCCAACATGGGCTCCACCTGCAGACACAAACTGTAAGTTACCCCTCCTCCAAACACCCCCAACATAGGCTCCCCCTGCAGACACCAACTGTAAGTTACCCCCCCTCCAAACACCCCCAACATGGGCTCCACCCGCAGACACCAACTGTAAGTTACCCCTCCTCCAAACACCCCCAACATGGGCTCCACCTGCAGACACCAACTGTAAGTTAACCCTCCTCCAAACACCCCCAACATGGGCTCCACCCGCAGACACCAACTGTAAGTTAACCCTCCTCCAAACACCCCCAACATGGGCTCCACCTGCAGACACCAACTGTGAGTTACCCCTCCTCCAAACACCCCCAACATGGGCTCCACCTGCTGACACCAACCGTAAGTTACTTTTACCTAACCCTAACTCATAAGGCTCAAAGCTCTTATGTTATTCTCAGAGACTTTTACAAAACTCAAATGGCTTTAAGATAAAATCACATAGAATCCATTAAAACATGAAGACAATAAAACTGTTAAGGAGCCGTATGAAAAAATGTGGCCAAAAGTGGTACTGCAGCCTCTCCCTGACTCAGGTTGCCAGATTGAACTAATTTAGAAATTCAAATGAGGACAGATTAGGGCCCTTTAATAATGACAGATTAGGGCCCTTTAACGATGACAGATTAGGGCCCTTTAATGATGACTGGACATGAAAATCTTACATATTGCTTCTTTAAAAAAAGAGTGTTAAAACTGTTAAAAGCCAGACTGAATAAATTAGTTTTGAGCCTCAATTTAAAAAAGTAATCAGTGAAAACTCGCGGATTAGGGGCGTGTTCCAGAGTCTGGTCCAGGACTGAGAAGGACCGGTCCCAGTGTATAGACCTGGTCCGGGGTTCTGAGCTGAGGACCTCAAGGATCTGAGTCATGGACCATCGAGAGTCCGGACACGAACAGAGAGTGAGACCCTCGAGATACTATTTTAAAATCAACCCAAAACTAAACTGGAGCCACTGTAGTGAAAACAGGACCGGGGTGATGTGTTCACGTCTGGGTTTGTTAAAAAGCACATTTTGCACAAACTGAAGAGGATTAAAGGAACTCCAACATAAAGAAGATTACAGTCATTAATCATAACGGATGTTTTTGACCTGTCCAGTTTTCTCCATGTTGATTAGTAATCGAGGGCAGTTTCTGGAGACTCTGAGTGAAACACAAAACAAAAAGTTAGTGTAAAAGTGTAAAGTCGGAGATGCAGAGACGGGACAGTACTTGCTGACGAGACTCGCAAACGGTTGGACTTTTAGAGACGTTCCCATGACGATCAGAAGGTCACAGCGAGGAAAGTCCTGTGGGAACGTGTTGTTCAGACTAAAACATCATGAAGTATGTACACTATAGTTATTACCATCTTCATGGACGTGAAAAACCGCACAGGCAGGTTCTCTCCAAAGAAAACTATATCTGAAAGATAAGATAGAAATCTTTTATCTGTCCCACAGTGGGGAAATGTCAGCGCACAGACAGGACAGTGGGCAGACAGGACAGTGGGCAGACAGAGCGCAGAGTATACACTTTGCTGTAAACGCTTCAATAACTATATCTTTATATAGTGTAAAGTTACATACTGTACATACAGGGTTAGGGTGAGTAGATAAAGTGACATTCAGTGATAGGCTGAAGTTGCAGTATTTACTTGTGAAATAGTGTCTTAGGAAACATAGTATGGTGAAAGAAAAATGGCACACAAAGCATAGTCCTGCACTGTCTCTATGCCACCACCAGAGGGAGCTGTAGAATCAGCTTACATCCCACCATCAAACATAACCCGGATAAAAAACAAAGTTCTTACCCGGCTTCACTAAACTTTGGCACTTTTCACATCTGGGAATGTCGTCAGAAAAGATCTTCTCTGTTGGAAAGACAGACTTTACAAACACAGGTTGAGTTTGATCGTTGTAGAGACGAGAGAGACCCACCCTTCATCCAGTCCAGGTTGTACTCTCTCCTGCAGCAGAAGCTCACACAGTGCGACGTGTAGAAGGTTCCATGGGCTTCTATCAGGTCCTCTCCCTCCAGACCAGCCACACGCTCCAGAGTGTCAATGTTCTGGCACACAAATGTAGAGAAATGTGCAGAAATGTAGAGAAATGTGCAGAAATGTGCAGAAATGTAGAGAAATGTGCAGAAACGTAGAGAAATGTGCAGAAATGTAGAGAAATATGCAGAAGATGCTAAAATACCATGAAACTGCACACTGCAAAAAATGATGATAAATAAGTCCAAAGTCTGACACATTCTGCGTTAAACTACATTCTCCAACGGGACTGAGTCTGGTCTGGTCTGGGTTATTACCAGAGTCTGGTCTGGTCTGGTCTGGTCCGAGTCTGGTCCGAGTCTGGTCCGAGTCTGGTCCGAGTCTGGTCCGAGTCTGGCCCGAGTCTGGCCCGAGTCTGGTCCGAGTCTGATCCGAGTCTGATCCGAGTCTGATCCGAGTCTGGCCTGGTCTGGCCTGGTCTGACTGATACCTGAGTGTAGCAGCGCCTCAAAAGGCCCTTGTCTTTGAGCAGTTTGATGAAGTAGTGGCAGATCGTCGGCTGTGGGTTAAAGATGTAGTTTTATTATGAGTTTCATTGATTTTAAATCTTTGAAAGTTAGAATGACCTTAAACTGTCCGGGATACAGCTCTTTGGCCAACGCAAAAAATGGTTCGGGATGTTGCTGAAAATATGAAAAACCGTATAAAGGGTTTGGGTAAAGGGGAGCCTCTGTCACACCGAGCCAACCTTAAAGTAGTCGATCTGGAAGATGGCCTCTGGGTACGGCAGGCTGTATTTCTGGAGATTGGCGTAAAGGCCTGTTCCGGGAGAACGGAAATCTGGAATTCCGGCCGCTGTTCACAGAAAAACACAATTGATATTAAAAACTATTTATGCTGAATGTGTGGAAGGAAACAGGGAAAGTTGTACTCACAGGTGGATATCCCGGCTCCAGCCATGCAGATGATGTTTTTACCTAAACACACAAAACACAGGCCGTAATGTTGGCGTTGCTATGGAAACCTTTAAACATGGCAGCCGCATTTCTTTTCTCTGTTATGTTGTTTTGTCCACATATGCATCAGGCCAATGTGTCGTGTGTCTCTCTATGAACTGATGTCCTTGTGCTTCCTCCACATAACAAAGGATCAGGACCTTCCTCTTCATCACAGTTTCATAGTGTCCAAACAAAGGAAAGGACTATGGAGCAATCAGAAGCTTACATTTCCCGCTCTGGATGTATTTTGCGACTCCGTCCAGTGCCAACTCGTCCAGAGCTTTCTCCCCAGAACCTGCTCCGAAACCCAAAGCGCTGGAGAAGAGGTTACGCAGGAAATCCACTGAAAGAACAAACCGAGAAAAACAAACCATCCAGAGTTTAGGCCCACGGTGTTGAAGGTGTTGAAGGTGTGAACTCTGGTATGACTCACTTTCTCCGGGCGTCTCCTCTTCGCTGCTGTCGTCCTCAGAGTCTTCCTGCAAAATGAATCATGACAATAATGAACAAGATTTAACAAAAGTTCTTGGATTAATATAAATAGTAAAAAGTGATGTCTAAGCAGCAGTAACAAAGTATAAACATTATTATACTGTTTTATTTAAAGCCTTGAATGGAAAGACGACAATTCCACCTGTAGCCACACCTGCTGGTGAAAGCTTCTGTCAGATCTAGCACAGCAGAGCTAAGCAGAACAGAGCCTGGTTAGTACTGTGATGAGAGACCATTGGGAATATCAGGAGCCATAGTGGGGCAGATGAAAACTGCAGTAATGTTTGAATGAAGGTGATGCCTCAGGCAGGGCAGCTGTGGCTACAGTAAAAGTGTAGCAGCACTGAGTACGGAGGGAATTTGCAAATATGACTCGACCCCAAAAAAATTCTAACAAAAGGTTTCTCAGTGGTTTACAGTAGTATCAGATCTACTTAAAAACATATTAAAAGTTTACCAAAGTTTGACTCCAAAAAAGGTCCTTAAAATGACCATTATTCCTTTGTATTTCTCCTAGACCAGGAATTTTGGTGATACCTGTTTTGGTCATATAATATTCTAATTAGTATATTTGCATGAAAAATAAGTGATTACAAGTACAATTAAATATTAAAGCAATGTTATAAGCATATGTATGCGAAAAAGAAGTACAATTTGCCTTAAGTAATCCCATATTTCTCTTATCATATCATTTTTCCTAGTGTTGGTGGTTTCTGTGGTTCATAACCATTATTTTGACTCCAATAAAGAATAAATTCATTAGAACTGTGTGGTACTGTAAAATTAGTCAAAAGAGGGTAGCGGCGTGAAGGCTCAGTACCGCTAACCCCTTGTGTTTTATTATATGATTATTTTATTAATTTTATAATGTGTTTTGTTTCGTTTTTTATACTTCTTTATTATTTTCTTATTTATACATATCTTTTTCTAATTTCTTCAGTTGTTTCCTCTTATTCAAAGAGCATGTGAGCAGATTATCTTAATGTTTAGTTTTAGCATATTTGTTGAGCCACTTTTGAATTGAATGAAAGTCCTCTCGTAGATACATTTGCAGTTGTGGTAAGTTTGCACCTGACAGAGGACATCAGCATATAGATGAGTCTGGCAATGACTACACACTTGGGATAGGTCATTGATGAAGATAGAAAATAAATGAGGTCCAAGGGTTGAGCCCTGCGGTACCCCTTTTTCCATGATAGACAGACCAGTTTGAGAACCATTAAAAACTACAAACTGTCGTCTATTGTGAAGATAAGCATTGAACCGAGAGCATTTCTACTGAGACCTATTGAGTAAAGTTTGTCCAAAAGTAAATAGTGGTCTACTAGATCAAAAGCCTTGGAGAGATCAAGAAAAATGCCACCTGTGTACTGGTTATTATCAAAAGAAGGGAAAAGGAAGGGACAACATCCTCAGCCTCTGCCTCCGTTTTGGAGGCGGATACTTCCATCTCCCTGGCTGAGGTCACCAAGGTGGCTGAGGTCACCAAGCCTTGCCACCATGGTGGCAAGGCTCCGGGAGTGGATGAGATCAGTTCTGACAATCTAAAGTCTCTGGATGTTGTAGGACTGTCTTGGCTGACACGTCTCTGCAACATCGCGTGGCGCTCGGGGGCAGTACCAATAGAGTGGCAGACCGGGGTGGTGGTCCCTCTCTACAAAAAGCGGGACCGGACCGGATGGTGTGTTCCAATTATTGTGGGATCACAGTCCTCAGCCTCCCCGGTAAGGTCTACTCCAAGGTACTGGAGAGGAGACTTCGACCGATGGTCGAATCTTGAATTCAGGAGGAGCAGTGTGGTTTTCGTCCCGGCCGCGGAACACTGGACCAGCTCTATAATCTCCATCGGATACTCAAGGGTTCATGGGAGTTCGCCCAACCTGTCCACATGTGCTTTGTGGATTTGGAGAAGGCGTTCGACCGTGTTCCCCGGGGTGTCCTTTGGGGGGGGTTCTCCGGGAGTACGGGGTCCGGGGTCCTCTGCTGAGAGCCATCCGGTCCCTGTATGACCGGAGCAAGAGCTGCGTTCGCATTGCCGGCAGTAAGTCAGACCTGTTCCCGGTGCATGTTGGCCTCCGCCAAAGCTGCCCTTTGTCACCGGTTCTGTTCACCGTTTTTATGGACAGAAGGGGGTCAGGTTCGGAGACCACAGGATTTCACAGGAGAATGGTTCACCCCAAAGATAAAACTAGAGGTGCACCGATCAGGATTTTTTTGGCCGATCACGATCATTAAAATTTTGATCGGCCGATACCGATCATGGCCGATCCGATCAATTATTGAAAATATTAGTGATAAATGAATAGGACTAGTTATTCACTTTATAACTAATATTTCAAAACCATCAAGATACTAGGTAGTATAAATAAAATGCCTATGGGGTACTCAAGACAAAAAGGTTGGGAACCACATTTCTAAACTGATTAAGAAGAGATAGTTAAGGCAATGTTTTTTCTTCAGTAATATTAGCATCTCCGCATTTGCAGGGGTTTATTACGTTTATCCTCCTGAATAGTCCCGCTGCGCTAAACTCTCACTGTCTGCACTTGTGCATGGAGCGCAGAGGAAAGACGCTGCTTTGGCCAAAGGAGGGAAGCGCCTTTAATTTTCCTTCCAATAAACAAGCGGCTGTCTGCTCCGAGGCGCAACTACGTAGTAAGTAACGCTAAATCTGCGACTCTGTAGGACTGTCTGTACTACCACTACACTCATCTTAATTCAACATTTCTGTGAACATAACATGCAAACTCCTGACTCGGGGTGTTTCTGCCTGACGGCAGTGCCTCGCTGCTGAGTGTGTTCAGTGTGTGTGCTGTGTCTGCGCTGTGTGACTCTGGCTCATTATTATAATAGATCCATGCTCTGGAGTGTCAATGTGAGAATATACAGTTTGATAAAGCTGCGGCAGGCAGACATCAGTCAGATATCTCCGTGATGGCATATTGAAGCAGTGGACATGAGCTGTTTGAACCCAGCGCTTTCCGAAACAGACAAGTGCTGGTGACAGAGGGGAATAAATTAACTTAACTTTCGTGCATATTTTGTGTTCTTTCTTACGTCATTACTGTGTGGTTGTTGCCGCTGTAGAATCTCCGTTACTTATAGCTGCATGAGTTGCTTGTTTACGCATTTTTGACGAGAGAAAGTAACTTGTGCGCATGAATCCTCAATGTCATCTGATCGGTCGTTTTGATCGGCACATTTCACCGATCACCGATCACACAAATTAAGCCGTGATCGGACGATTATAATCGGCTACCGATCGATCGGTGCAACTCTAGATAAAACCTACAGTAATATCACAAAATCATGTATTACATAAGTATGTAATAATCTCAGTGCAATTTTGACAAGTCCAATTGATTCATAGACCCAGAAAACATGGGGTTAGACACCAAGATTAGTTGGCTAGGTCAAATAATGAATGAGTTAAGATATGTTAAGGGCTTCATGCCCATCTTGGACGCCATCTTGAAAATTACACTTTTCTAGTGGTCAAACTTTGGTAAACTTTTAGTATGTTATTAAGGAGACCTAACTCTACAAAAAACATCTGAGAAACCTTTTGTTAGAATTGTTTTGGGGTTAGGTGGTTTTTTTCATATATGCAGCCGCCTAATTATATAAATCCAATGCATTAATAAATTAAACTGGAATATAAAAGGACCACATAGTTTCACCTTTTAGCACAAACCTAGAATCTGAAAAAATATGAGTAAAGGTGTTGTAAACCTGAGGATATGGAACATGTCTCTTACATGTTAAATAAGTGTCTTTCAGTTACTGTTGTGTGGTCAGGGAAGTCTGTGTCTGCTTAGACTGCTGCCCCCGCGACCCGGCAACGGAGGAAGCGGAAGAAAATGGATGGATAGCATTTCAGTTACATTATATGCAACATTCCACTTGCATTTGGTTCATTATAGATGCACAGTCTAGTTTAAGATAGTAATTAGATGTAATTTTGTATCCATATCCTGTTCTGATGAATCTCATTTTAATCAGTTTGTCCTTTTTTGTCCTTTTTTCTCCGTTCCCTTAAGACGCATTTAAAGAGTTTTAGCTCTATCAGATATTCGCTCACTGTTATCACATCTTGCTCACTGAAAATAATCTTTTCTTAGAGATAAAATATGCAAGTATAATAAACCTGTGATGGGTCCTCTTCCTCTTCTTTGCTTCTTACAGGTTCTAGAAATAACACATGAAAACATGACAAGGGAACTCAAACTACAATCATCGTTACTATGATGCTAGCAGCGGGGCTAATATGATGCTAACAGCCGGGCTAATGTGACAGCGCGAAATGAATCCAAAAACATGACAGCTGTTGTACCTTGTGCATCAGACATTTGTATAAATTACTCCTTTTCTACAGGTGCACGAGGTGTGAGGTGGACCTGATTCAAGAATTTGTATTTTAAGATCCCAACTGATCCGTGTTGTTGTAGTCCTCACACAAACCCATCCGCCGTGTCGCGACCTAGTTCCGCGATGATAGTTCCTATGTCGAGTTAGAAAGTAGTAATAGTGTCATGAATGGAGATAAATAACGTTAGTAGTCAAATAAAACCAGGAATGTATTTTTCTTGGTTCCTGTAATTTGTCGATTAAAAATGGGAGAAGTAGCTTTTTCCCAGATCCATGCCTTTCCCCCATAATGCTCTTTCTAAATTGAGCACAGATGATAGATGTATGTAATTATGAATCATTATATATATATGGACAAGACTAGCACTGCAATAATGACAAGAGATAACGAGATCTAAATTTCTCACACACTGAGAGAGTGCATACCAGAGTGGTCACACACACACACACAGTACTTACCATAGCAGTGGTCACACACAGTACATACTAAAGCAGAGTGGTCAGTCTCTCAGTGGATTATGTGTCAGAGATTTCAAAGTTCCAGATTACAGCAACACAATCACATGAACCATATGCTCCAAAACAATACAGACTATAATGTATGTATTTATTTATTACATGTGTTCTCAAAGATGCAATATTTACATATTTAAATGAACTAAAACATGTGTAGGTTCAAACCTCTCCGAGTACATTAACAGTATGTATTATAATTTTATTATAGTTTCACTTTAAAACATAACATTTATTGGTTTATGGCCTTTTTTCAAACAGTGAAAAGTCGGTACTGAAAGACTTCATGTCTTCCTGAATCTCAAAATAAATATTGCACACGCTGCAAATACATATTTGAACATGTTAAATGTATTATGAGCAGATTAACAGATTATTCACTAATGACTCCAAAGTTTTAACACTCAAAAACTCAAACTTCAGATGTGTTTGTGAAAAGCAGTTTTCAGATTTTTACAGTTTTTTAATTGTGGAAAAATACAAAATAATGTGTCACTCTGCTTTCTCTTTGGTTACTTCAAAATAAGATCGTTGTAGAACATGATACTTTATTGATCCTGTAGCAGCAGAAACTCATCCAAAAGTTCAAGCCTCTTTACAATAACTAACTTGAAAGGAGAGAAACTAAAGCGTATGTTACTGATCATGAAAGTGATCTTGTCCCTTAGATAACAACAAAACATTGGAATATGTGTTATTTTTCAAGACTTTACAAAATGAAAGTATATTTTCCAGATGAGGTGGAGCAGCTGTGACTGTGCTGCTTTGAGAGGACTGAAGGATGAATGTATCTATTTTGTCATTTCATTAGATTTTATATTGTATTTGAAGTTTAGTTTGCAGTTTGTCAGTATTCCCACAGTTCTCCTCTCTCTCTACGACTCCTCTCTCTCTCTCTCTCTGCGTCTCCTCTCGCTCTCTCTGCGTCTCCTCTCGCTCTCTCTGCGTCTCCTCTCGCTCTCTCTGCGTCTCCTCTCGCTCTCTCTGCTTCTCCTCTCTGTGGTTAATTAAACTCATAACCATCTGATGTTATGTCACAGTTTGGCAGCATCTCCTCCAGAAGAATGACCAGCAGCCCTGGGTTCGAGATCCCAGGAAGTGACGACACGTTCAGCTTCTTTAAACCCCTGAAAACAAAACAGGATCATAACATGGTTATAACATGAAAATAAAATGGTTATAACATGATAATAACGTGATCATAACATGGTTATAACATGATAATAACATGATCCAATACATGTTGATAAATGTCACACATGTTGATAAATGTCATACATGTTGATAAATGTGATACATGTGATTAATGTCATACATGTTGATACATGTCACACATGTTGATAAATGTCATACATGTGATTAAAGTGGACATATCGTGTTTTCAAATAATAGATTTTTACATCTAAATCATTAATTTGTGACCTATATAAAGCGTAACTGCAATGCCTGGGTCTGAGTCTCATTATTTGTAGCTCCACGGGCCTTTCTTCTACACCTGTTCTGAGGTGCGTCTGAGAGCAACCTGTTTTGGTACTGTCTCTTTAAATGCAAATGAGGCGCTTTTGACCACGCCCCCATCCAGGTGACACAGGTTCAACTCCACCCTGAGCGGCCATTTTTGTAGTTACTAAGCACAGATACAATTATCTCATAGAAACTTCTCATCACATCGCAAACATGAAGCAGTCCTTCCTTATTGACTGAAAGCAAATGTTAAGTTTCATTCTTAGTCCAGTCTTATTATCGACTCTTCTCTTTTTAGCTTTGGGATCCATGCGCACAGTCTATGATGCTCACACGCCGGTTTGTTTACAACACCGGCCGCCTGGCGCGGGCCTACGTCGCAGGATATGACACACTACGTTGACAGAAATGTTTAAATTGAATATCACATATGCACAATTTTACAGCATTTAAAACCGTTAAGAACGTTTTTCCTTCTACAGAAGGAAAGAGACGCATGCGCCTCCAGAGCCGCAGGTTGCCGACTCCTAGTTTATACAGTATGTGGAAGCAAATACTGTAGAGGATCAGGATGTCTGCAGTTTCAACAATAAAATAAAGTACAATAGTCTACATTAAACAGAGTAATAGACATGTCTCAGAGTGAGGGAGGTGGACACAGACAACACTATTGTTTGTTACAGGGATGAGAATTGGTCAAAAAAGACTGAAATGCATATTGTCAGCCATTTGCTGGCTCTAAATCTGTTTAATGTGTTCACAACATATTACTTTTGGGCTCAAACATGAACTTTTAATGCAATGCAAAATTTAGGTATCAGAGCTTTATTTAGGGCGTTTAATCGCGCTTCGAGAGGAGAGGGGAGACGCGGACTGTTTCCTGCAGCAGTGTATTTATTGGGTGCACAGATTACTCAAAGACACGCATGGTCCTGTGCGCGTTTATGGGGTTGGGTACATGGCCACGTTGAGGCTGCGCGCTCAGCCACAACACGGTGGAGCGGCTGCAAGCGGTTGGTTGCTCACAGCCTCTCGCAGCCGCTGGACGCGGAAGCTGCTCATTACAAAGCGGCCGCAGATGCCCCGGAACACTGCGGCCGCCGAGGTGGCGGAATCCCGTTCGAGTACATACAGCAGGTGCCCCGCTCGAACAATTCTCAACGGATTTACACTTTTCACAAACATGTGTTTTGTATGAGGCAGACAGACCGGCCCAAATATGGGCATTGACCGTTTGGGCATTGCCCGGTACGCCCAATGGCCAGTCCAGCCCTGTTCGCTGGCATCCTTGAGCTTGGACTACAAATTCGAAGTGATGCGCAGTAGAGGAGGGCTGAGCCGAAGTGTTTTGTTAGACGCCCATGCCCTTATATAGCAGTCTCGCAGCAAATACTGTGACGTAATAATTCTAAACACGTAATAGAGAATGGAAAAATCAGAACGGGTTGAAAAATCTTACCTAAACAGAATATGAAGTGTTCTCTGCAACCCATGAAGAGACTGATTTCAACTTTTTTGCACTTCTAGAGGCTCCAACTACACAGCATAAGGCATTTAAGGCTTTTTTCATGATATGTCCCCTTTAATGTCATACATGTTGATAAATGTCACACATGTTGATAAATGTCACACATGTTGATAAATGTCATACATGTTGATAAATGTCATACATGTGATAAATGTCATACATGTTGATAAACGTCATACATGATACATGTTGATAAATGTCACACATGTTGTAGAGTTTCGTTCGGGCCTGAAAAATCAAGCCCGACCCGGCCCGCTAATACTAAGCCTGAGCCCGTATAAGCCCGACCAATTAACGCTGTATAAGAGGCCCGAGCCCGACAGAAGCCCGACGCATATGATTTCCCTTGTTGTGCGCACTCACCTTCCAATTGCAAGTTTA
Source organism: Knipowitschia caucasica (assembly GCA_964034765.1). NCBI lineage: Eukaryota > Metazoa > Chordata > Actinopteri > Gobiiformes > Gobiidae > Knipowitschia > Knipowitschia caucasica. Next base: position 32,103,382 of record OZ035832.1, read on the forward strand.
GCCACTTCTGAATTTGTTTTGTTCCTCCACTCGATCCATTTCTTTTAATGTTCCTTGTGTTCGCTGTTGACCATAGAATTCAACAGGAAAAACAGGGATGGTGCGTTCACGGTCTGCTGCGGCTGTAGGACACGCCGGTTACAGTGTTATAAACATATTAACTTTTTAAATACATTTAAAAATATATATAATTTATTTAATATAAAATATATTTCTGACCAATATATCAATAATCGTCATATCGTGATAAAATTGTTATCGTGATAAATCGTGAGCTTTGTATCGTGTATCGTATCGTATCGTGAGGTACCCTTATGGGGCTTTTAGACCGCCAACGCTAAAACGTGGAAGCCCCGCTCACCAGACGCGCATTCTCTAGTTTTCAGACGCAGAGGACTTCACACCAGAACGTCCTGACGCGAGCCGGAAGTACCGGAAGTAGCCGGCCGGCTCTAATGCTAACAGAGCTATGCTAGCGGCTTCTTGTGTACAGATCTTCTCCAATATGCAGCTTTGCAGCGTGTCTTTGCTCACATACATTCCACGGGCTTTATACAACAGTAATATGTGTTCACGGAGGTGCGCCATACGTTTTTTCATATTATTAAACGGAATTTCCGCATTGGCAAACACACTCGAAGCCGTCGCATAAGGTCACGGGAGCATGACAACGCATATTTTCACAAGCACAGAGTCCCCCATTGTCAACCCTGGTTTGAGTTCTGGTGAAGTCTGGTGTGGGTCCTGTTTTGGCTGTTTACGAGTATTTTCAGTCTGCTCGCTCAGTCTGCTAATGTCCCCGTGACCACTTTGCTGCTCTCTGATTGGTTGTCGCACAAACGTCCCAAGGAAAGGATGAGCAGAATCCATCTCCTGTGGGCGTCGATTTTTCGCTCCTGCTCCTCCCTTTTCACTTTCCCGCCAAGTCCGTGCGTCATTATTGAACATTCCGTTCGTGCGTGCCGAGAGGTCCGTGCGTTGTGACGGTCGAACGCGCGCCACCATAGACTTTGCAATGAAACCCGACGCAACGCATGATTCGGTCTGAAAGCACCATCAGGTTCCCACCCCTACTCTTGACAGCTGGAACAAGTTTCAGCCCCTCTGTCTGTCAATCCTGTCTATTGAAGATTTGGAAGACGTATATATCTTTGGCATTTTGGTGGTGGGGATCCTCCTTTTTGGGTTTGGAGCGGTCCTTTTATACCGCATGGCGGTTCACAAGATTCACGAGCTGCTGGCAAACAAAATTGATGGGATGTACAAGGAGTTAAGCCGCGTCGTGGTTGAGAGTGCGGTGTCTGGACAAAGGAGAGTTGTGTTAGTGGAACAGTTGATAAAAGACCTCGCAACTCGTTCACTCGAAGGGCATAAAACACTAGAGATGAGACTGAATGACATTATTTGCCAGTCATGAACTCTCTGACCCGGCATGGATTTGCCCTTGTGTACGGAGGTCTGAGGGCGCCGCAATTCGGTTTAATTGGATTCAATAGTATATCTGCCTGCTTTTGACTGCTACATTGCATATAATATTGTCCCTCTCAGGCGATGTGTTGTAAGATTGAAAATTATCTCACATTCCTCTGGCAAGGCCGAAGATAACATGGACCCCTACAATCTACAACAAACCTCACACTCTGCAGTCTCCAGCTCGGATCCCGTTCCCCCGCCTCCCTCTACCTATCCATCTTCTCCTTCCCTCCTATCCACTCCTCATTGTCTTTCCGGCTCACCCCCTCCCTGACCCTGCCCCCCTCTGATAGCCACATTGGGCCGGCAGTCGGAGGTGCTCATCCCGAGAAAAAAATCTGTGGTTTATACAAAGCACAATGGGCCTCATTCACGAACGGTTCTTACGAACAAATTTGTGCGTAAATCCTACTTACGAGGATTTTACGAAGAATGTGGCATTCACGAATATTTCTCGTAAGCAGAATTTCTCTTGGGTAAGTACAAATCCTACGAGTGCTCAGGAGCACTCTTACGCACATTCAGTGCCGACATGTTCGCACGCTCGTGTTGTGAAGTTCAATAAAATACAACATTACAGTGATATGTTTGCCATATTGATCCATCCATCCATCCATTTTCTACCCTTTAATCCATTTCTGGGTCAGGGGGGTGGCAATCAGAGATGCCACCCAAGTCTCATAGCACCAGCCCCTCACTGACCCTCTGCAGGTGGTGAGTCCACAGGAGGACAGCTGCTCTCTGAGTGTGAGCATAGCCTTGATCTTTCAGTGGGGGCTTTTGGGCAAAGTGGGGTTAAGTGTCTTGCCCAAGGACACAACGACAGCAGTCATCAGTGGGAGTCGGTGGAGAAGGTGCAGAGGTGGGAATTGAACCCACAACCTTCTGGCCTTAAGGCCAATGCTCTACCAACTGAGCTACTGTCGCCCCATTGATGTAAGTATTTATTTATTTCATTGTTTATGGTAATTTAGTCATTTTTTAAATTTATTTGTAAACTTAATGCGCCAACGCTTTATCAAATACATTGGAAATCATGCCGTTAGTGACCCCATCCTATTGATAGGGGAGATTTATCTCCCCTATCAAGGACCGCGCTGGACTCTCCATATGGTCTCTCCAGTCGCTGCGGTCTCTCTTCGGTCCGCGCTGGTCTCATGCGGTCCGCGCTGGTCTCAGTCTATGCGGTCTCTCTTCCTTCCGCGCTGGTCTCAGTCTATGCGGTCTCTCCTCGGTCCGCGCTGGTCTCAGTCTATGCGGTCTCCCTCGGTCCGCGCTGGTCTCAGTCTATGCGGTCTCTCTTCGGTCAGCGCTGGTCTATGCGGTGTCTCCTCGGTCCGCTCTGGTTTCTGTGTGCTGGTCTCTCCAGTCTCTCCTCGGGTCTGCATTGGTCTCAGCGCTGGATCTCCTCTCAGGGTCCAAAATACTTTTAGATTAATCTCATAACATTTTGAGATTCATTTTTAAATTAAAACATAATATATTTTTTAATTAATCTCATAACATTTTGAGATTAATCTCATAATTTTGCTAGTTCGACTTTATTCTCAAAATATTTAGACTTTTAAGTCAACATTTTATGACTTTATTCCTAGTCTGGCAAAAGAAGAAAAAAGGGTGACTCTTTTGCTCCGTGTAACTCTTTGCTTTAGGCCTGTTGCTGTTTCCTCTGGCGTCTGCACACGGCCCTGCAGTCCCTTATATGGGCATTAATGGGCGGTTACCTATGCTAAGTACCTATGCTAATGAAGCACCGGGCACGCGCGCTCTACTTACGAGGAGTTGGCATTCATCAATCTGAGAGAACAGCTGCGAACAATTCAGCGGCTTACGAGCGCGTTGATGAATCCCACGTAGGGCTTCTTAGAAATCTACTGAAGAACGACTTGAGAAGAAATTTAAGACGTTTCTTACGAAGTTATTCGTGAATGAGGCCCAATGTGTCTATCCAATTGTCTGTGAAACTGTACGTTATCGCTCTCTGCTGTTTCTTGCTTGCACACAGCGCCGCAAATGGCGAAGTGGCACGCTCTCTGCCAAAACAATTTCCAAGTGGTAACTTTTGTTTGTTACTTATGTGGCAATAAAAATGATTCTGATTCTGATTCTGACATGTTGATAAATGTCATACATGTTGATAAATGTCACACATGTTGATAAATATTATACATTATGATAAATGTCATACATGTTGACATTCTTCCCCTTAATCCATTTCTGGGTCGGGGGGTGGCAGTCAGAGCTGCACCCAGTACACAGGGCACCAGCTATGTGTACTGGGTGGCATAGCTGGTGCTCATAGCATAGTTTCAGATTCCACAATCAGTATTCTGTGGGTCTTGAACATGTGATGGTGATATTCTGTGGGTCTTGAACATGTGATGGTGATATTCTGTGGGTCTTGAACATATGATGGTGATATTCTGTGGGTCTTGAACTAATGAGTGAGGTGATATTCTGTGGGTCTTGAACATGTGATGGTGATATTCTGTGGGTCTTGAACATGTGATGGTGATATTCTGTGGGTCTTGAACATATGATGGTGATAGACTAATTGTTGGTGGGATAAAGAATAGTGGTCGTACTTGAGGTTCCTGAGCGCGGCTAAACCTCCTGTGGTGATCCGGGGACAGTGGGAAATGTCCAACACTTCCAGAGAATCTTGAAAAACATGAAGTCTGGACAGAAACCAGTCGTCCACTTCAGGACAGGCCTTTAAAGACAGGGTCCGTAAAGACGTCTGCTCCTCTGGAAACACAAACGCTGGTTACAGTCAGAACACAAACGCTGGTTACAGTCAGAACACAAACGCTGGTTACAGTCAGAACACAAACGCTGGTTACAGTCTGAACACAAACGCTGGTTACAGTCTGAACACAAACGCTGGTTACAGTCAGAACACAAACACTGGTTACAATCTGAACACAAACGCTGGTTACAGTCAGAACACAAACGCTGGTTACAGTCTGAACACAAACGCTGGTTACAGTCTGAACACAACCACTGGTTACAGTCTAAACACAAACGTTTGTTACAGTCTGAACACGCTGGTTACAGTCTAAACACAAATGCTGGTTATAGTCTGAACACAAACGCTGGTTACAGTCTGAACACAAACGCTGGTTACAGTCTGAACACAAACGCTGGTTACAGTCTGAACACAAACGCTGGTTACAGTCTGAACACAAACGCTGGTTACAGTCTAAACACAAACGCTGGTTCCAGTCTGAACACAAACGCTGGTTCCAGTCTAAACACAAACACTGGTTACAGTCTGAACACAAACGCTGGTTACAGTCTGAACACAAACGTTGGTTACAGTCTGAACACGTTGGTTACAGTCTAAACACAAATGCTGGTTATAGTCTGAACACAAACGCTGGTTACAGTCTAAACACAAACACTGGTTACAGTCTGAACACAAACGCTGGTTACAGTCTGAACACAAACGCTGGTTACAGTCTTATACACTGAGATTACACGTGGAACACAAATAATTTGATAAAGTTCCATCAATTAATATTAAATAATTAAATGCATTAATTATTGTCTATCAGTGCAAATCACAGCTGAAGGAAAACACACTGCACACTGACGCACACTGCCGCAAACTGCACACTGACGCACACTGCACAATAGAGCTGCGCGATATGGCTGAAAACCATATCACAATATAAGTAATTAATATCGGTCGATAACAATATATATTGATTGTTTTTTATTTATTTTTAAAAACGTACATAAATACATTTGTCGTGTCGGCAAACACATGTTAGCAGCATTGTTTACAGTCACGGGGGAATGAGGCTGGAGCCAAATGTTCACAAGCAGTCTCCCCCATAGTTAGTCCTGGTTTAATCCTGGTTCAGCTCCCGTTTTGGCTATTTTCCAGTGTCTTGTGTCCCTATGACGGCTCCGGAAAGTTAATCTCTTGCTCTTTCGCCGAATGCATCGAGTCTCTGTACCCACTGCTTCTCCTGCGCCGCACATGCTGTTCCTCGCACGGACGTGCATAACCATTGACATGGCACTGAAACACGATCTTTAGATCCATGGCTATTATAATAGATCCAAGATCCATGGCCGCTACGCATGATGCGGTTGTTGTTTTTGCATTTCCCAGAAAGTATTGCGGTTTGTAGTCGGCTGTGATAGGTCGAGAAGTCTACATCCCCAGAATGCTGCACACTTCTGACTCGGCTTTACTTCCTGTGTTTTCTTCCTGTTTTTTCGAACGGAGTGAAGTTAAACCATCCGAAGTTCTATCGACCCCGTTTTCTATTGAGACTGACGCACACTGACACACACTGGTGCACAGGGAACAACGTGCAGCTGTGTGTTGCTCTGATAAAGGGCACATGCAACATAAAGGTGCCTTGCACCCAATTGTTTTGATAAGTTTGAAAAGTGTGTTTCATTTCACAAACATTTTAGTGCAAGTTGAACCATGAGTGAGGCGAGTGTACAACAGTACTACAGTAAAGTACATGAGTGAGGCGTGTATACAACAGTACTACAGTAAAGTACATGAGTGAGGTATGTATTCCCAAGCCAACTGAAATGGACTGCTGGCCCACTTTGGCCCGCGGGCCCCACTTTGAGCCCCTCTGCTCCACACTTTAACCACAGGTGTTGTCACAGAGTGTGAGGAGGAGTCAGTACCAATGTTTTTGAGTCCTTCATAGTTGATCACGGTGTAGCTCAGGTCTATCTCCTCTAGGGGGCAGTCTTTGTGATTCATGAAGTCCCAGTTAAACTTGTTTGCGCGAAACCAGTGGGATTGACCACAGAACCTGAAGAAGATGGAAATGGTTTGAATCCTGTGATAATCATGAAACAGAATATAAAGTATATACGTTCGTTACTTCAGTTTTTTAACCTTAAAAGATTTTTTTAAGAAGTTTGTTTATACAAGAAGTGACCGACGCTTCCATCTTGAGAAATAAACATTCCTCCTTTTTGGTTTTAATTCAGCTGTTTTTGGTCTTTTTGCCACTGAGTCCAATTTGGTGATTGGTGATTTATAATTATCATAAAAAACATCTATCTCATTTATCAGTAATTGGTATTTCAGATTCCAATGATCAAGCTTTAACAATGAATCATATCAGCTGACCTAGTTCTCCGAGGAAAAACGTCACAAATACAATAATTGACAAATGTAAACATTGGCTGTATGTTACTATATAGAAACTAAAGAAATGTTTAAAAACAGATTCTTACCTAAATCCTCCTTTTAGTTTGAGAATAAAATATGCTGAAGCAACATGTGTTCCATAAAAGCTCTCGGTGTAACCGTAGTAACTGTAAAAGACAACCAGGAAATGTCAGAGAAGGACGAGGATTAGAATAGCACAAAGAGCACTATATAAATACAGTGCCTTGCGAACGTATTCGGCCCCCTTGAACCTTTCAACATTTCGCCACATTTCAGGCTTCAAACATAAAGATATAAAAAAAAAAAAAAATTTTTGTCAAGAATCAACAACAAGTGGGACACAATCGTGAAGTGGAACAAAATGTATTGGATAATTTAAACTTTTTTAACAAATAAAAAACTGAAAAGTGGGGCGTGCAATATTATTCGGCCCCCTTGCGCCAACACTTTGTAGCGCCACCTTTTGCTGCAATTACAGCTGCAAGTCGCTTGGGGTATGTCTCTATCAGTTTTGCACATCAAGAGACTGGAATTCTTTCCCATTCTTCCTTGCAAAACAGCTCGAGCTCAGTGAGGTTGGATGGAGAGCGTTTGAACAGCAGTCTTCAGCTCTTTCCACAGATTCTCGATTGGATTCAGGTCTGGACTTTGACTTGGCCATTCTAACACCTGGATATGTCTATTTGTGAACCATTCCATTGTAAATTTGGCTTTATGTTTTGGATCATTGTCCTGTTGGAAGATAAATCTCCGTCCCAGTCTCAGGTCTTTTGCAGACTCCAACAGGTTTTCTTCCAGAATGGTCCTGTATTTGGCTCCATCCGTCTTCCCATCAATTTTAGCCATCTTCCCTGTCCCTGCTGAAGAAAAGCAGGCCCAAAGCATGATGCTGCCACCACCATGTTTGACAGTGGGGATGGTGTGTTCAGGGTGATGAGCTGTGTTGCTTTTACGCCAAACATATCGTTTTGCATTGTGGCCAAAAAGTTTGAGTTTGGTTTCATCTGACCAGAGCACCTTCTTCCACATGTTTGGTGTGTCTCCCAGGTGGCTTGTGGCAAACTTTAAACCAGACTTTTTATGGATATCTTTGAGAAATGGCTTTCTTCTTGCCACTCTTCCATAAAGGCCAGATTTGTGCAGTGCACGACTGATTGTTGTCCTATGGACAGACTCTCCCACCTCAGCTGTAGTTATCTGCAGTTCATCCAGAGTGATCATGGGCCTCTTGGCTGCATCTCTGATCAGTCTTCTCCTTGTTTGAGATGAAAGTTTGGAGGGACGGCCGGGTCTTGGTAGATTTCTAGTGGTCTGATACTCCTTCCAGTTCAATATAATTGCTTGCACAGTGCTCCTTGAGATGTTTAAAGCTTGGGAAATCTTTTTGTATCCAAATCCGGCTTTAAACTTCTCCACAACAGTATCTCGGACCTGCCTGGTGTGTTCCTTTGTCTTCATGGTTCTCTCTGCGCTTTAAACATAACCCTGAGACTATCAAAGAGCAGGTGTATTTATACGGAGACTTGATCACACACAGGTGCATTCTATTTATCATCATCAGTCATTTAGGACAACATTGGATCATTCAAAGATCCTCACTGAACTTCTGGACTGAGTTTGCTGCACTGAAAGTAAAGGGGCCGAATAATATTGCACGCCCCACTTTTCAGTTTTTTATTTGTTAAAAAAGTTTTAATTATCCAATAAATTTCGTTCCATTTATTTATCATTGTGGTCAGAAGCTAAGCAGTGTGGGGCCTGGTTAATCCTGTGATGGGAGATGACAGCAGTGGCTCAAAGGGGAGAATATTGTTATTGTGTCTCCAGGCAAGTCACATCACCGACTGTTTGTGTGTGTGTGTGTGTGTGGGTGTGGGCGTGTGTTTGGTGGTAGTGAAATAATGATTACTTATTGATGACTTGCCACATTAGCATCAGAAGGTGTCGCTGTGGGAGGGGCTACAGATGGATAATAGCATGATAAATTTGTAAAGTGATTTATCTTTGACTAAAAAGTAATTGTAGCTCCAGGGATTGTTACTAAATTATTTTATTATCTCTATATTTATACTTGAATGTGGTTTGATGTGTGCATAACCTAGTGATGTGCTGAGCGTGCCGGGTCTTCGAAGCGTGTACCGAGTAAAAAAGGGGCGTATTTTTTGAGGCGTGTGTTGGTGACGTATGTGGTGACGTTCGAAGCCTCGCGTAGCGGCCGCACCACGTGACGGTTCATATAGTGCTTCATATAGTTCGGAGAGTGCATTGCTTTGAAAGGTGCTTTGTGATCCGCGGCTGTACCATAGACCGTATTGGCTGTCCCCGTCTGCCTCTGTGTGCGTACGTGTGTGTGTGTGCGTACGTGTGTGTGCGTGATGTGGAGCAGTCCTGTTCTAAGTATAGAGAAACTACTTCATATGAAATACAATTAAAAACGTTTCACTTTAGTAAAACCTCATATATCAAGGCTTCAAGTTAGTAGTAATAATACGCTGGATAATACATTTCACAACAGCTGTGTGGCGCAGTCGGTATATGACGGACTCCAAAATAGAAGATATAGCGTTCGAATCCTGGTCTACCCATAATAACTTTTGTGTTGGAAAGTAAATGTATTTATTTATTGGGAATAAATGGTTTGTGTTTAATTAATCCACCTCTTGGTAGTTTTTCCTCAATTAATCACTTTCTGTAGAACTGTATTACTTTGGATGTGTTTGTTGTATCAACACAATTGAATGAAAGACTCAAATAGTTCATAGTTCATGAAGCATCATTTCAAACACAACACGTTAGACCATAGATTGTAAATATAAATTTTAACATTAAATCTCACCATTCATTGTAAGCCCTTAAGTGTTATGTATTTTTTTGTCCACATGATGGCGTAGTGGAGCATGATTCACCTCGAGCCTTCGAACCATGGGCCTAGTAATAGGCTGCAAACCCTCAATGCATCATGGGGCTTCCTATTGCCATCACTAATATTTATCATTATAATATATCATAATATACAATAAACATATAAAACCTTATTATCAAACTGTAGTGTTTTGTCCTCACACATTTTTCTTCAGGAGTCGACTCTTTTTAAACTGTTTCGTCCAAACCAACAGCGCCTCCACGTCGTAGAAGCGCTTTCTGAGGTACTGCAGGAGGCCAGACCGAGGTTTGTCCACAGCACTAGAGCTCAGCAGGCGACTGGGACTCAGACTGGGACTCAGCAGGTGACTGGAGACTGCGAGACGTCTGCAACATCTGTACGACGACTGGACACAGAGACAGAGAAGATCAGCTGAACATGTGTCAGGACCAAGCCCCGGTGATCCAAGATGGCGCCCTATAAATGAATGGCTTGTGCTCAGTGGTTCATGGGAGTTAACGGAGACTGGGAGATTAACAGAACTCGCCTATATTTGGGCATCGTCTGGTCCTCCCTGTTCTGCTCAGTGGACGAGCTCCCATGATGCTTTGTGCCAAATACGCGTGTGTGGCTCTCATGAACGTGCACAGAGGGGCTCGGCCGCGCTCTGACCAATCAGAGCTGCTGATCAGAGCAGCAGCAGAGCGGAGTCTGAGCGGGAAGGAAAGGAGCAGAGTTTGTGGCACTAAAGTGTGGATTTAAAGAAAACCGAAGGATTTAAGACGAAAAAAAGTTCAGGATGACAAGGAACACTAAAATCCCCACAAAATCTGACCTTTATGAAAGCTGTAGGTCCTCTGTCAGGTCCTCTGTCAGGTCCTCTGTCAGGTCCTCTGTCAGGTCCTCTGTCAGGTCCTCTGTCAGGTCCTCTGTAGGTTCTCTGTCAGGTCCTCTATAAGGTTCTCTGTCAGGTCCTCTGTCAGGTTCTCTGTCAGGTTCTCTGTCAGGTGAGGTGGAGCTGTTTTAGTTTACATTGACATCTATGGGACTTTTTTCTGGGTTGCCTACGTGAATTTAGTCTGCAACACCACAGCGCCCCCTGTGCCCATGGGTGGGACAGCTATAGACTAGTAATACTCTATCCAGTTACTATTGTATCCATGGTTAGGACTCACAGAACTCAGAGCCATTGGACTGCTCCATGTATTAAAAGACATTTACAAAGTATTAACCAGGACTCACTTTTAAACAAGGGCAAAAACGTGAATTTACAACAAAGGCCAGAAGCTAAGCAGGGCAGGCACTGCGGCCAATGGCACATAGTACTTGCCTTACTTCTGTCAGTGTGCCCCGGGGCAGCTGTGACTGCTGTAATAGTTTATCACCACTGATTATGGTGTGAAAGAATAATGATGTGAAGCGTCTTTGAGTGTCTAAAAAGTGCAATATAAAACCAATGCATTGTTATTATTATAGAAAATGAATGACTTATGTGTTGTAAATATACAGTATTTCGTCCGTCCTGTGTCACGGATTTTTCATGATAAATTGTACATAATTATTTAAATAATTATATACACATATACATGACTGAAAGTACTAATTAAGTTTGTTATTACAAACAAATCCCACGTGCGTTCGGGACATAAATATACGCTTCCTTAAACAACCAACCAGAGAACAACAATCCATTTAAATCCAGATATAGTGTTTTTAGCGTTAAAAACAGTCATAATGTGTATTATTATAGATCCCTGAGGTGAACTCACCGAGAGGGGAGCCGCCATTTTGGATTAAATAACGGGGCGTCACGAGGGACAAACCCGAGTCTTTCGCTTTTTTCTGAAATAGCTTCTGTTTCTCTCCACCAGGGGGCACTGCGCATCCATCGCTTTCTGGATGAACCCAAACAGACCCCACCGCCTTAAAATAGCCACAAAGGGATATTTTTAGCAGCAAAAGAGAAAATCTAAATACAGCCGCACACGACGTTTAAAGCAACGATGTTTTGTTCAGTTAAATCTGCATTTTAACTGATTTTTCTCCCATCTGCTGCTGTAACGACCCACCTGGACATACCTTGATTTATTGTTCAACACCTTTGAGAGAAGGGGCTCAGCTGGAATTGAATACATTATTGTTTAAATACTAACTCTGTTAGCGTGAATACATTATTGTTTAAATACTGACTCTGTTAGTGTGAATACATTATTGTTTAAATTCTGAAATGTGATACAGTAATTTTTCCTGTGGCCTGATGAGAACTGAGAGCACATTTTACTTGGTTTTGTGAAGGAACGGGTTTGAGTTTTGGTCTTGTTGGAAAAAGCCAATGTAATTATGTATTGTTTTGTTTCATTGAGACTTTAATATTTCAAGCTACAGCAAGATGTGGGAGAAAGATGTGGAAAGGTTAATTAAGTAAGTCTTGTTTGTTCATAAAGCACTTCCCTCTGACCATCTCAGTGTTTAGGCCTCATTAATATTCATTAACATTCACTAATATTCCACATACACTGTGATCAGACTCTAAACCAGTCACTGTTTCCCCTGTGGACATGTCAAACGCACCCCACTTTGAACACAGCCTTTGGAGCTTCAGACCCAGTGCCGTTCACTTTTACCTTTTGAAAAGTTGGCCATATCTTAACACACAAACCCATCGAACTCTTTGAAATGATGATGAGTTCCACATTTATACAGTAGAAGTATGTGAGACACAGAGCTCTCCTCTGATTGGCTGATGAATGTGATGGTGTTAGAACTTAATGAACAGCAAAGTCCAAAACAGTGTTTACCTCAGACTGGGATTTACCAAAGTGCAAACACAGATTGAACTGTAGTACATGTGGCCTCTGAAGCTAAACAGGACAGGGCCTGGTTAGTGCTGTGATGGGAGACCTCTGGGAACACCCGGTGCCACAGTGGGGCGGCTGCGGCTGTAAAGTGCCAAACTGTGGTTGTGTCCTTAGGCAAGACACTTCCCCACAGCGGAGGTTGTTCCAGGGATCCGCTGTAACCTCCTCCAGCTTCGGGGTCACTGCCCCGAGTGCACCATCACCACGGGCACTACTGTCTCCTTTACCTTCAGACTCGCTCACTACCGTCTCCTTTACAATACAATACAATTTATTAATGTATAGGCCTAAGTCACAACAGAAGTAATCTCAGAGGAATTAACAAAACCATTGAAATCACCAACACAGATCAGAGAATCAACAATTAAAACACATGAAAAATATAAAGCACACACACAAAAATGTCCATACATGTTGTAGAATGTTAAAGTGTCCTGGATCATCACCACATCCTTTTTGTTGGACACCAACTGTCCAACAAGACCCTCCTGCATCGGCAAGGAAAAACTCTTAAAAAACCCAGTGGGAAAAAGTGAGAAACCTTGGAGACCCAGTTGAGAAAGGGATCCGCTCCTCCGGACGGACAGGCTAATGATCCAGGACCTAAGCTAGCTACAGAACGTGGACCGGTGGCCGCTGAACGTGGACAGGTCCGGTGCAGTATTGAAGCACTCCCAGGCGGGTCGGGCGGGGCAGTCCGCAGGTGTAGATGGAGGAGGCCAGGTCCGGAGGTCCCGTCATTGTACCATGAAACAGACAATGGGACAACGGGTGAATAGCAATGAACAAACTACAGTCAAAATCCTAATAATGCTAAACAGGTAAAGTAGGAAGGAGGAGAGGATAGTGCTCAAGTTACCATACTTCTCCCAGAAAACTGACTCCCTATGCAGCTTGACTGACAGTCTGAAGAGTTTAGCCTTCCCAGAGTCTTACCTTCCTAGCCATATGCTAAACTAAAGAGGACTGTTTTAAGCCGAGTGTAGCATGTGGCTACGCTAAACTATTACAGGTCAGGTAATAATTTGACACACACACTATCGAGTTCTGGGCTAAAAATCAGAAGTCCCAGTTCGGCTCTAAGAGTGGGGAGAGACACACTGAAACACCGTTGAATTTTGCAGATGGTACCACCACATGTATTGAATTTAAAGAGACTATGACAAACAATGACATACAACAAATTGACATATATAGACAAGACAATAAGTTCTGTTTGGCTTCCGGAATTGTCCACTTCAACGGTTGCACAAATGTCAGAGTTCGCGAAGCGCACAAAACACCAAAATATAATCCAAGTGCTCGTTCGGTGAGCGGTTGTTTGGTTGGGCTCAGATATTCCAAAGAGTGAGTTTTAACGTGTGAATGTGAGTCAATATGAAGTGAGCCCCTCACTTCGAACACGAGGACAAATCAAAAAGGAAAAAGGGCGGCTACAGGAGCCTCCTACCCGACCGGAGCAGGAGGATGCAGTTGTCTGACTGGACTGAGTTCCTCTGAGCTCAACTCTAGTTCGGGACTAAGCTCACCATCCGGAAACACCTGGCCAAAGTAATAGAGCCAAGGTTCAATTAAAAGTCTATGTGCACCAGTGACGTGCAGTCAGGGGAGGCAGAGCCTCACCTGCCATCATAGGAAACAAATAATTATTTTAGTTGTAATATGTAATTGTTTTCCATTGTCCTGTGATTTTAATGTATATTTGGCACTGTTCCGACCAGTTTTGATCAGTTCTGTAGTCAAAATCGTTGAAATCCTATTTTTCCTATTCAAAGACCGAAGGTGAGGCAGCGCTCATACGTGCCTCCCCCCAGATCGCTCGCTCCCACACAGTGATCTGTATGAGTGCACTCAGCTCGTGCTGTTGATATATCGCTGTTTGTTTTTAATATCCTGCTTTGATAACATTTGTCTAACTTCTCATGGTGTTTAGTAATGTATTGCACGTATGTGTATATTATTTTTATTTAGTTTAAGTCTTTTGATTGGAGAAGAATACACAAGGGAAAAGCTTGGCGTGAGGCAGGCAGTGTCTGTGCCTCACCGCTAGGGGTGATAGTGAGCATAAAGTTCATATCCGATTTGCTAACAAACAATCAGCCCAATATGCTATTTCTTTTGCTGGAAAATGGATGATTTGATTGAAGATGTTTTTCTCAAATGGACTTTCAATCAAAGCAAGAAATAATATAGACTGAGAGACCACCGCTGGACTTACAAGGTTAGTCCGGCCGCGGGGGAGGAGTTTCAGTCTCTGTGTTTAAAGCTGCTCTAACTGACTTTGGGATTTTGAAGCCGCGGACCCGCTGGCCTCTCTCTTTCTGCTCCCCTCCCGCACCCACGAAGCTATCGCCCCCCACACACACTCAGTGTTGGGACGGAGCTAGTGTCTCCCAATATGGATAATACATGGATATGGAATGGATTTACACGTGGATGGCGTGACCATAAAACGATAGAACCGGGAAGCGCGGAGGAACGGGACTTTCTTTTGGATGGCTGTTTCGCTAAGTAAGCAGTAACCGGTGATGAAGACACGAAGCTTCAGGTTAGCTCCTCGGCTTGTTGTGCTAACTCAGCTGTCTGTGCTAACAGAGACCTGTAGATTTCTCACGAAAGTGGGGGCTATTGGTCCGCTGTGATTGGTCACAATCTGCGACCCGAAACACATTCTCTTCCTTGTTTCATCAAAACTCGATCTAAAATATAATGTCACGCCAGCACAAATCTGCGCTAATTATTCTTCAAAAGGACGTATATCCCAATGCACTACATGGACATGGATAGCATTTTCGTAATGAATACGAAAATAAAGTTAGTTAGTGCAGCTTTAATGTTTAAAAATGGACTAGATAGCTGCTTAATAGTGCTTCTCCGAAAAACACTGATTCAACCACTCAACAGTTCTGCAACTCCTTCTCTCTCTCCTCGCGTCTCTGTCTCTCTCTCTCCTCGCGTCTCTTTCTCTTTCTCTCCTCGCGTCTCTCGCACCTGCGCTTAAAGATGTTGTTTGATGCGGAGCAGAGAGTCAGCAGCTAGATTTGTTGTGAGATCTTTAAAAGAAGCTAGTCCTCTTATCGTTACAGTATAGGAAGTTTGTGGATGTTATTGCATTGGTGATTAAATGCTTTTTTATTTTAAAAATGTTGGTAAATCTGACTTTTAAAGTCAGTGCCTCCCCTATCACAATCCTCACCGCACGTCACTGATGTGCACATAATCAAAATCTAAACATTACAAACACTATTTCATAATACATACTGCAATATGCACTAAATAAAACAGTGAATGCATCTCATTGTACAATAATCAAACTCAGTCAAAAAACACTACTAAAGTGCATCAAAAATGTGAAATAGTATACATTAATCATCAATATCAATAGTGACCAATGAACCATGGCACTACAGTATACTGAGATGCACCGATCCAGCTTTTTTACTACCGATACCGATACCAGAGCTATGGGTTTCTGCCGATACCGATATTGACCGATACCGGAAATGATCATGCTAAAATGTATTTAATAATTGAACTCTTTGTTTAAGTAACTGCAAAAGCAGTGGATGAACTGTTAGTATTAGATAGCAATATGGCCTATGTGCAGGACTGTACAAGGACTCTGATTATTTTGACTATGATGTGACTGTCTCTGTGTGACACGTACGTCTTTCGATGTGTGACGTGACAATGACTCTATAAACTGTGTACTGACTCCATTCTGTCTGAGGGAAGGAAACAAAGGAAACCACTGGAACTTGAGAGAAACTTAAATAAACTTCCAGAGTTTGGCGCACCACGATCCGTCTCTGTCTGCTTCATCCCTGACAGATTTGGTGGAGGATGTGCGGCTCAGTGTGCGCCATTCTCTGGATTGTTTTGAGGGAGTTTGCTTTGTTTCTTTTCCTCTGCGTGAGAGACCGGCATGCTGTGTCTGGGAGCGGAGATTCCAGCAGGCTGGAAGAGCTGATCCTGGATGCTTCTTGTCGCTTCTGTCACTTTTGTTTTTTAAATTGAATATTCCGACGCGGAAAAGAAGTTGGCTGACGTCTTGAACAGTCCGGACAAAGAATTAAGGTAAGCAGACACCTTTTTTAATATGTAAAGTCTGCATAATTGGATATTAGCAAAATTTTGGTCTGTTTTTGGGGTCTGTCAAACTCTCTAAATTGTATTGAAAGAAGCAGTCTCAGGGTTTATGTCCCTTGGAGCAGTCTCAGGGTCCCTTGGAGCAGTCTCAGGGTTTAAGTCCCTTGGAGCAGTCTCAGGGTATAAGTCCCTTGGAGCAGTCTCAGGGTTTAAGTCCCTTGGAGCAGTCTCAGGGTTTATGTCCCTTGGAGCAGTCTCAGGGTTTATGTCCCTTGGAGCAGTCTCAGGGTTTATGTCCCTTGGAGCAGGATCCTTAGTGAAACCATGGTATAAAAGATAAATAAACACAAAAAGGGAAACGTTAAACACTAAGAGTGCCTTTTGTTACTAGTGTGGAAAGTGATCATTTCTAGACTTGGATGACAAAAGTATAAACTACAACATCAGTTATATTAGCTTAAAAAAGTAATCTTGAAAGTTCTTCTTCTTTCTGTTTTTGCATTTTTGCTAAAACACTACTTTCTGCCTGTGTGTGTGCGCGTCTGTGTGACAGGAAGCCCCTCCGCCCTCGCTGCGCTGCTGCTCTGATTTAAAGGGGACCTACTGCTTTTAGGATTTTGGCTTTTCATAGTTTATTCCGTTAAATTTGCGAAATTTGCCATTGAACATTGTGTTATGACACAGTTAAACGTTTTAAACACCATTTAGTAAAAATAAGTTTTGAATAGTATGTTTTTCTAAATCCAAAGATTAGTACAAAAAAGCTTTGCTTTTCTTTTTAAATCTGCTGCTTATTTTTTGAGTCCATTATTGTATCTCTGATATATTTCATAGCTGTTTGTGAGAATTTTTTGAGTATTTTTTATTTTAGTTTCAAAAGCCATTTTTCAAACATTTAAATTAGAATCTGTGTTAAAAGTGATTATTGATCATAGACTTCGTCTAAAAAGAAAGAGGGAATTAGGATTAGCTGTAAAAGTATTATATTATTGAGTTGAACTCTACCCAATTCACCCAATTCACATTGCAAGCGGTGACTTTTTTGTTTTGACTATGCACCTGACCTTGTTCCTGTTGCTGATGCCACAGCACAGAGAGTTCTGAAATTTGCTCCAATTCATGTTGACTTAATTTGAAAAAGGCTGCAATTATTTTAAATTAGTAGAATATATGCTGAGATAAATGTTCAAGTGTAAAAGGGAAATTCCATAAAGTGAAACCCAAGGACGCATAGATAATTAAACACACAGTACATAATACATATTTTAAAGTTTAAAAGGTTTTTTGAGATTTGAGTCTTGTTTTTTATTAAGATAGAGTTTCTGGTCTTAAAATGTCATCATTAGTAAGATAATAAGTAATCTTTATTTATATAGCACATGTTGGAAAGCCAAGAGCGCTCCAAAATTGTTTAGACTTTAGAGAGAAAAACAATCTCATTCATATACTGATATCTGTTGTTTTGAATTTGACTATAAGGTTGTGTTCCAGGACCAAGGGCACACACTGTACAGGGCCACTGGACTGCGGGAGTGGACACTGAGAACTCAGACCACAGGAGCCCAGCAACGCCCACCCAGGCACAGGTCACAGGTCAAAGAGCAAAGGAAAATGCCACCTCCTTGCCCCTCCCCACGCCACTCCAGAACTGAGTGGGTGTTAGAGAGAGACCGGGGTAGAGAGAGGTCTCTGTAGACGTGATGGGTGGAGCATCATGGAGAGACCTGAATGCGAGTTGAGAGTGTGTCCAGTTGGTTTACATCACCACAGTGTGACCTTTGAGACCTACAGGTGGTTTGAGGAGTCTGGAGACACAACCCCAAAATTCACACCCTACATACATCCATACACACACACATACACACACACAATCATACGCTCACACATTCACATTTACATATAGATACATGAAAAAGCAGAACATGAGAAAAAAAGCATTTTAAAAGTTTACTCCAGGGGTGGCCAACCAGTCAGAGACTAAGAGCCAATTTTTTTTACCGTGTTAAGCAAAGAGCCACATCATACAAATGTGCACTACATAAACATCACCCCAACCCTTACACACGCACACGAACAGACACGCTCTCTCACACAAACACACACACACACACACACACACGCACGCTCACGCACACGAGCAGACACGCGCACACACACACACACACGCTCACACACACACACACACACACACACACAAACACATGCAATCTGTCTGAGCAGAGAGAGGTGTGCTCTGCTCAGACAGATTTATTGTAAATGTCATCAACATGATAATGACAGAAATTGACTCGTACAGCACTAAAGGGCTGGACTGAACTCTCCCCGGTTTGCGGGCGCTTCTACCGCTCGCTTCAGCCTCTCCCCGGTACTTTTTATTATGGTTTGGCCCTGGTTCTAACCGGGCGAGTCGATACCAGAACAATCTCACGTCAGCGAACATCAATTATGATTCCGAAATGAACGCTTTCAATCTCTAACCAAGAAAAAAAATCAAGTTTCAACCCAGTGTTCAGCAGAAACACAACTGTCTTTATTGAACCATGATTCACTCTGACTGTGTTTAGTAAAAGATATAGATTTGACACATAACACCAACACCACTTTAGCTGATTTAGAACCAGACACATGTTCAGTATAAGACCAGATACTTTTGCATTTGATTGAAGACAGACACTCACCAGGCAGGCTTATCTCCTGGTGTAGCTGGTGCTAGCTGGTTTTAGCATGTTAGCCGGTGTTAGCCGATGTCCGTAAATTTAATCCATTTGGTCAAACCACCTCCAGACTTTTCGGGTCTGCCTCTACTTCTGCTGCTGTAATCTTTCATTTCACGGTTGTCACTTTTAAGCTTTTTAACTTTTCTCTGCATTGTCATGTTTGTGGGAATCATTCTGCTCCGTCCTTAGCGCTAGCTCCACAAACAGCTGGTTTCTGGTGGAACCATCGAGCTCACGCTGGTGTCCTCTCCTCAAACTGAGGAAGGTGTTGCCCTCATCCAGCGACCAAGGAGCTGTTTTCCGTACGGACGTCATGGGTCGAGGCAACGTGTTGTTTGTTATGATATTTGCAACAACTGAGGCAGCGGCTGCAGAGTGATTGACAGCGCATCTGGCCAATCAGAATTGACGTTCGCCGACGTCAGATTGTTTTGGTGGCCTGGCTAGTGGAGTGAAGTCGGCCTTTACTATGGGTCAGAACTACATAGGGAATGAATGGCAGCACCACCACCGAGGCGTTTTTGACGCTTGTCATGTGAAAGCCCGAGAGCCGCACGGAACAAGCCAAAGAGCCGCATGCGGCTCACGAGCCGCGGGTTGGCCACCCCTGGTTTACTCCAATGTTAACACATTTTTAATTGTCTATCACTTGAGTCTTTATTTGAATCAGTATTTTTTGAGACCAGAAATGTTCATTTGAATTCTATATTGTCATGGACTTAATTGGCCTGTCTTGACATTTTTTGTTTTGATTTGTTGATTTTGTACTGTGCGAAGTAATTACATTGATTACGATTAAGATCTGATAAAAAAAACACAAATTAGAGAAGTAAACTGAATCATTGCGCTTGCTTTTGTCTGAGGGACATTAGCAACAGCATGAATTGAAATTTTCTTTAAAGTAGAATCAAAGTGACTTAACCATAGAAAGTAACTATTGCATAACAAGCTGTGTACAGGAACTGTGACACTGCACCACCATTGACCAGAAGTGCATCGCAAAGAGCAACCCAAGTGACCAGACTGTATCTGGAGATCCGATGTGCATCTGGAGAGACCAAAACCATGGCTTGGACCCTACTGATGTCCAAGATGACATCTCTCGAAATATGACCTGACTTGATGACGACTGAGACTCACCCTCAGGGGACCCTGAGGACCTGAGAGAGAAAAACCGGGGGAGTGATGTTTATATTTCTAAAATCATACATTGATGAGTGCTAAATGAGAGAGATACTATTGCTACAACCAGAACCACAACTGTGACCAAATGCAATAAATGGAAAGTATTCAGACATCTGACAGACAAAAACTTTGACTTTTTAGTCTGGGAGACTGAGCAACTGTTAATGTTTTAAAATTATAAAGTATGGGTATTGTAGCGTTTTAGTAGGTGTTAAATTGTGACAGAAGTCACAAACTAGAAATATGCCTTGACTCAAGCTGCAACCGAGCTTTGGAGTCACAATAGAGTAAAAATAGAAATAGATAAAAGCATCAACCATAGATGCTTTCAAAAATAGAGATTATTTCTAGCCATTGCTAATATCAAACGGTAAAGGGACCATTTCACAAACATTTACTTCAGATGTAAATAAAGTTACTTACAGTTTTATGCACAGTTGTATTAGATACTTGCCAAATTCACTTGTGTTCAAACAGCTGTGAATGTTGACAATACAAAAAGTTCATGAGTGTAGCCTAGAATAAAGCCTATATTAATGAGATAGATTACAACCAACAGAGATTACAATTAGCATTAGAATAATAGTAGAGTAAGAAAAGTGAAATTAGCTTCTAAATTGAGACTCAGCTCGTTTTTGTCTGTGTTTTGACTGAATCTGTTGTTCTTGTGTGTCCAATAGTGTTTGTTTTTTATTTTTGTTTGTTTTTATTTTTGTTTGTTTTTTTGTTTATTTATTTACTTTATTTTTGTTTTGTTTTTCCCCAGGATAGAGGATAAAATCCACTGATATTGATTTGATTATTATAAGTTTAATGCATACATTTTCTTTGTTTTTAATAATTGTTTAAAGTTTTTTTTTTTAGAATTGTTTTTTTTTTTTTTTTTCACTTTATTGATTGATCAAATTGAGTGATCACATGTGATTATGTGATCAAAGGGGTGAGTGTTAGTATTAGATAGCAATATGGCCTACGTGCAGGACTGTACAAGGACTCTGATTATTTTGACTATGATGTGACTGTCTCTGTGTGACACGTACGTCTTTCGATGTGTGACGTGACAATGACTATATAAACTGTGTACTGACTCCATTCTGTCTGAGGGAAGGAAACAAAGGAAACCACTGGAACTTGAGAGAAACTTAAATAAACTTCCAGAGTTTGGCGCACCACGATCCGTCTCTGTCTGCTTCATCCCTGACAGAACTAAAGCGCTAAACTTTCCAGATAAAAATGGATTCAACATAAATGTGCAATATGCAACTATAAAAAGCTGCTCAATGTTCACATTAAACATTCCAACACTGTATTATACATTATAAATTTATTGAATATAAATGTACTTATATTAACTGTGTTTGAATAAAAAAACACTTACAACAAACAAAACACGCTGCATGAAAATGTAAATAAATAATATTACCGTAGCTTTAACTGGATTTCAGATATGTATTTGGCGACGGCATGTACCTGGGTTCCAAATGGTCTATGCGGCTGCGAGCCCAAACTGATGAACTCCTACACTTTCGGGTTGTTGCTGAAAAGCTTTTTGTGACGCTGCGTCAGTGTCTTCTGTGTCTCGTTGTTTTCACGTAATCTCCTTTCGATGCAAAAACTCCCCATGCTGTTTCTCGTGGTGCTTAGTCGTGTTGTATTTCGCTAGTTTACCGCCGCGTGAACAACGCTGATTCTTTCTTGCGCTCCATGCTGGTGTTGTTGTTGTAGAGCGCCACGAGGAAGTGACGTGTACGTGAGATCTGATAAATTACTTTTAATTCATTCATTTTATACATATATGTACATTATGCACAATGTATTTTAAGACATTGTGCGGTACCCGGTATGTATTAAAAAATATATATAATTTAAAAAAAAAAAGAAAAGAAAATGGATCGGCAGCACGGCGCCTCTCTCTACGCAGATATCCGATCCAGTATTTTTTCTGGTATCGGCGCCGATATCGATACCAGTATCGGATCGGTGCATCCCTACTACATATGCATACAAAACAGTCTAAATAATCATACTTCAAAGTGCATTTAAAGTATCTATCTAAGTATCAGTGCCTACTGAATGCATACCGTTTACGCTTCACAGCACGTCTGCAACAACAACAACAACAAAAACTCCCTCCAGAGACCTCCGGGACCAAAAGCCGGACCACACGTGTTTACTTTACCAACAAAGGAACTATACTAAAAGCCATCTTCACACAGTAAGACTGTAACACTCAGCCCCTCGGAGCGCGCACTACCAAATACATCGAGGTAACTGTGACGCTTTATACCTGCTGTGATTGACCTAACGCTGACCAAAGAAAGACAACCACTCATGAATCTGCTGTGTGTAACGTGTACTCCATTTACTCAGTCCAAAACAAGCAATAATCATAAACAATATGAAAGACTTAGTCCTACCCGCGCCCACCGTATGTCCCACTGTCAAACCTGGTGACGAGTACGTGGCTCCGGTGATAGTCAGTGTAGTTCAAAAGGCAAATCCAAGAGATGACAAAACGATGTAGGTAATCCAAACAGAACGAGAAAGTAATCCAACTGGGAAAGTAATCCAAAACGTTCAGAGTGTGGACAGAGCGCAGTGAGTGAGAGCGCTCTCCCTCTCCAGCGTATAAAGTTTATAAACAAAACGCGCACAGGCCGTGCGTGAGCGGCAACCGGGCTCTCCTGGCGGGTCCGTCTCGAGGGTCTGTACAGTCCGCTACAATAATCCCTTCACAGATCTCCGACTCAAGTCTCTCGTGGTCTCCTCGAGCCGTGTCCAAAACCAAAAAACCCCCTGTCTCCCTCTCGCGCACCTGATGGCAGGTCTCTGATGAGCGCTCCCTCCCGGGACACGCCCCCCCAGTTCATTCACAAAACAGACCTGTCCCATTAGGCCCAAAACATAAACAAATATACCTAAACACACATTAACACATTTTAAACATTTGTGGCTATGCTACAGAGTCCCCCCCTCCAGCCAGAGGCTACTAGTTGACCATATAACACATTTTAAGATTCACCACATTGACCACGTCCTGCCTACTGGGCAACTCCTCCCATTTGACCAGATAGTTCACAGGCCCCAACTTCCTGACTATGGAGGCTGGCCCGTCCCATCTCGGAGCTAACTTGGCAGAGAACTTCTCACTAGCCTTGGAGAGTGGATGCGCCCGAACCCAGACTTTGTCACCTGCCTCAAACTGCACCTCTTTCCTTCGAGAGTTGTAGTATTTAGCCTGGCGAACCTGGTGTACCCCCATCCTTTTCCTTACCTCTTCCCCTAGTTTTTGTTGTCGCTCAACCGCATCATAAGAGTCTTTTTGCTCAGGGCTGGGTGGTTTGTGAATGAGTCTTTGTAACGGACCATGAAGCAGCCGACCCAGAGCCAGCTCTGCCGGAGTCCTGCCAGTAGTTTCTTGCTGAGCAGTGTTGATAGCGAAACGAATCTCTGGTAGCCACTGGTCCCACATCTCATGGGAGGGCCCTACGAAGGATGCGATCATGGTTTTGATGGTCCGATTGAACCGTTCAGTGAGGTTAGTTTGAGGGTGGTAACTGGTGGTGAGTTTCTGTATCACCCCCCATGCTTTGCAGAGGTCAGTCAAGAGGCCAGCAGTAAATTGTGGACCTCGGTCCGAGACGAGAAATTTGGGAACCCCCCAACGAGTGAAGATCTCCTCTCGCAGGATCTTAATGATACGGGGAGTTTTGCTATCCCGTAGTGGGAATACCTCCACCCATTTTGAATAGTAATCAACCACCACCACCAGGTAACAGTTTCCCTTTTTTGCTTCGGGGAAATGGGCCCATCAGGTCGATGCCCAGCATCTCTCCTGGAGCAGTCACCTGTGTGGACTGGAGAAATCCATGCGGTTTGGTGTTCTCTGGTTTATAACGCTGGCAGCTCTCACAGGACTTTGTGTGTTCCCATACATCTTTGCGTACAGTAGGCCACCAGGCAACCTCCAACACCCTCAGTAGGGTCTTCAGCCGTCCTAGATGCCCACCTAGAGGGTTATCATGGAAATACTGGAGGAACTCTGGGGCTAGGACTTGAGGGACGACAAGCTGGTACTTTTCTCCACCGTCTATTGGAACCTGGCGATAGATCACACCTTGGTGGTTAACAAAAGTGATCCGGTTGGGTTTGGCCTGTCCTGCTTTATTGAGTGTCAGGTCATGGATAAACGGGTCTTGTGTCTGTGCTTTGGCAATCTCGTCTAAGGTGGTTGGCAGGTTTTTGCTGTGTTTCCATCCAGCGAGTGCTAAACAGTGAGTGTTCTGGGATTGTTTCTCACAGGATCGTGACAGTGCGTCTGGTGCAGTGTTGAGGCACCCTTTTCGATAGTGCACTCTGAAGGTGAACTGTTGCAATCGCAGGATCCAGCGTGTCAGACGGGAAGAAGTTTTTGGGCAATTGAAAGCCCAGGCCAGAGCAGCATGGTCAGTGAAGACATCGAAATGGATGCCCTCCAGATAGTGCCTCCACTTCTCTATGGCCCATACCACGGCCAGGCACTCCTTCTCTGATGTAGAATAGTTCTTTTCAGGGCCTCGAAGCATCCGTGAAGCATAGGCTACCACCCTCTCTCCCTCAGGAAAGGGCTGTGAGAGTATGGCTCCCAGCCCAGCCTCACTGGCATCCGTGTGAACTTGGAATGGCAGATTTTGGTTTGGTTGTGCCAGAACAGGTGGGTTGTTAGAGCCAGCTTGAGGGCCGTGAAACTGGCTTGGCATTCAGAAGTCCATTTCCATTCCACCCCCTTCTTCTTGAGATGGTTCAATGGGGCGGCCATGTCCGCGAAGCCCAGAATGAATTTGTGGTACCAGCCCGCGAGCCCCAGAAAACGCTGCAGTTCTTTAATGTCCTGTGGCACGGGGAACTCTGACACTGCTTTGGTTTTGGATGGATCCACCTCCACACCCCGAGAGGACACGATATGTCCCAAGAACTTTAGTTCTCTCTTGAAGAACTGACACTTCTTCATGTTCAGGCTGAGATTGGCTTCCTGTAGCTTTTGGAAGACAGAGTTCAGGTCTCTAGAATGTTGTTCACGGGACGTAGAGTATACAATGATATCGTCAATGTAAACAAAGCACATCCTGCCTCTCAGCTCTCCCAACACTTTCTCCATCAATCTTTGAAAGGTGGCTGCCGCGTTCCGCAAACCGAAGGGCATGCGTTTGAACTGGAAGAGTCCCAGAGTCGTGATGAAAGCTGTCTTTTGTTTGCTGTTTTCATCCATGGCTATCTGCCAATACCCCGACTGTAGGTCCAAGGCGCTGAACCATGTCGCACCCTCTAGTGACTCGAGGATCTCATGGATGATTGGCATGGGGTAAGCGTCTGGGAGGGTTTTAGCATTAACCTTGCGAAAGTCTATACAGAATCGCTCCCGGCCATCAGGACGATCGACCATGACCACGGGTGAGGACCAAGATGACTGAGACGGCTCTATGATGTCCTCGTCCAGCATTTTCTCGACATGCTCTTCAATTATTCTCTTTTTGAGGGGAGATACCCTGTAAGCTCGAGATTTAACTGGCACCTCGTCCTGGGTGTAAATTGTGTGTTTTTCCACTGTGGTCTTGCCGAGCACACTGGAAGTCACTGTGGGCCAGGCCATTAATGAGTTGAGAAAGTTCATTGGGCTGGTCGACAGAGACAGAGTTCATCATGAGCGGATACGAGGTCCAGCATGGCAGGAATCTGCCCGGTTGGGGTGCGTAATATAAATGCACCCTCGGAACAGTTCTCGTCCATGGACCCGGTCTTGTGGGCGGCAGAAGGAAGGGATGGAAAACATAACCATTTGCTGTTTGTAATCCATAAACGCGTTTAGCCAGGTCTAGGATAACCCCAGCATCAGTCAGAAAATCCAGTCCGATTATCATGGGAAAAGCGAGATGTCTGTCGTCCATAACATGCGCCTCGACACTCAGCTTTCGACCATGCCAGTCCAGTCCGAAGCGTTGTTTTCCCAGGGCAACATGCGCGGTTCCATCCGCCATGACAAACCTCTGGTCCTCTGATGGAATCAAGTCTCTTGAGGTGCCATGGAGGTTCCTCCATAGACCCTCTCGCATGAGCGTGTAGGTACTTCCGGTATCCACCACAGCTACTCCCTGGACATTGCATATGGTAAGAGGAACCAACAGCAGCTCTGCTCTCGGCATTTGGGGCGGTGGAGGTTGGGTGACAACTGCATTGAATTTATTCCCGCCTCTTTTTTCTAGGGCCCTTTTCCCAGTTCCCTCGGTGGAGGCATGCACTTTCTGCCAATAGCCTTTAGCGCTACCACAGTCTTTCTCCACCATGGACCCCACTTTCACCAGGTCTGTGACCGTATGGACAGTTCCTCTCAAACACCCCGCTACTTTTGGATTTGTGTTGTTAAGTATGCGTCTCACGATTTCTTCCTCGGGCATATCCGGTTTCCATTTGAGACACAGGGCCTGGTAATCATAAGCGAAGTCCCGCAGACGTTGGTCGGGCTGCTGCACCAGCTCCCTCAGCTTTTCCTCCACTTCCGCCATATAGTCCGTGGGAAGGAATGCGTTCAAAAATGTCTCTTTAAACATACTCCAATCAAGCACCTGGCCTTTTGCAGCTTTCCACCAGCTTAGCGCAGGTCCCCTCAACACGGAGGATAATGTCCCCATCAGTTCTGGTACCGAGAGTGGGCGTAACTCCAAAAAGTTCTCTGCTTGTTCCACAAAACTCAACACGTCCGCGGTTTCACAACTAGGTCCAAATGTGGGGAAATCCAAACGGACTGGAGGCTTGAAGTAGAACGGGGATACACCAGGCATACTAAAGGTGGCATTAAGGGGAGGGGGACCACCCATGTCAGTGGATACAGCAATGGTTCTCTGATTAATAGGGGTACTAGTGGGACGCAAAGTACTAATCTCTCTTTGCCACTTCTCATCCCTCCTCTTTAAACAGCTAACCATGTTCTTCTCTAACACCTCTATCTTGTCCTGGAATTCCTGTTCCATTTTTGCCAAAGCCCTTTCAACACTCTCCCTAAAGGATGCTTCTCTGTTGAGAGAACTAGACACAGACTCTCTGTGAGTAGTCTCCAGAGCTCCTAGGTGACATTCCAAAACCCTCATTCTGTTCTGCATACTGTCCCAGTCAGTTTGGGAAATGTCCACTCTATTCTCCCTCTGCACCACTACAGGAGTAAGAGGCTCCAACAGCCCTCTCCCAAGAGCTCCCAAAGCCTCCTCCCCATTCTGACTAGTATGGTCGGAATTTTCCTCATTAACTCTGTCCTGTGAGTGAGCCCGTTCTATTCTGTCATCTCCATTCAGACTGACGTCTCCATCCTGAAGATACAGCGAGTCTAACAGTGACTCGATATCCCCCGTAGGATTTCTGCGAGCTACGAACGGCCCTGCGGTAAAGTCTGGGTTGTCCTGATCTGCGCTCTCCTGATCCCCCATGTCAACGTAACACACCCACACACACACCCGAGTGGGATATAAAAAAAAACAAGCGTTTACAAATGTACAAATCACAGACACAATCACATGTCCTCGTACGGGCCACCATATGTAACACTCAGCCCCTCGGAGCGCGCACTACCAAATACATCGAGGTAACTGTGACGCTTTATACCTGCTGTGATTGACCTAACGCTGACCAAAGAAAGACAACCACTCATGAATCTGCTGTGTGTAACGTGTACTCCATTTACTCAGTCCAAAACAAGCAATAATCATAAACAATATGAAAGACTTAGTCCTACCCGCGCCCACCGTATGTCCCACTGTCAAACCTGGTGACGAGTACGTGGCTCCGGTGATAGTCAGTGTAGTTCAAAAGGCAAATCCAAGAGATGACAAAACGATGTAGGTAATCCAAACAGAACGAGAAAGTAATCCAACTGGGAAAGTAATCCAAAACGTTCAGAGTGTGGGCAGAGCGCAGTGAGTGAGAGCGCTCTCCCTCTCCAGCGTATAAAGTTTATAAACAAAACGCGCACAGGCCGTGCGTGAGCGGCAACCGGGCTCTCCTGGCGGGTCCGTCTCGAGGGTCTGTACAGTCCGCTACAATAATCCCTTCACAGATCTCCGACTCAAGTCTCTCGTGGTCTCCTCGAGCCGTGTCCAAAACCAAAAACCCCCCTGTCTCCCTCTCGCGCACCTGATGGCAGGTCTCTGATGAGCGCTCCCTCCCGGGACACGCCCCCCCAGTTCATTCACAAAACAGACCTGTCCCATTAGGCCCAAAACATAAACAAATATACCTAAACACACATTAACACATTTTAAACATTTGTGGCTATGCTACAAGACGTATCGTTGAATGCCAATGTGTGTAAATGTGTCTGATTTTGGTTATGGTGTACATTTCTTTGATTCGTGACTCACACTCAAAGATTCTTATGCTTTATTGAGGTTTTCGTTCTGTAAATAAACAGATAGAATTACTATCAGCCTCCGGTGTTATTAGTTAGTAGTTTGGAGAATGAACTCTCTGGCAAATAGAACGCACACTTTTAGATTTATGAGACAGATTTAAACCACTTATTCTTTAGTTAGCTCTTAAGACTTCTCTTTCCCCTCTCTCAGAATAAGCACACCCCTATGAAAGGTATGTTAGTATTAGATAGCAATATGGCCTACGTGCAGGACTGTACAAGGACTCTACAAGGACTCCATGTTATGACTATGATTTGACTGTCTCTTTGTGACACGTATGTCTTTCGATGTGTGACGTGACAATGACTATATAAACTGTGTACTGCCTTTATTCTGTCTGAGAGAAAGAAACAAAGTAAACGAGTGGAACTTGAGAGAAACTTAAATAAACTTCCAGAGTTTGGCGCACCACGATCCGTCTCTGTCTGCTGAATCCTAACAGATTTGGTGGAGAATGCGCGGCTCAGTGTGTGCCATTCTCTGGATTGTTTTGAGGGAGTTTTCTTTGTTTCTTTTTCTCGGCGTGGGAGAGCTGAGAGTGTCTGGGGCCTGGGAGCGGTCCAGCAGGCTGGAGAGGCGACCGGCTCCGGGACTCTTTTTCGCTCTCTCACTATATTTTTTTTGTGTCCTCTTTTTTGGACTGAGCGTTTAAAATTGTTTTCCCATGTCCACATTCCGGGGATTTTTGACGTGCGGTTGGTCTCTGCTGATGGAAACTAGTTCCCGGTACTAGTGAGCGCTGGTTCATGATCTGGAGACCTGGTTGGACGTGGAAAAGCTGATATTTGGTGGACTTCTGACGGTGCCTGGCGCCCTGTTCGACAAAAGGTAAGAGCGGACACCTGTTTATTCAAAGTTTGCTAATTGAGTGAACTAAATTATGGTCTGTTTTGAGGTCTGCCAAATGTCATGTATCTATAGATCAGATTAGATTAAAAACGGGTTCGCTACCTGACGGGGTTAGAGTCCCTTTGAGAAGAAGTCTCGGGGTTAGAGTCCCTTTGAGAAGAAGTCTCGGGGTTAGAGTCCCTTTGAGAAGAAGTCTCGGGGTTAGAGTCCCTTTGAGAAGAAGTCTCGGGGTTAGAGTCCCTTTGAGAAGAAGCTTCAGGGTTAGAGTCCCTTTGAGAAAACGTTTTCGGGGTTAGAGTCCCTTTGAGAAAAGATAGAGAAGAATAGTTAGTGAAACCATGGTGTAAAATTAAAAGCAATTTTTAAAAAGGGAAACGTGTTAAGGAGGCCTTTTGTCACAAAAAGTTTTGTAATTAACCAATTCCAAGCTTGATAAATGACAAAAGTAAAGAAGCAACCATATTTCAGTGATCACGGTTTAAATTACATACAGAAAAAGGGAGTTTTTGTTTTTGGCGTGAACAGAGTTCACCGGAGAATGCAGAGTTTTATCTAAAGTTGAGCTATGAGAGCTTTCGTGAGTTATTAACATTTTTTGCCGAGTTTTATCTACAGTTAAGCTATGAGAGGGTTGTATCCAACAGTTGTTTTTGTTTTTTAGAAAGAGATTTTGAGTTTAAACTAGTTTGCTACCCCGATAAAATAGAAGCGTAAACGTTAAAGACAAGAGTGCCTTTTGTTACAAGTGTTGAAAGTGATCACTTCTAGACTTGGATGACAAAAGTATAAACTACAAGTTATATTCGCTTAACAAAGTAATCTTGAAAGCATTTTTGCTAAAACACTACTTTCTGCCTGTGTGTGCGTCGCACTATCTTGCTGCCGTTGTCAGGGAAACGGCCCCCTCCTTCGCTGCTCTGACTCTGAATCAGAGCAAAGCTACAGCTTTATGATTTTGGCTTTTCATAGTTGTTATTCTGTTAAATTTGCGAAATTTGCCATTTGAACATTGTGTTATGACACAGTTAAACGTTTTTAAACACCATTAGTGAATAAGTTTTGAATTAGTATGTTTTTGAAACCCAAAGATTAGTGCTAAAAGCTGTGCAATTCTTTTTAGACCTAACATATTTCTAGAT
The DNA here is from genome assembly GCA_964034765.1 of Knipowitschia caucasica. Lineage (NCBI taxonomy): Eukaryota > Metazoa > Chordata > Actinopteri > Gobiiformes > Gobiidae > Knipowitschia > Knipowitschia caucasica. Next base: position 32,134,148 of record OZ035832.1, read on the forward strand.
TCCATTCTTTTAAATCTGCTGCTTATTTCTTAACTTTTTGTGAGGTGTGTTTGTTTTTATGTTTTTATTTTAGTTACTGTGAAAAAACTAATCACATTTCAACAACATAATCTCTTTAATACATGTTGTCAGCCGCTGGTTCAAAACTACAGGTTATCTGGACATCAGCACAAACAGACAAGTTACAGACTACAGTCTAGTCTGGGTCTCTGCTAGATGGAAAGCAGCAGAGTGACAAAGAAATGGACAAAGAACTCTGGTCTTATACCATGATAATTGAAGACATATGTCCCAACATCCTTAGGTGAAGACAATACTTCTCTGTTCAGGACACACAGTAGCCCCTCTCAAAGTAAGCCTGAGGCTACTCTAAACATATGTTCTCTGCGTTCTTGCCTTAATTTAACTTCCTGTGTTTAATGGCTGGGGGATGGGAGAATGCTGCTGATGCGTCCATCACACACGTAGCTTAACCCAAAGCTGTCTAAACTTTTAATATATTCTAATTCACTTTAATGAAAATCCAACAACTCTACTAACAGTTACAAAAGCCATTTTTCAAACATTTAAATTAGAATCTGTGTTAAAAGTGATTATTGATTATAGACTTCGTCTAAAAAGAAAGAGGGAATTAGGATTAGCTGTAAAAGTATTATATTATTAAGTTAAACTACCCAATTCACATTCAAGTGGTGACTTTTGTTTTTGTTTTGACTACACGCCTGACCTTCCTCCTGCTGCTGATGCACACAGCAGAGGAGACTGGCTCTAAAATGTGCTCCAATTCATATTGACTTAATTTGAAAATGCTGCAATTATTTTAAATTAGTAAAATATATGTTGAGATAAATGTTCAAGATAATTAAACACACAGTACAAAAGTACATAATACATATTTTAAAGTTTGAAGGTTTTTTTAGATTTGAGTCTTGTTTTTTTTATTAAGAGAGTTTCTGGTCTTAAAAGTGTCATCATTAGTAAGATAATAAGTAATCTTTATTTACATAGCGCTTGGAAAGCCAAGAGCGCTCCAAAATTGTTTAGACTTTAGAGAGAAAAAAACAATCTCATTCACAATCTCTGTTGTTTTTAATTTGACTATAAGGTTGTGTTCCAGAACCAAGGGCACACACTGTACAGGGCCACTGGACAGCAGGAGTGGACACTGGACAGCAAAGCCCACCCAGCCACAGGTCACAGATCAAAGAGCAAAGGAAAATGCCACCTCCTTGCCCCTCCCCACGCCACTCCAGAAGTGAGTGGGTGTGAGAGAGACCGGGGTAGAGAGAGGTATCTGGAGACGTGATGGGTGGAGCGTCAGGGAGAGACCTGAATGAGAGTTGAGAGTGTGTCCAGTTGGTTTGCATCACCACAGTGTGACCTTTGAGACCTACAGGTGGTTTGAGGAGTCTGGAGACACAACCCCAAAATTCACACCACACATACACACACACACATTCACGCACTCACACATTCACATTTACATATAGATACATGAAAAAGCAGAGCATGAGAAAAAAGCATTTTAAAAGTTTATTCCAATGTAAACAAATATTTGTAATTGTCTAACTTGAATCAGTATTTTTTGAGACCAAAAATGTTCATTTGAATTCTATATTGTCATGGACTTAATTGACCTCTGTCCTGACATTTTTTATGTTTTGATTTTGTACTGTGTGATGTAATTACATTGATGAGGATTAGATCTGATAAAAACACAAATTAGAGAAGTAAACTGAATCATTGCGCTTGCTTTTGTCTGAGGGACATTAGCAACAGCATGAATAGAAATTGTCTTTAAAGTAGAATCAAAGTGACTAACCATAGAGAGTAACTATTGCATAACAAGCTGTGTACAGGAACTGTAACACTGCACCATTGACCAGAAGTGCATCGCAAATGACCTGATGTGCGACCCAAGTGAAAAGACTGTATCTGGAGATCCTGATGTGCATCTGGAGAGACCAAAACCATGGCTTGGACCCTACTGATGTCCAAGATGACATCTCTCGAAATATGACCTGACCTGATGACGACTGAGACTCACCCTCAGGGGACCCTGAGGACCTGAGAGAGGAAAACTGGGGAGTGATGTTTATATTATTGAAATCATACATTGATGAGTGCTAAATGAGAGAGATACTCATGATTCTTTCTTTTGTTTTTGTTTGTCCCTAGCTTCTGGACATCTGATGATCTATTGGACACAGCCATTTGCAGAACAAGAACCAGCCAATGAAAAACCATCTATTGCCGATGCTATTGCTACAACCAGAACCTGTGACCAAATGCAATATACATGTTAAGTATTCAGACATTTGACAGACAAAAACTTTGAAAATGATAAAGTATGAGTATTGTAGCGTTTTAGTAGATGTTAAATAGTAGTAAAAAAGTAGAATTTGACTTCCTTTGTTGTTCATAAACATATTTCCACGTAAGAGTTAAAATAGTACCATACAATGTTATCCTTCTGATAGAGCAGCTAAAATATTAGAATCAGAATTATGTGACAGCCATTAAAAGTGACAGAAGTCACAAACTAGAAATATGCCTTGGCTCAAGCTGCAACCAAACTTTAGAGTCACAGTAGAGTAGAAATACAATTAGATAAATGCATCAACCATAGATGCTTTCAAAAATAGAGAATATTTCTAGACATTGCTAATATCAAATGGTAAAGGGACCATTTCACAAGCATTTACTTCAAAAGTAGATAAAGTTACTTACAGTTTTATGTACAGTTTTATTAGATACTTGTCAAATTCACTTGTGTTCAAACATCTGTGAATGTTGACAATGCCAAGTTAATGAGTGTAGTCTAGATTAATGTATTTTAGATTAATGAGATAGATTACAACCAACAGAGATTCAAAAGCATATTTGAGAAGTTTAAAACGCTGTCGATTCACCAGCACAGATTAGAGTATCAAACACCATTGTAGACCCCAACCCCAAACCTGCTAAAATAGATTAGCTCTTGTAAGGATAATACTAATTTGATTAATGATGTACAATCATCCCAAACTGCCTGACAATAATATCTTTAGATAATAAAAAGTAATAAATCACTGACCACTATAGAAGTTTAAATGTTAACCGTTTGTCTTACTGTGTTCACAGTTTTATTCCTGAGAATGTAGAGTAGACATAGAGCAAAATCCCATTAACAATAAGCCACTGATAATGAAAGTAAACCACAGAATAGAGAGATTTATTAGAATAAAATGTATGTTTAAGAATATGGCTCAATAGAAGCAAATATACAAACATATTTGTGAATAGATTAGAATAGTTTTAAACTATAGTGAATCATAAAAGTAAAGTACACAGTCTAAGATTGATAAGTGAAAATAATACAGTGAAATAAGTGAAGTGTAAACAATTAGCATTAGAATAAAAGTATAGAGTAAGAAAAGTGAAATTAGCTTCAAATTTGAGACTCAGCTCGTTTTTGTCGTTTGTTTTTATTTTTGAATTGTTTTTGTTTGTTGTTTTTTTTCCCAGGATAGAGGATAAAATCCACTGATATTGATTTGATGATTATGAGTTTAATGCATACATTTTCTTTGTTTTGAATAATTTTTTAAAGTTTTTTTTGGAGATTTTTTTTTTTTCTCTTTTTCCACTTTATTGATTGATCAAATTGAATGATCACATGTGATTATGTGATCAAAGGGGAGGGTGTTAGTATTAGATAGCAATATGGCCTACGTGCAGGACTGTACAAGGACTCTACAAGGACTCCATGTTATGACTATGATTTGACTGTCTCTTTGTGACACGTATGTCTTTCGATGTGTGACGTGACAATGACTATATAAACTGTGTACTGCCTTTATTCTGTCTAAGAGAAAGAAACAAAGTAAACCAGTGGAACTTGAGAGAAACTTAAATAAACTTCCAGAGTTTGGCGCACCACGATCCGTCTCTGTCTGCTGAATCCTGACAGGTAGATACAAGGAAATTTCAATCCAGAATAGTTACTACTGTGTAGATATGTTTTAGATATGCAGTGTATCCAAATGCACTGTGCATCTAAGGTATATACCCATACTTTATTACACTATAATTGTGAGAGTTTGAGCCAAAACCTCCTTCCATCAGTGAGAGCAATTTCCAAGTCTGTGACTTCCTGTTACTTACGTGGCAATAAAAATGATTCTGATTCTGATTAAACGTGGCTGGGTCTTCCAGCATGACAATGATCCCAAACACACCGCCTGGGCAACGAAGGAGTGGCTCCGTAAGAAGTATTTGAAAGTCCTGGAGTGGCCTAGCCAGTCTCCAGACCTCAACCCCATTGAAAATCTGTGGAGGGAGTTGAATATCCGTGTTGCTCTGCGACAGCCCCAAAACATCACTGCCCTCGAGAAGATCTGCATGGAGGAATGGGCCAAAATACCAGCTACTGTGTGTGCAAAACTGGTAAAGACCTATAGTAATTGTTTGACCTCAGTTATTGCCAACAAAGGTTATATATCAAAGTATTGAGTTGAATTTTTGTTATTGACCAAATACTTATTTTCCAACATAATTTACAAATTAATTCTTTAAAAATCCTGCAATGTGAATTCCTGGATTTTTTTTCACATTCTGTCTCTCACAGTTGAAGTGTACCTATGATGAAAATTACAGACCTCTGTCATTATTTTAAGTGGGAGAACTTGCACAATCGGTGGCTGACTAAATACTTTTTTGCCCCACTGTATATATATATATATATATATATATTTATGTATAGTAGGATCGTCTCATTCCGCTCTGTTCCTCTGTGCAAACTCCTAAATGGATTTCCAGTGATTGCGTCCTCCTTCTACACACTGACAGGTTGTGTGATTGGATATAGAACCTAATCTCATCTTACTGAGAAACTGGAACACACCAAATGCTACTCGTAAAGAGAGGATATGGAATATTTCAGTAATCAGGGAATGATTGAAAAATAAGCTACAGGATTTATACCTAAACACCGCGGTGGGTCTCACAGCAAGAAGGTCCTGGGTTCGATTCCACCTCCAGGTCTTTCTGTGTGGGCAAACTAACATCTGTGCTGGACCATGACTGTCGCCCCCTGCAGGACAGAAGAGCAGCTTCAGTGACAGACTTATTCTAAAGTCTAAACCACCTCCTAATTGACAATCACAGACCCTTCTCCACTTTTTACAGTGTGATGTGTAAGTGACGATCCATAGAATTCTGGCCCATTCCTCCAAACAGAACTGGTTTGGAACTGGACATGAACAAAGATGGCGCCTCGTACGGTTGACACGGCTCTTTGCTGCTCTCTTTTTCTTTTGTTTTTACTTTTTAACTGTGCATCTGGCTGTTCCTACACCCGTGAGGAACTTATGAACATCCGACCCACCGTCCCCATGGACCTATTGCCTGTTTTCTTGGCATCTGCGGCTGATTTAGTCCATGTTCTAGCCAAAAAAGTGTGGGCCCGTAAAAGGGGGAAGCGCGGACGCCTGTTCGTGCGTCTTAGGAGGAGAGGAGCGCGCACGGCTCTCCTCGGCATTTTTCTCTCCAACGTACGCTCACTGGGCAATAAGATGGACGAACTCAGCCTGCTCATGAGAAGAAACAAGGACTTCGCCACATCCTGTGTCCTCTGCTTCACTGAGACCTGGCTAAATGAGCGGATCCCAGACTGCGCTTGGAGCTGCAGGGTTTTGGGCTGTTCCGCGCGGATCGCCATTGTGCGCTCTCAGGGAAGAGCAGAGGCGGTGGGCTGTGTTTCTACGTCAATACAAACTGGTGTAACGATGTGACAGTGATCTCCAAGCACTGCTCTCCTGCTCTGGAATATCTTTTCATTCATTGTAAACCATTTTACTCCCCTCGTGAATTTGTTTCATTCATTCTTGCCTCTGTTTACATACCGCCATGCGCGGACACGCGCGAGGCTCAGCGCGCACTCGAAGAGCAAGTTCTGTGTATGGAACGTTTATACCCGGACTCTCTGATTATTATCCTGGGGGATTTTAATAAGGGAAACTTGAGCCAGGAATTACCCAAATACAGACAGTTTATCAAATGCCCGACCAGAGAGGAGAACACTCTGGATCACTGTTACACCACCGTGCGCTGAGCTTTTCGCGCTGTTCCCAAGCCAGCCCTCGGCTTCTCAGATCACTCCATGATACATCTGGTTCCTGCTTACAGACAGAGACTAAAGCTCTCGAAACCTGCAGTGAGGTGCTCCAAAGTGTGGTCTGACGAAGCTGTGGAAGAGCTGCGCGCATGCATGGAATCTACAGACTGGGACCTTTTCAGAGCTGCCACAGATAGTTTGGATGAATACGGACACTGTGACGTCATACATTCACTTCTGCGAGGATAGCATCATTCCAACAAGGTCCAGGGTCATCTATAACAACGACAAACCCTGGTTCACTGCTAAACTCCGGCAGCTCAGAAAAGCAAAGGAGTCTGCTTTCAGGGAGGGGGACCGCAGCTAAATATCGGTTCAGGAAAGAACTGAAAGCAGCCAAGTCCCGGCACAGAGAACGACTACAGGAGCAGTTTGGTAACAACGATGCTGCTTCTGTCTGGAGGGGCCTACGGGAGATCACCAACTACAAGCCCAAAGCCCCCCCCTGTGCTGACGACCACAAGCTAGCTGACGAACTGAACTTATTTTTCAGTCGCTTTGATGCTGCCCCTGACACCTCTCCCTCCCCCACCCCCCACTACTCTAACGACCCACCCATCAGCCCTGCCCCCAACCTGACAATAGCCTCTAAAGAGATTAAACAACTCTTCTTGAGGCTGCACCCCCGCAAAGCTCCTGGCCCGGACCACGTGTCTCCGGCCACTCTGAGACACTGCGCCAGTGAGCTTACTCCTGTGTTCACTGACATTTTCAACACCTCTCTGCAGTCCTGCCATGTGCCGGCCTGCTTCAAATCCTCCATCATTGTCCCCGTCCCGAAGAAGCCCAGGATCACAGGACTCAACGACAACAGACCTGTAGCACTTACGTCTGTCATCATGAAGTCATTTGAACGCCTGGTCCTCTCCCATCTCAAGTCCCTCACCTCCCCCCTCCTGGACCCCCTGCAGTTCGCCTACAGAGCCAACAGATCTGTAGACGATGCCATTAACCTGGCCCTCCACCACATCCTACAGCACCTGGACTCCCCGGGGACCTACGCCAGGGTCCTGTTCGTGGACTTCAGCTGTGCCTTCAACACAATCCTGCCATCCCTGCTCCAGGACAAGCTCTCCCAGCTCAACGTGCCCGATTCCACCTGCAGGTGGATCACTGACTTCCTGACGGACAGGAAGCAGCGAGTGCGTCTGGGGAAGAATGTCTCGGATTCTCAGATTATAAATACAGGAGCCCCACAGGGCTGTGTTCTTTCTCCCCTGCTCTTCTCCCTGTACACCAACCACTGCACCTCCAGCCACGACTCCGTGAAGCTAATCAAGTTCGCGGACGACACCACCCTCATTGGACTCATCTCCAACAACGATGAGTCCGCCTACAGGAGGGACGTGGACCGGCTGGTGTCCTAGTGCAATGGTAACAACCTGGAGCTGAACGCCCAGAAGACAGTGGAGATGATTGTGGACTTCAGGAAGAGCACTGTCCCCCCGCCCCCACCCTCCGTGATGGACTCCCCCATCACCTCTGTGGAGTCCTATCGTTTCCTGGGCACCACGATCACCCAGGACCTCAAGTGGGAGCCGACCATCAGCTCCCTCATCAAGAAGGCCCAGCAGAGGATGTACTTCCTGCGGCAGCTCAGGAAAGCCAAGCTGCCTGCACAGATGTTGGTGCAGTTCTACACGGCCATCATCGAGTCCATCCTCACCTCCTCCATCACCGTGTGGTTCGCTGGAGCCACAGTCAGGGACAAACAGAGACTACAGCGCATTGTGCGCTCTGCAGAGGAAGTGATCGGCCGCAGCCTTCCATCGCTGCAGGACCTATACGTCGCCCGAGCTCGAGGCCGGGCTGGTTGTATCACAGCCGACCCCTCTCACCCTGCACATGGACTATTCCAACCACTCCCCTCAAGCAGGAGGCTGCGGTCCATCAGGACTAGAACCTCCCGCCACAAGAACAGTTTCTTCCCCTCTGCTGTTGGACTCTTGAACACTTCTTAACCTGTCCCCCCGCCCTTTATAAAGTCACTTTACTGCCCATCATACGTCTATTTACTTCACTGTACTGCTGTCACCTTACATTGTGTGCACCATGTGCACTTGTATATTGTAAATAGTAACTGTAACTCTATTTTAAATTTAAATGTATTCCTTAGAAGTGTTTTTTATTCTTTATTTTTATTCTTTATTTTTATTATCTCTTTCTGACTGTTGCACTGAGCCAAAGCCATTTCCAAGTGTGTGACTTCCTGTTACTTACGTGGCAATAAAAAAAAAAACAATGATTCTGATTTAACCGAGTCATTTTCTATGCGATACCACTGTCTTTCCTCTCAAACCCAATGGGATTTAAGAAAGTCAAACACCTATTCATACAGCAACTAAAACAACCTCCAAGACGCACTCCTCCAGGACCCACTCCTCCAAGACCCACTCCTCCAGGACCCACTCCTCCAAGACCCACTCCTCCAAGACCCACTCATCCAAGACCCACTCATCCAAGACCCACTCATCCAAGACCCACTCATCCAAGACCCACTCATTTGATACGAAAAGAGGTTTTGCAACAGTCCCTTGCGGCTTCCCACTTTTTCCAGTGTGATGTAAGTGACGTCCACAGGGAGAGCCATTAGTCGCTGGTTTCTCTGACTCCTGCTTTTCACTGGCTCTCACCTAATGCACTAAACCACAGCTTAGCCTTAGCTCATGTCTTAGTCTTGGTTCATGTCTTAGCTTTAGCCTTAGCCTTAGTTCATCACTTAGCCTTAGCCTTAGCCTTAGCGTATGTCTTAGCCTTAGCCACTCAGGCATAACCAGTGGGGGAGGGTCCCAGCTCAAAAGTGGCCAAAATGACGTGCGCTGACATGCTTGCAATACCACCCCGGGCCGTTGGGGGTGGACCCAGAAGGAGAATTAGCCAATGCTAAAATATAGCGTTAGCAGACCTCTCAAAAACGTCTTTACAGGATGGACCAAAAGTTGGCTCTTGGCCCAAAGCTCCGTTCCACATGTGTGTCAATGCTGAGGGGGGTGATTATTTTTGGTCCACTCTAGTTTACTCGCGGAGAATTTTTGAAGTCTCTCGTTCAAATGAATGGAGCTGCGCTAGCTGACGCATGCGCAAATGCGTTTTTTCACAATTTTCTTGTGGGCGGGACCACTCGCGGCCATCTTGGATTGCTCCATGAAAGCACTTTTCATGGTCAACTCCTATGAACGGCGGAGATAGGCGTGACTCTGTCCATTAATATATACAGTCTATGGGCATAACCTTGCCTGCAAGCTGAATTCTCGCGGTATTTGTGAGTTCACAAACACTCGAGAATACATCTTGCCCCGCTCCCGCCAACTCTTTTCGAGTAGAACATCTAGGTGTTCAAGCCAATCACACACTATTCTGGGGGTTTAGGGCGGGATATCCGGGTTTGACGAAAGCAAGAAGTGCCGGGCCGAAGCAAAACAAACATGGCTACGCAGGAGGACGGACGCGTAGCAGAGGCTATCAAGTCAGTTTTAGCAGAATCTCTAATTTCTTTTTTGAAAGATGAACAGCGAGAGGCGCTTTGTACACGCCGATGACGACATAATGTTACCGGGATTGGTTTAAGTCAAACCTTGGTAGGCGGGCACACAGCGTCACTTCGCCCAATCAGCTTGAAGTATTCTGCTGCTTATCCCTCCTTTCCCCGAAAGGATTCTCCTGCAGAAGTCCCAGAATGATATTGTGGAGAACGCATTAGAGTTCTACACAATCATCAATCTGGCTCTTGCCAGGTTAACTCAGGCAGGGTTAGTATTTAAACTATTGTAGGTTGGAGCAGTGGCTTAAGCACCATTAAAGGGGATGCTGATGGCTGAAAACTGCAGCGCAAATATTAATGAACAAATAAATTCTTTAGGTCCACAGCGACACGAGGGAAGCGGATGATGTGGCTCCTACATAAATGAAGAGTGCAATGAATATAATATAAAGGATGTCTCTTAAACGGAAACATTCTAATGACCTATTTGTTTCATGAACTAAACATTAAAGATGTACTGAATATTAAATGGAGATGATTATAACAGACTAGTGTCAGGCGAGAGAGGTTTCTACATTATTGTATCGTGAGCCGGAGTGAAAAAAGAACCAGAGATTTATGGTCTCTGCCTCTTATGGTCCCTTTTTATCATTGCATTTCCTGTGTTTGAACGGTTTGATTCTCTAATCTGTGTCGGTGAATTCAACAGTTTTGTAAAGTCCTCAGAGAAACCGCTGTTGTGATTTAGGGCCATACAAAAATACATTGAATTGAATTGAATCCAAATGAAAGGCTGAGATGTAATGAAAGGAAAAAATAAATGACGGGGCCAGAACCAATAAACGACTTTTTGATTCGTTTAAAAAAAAAACATTTTGAACTGAGAAAAACCAAACCTGAGACACACGACTGCAGTCCCCAGAGCCGCTTCATCTGATCGTTCGCCTCGTTCGCAGCGAGGACTAAAAACAGTGAGGACTGAGTACTACTACTGCTGCTACTACTGCTGCTACTACTGCTCCTACTACAACTGCGACTACTACTATTACTACTACTGCTACTACTACTACTGCTACTACTACTGCTGTTGCTACTGGTGCTGTTTTTTTCTGCTGACGAAGACGTAGATAGATTAGAAAAGACCGTGCGAATGGTGATAAGGCGTGAGATGAATTTATTCATTAAAACTCTGACTTGGTGAAGACGCGAGAGAGAGGGAGAGAGAGAGAGAGAGAGAGAGAGAGAGAGGGAGAGGGGGGAGAGAGAGAGACAGAGGGTGGGGGAGAGATAGACAGAAAGACAGAGAGAGAGACAGAGAGAGAGAGAGAGCGAGAGGGAGAGAGAGAGTGGCCCTGAATAGTTCATGATGAAAAGCAGAAAATGTTTTATGGGAGAAAAGCATCAGTAGAAACAGTAAAAAAAAACAGTAAAAACAGAAGAAACAGTAAAAACCGTAAAAACAGTAGAAACAGTAAAAACAGTAGAAACAGTAGAAACAGTATTAACAGTCAAAACAGTCAAAACAGTAGAAACGATCAGATTCATTTCGCTTCATGTTTAATTTAGACACAGCTATTTTTAAAACAAGGCTAATTTGTTCATGACAGAAGCAGCTCTTGGGAAATGACTTTGAATTTTAAAGAACATAGAGATCTGTAAGGATGTATAAAACATGCATTATCTGATCTATGAAGCTTAGAAGGGTTGGACCTGATTAGCCATGGGATGGGAGACTATTGGAGCACTACAAAGTGCATATGATTTAAATGAGGAATAAACAAAGTGAATATTTTCATGTTTCTAACCAGTAATAAACAATGCTACAGTGACTATCAAAGCCCCACATGGTCCTGCTACTTATGAGGACCATAAAAGGAAAGGTTTTAGTGATTTAGGGACTAGAGAGAGAGCGAGAGAGACCAGGGAGAGAGAGACCAGAGAGAGACCAAAGAGAGAGACCAGAGAGAGACCAAAGAGAGAGACCAGAGAGAGAGAGACCAGAGAGAGACCAAACAGAGACCAAAGAGAGACCAGAGAGAGACCAGAGAGAGACCAGAGAGAGACCAGAGAGAGAGACAAGAGAGAGACCAGAGAGAGACAAGAGAGATAGACCAGAAAGAGACCAGTGAGAGACCAGAGAGAGACCAGAGAAAGAGACCAGAGAGAGACCAGAGAGAGACCAGAGAGAGACCAGAGAGAGACCAGAGAGAAATGTGGATAAAATCTGGTCCGACAGGAGTCACAGTCAGGAGGACTGAACTTCGATGTATATTTTAAATAACACTATGTTGCATAATCATATTTAAATTAGGATTGGGAGGTCCACGTCTGTGACATCATCCATTTTTCACATTCAACGTCACATCTGGATTTTTCATGACAGATGTTCCTGACAGTTATGGTTTAAGAGAAAGCAAAATATTATCCCTGCTTCTATTTTCTTATGCTTTATCTGTTGCCGGGATGGAGTGGCAGCAGTCTGAGCCTCCAGGTCATCTGGGGGAATCCTGACCTGAACTATCAAAGCCCAGAGCTGAGACACAGTCCCTCTGTGTCCTGGGTCTCCTTCCTCTGTGTCCTGGGTCTCCTCCTGGTCTCCTCCCGGTGGTGATGAGCCTCCTCAACTGCCTCCTCTTGTGGAGGAAAAGCAGCGGCTCCACTCCAAGCTCCTCCTGAGTGTCTTGACTTACCCAAAGATCATGAGCACAGGGAACGAAGATGGTCTTTCAATCGGCATGTTCCTAACTCTAGAATGAAACTTAGTTGAATTAAAAATGTCCAAACCAGTCCCACTTAAAAACACTCAACAAGTCCGATGAAAGGTGAAAAAGGTTCTGTGAAAGCTACAGACATGACTCAGAGGCATTTCTTATAATGAATGAACTCTGGGTTATGTCACACTCAGTTCCATGAGTCTGTCTCTGGATTTATCTATGTATCTATAGTCAGTGATGTCACACTCAGTCCCATGAGTCTGTCTCTCTCTGGAACCATCTTTTGATAAAGTCGTCCGTTCAGTGTGAGATCATCTTCAGGAAGTTTCTCAGTTCGATGATGTTCAATATTTCAAAACTTTACGTGTTTTCTCAAAAGTGAAACCCACTGAGACAAACTCCTGATTTCTCTTCTGCTAAAGATGACGTGGTTTATTCCATGTTCTAATTACGGCCTCTGAATGCTTCCTTTTCATCGCGTCACGCCGAGATGCGGCGAGATGACGGCAGCTGCAGAGAAATACAGACTTTAAACTCCAAAGTATAAGCTAAATTTAACCTCTTGAAGCGTTTACGTTGTCTTTGAAAGAAGCTGCAGCTATAATAATAATAATAATAATAATGCATCGGTTTTATATAGCGCTTTTTTGGACACTCAAAGACGCTTCATGTGTCATTATTCATTCACTCCATACATGGTGGTGATAAACTTCTACTGTAGCCACCGCTGCCCTGGGGCACACTGACAGAAGCGAAGCAACGGCCCCTCCGACCACCACCAACCATTCACACACACACCAGACTCATTCCAGGCAATGGGGGTGAAGTGTCTTGCCTAAGGACACAACGGCAGTTTGGCACTTTACAGCCGCAGCCGCCCCAATGATGATGAAGATGATGAAGGTGATGAAGATGATGAAGATGATGAAGATGATGATGATGAAGAAGATGATGAAGGTGATGAAGGTGATGGTTCTGTCCTGGTTCCAACACGATGGTTCTGTCCTGGTTCCAACACAATGGTTCTGTCCTGGTAACAACACGATGGTTCTGTCCTGGTTCCAACACAATGGTTCTGTCCTGGTAACAACACAATGGTTCTGTCCTGGTAACAACACGATGGTTCTGTCCTGGTTCCAACACAATGGTTCTGTCCTGGTTTCAACACGATGGTTCTGTCCTGGTAACTCCACAATGGTTCTGTCCAGGTAACAACACGATGGTTCTGTCCTGGTAACAACACGATGGTTCTGTCCTGGTAACAACACGATGGTTCTGTCCTGGTAACAACACGATGGTTCTGTCCTGGTTCCAACACGATGGTGTTGAAAGTATCTGTTGTCAGTGAATCGAACATTGAAATGTCAAAGTAACTAAATATAAAACACAGAGGTCAGTCTGGGGTCAGAGGTCAGCCTGAGGTCAGTCTGGGGTCAGAGGTCAGCCTGGGGTCAGAGGTCATCACTAAAGGCCTGTATACACTCGCGCGGCGCTGGTTGTGGTTACGTTGGACCTAAATAACCACAGTTTGTGGTACACACGTGTTCTCCTTACGCAGTTTTGAAGAGATTGTTGTAATCCCACACCCAACCACATGATGGCGATCTCACAGGAGTTTAGAAACCAAAGCGGTCCCACTTACGCTGCTACTTTCTCCTCTTCAGAACAAAAAGCTGTTTGAGATAAACAAATAAGTGGTAAATATCTGAGACAAACATGAACTATTTACAAGTGCAGGAGGAATGCAACAGACGCAGCTACGATTCAAACAAGACAGGAACAGTTTATAAGTTATACATATGTTATATATATGTTATATATAAAGTATATATATATTATTTATTTTGTTATATATATATATGTTAGATATATGTTATAAATGTTAGATCTAAGTTAGATATAAGTTAGATATATGTTAGATATGTTATATATAAGTTATATATATAATATGTATATATATATATATATATATATATATATATATATATATATATATATAAACATATATATCTAACATATGTTAAATATATGTTATATATAAGTTAGATATGTTATATATATGTTAGATATAAGTTTAGATATGTGTTTTATATTGTTAGATATAAGTTATATATATATGTTATATGTATGTCACATATGTTATATATAAGTTGTATATGTTAGATATATGTTATGTAGGATAAATTAAAATGACCTCTTTCCTCAATCAAAGACATTTTGTTGTATATTGAGACATATTATAACTTCTGTCTCAACTGTGTGTAAATCCTTGTGGTTCAGGTTTATTGTGGGCAAGAATGTTTTAAGATAAGTGCCATGGCAACACCCTTCCCCCAACGACTCTACAACAAGGGAAGAAAACCCAGTCTGCTTTGGAACCACGGAGTGACGAGACCTCCCTGGGCTCTGCCCTGGGCTCTGCTCAGGCAACCAAGGGGCTTCGGGCCTCTTAGGTGGCCTCAAACCTCAGCTCCACGTTTGAGAGGACTTCCACAACCCTTCAATAGCCTCCAGCTTCAACCTGAAGAAGTTGCTGAGTTTTGGCACCTAGACTGTGGATCGTGGGAGGACCGCATGAGGCAGCCGCATGGTCCAGGCCCTGGGGACAAGAAGCCTCCATCCAACGCCATCAAGACCCAAGGACTGCTATTCACCCAAGGCTATTCTGGTTGTATGATCTGCGCTCTTGCTACACACAGTTGTTGGCTTTATTAAAACCTATACTTCAAAGAATACTTCTCCTACCAAGGCTGAACACATGCAGGCCATCATAGGCAAAGGCCTTGCTAAGCTCACCTTAGCCTAGCATTTTAACAATGTATCTTGAAATCAACGTTTCCTTCATGTTATTCTTGACAATTTGCATATTTCATATCTAGTCTGTATTGTGTATACTTCATTAAATCTACAAAACCATCTTTGTCTGAAAGTGATATTTGTACTTTTAACTCCAGAAATTGGGTCACTGATTTGTAAAAGAATTCACTACCTTCAGATTCTATTGAAGAGAATTGGACTAATTAGCTAATTAAATAATAAAAGGACTCATGAGATTACTTAATCAATAAATGAGCCAATTAATTGATATTGTTACGTCATATGCACGTTAACAGTTGGGAGTTATTCCCTGGTGCCCCTAAATAAAGCTATTATCAATTATTGTATTTATTACATGGTTGTTTTTATCCAATTCTCCGATATCAGGTACATAACTTAAGTTATGTGTGATATCGACATTTTCTCACCCTACATATTATGGCGCCCCTAGTGAGGGCAAAACAAACTTAATTTCTGGAAATTAAATCATACAGATTCAATGTGACAAACTTGTTGTAAACTGTTGTTGCGAAGAAAACTGAGGTACTTCACCGGAGCAATCCAATCTAAACTCACAGTATCTATTCTTGTATAGCATAAACATGCATAAAACTCCAACGCATTACCAGCGCACTAAAGTTAAAACTTAAATGACTTTCAAATCAAAGATGGCTCTTCATCTTGCTGCAGAATGTCACACCTCTGTGCCAAGAGCCAAAAGCATCTGGCCAATCAGAGCACTTCATCTGCAGGCTGTGAGAGGGGGAAGGGGGGTACACGGCCCCTCCCCATAGACACTCAGATGTCCCTCACACAGCACCTCCTGGAAGGTCAAGAAGGGTTAGAGATGACAGCAGAGTTTACGGAGTCATTAATGGCTTTGTGCTCGAACAACATCTCCAAAAACCACACCTGCAAATTCACGCGCTATTCCTTTACTTAGTTCAAGACGTAATGGTTGAGAGTGATTTCCAGCGTGTAAAGCTTAAAACCAAGAGGCATCGAGTGTAAATGAACATGACCACCTGCGACTTTCCAGGGGCGTTCAATACACCGCCTGATCTCAAAGCTATGACTAAACGTGACGTTCCGTTAGCCATTAGCAAAGGATCCTGAAGTGGGACTTGTTATCCACACAGGCATGTTTTACGTAAATCGCTGCGAGTACGCCCCAGCGTGTAAACCCTCGATCGAAAAGGGGTCTCGGTGTGAATGTAAGTGGCAACCTGCGATGTCCAGGGCCCGATCAACACCCCCCATGATCTTTAAGCTAGGTCTAACGCGACTCTCCGTTAACCTTTAGCAAAAGACCAGTATGTGAGATTAGCTATCCACACAAGCACGGTTAAGCAAAAATCGCTGCAAGTAAGTCCAGCATGTAAAGCTTAAAACCAAGAGGCATCGAGTGTAAATGAACATGACCACCTGCGACTTTCCAGGGGCGTTCAATACACCGCCTGATCTCAAAGCTATGACTAAACGCGACGTTCCGTTAGCCATTAGCAAAGGATCCTGAAGTGGGACTAGCCATCCACACAGGCATGTTTTACGTAAATCGCTGCAAGTAAGTCCAGCATGTAAATCGTCAAACCAAGTTGTAAAACGAGCCACCACTGGTTAATAATTTCCAGTTGCGCGTATTTGCTTATACTTTCGCTCTACCAAAAGAACAAACAGAAGAATATCTGAGATTCAAAGTCACTTTTCTAGGAAAATCTATGCTCAAATAAGAGTCATTATTGCGGCAAAATCAAGCCAGTAAGACTTGGCTCCACGTTGAATTGTCTCAGTGAAAGTATCCTCCCTCAACAACACTCCAAATTGTTTGAAGATTAAATTTTATACATTCTCTATTGTCAATTATAACAGCATATAGCTACAGATATTAGCTTCCAACTACTAGCCTAGCATTAGCTAATACAAGCATCTTTGCCTCCAGCTATTACCATAGCCTTAGCTATCGCCATCAAAGAATGGAAAAGCTCAGACAAATATTCTTACCAGTTAATCTGAATAAAACCACTCCAGTGAACTCTAGATAGAGCATACACACAGACTTAGCTATAAAACTCCTGGCATTGTCTCAAACACAGTTAGGACAAACTAAAAGCCAACTCTGTGACATAAGCAATAGAGCTCTATTACAGCAGAACTTCGCCTCCGCCTCCTACTGAGAGCTCTACTTCCTGCTGAGAACTCCGCCTCCTACTGAGAGCTCTGCTTCCTGCTGAGAACTCTGCCTCCTACTGAGAGCTCTACTTCCTGCTGAGAACTCCGCATCCTACTGAGAGCTCTGCTTCCTGCTGAGAACTCCGCCTCCTACTGAGAGCTCTGCTTCCTGCTGAGAACTCCGCATCCTACTGAGAGCTCTGCTTCCTGCAGAGAACTCCGCATCCTACTGAGAGCTCTGCTTCCTGCTGAGAACTCCGCCTCCTACTGAGAGCTCTGCTTCCTGCTGAGAACTCCGCCTTCTACTGAGAGCTCTGCTTCCTGCTGAGAACTCCACCTCCTACTGAGAGCTCTACTTCCTGCTGAGAACTCCGCATCCTACTGAGAGCTCTGCTTCCTGCTGAGAACTCCGCCTCCTACTGAGAGCTCTGCTTCCTGCTGAGAACTCCGCCTCCTACTGAGAGCTCTGCTTCCTGCTGAGAACTCCGCCTCCTACTGAGAGCTCTACTTCCTGCTGAGAGCTCTGCCCCGTAAAGAACTTGGACAGTGAACGTTCGTCATCGGTCATAATCAAAATTGTGTTGTGTCAACCTCTCGCTTTGTTTGCGGAGCTGGACACAAAGGGGGGGGGTTGTAGGATAAATTAAAATGACCTCTTTCCTCAATCAAAGACATTTTGTTGTATATTGAGACATATTATAACTTCTGTCTCAACTGTGTGTAAATCCTTGTGGTTCAGGTTTATTGTGGGCAAGAATGTTTTAAGATAAGTGCCATGGCAACACCCTTCCCCCAACGACTCTACAACAAGGGAAGACAACCCAGTCTGCTTTGGAACCACGGAGTGACGAGACCTCCCTGGGCTCTGCCCTGGGCTCTGCTCAGGCAACCAAGGGGCTTCGGGCCTCTTAGATGGCCTCAAACCTCAGCTCCACGTTTGAGAGGACTTCCACAACCCTTCAATAGCCTCCAGCTTCAACCTGAAGAAGTTGCTGAGTTTTGGCACCTAGACTGTGGATCGTGGGAGGACCGCATGAGGCAGCCACATGGTCCAGGCCCTGGGGACAAGAAGCCTCCATCCAACGCCATCAAGACCCAAGGACTGCTATTCACCCAAGGCTATTCTGGTTGTATGATCTGCGCTCTTGCTACACACAATTGTTGGCTTTATTAAAACCTATACTTCAAAGAATATTTCTCTTACCAAGGCTGAACACATGCAGGCCTCAGCCTATACCAATCCATTCATAGGCAAAGGCCTTGCTAAGCTCACCTTAGCCTAGCATTTTAACAATGTATCTTGAAATCAACGTTTCCTTCATGTTATTCTTGACAATTTGCATATTTCATATCTAGTCTGTATTGTGTATACTTCATTAAATCTACAAAACCATCTTTGTCTGAAAGTGATATTTGTTCTTTTAACTCCAGAAATTGGGTCACTGATTTGTAAAAGAATTCACTACCTTCAGATTCTATTGAAGAGAATTGGACTAATTAGCTAATTAAATAATAAAAGGACTCATGAGATTACTTAATCAATAAATGAGCCAATTAATTGATATTGTTACGTCATATGCACGTTAACAGTTGGGAGTTATTCCCTGGTGCCCCTAAATAAAGCTATTATCAATTATTGTATTTATTACATGGTTGTTTTTATCCAATTCTCCGATATCAGGTACATAACTTAAGTTATGTGTGATATCGACATTTTCTCACCCTACAGTTATATATAAGCTAGATATATGTTGTATATATGTAATATATATGTTAGATATATGTTATATATAAGTCAGATATATGTTACAATACAATACAATTTATTCTTGTATAGCCCTAGGTCACAACAGAAGTCATCTCAGAGGACTTAACAAAACCATTGAAATCACCAACACAGGTCAACAGAATCAACAGTTAAAACACATGAAAAATATAAAGCACACACAGAAGAAAATGTCCATACATGTTGTAGAAAGTGTCCTGATCATCACCAATCCTTTCTGTTAGACACTAACTGTCCAACAAGACCCTCCTGCATCGACAAGGAAAAACTCTTAAAAAACCCAGTGGGAAAAAGTGAGAAACCTTGGGGAGAACTAGGGAAACCCTCAGGGAGGGAGACCCATTTGAGAAAGGGATCTGCTCCTCCGGACGGACAGGCTAATGATCTAGGACCTAAGCTAGCTACAGAACGTGGACCGGTGGCCGCTGAACGTGGACAGGTCCGGTGCAGGACTGAAGCACTCCCAGGCGGGTCGGGCGGGGCAGTCCGCAGGTGTAAATGGAGGAGGCCAGGCTCAGAGATCCCGTCATCATACCATGAAACAGACAATGGGACAACGGGTGAATAGCAATGAACAAACTACAGTAAAAATCCTAATAATGCTAATCAGGTAAAGTTTATTTGTATGGCACAATTCATACACAAGGCAACTCAAAGTGCTGAACAAGATAGCATTAAAATCATAAATAATCACAGAACATTAAAAAGAAAGATAAAAACATAAAATCCCACAGTTGTATGCACAGCTAAACAGAACTGTTTTTAACCTGGTTTTAAACATTGTCAGAGAGGAGGCCTGTCTCACATCTTCAGGAAGACTGTTCCAGATTTTAGCAGCATGAATCTGAAAAGCAGCCTCCCCATGTTTAGTTCTGACTCTGGGCACTAACAGGAGTCCAGTCCCTGTGCTCCTCAGAGTCCGGGCTGGTTCATATGGTACTAACATGTCACTAATATATTTTGGTGCGAGGCCATGGAGAGACTTGTACACAAGCAGAGCTGTTTTAAAGTCTATTCTCTGAGCCACAGGAAGCCAGTGCATAGACCTGAGGACCGGACTAATAGGGTTGTACTTCCTGGTTCTAGTCAGGACTCGAGCTGCTGCATTTTGAATGTACTGCAGCTGTTTTACAGCCTGTTTGGACAGACCTGTGAGCAGGCCATTGTAAAGTAGGAAGGAGGAGAGGATTGTGCTCAAGTTACCATACTTCTCCCAGCAAACTATGCAGCTTGACTGACAGTCAGAGGAGTTTAGCCTTCCCTGAGTCTTACCTTCCTAGCCATATGCTAAACTAAAGAGGACTGTTTTAAACCTAGCCTTGAATAAAGAGAGCATATTTGGAAGGAGGTGAGAAAGCAGCAGCAGCCACGGCTAGGCTAGCCTAGGTTACAGCACCAAGATTCATGGATTGCACACCAGGTGTGCAAACCGATCCAGGCAAACCTAATTATATATTATATATCATATACAGTGCGAAAGTATTTGGCCCCCTTGAACCTTTCAACATTTCGCCACATTTCAGGCTTCAAACATAAACATATGAAATTTAAATTTGTTGTCATGAATCAACAACAAGTGGGACACAATCGTGAAGTGGAACGAAATTTATTGGATAATTTAAACTTTTTAACAAATAAAAAACTGAAAAGTGGGGCGTGCAATATTATTCGGCCCCTTTACTTTCAGTGAGGATCTTTGAATGATCCAATGTTGTCCTAAATGACTGATGATGATAAATAGAATGCAGCTGTGTGTAATCAAGTCTCCGTATAAATGCACCTGCTCTTTGATAGTCTCAGGGTTCTGTTTAAAGCGCAGAGAGAACCATGAAGACAAAGGAACACACCAGGCAGGTCCGAGATACTGTTGCGGAGAAGTTTAAAGCCGGATTTGGATACAAAAAGATTTCCCAAGCTTTAAACATCTCAAGGAGCACTGTGCAAGCAATTATATTGAAATGGAAGGAGTATCAGACCACTGCAAATCTACCAAGACCCGGCCGTCCCTCCAAACTTTCATCTCAAACAAGGAGAAGACTGATCAGAGATGCAGCCAAGAGGCCCATGATCACTCTGGATGAACTGCAGATAATTACAACTGAGGTGGGAGAGTCTGTCCATAGGACAACAATCAGTCGTGCACTGCACAAATCTGGCCTTTATGGAAGAGTGGCAAGAAGAAAGCCATTTCTCAAAGACATCCATAAAAAGTCTCGTTTAAAGTTTGCCACAAGCCACCTGGGAGATACACCAAACATGTGGAAGAAGGTGCTCTGGTCAGATGAAACCAAAATCGAACTTTTTGGCCACAATGTAAAACGATATGTTTGGCGTAAAAGCAACACAGCTCATCACCCTGAACACACCATCCCCACTGTCAAACATGGTGGTGGCAGCATCATGGTTTGGGCCTGCTTTTCTTCAGCAGGGACAGGGAAGATGGCTAAAATTGATGGGAAGATGGATGGAGCCAAATACAGGACCATTTTGGAAGAAAACCTGTTGGAGTCTGCAAAAGACCTGAGACTGGGATGGAGATTTATCTTCCAACTGGACAATGATCCAAAACATAATGCCAAATCTACAATGGAATGGTTCACAAATAGACGTATCCAGGTGTTAGAATGGCCAAGTCAAAGTCCAGACCTGAATCCAATCGAGAATCTGTGGAAAGAGCTGAAGACTGCTGTTCACAAACGCTCTACATCCAACCTCACTGAGCTCGAGCTGTTTTGCAAGGAAGAATGGGCAAGAATTCCAGTCTCTCGATGTGCAAAACTGATAGAGACATACCCCAAGCGACTTGCAGCTGTAATTGCAGCAAAAGGTGGCGCTACAAAGTATTAGCGCAAGGGGGCCAAATAATATTGCACGCCCCACTTTTCAGTTTTTTATTTGTTAAAAAAGTTTAAATTATCCAATACATTTTGTTCCACTTCACGATTGTGTCCCACTTGTTGTTGATTCACGACAAAAAATTTAATTTTTATATCTTTATGTTTGAGGCCTGAAATGTGGCGAAATGTTGAAAGGTTCAAGGGGGCCGAATACTTTCGCAAGGCACTGTATATCACATGTACCATACATATTATATATAATACATAACATAACATGCAGCATAATATATAACATAATATACAACATAACACAATACACAACATAATACATATATTGTATAATATATAACATAATATATAACATAATACAGCATATACATATAATATATACACCATATATTATATATTACCTAATTATATGCTAAATTAAAGTAGAGTGCTTTAAGTCTGGCCTTGAATGTGGAGACCGTATCTGCTTCCTTAACATGAACGGGAAGCCGATTCCACAGTAAAGGAGCTTGGTAGCCAAATGCTCTGCCGCCAACAGTGATTTTTGAGACCTTAAGAACCACCAGACGTCTGGCGTTTTGTGAGCGCAACGCTCGACTTGGTTGATATGACACTAACGTGTCTTGGAGATAGGAAGGAGCCAAGCCATTTATGGCTTTATATGTTAAGAGAAGGATTTTAAACTTTATTCTGTACTCCACAGGGAGCCAGTGGAGTGATTTTAACACCGGAGTTAAGTGCTCCCTCCTTTTGGTACCTTTTAAGATCCTTGCTGCTGTATTCTGAACGAGCTGGAAGCTCTTCAAAGAGGTTTTAGGGCATGCTGCCAATAAAGCGTTACAGTAGTCAAGTCTTGAGGTGACAAAAGCGTGAATGAGTTTTTCCGCGTCACTTTTAGGAAGGAAATTCCTAATTTTAGCGATGTTCCGTAAGTGGAAGTACACCGTTTTAGTCGCTTGGCTTATATAAGCCTTGAAGGTGAGTTCTTGGTCAAAAATTACTTCAAGATTCCTCACAGTGTTACTGGGTATAATACTGACATTATCGAGAGTGATTATCTGGTTAGTAAGGGAGTCACGCAGGCGCTTCGGACCGAGTAGGATCACTTCTGTCTTCTCCGGGTTGAGAAGTAGGAAGTTAAGAGTCATCCACGTTTTAATGTCCTTTATGCAGGCACTAAGCTTTTCTAGCTGATCTGTCTGATTTGGCTTCATCGACAGATAAAGCTGTGTGTCATCTGCATAGCAGTGGAAATTAATTCCATGCTTTTTAATAATGTTTCCTAACGGCAGCATGTAGAGAGTTAAAAGAATCGGTCCGAGTACCGTTTGTAAGTATTTCTGGGTCCAGGTTTGTTTTATTCAGAAGGGGTTTGATTACTGCGGTTTTTAAAGCTTGTGGGACATAGCCACATTGTATGGATGCATTTATTATATTTACGATAGGCTCAATTATCAAAGGAAGTATGTCTTTTGTCGCCAAAAGCAATTTGACTGACGTGTTCAGAATTTGATACAGAAATAAGGCCAAGAATGCAGAAGTTAAAAATAGAACATTTAATTCTCTTTACAATTAAATATTGATACAAAACCCTTGGAGCCATTAATTCTCTAAAACTAACCCTATGCTAAACCATCCTAAACTTTCCCTCCAGGCCTGAAAATGTGCAGAGAACATGCAGGCGCTCTGCCATGTTCTCTGTCTCTATCCCTGCTCTTTTTCCCTCAGACTGTCCTACCCCCGGTTTTATCAACATGTCCGATGACGTCACATGGTCTGAAACTGGTCTCTGGTCTGGTCTCCGGTCTGGACCCTGGTCCAGGTCTTGGTCCTCCATATCAGCCTGAGCAAACAATGGCCCCCATCACTGGGCGCCTGATTGTGTTGGACTTTTGCCCTCCTCGAGAGTGGGAGAGAGCATTTGTTTATTCTTGGAGTCAATAATTGTCTGGTTTGTAAGCTGGTCATCCTTATGATTCCTGAGTGCATATTCTTTTGTCTGATGTGCAGCATTTTGTGAATATTCGTCAGTCCCTCTTTTGACCTATCTTTACAATAGGTCACATCCACCTCCTCGTTCATCATCAATACTTGTGCTTTAGGCTCGATATCTGTGAAGAGTCAATACAGAGAAAACAAACAACACACAACCACATTCGAAACATATGTTTTTATCTAATAAATCCCTCTATACTGTGGTTTTGCTTTCATTAACAGTGGCTTTGTCAGTGGGATTTTGCTCCATGTCTATTCTACATTCTCAGGAACAAAACTGGACACAGAGAAACAAATGGTTAATATGAACATTATTATGGCGGTCAGTTTTCCAAATACATTAGTCGAAACAGGAAGTGCTGTCACTTCCTCCTCTCAGACAGTTTTGGGATGAATGTACATCATTAATCAAATTGGTATTATCCTTACAGGAGCTAATCCATTTTAGCAGGTTTCTCTGGGGTCAGTCCCTATACAACGGTATTTTGATTCTCTAATCTGTTGCTGACAAATCTACAGCTCTTAAAATTCTCAAAAATACCTAAATATCTACTTTTGTGCTATACCCAAATACATTAAAATGCTTCTGAATCTGTGTTGGTTCTAATCTATCTCATTAGTCTATCTCATTAACTTTTGAAGTAAATACTTTTGGACATATTATGAAGGAAATGGTCCTTTTACCGTTTGATATTAGCCCTGTCTAAAAATAATCTCTATTTTTGAAAGCATCTATCTATTTCTACTCTTGTGACTCCAAAGTTTGGTTGTAGCTTGAGCCAAAGCATATTCCCAATTTGTGAGTTCTGTCACTTTCAATGGCTGTAAATAATTCTGGTTCTGACAGTTTAGCTGCTCTATCAGAAGGATCACAATGTATGGTACTATTTTAACTCTTACTCTGAAGTTTGTTTATGAACAATGATCAAATTCTACTTTTTCTACTATTTAACATCTACTAAAACACTAAAATACTCATACTTTATCATTTTCAACCATTTTAACAGTTGCTCAGTCTCCCAGACTAAAAGTCAACGTTTTTGTCTGCCAGACTGAACACTTAACATTTATTGCATTTGTCACAGTTGTGGTTTTAGTTGTAGCAATAGCATTGGCAATAGATGATTTTTCATTGGCCGGTTCTTGTTCTGCAAATCACTATTTTATGTATTGTATTTCAGACAATTCCAAAAACAACACAGTCGTTCTCCAATATTAAAGACATGAATCTATTCAATTTGCCTGAAAGGGAGCGGGAAGAAGAGAACTATTTTAAAACATTCTCTACGATTATATGGCTATGAAATTAGTTATTTAATAAACAAAAGCACATTCATGGCTTCTGTCCACTGCTTATAACTGTTTAAAGAGTTGTCCCAAACTTAATATGTGTGAATACATCAGCTGTTTGTAATAAACAATAACATTTAACCTGTTCTCCAATGGAGCAGCTCAGAGGCTGCGTCAAAAGCAATGTTATATTTGAGCTATTTTTAGATTTAAAATTTTGTTAAAACCTGTCGTTCTATGTCTGCATTTTAATACTACTCTCTATAAACACATCTGCACTAGATCCTACAGATGTGGAAAACAGAAACATCTAAAATCTGACTCCATTTAATTCCTTTTTACTCTAATTATTAGAACAATTTGACCTTATTGATACTTATTTTCACAATAGAACTATTTTGATTATTCACTCCTGTGGACTCACCACCTGCAGGAGGATCAGTGAGGGGCTGGTGCTCCGTGTACTGGGTGCAGCTCTGACTGCCACCCCCCCCCCCCCCCCCGACCCAGAAATGGATTAAGGGGAAGAAAAATGGATGGATGGATGGATGATTATTCACTAGTCTAACTATTATTACTATTGTTTATTCTGACACCTCTTCTTAGCGACCCTTCAACCTATAGCTCCTTGAATCCAATGACATTATAGCTCCAGACTATTTCATTCTATTCTATTATTATTATTATTATATGATCTATTATCTTAAAGAGTAGATCTGCTTGATGTTATAAGCGCTATTATTTCTCCTTTTGAATTTGCACAACACTAAATTTAGAATGACCCCCTATGGGACAAATAAAGAATTTTATTTCATTTTGGCAACTCCGAAAATTACTTAATAATTTTCCCATTTTGCTTTTTAGGCTGCCCTTTCCATTATTTATTTGGTCTTGTAAATATATGTTTTACACTTCTTTCTAATGATTTAGAAGGTTAAGGACCATGACCACCTATGACAATAACATTATATACTCCCTCTGTTGGTCGTGGGCCAAGTATAAAACATGTGTCTGTGTGTGTGTGTAGATTACTGTTCCCATCATCTCCAGTTGCTTCCTCCCGGATCGTCCTCCATTCGTATTGTGGGCTTTGGTGCCAAAGTAGAGGCTCATTTCCTCATGATCCATACTACTGTCATCCCTGAAGCAGGGGTAGGTTATCTCTCATCTGAAAAAGAAACATTAGAACACAAGAAATGCCCACTTTCCCTGGCATGGTGCAGCCTGTCAATCTTTTTCCAATTGGGCAAAACATAACTGCATTGACAGACGGTGTGTGACATCAGGGCAGGGGCTGTAGCCAAATACAGACTTAACAATATGTATGTTTCTAATTTTATACTCCCCTAAATGTGAGTTACAAACCAAAGTTGTCCTCCGCCCAATGACCGCTCACTGCGGTTGGACCGAATCACTGTCAGGACAAACAGCAGAGGGGGGGGGCTCCCAGTACCTTCAGCAAGGTATTCATCTCAGAGTACTTTCCGCAGAGTACTTTCTCAGAGTATTTTCTCAGAGTACTCATCCCAGAGTACTCTCACTTTTACACCTGTTCAATAAAGCTTGTTATCTTTTAATCTCTAGTACTTACACCGTATGCTGTTGACAAAAAAATAATTATTCCATGATCACATTAAAACATTACAGAAAACATTTGTTATTCCATTCTCCGTTCAGCACTCCTCGTTCACTCCTCATTTCACAACACACTCACATCACACTCACACAGGCCGACTCCCCACGTTAGTATATTGGTCCAGAGTTTGTTAAGGTCAACGTAGTGTACTTGACATGACGCACAAACATATAACATACACAAACATATAACCCACACAAACATATAACACACACAAACATATAGACAACACAGGAGGCCTGTAATTTTAACTTTGTTATATTTTTCCATGTCCAATTACAATTGTCTCATGAGTTATTTTATTGTTGCAACTTTCAGAGCCTGCAGAACATGCAGAGCTTTAAGAGATTTTTCCTAAAAGGATCCATTTCAAACTTTTAGTGTTTAAACCACGTGGTCTGTACTCGGGCTTGTCACAGACTGTGTCCCCTATATTTTTAATGAGCTCTTGTTACTTAAAAAAAAACTCATGCACGTGCAATAAATGTTTTTCCCTTTTTTTAAAAAAAAAAGCCAGTTCGGATTCCTTAAAAATGTAAATTAGTTTCAAACTTTAATACTTCACCTTTGTTTCACGTTCATGTGGAGAAAAGACCATTGTTCTATGTGTGTTAATGTACTTGCACCAATCATGTCTCAGATGAACTGTCAACAGTTGTATCAAAGACATAATTGTCCTAATTGTTTCTAATTTAGCTATTTGGAAGAGAAACATGTCATAAAAGATTTCATAAAATGTCCCTACATCCTTGTTTTCAACCAATGAACAGTGTTGCGTCAATGTGTTATCAGAAATGATCCAATATCACCTTTAGCCAAAATTTAGAAATGCTTTAAATCATTTTTCAAACTTGAATTGTCTGAACAAACCATTTTGTACTAAATGCAGCATCCATTAAAAGCTGCAGTTCTCTTTCTAGCACCAGTTTCAACTGTGCATGTGATTGTTTTTAAATGATTAACGAGCCACGGTTCAGAGGTTGAAAAATTGCCTTCAATATCCGTATTACCAAGATCATGCAGTCAAAATCAATAATTCTAAACTTCTCCGCGTCTATAACTTTAAATAACAATAATAGTTTCAATAATAGAGCTCCTCTACCTTAAATATACTGCTGTTCTAATCTCCTTGTGTCTCATGCTAAAGCAAGAGTCTAATTAATTTTAACGATTGTCCTGTAATCTTTCATGCAGCTAAATGTAGTGTTATGAACGAATGACCTACATGTGTAAATATGACTTAAATGTCCCATATGTCTCTGTGCGTTTGTTGCCTGTCCGTATATTACCTT
Source organism: Knipowitschia caucasica (assembly GCA_964034765.1). NCBI lineage: Eukaryota > Metazoa > Chordata > Actinopteri > Gobiiformes > Gobiidae > Knipowitschia > Knipowitschia caucasica. The sequence goes on from OZ035832.1 coordinate 32,162,331, forward strand.
TTGTCTGTTTCATTTGCCCAGCCACGTCTTCCTCTTATGGCGTCTTTCAATGTCTTTTGTCTCAAAGTATCCAATGTCTTTGTCTCAAAGTGTCCAATGTCTTTGCCCTAATGCCTTTTTTCTTCTTCTTTAAACAATCACTTTCTTCTCCTTGCAATGTCTTTTTCTTTCATGTCTTCTTTGTCTCATTTTTGACGCACACCAATGTGTCGTGTCTTTCGCTTGGTTTACACAACGTTCCTCTCCGTGCACATAACTCCACTTGGTTTGTGCAAAAGTCTGGTTCTTCTCCATGAAATGGAGGCCGGAGAAGTCTTCTTCGAGAGTTCCTGTTAGCTGCTGCAGCCGATGCTGCCCCCTGCGACCCGCCGGGAGAGGGGGAGACGCTGATGGTCCGTGTTGATGGCGCTCGATTGTGGTCTTGTGGCAGGCGTTTTTGGCCAAATGAAACAGACAGAAGTTTTCTCGGAAAAAACAGACAAACAAGAAACACAAACAAGTGTGTTAATTACCATACAACCAATGATTAATTACAAATCTACATAAACCTATGAAATAATTAATATTAACATTTTAAACATTAGATCCTGAAAACCGAATTCTGCATTCAACTGCTATCCTAAGCCCTATTTTTTCCAACAGTATAATGCTCTCTAAGATCATTCTAACTTTTATATCACCAAAATGTAGGAAAAAACTTGTCCAGACGCCTTGGAGATAAAAATAAAATAATGCCTCTTTATAATCTAACTCAAAGTTCTGTGATCATATGACTCCATGTCAGTAACATTATCGTGTGTATAAATGTAATTCTCTACAAAAAATATATTTGGTAATAGTTCTTTCCTCACGAGAGAGAGAGAGAGAGAGAGAGAGAGAGAGAGAGAGAGACAGAAAGAGGAAGGGGAGGGGCTGAGTGCTGTATGCTTCCAGCATTTCCCTCGTTTTTCTCGTGGCAAGGATCTAATCAGTGGTAAAAGTTTTTCTCACGTCAAACGACACTCTACATTTTATCCTTAAATACGTCAGTAATGGAAAACATTACAATTTGCTTACATGACCAATGCATCACTAGGTACAGCCGGATCTTTTTTTTTTTTTTAATACCTCTGTAACTATTGAAACATTACATCAGAATAAGAGAAAAACTTCCATAACTGATCATTCTGGTCATTTCTTCACATGGAAACTCGTATACTACAGCCAAGTGGCTCTCTTTTTTTCTCATTAATCAGATCATTATTATTCTATATATAGAATCCATCAGTTTAAATACTTGGCTTTTTCCTGTTTAAATTAATTGTACCCATTTTCCAGCCCCCCGGGGGATTTAGAAGGTTTTATTATCCTGCTCTGACCCTAAAGCTGTCCCTATTTCTCTAATTCTATTCCTATTTTTTCACTAATACACTTGTGCCTCTCTGCACGAAGGTGTGCCTCTTTTGCACTTCTAAACCCTGTGGACCTCTCATCTATGTTCTGTTTTATTTAAGGAGGGACCAATTCTTCCCCCAAGGCTAAAAACGTCTAAACCTGACTATTGTTCTATCGCGTCCGATAGAACGCCCGTTACGGCGGTCTGTCCACAACTGCAGTCGTGTTGGGCCGAGATCTCTCTGTCTTCTATTTAAAACAATGTGCAGATTTTAGAAATGGTATCTGCTTACCTGTGTTTTGCAGAGTAGAGAGCCCCAAGACCCAACAGACCCAGTCTATCTATCTGAGCTCATCTTGCGTCTTCTTTCTGTATCAAATCACGTCTAGGGTCACCATCTGTCGCCAAAAGCAATTTGACTGACGTGTTCAGAATTTGATACAGAAATAAGGCCAAGAATGCAGGAGTTAAAAATAGAACATTTAATTCTCTTTACAATTAAATATCGATACAAAACCCTTGGAGCCATTAATTCTCTAAACTAACCCTATGCTAAACCATCCTAAACTTTCCCTCCAGGCCTGAAAATGTGCAGAGAACATGCAGGCGCTCTGCCATGTTCTCTGTCTCTATCCCTGCTCTTTTTCCCTCAGACTGTCCTACCCCCGGTTTTATCAACATGTCCGATGACGTCACATGGTCTGAAACTGGTCTCTGGTCTGGTCTCCGGTCTGGACCCTGGTCCAGGTCTTGGTCCTCCATATCAGCCTGAGCAAACAATGGCCCCCATCACTGGGCGCCTGATTGTGTTGGACTTTTGCCCTCCTCGAGAGTGGGAGAGAGCATTTGTTTATTCTTGGAGTCAATAATTGTCTGGTTTGTAAGCTGGTCATCCTTATGATTCCTGAGTGCATATTCTTTTGTCTGATGTGCAGCATTTTGTGAATATTCGTCACTTTGAAGAGCCAAGTCGGGATTGCGTCTAACATGCAAGTTGAGGCTTTTGAGGATGTGACCACAGAGATCACCTCTGCTTGGCTCACAGCCATGAATTTATCGAGGCCCACTGAAGAGTTTAAAGTGGGAAGTCAAGTATGCCGCTTCAGCCTGTTCACTACCAACAGCAGGAGTAACCTCTTCCAGTTTTTCACGGATGGATGTAATTTTATTATTAAAGAAATGGAGAAAGTTGACACTGCTCAGTGAGCTTGGAATTTTAGGCTCGATTGCGCTATGGCAGTTTGTGAGTTTAGCGACGGTGCTAAACAAAAATCTACTGTTATTTTTATTCGCTTCTATTAAAGTTGAATAGTATTGAGTTCGAGCCCTGCGAAGGGCATTCTTGTAGTTTCGGAGACCTGCTTTCCACTCCCTGTGGACAGGCTCAGAGTGGGAGTGGCGATATAGCCTCACCAATTTTCTGACGTCCTGTTTTAAAGTGTGGAGTTGAACACTGTACCAGGGCGACGATGATCTAATCCTAATAGTTTTCTGTTTTAAAGGAGCTGCTGCATTTAATGCAGATTTTAAAGACTCCATAGTGTTGTCCACCGTTTGGTCAATGACTGAGGGACTGCAGCAGCTGTGAACAGGTTCACCTGCAGCAATATTCAACATTGGCTGAATTAGTTCTTTGAACCTTGTGATAGATTTATCATTTAAGGTTCTTTTCATTATGGTTTTATCTTGCGGCGCAGGAGATCAAACGTGATCAAGAAATGGTCAGACAGCAACGAGCTTTGGCGCTGGATGTCAACATTGGAGACATCACAGCCGTAGGTCAGGACAAGGTCCAAGGTGTGGTTATGAATGTGAGTAGGTTCCTCAACATTCTGAGTAAAACCAACACCATCTAGTACGGCGCTGAAAGCTTTGTTTAAGCTGTCAGTGCTGTCGTCCACTTGTATATTGAAGTCTCCAGTTATAACTATGTTTTCCCATTCCAAAAGTAGGTTTGAATGAAGTCAGAGAATTCTGTTAGGAACTCGCTGTAAGGACCAGGAGGTCGGTATAAAACTATAAATAGCACCGCTTTTTGTTTTCTCCACGCAGGACAGGTGATTGAAAGTGTTAAGTTTTCAAACGAGTGAAAAGCATTGTTGGTTTTGGGACTAAGAAGTAAGTTGGTGTGTGATATAATCGTAACATCACCGCCGCGACCTGTAGTCCTACGTCATGGTGCTACGTCCCTTAGCGGACTTCGCTAGTGGGATATCACGTGACCCCCAGGTCACAGACGCCAGAGAGATCATAAAAAAAATGCTCCAATCACTAGCGACCCTCCTCTATAAAGGCCCCTGCTCCATAGCCGCGCCCCCTCTTTCACTCTGGCGCCGATTGAGATCTACCACAGTACTTACTTCATTCTGAGATGTCTTCCATTTTTCGTCCGAGTTCCCCTTCGCCCTCCGGCGTCGGACGTTGTCGCTGCTCTACGTGTCGGGTCAGGCTCCAGCGCACGGACCAGCATGCCAGCTGCTTCATGTGCCTGGGTCCGGGCCATGTGGCGTTGAGCGCTAGCTGCGCCTCGTGTCTCGCTCTCCCCAGGGAGGAGAGCGAACGCAGGCGCGCGTTCTTCGCCGCTGCAGCGCCCCGTCCGGACTCCTCTCAGGACGAGGAGTCTGAGATTGACTGTGCCCCACTCGACCTTCCGCCCGTGCCCGCGGAATGGGGTGACTGCGAGGTTGGAGAGGCTTCGGAGGACGGCTCTCTCCTCACGCTGGACGAGGTGGTGTCGAACCCGGAGCCGGACCGCTTTCCGCTGGACCACATGCCTGGTCTCTACTCCTCCGCGGCGGTCATTCATGGATGCTCCTCTACCACCGCAGCCGGTCCAGACGGTGGAGGACTTCACCTCTGTGGGCGCCACCACTCGAGGGAGGAGGAGGAAACAACCCACGTTGTGCCCGCGGATGGACCCGATCGTCCATTACGCGACACGTGAGACACACACTCAGACACAAACACACAGACACACTCACACATACACAAACACACAGACACACTTACACATACACAAACACACAGACACACTCAAATACAGACACACACACACATGCTCTCTCTCCTGTCATGAAACAAAAACAGACACTACAGTCTAAAGCTCTGTCCATGCCCCGTTGTTTGAGAAGCACGGTCTGTTACAAAGCCGCAGAGGCATGTGTTATGGTGCGTTCAGACCGCCAATGCTGGAGCGCAACTTCCGCGCAAACCAGACGCACATTCTCTAGATTTCAGACGCTCGGGGTGTTCAGACCAGAAGTCCTTGCCTGCGGGGGTGCCCGGCGGAAGCGGCTGGCGGATTTTGGCGGTAACAGAGTAAAGCCGCGTTCAGACCGGATCATGCTGCGGCAACTTTCAATGCAAAGTCAATGGTGACGCACGGACTGTGGTAGAGACGCACGGACTGTGGTAGAGACCCACGGACTGAGCAGTAGAGACCCACGGACTGTGGTAGATACCCACGGACTGAGAGGTAGAGACGCACAGACTGTGGTAGAGACCCACGGACTGTGGTAGAGACACACGGACTGTGGTAGAGACGCACGGACTGTGGTAGAGACGCACAGATAGTGGTAGAGACGCACGGACTGTGGTAGAGACGCACGGACTGCTCTGTAGAGACCCACGGACTGTGGTAGAGATCCACGGACTGAGCGGTAGAGACGCACGGACTGAGCGGTAGAGACGCACGGAACGTGGTAGAGACGCACGGACTGTGGTAGAGACGCACGGACTGTGGTATGGTAGGGACGCACAGACTGCTCTGTAGAGCAGTCACAACGGACTGTGATAGAGATTCACGGACTGTGGTAGAGACCCACGGACTGCGCGGCAGAGGATCAGGGGCGGAAAATTGACATACGCAGGAGATACATTTTGCTGAACGTTTCCTCGGGTCGCTCGTGCAGCGACCAATCAGAGAGCCGCAAAGTGGTCATGGGGACATTAGCGGACTGAGCGAGCAGACTGAACATACTGTAAACAGCCAAAACAGGAGTTACACCAGGACTAAACCAGGACTGTAATGATCTGGATTACAGAGGGACATAGGGATAAAAGGAGCGGAGACCACATTTCAGAATGGCTTTTTAAGTCGTGCCTGCAATGCAAGACAGCCCTGAAGCCCATCCAGTCTGTCTACAGGCGTTAAAAGTCCTGGATAGGAAACCTTTCCGGCACCACCACTGCAGCTACTTGGCCAAATATAAGATGCTCAGTTGGGAAAACTTGGTAAGATTTCAAGATGGTCTTCTGGTTTTTAAAATCTTAAATGGCCTGGCCCCACCCCCATTATCAATTTTTTTTTAAGCAGAGCAGCAGAAACACCAGATCTGCTGCCTCTAAGAATCTACTCGTCCCACTGAGAAAAAGTTCCTTTGGCCAATCAGCTTTCTCTGTGCGCGCCGTTCAGTTCTGGAACACGATACCAGTCCAAATAAGAAAGAGCACACCACTCAAGACTTTTAAACATACGTTAAAAACCTGGTTATTGGACAATCAAGATTGTAACCATTCATGATGTGTTACTTGCTTTTATATGTTTTTGATCACGTGTTTTAAATTGCAATATTTTAACTATTTTAGCTATGTTTTACTATTTATTTTTGGAAGTTGGAAACTAGCTGTTAGCGAATACTGACACTCCTCTCACTGCTGCCATCCTCTCAGCTGCTGCCATCACAGATCTCAGAATGCACCAAAAAAAGTAGTCCTTTTGAAGTATTGTTAGAACCAGAAGTTTTATCTATGTTTTAGGGTTTTCAGAGGCAGAGACAGAGGCAGAAGCAGAGACAAAGACAAAGACAGAGACAGAGGCAGAAGCAGAGACAAAGACAGAGGCAGAGACAGAGACAAAGACAGAGGCAGAGACAGAGACAGAGGCAAAGGCAGAGGCAGAGGCTCTCGTCCCTTTTGTCCTTGTAACATTATGTAAGAACAAAACTGCACCGATTTATAAAACATGCTCCTCGCTCCAGTGGCTCACAGCAGTGAAGAAGAATGTGCAGAGGAGGATACAAGGAGTGAACAGAAGAACGCAGAGGAGTATGGAAGATTTTTTGTGTCATCAGATTTAGAATTTTTTTTAGCTTGAATTTTTCCGTTTGAAATTTTAAACCCTGAAAAAGCATGTTTGAATATTTTTATCTTTACATTTCAGTCACTAAAAATTCCGTTTACGATTAAAATTCCAAAATGACGAATTCACCTTTAAAATATTCAATATATATTTTTTCAATGAAAAAAAAAAGACGGATTATTTGTTCCATCAGAAATTGAATTTTAAATGGACCTGAATTCATCTATTTGAATGTTTTTAACATCTTGAATATTTTTTTCTGTGAATTTAAGTCACTGATTATCAATTTCATAATGTTAAATTCAACAGTCAAAATTCAACGAGAAAAAATTAAATGGTGAAAAATGCACATGACACATCCGGTGTTCTGACGAGTTGTGTGCTCTGTCAGTTGGTCTGCGCATAATTAACTCTGTTTTCTCTTCACTGACGTTGGAATCTCTCGTTATCTACATTAGACCCTTTAGAACTAATGGAGATTTTGTTATCTTAGAATATTTACGTTACCGTCACTTTAAGAAAGAGAGAAAGAGAGAGAGAGAGAGAGGTTTTCTTTGTTTACGGAGCGAGTGGAGCCGAAAGAGCACGTAACTTTTCACAGCTCAAGAAATAAGGAGCCATACGGTGTTCTTACCGTTGTTACTTTATTTCAGAGACAACTCAGCAAATATCATTTAGTGTACAAGAGTTCGAGCTGTGGAACACATGTTTTTTGTTAATTCCTTTACATGGAGCTCTTTTTCAAGTAACACGAGTGAGCCCTGTGGAAACTGCTACACGGGAAACTAGACCCAAATACTGTGTAACGTTACCAACAATAACACTGGGCCTCATTCACGAACGGTTCTTAGGAACAGATGTGTACGTAAATCCTACTTACGCGGTTTTTACGAAGAAAGTGGCATTCACGAATTTTTCTCGTAACCAGAATTTCTCTTGGGCAAGTACAAATCCTACGAGTCCTCAGGAGCACTCGTACGCATTCAGTGCCGACATGTTCACACGCCGGGGTTGTCCTCTTTGGTGAAGTTGAATAAAAATACAACATTCCAGTGATATGTCCGTCATATCGATGTATGTATTTATTTATTTGTAGTAATCTTTATTAGTAATCTTTATTTATATACCGCCTTTTTCACTGCAGATCTGGCCTACTTTTTAATTCATTTTGAAATGAAATGTGCCAACGCTTTATCAAATACATTGGAAATCTTGCCGTGTATTAGTGACCCCTTCCTATTTATAGGGGGCATTTCTTTATCCACGGGCCACAGAACAACGGCATATATACTGCTGCTGCAGGAGGTTACTGGGTCCGCGCTGAGTCTCTGCGCTGGTCTCTCCTATGGATCTATACGGGTCTGCACTGGTCTCTCCCATGGATCTATACGGGTCTGCACTGGTCTCTCCCATGGATCTAGACGGGTCTGCACTGGTCTCTCCCATGGATCTATACGGGTCTGCACTGGTCTCTCCCATGGATCTAGACGGGTCTGCACTGGTCTCTCCCATATACGGGTCTGCACTGGTCTCTCTCCATACGGGTCCGTGCTGCATGCTCCTGGATCCATACGGGTCCGCGCTGGTCTCTCAAGTCTGGTCTATGCGGTCTATCTTCGGTCCGCGCTGGTCTCTGCGCACCGGTCTCTCCAGTCAGGTCACTACAGTCTATGCGGTCTCTCCTATAGGTCCGCGCTGGTTTCTGTGTGCTGGTCACTCCAGTCTCTCCTCGGGTCTGCATTGGTCTCAGCGCTGGTCCGCGCTGGATCTCCTCCCAGGGTCCAAAATATTTTGAGATTAATCTCAAAACATTTTGAGATTCATCTTTAAAATAATACATAATATATTTTTAAATTAAGCTCATAACATTTTGATATTAATCTCATCATATTCTTAGATTAATCTCATAATTTTGCTAGTTCGACTTTATTATCATAATATTTCGACTTTTAAGTCAACATTTTATAACTTTATTCTCAGTCTGGTAAAAGAAGAAAAAAGGGTGACTCTTTTGCTCCGTGGCCTGTTGCTTTAGGCCTGTTGCTGTTTCCTCTGCCGTCTGCACACGGCCCTGCAGTCCCTTATATGGGCATTAGTGGGCGGTTACTTATGCTAAGTACCTATGCTAATGAAGCACCTGGCACGCGCGCTGTACTTACGAGGAAATGGGATTCATCAATCTGAGAGAACAGCTGCGAACAATTCAGCGGCTTACGAGTGCGTTGATGAATCCCACGTGGGGACTTCTTAGAAATCTACTAAGGACAACTTGAGAAGAAAGTTGAGTAGTTTCTTACGAAGTTATTCGTGAATGAGGCCCACTGTCCTTTGTTGCTATAAATGTTCAAATGTGATGGTTTTCATGAACACAAACACACACAGCCTAAATAAATAAACAGGAATATACAGCAATAATGATTTGAGACAAGCACATTTACCCAAAATGTTCAAAAGACTAACTCATCAAATTAATGTAGTAACATCTTGTTATTCGCCTTGGTTTCATTACAATCCATTCATTAGAAATCCCATATCAACCTGTTAGACTCATGTTGATAACTTATCAACCGATAGACCTGCTGAAAGCTATCACCTGTCTTTACCGCGAGTCTTTCATTCAGACAGAAGGCATGTTTTATTGTCAATGGTAGAGACAGCACGAACAAAGCACACGAACAAAGGATGTAACAAACTGTTAGTGATAATATAGCGTGGGAGAATGAAGTCCTCCAATCAGCAGCTGCCACAGTGCCAGCAGAGATAGTCAAAACATGAAGTGGAAAAGTACAGGCTTCTGCACATTGATAGAATGATGAGTTTAACTTTAACAAAAGTTGCTTAAAAGTGTTATGAAATCTCACATTCCCCCCTCTGGTCACACATTCACGTGTGACCATCAGGATCGATAAACTCGGTACTTCACTCGGTACTTCAAAAAACTCAGAACTCGGAATACTTCAAAAACTCATAAAACATGTTCAGATCTTTTATAAAACTTGTCAACAATCTTCAGTAAAATACAAAACTTCATCAGTCGATGGTGGTTCCAGATATTGCTTTGAAAACAGTCTCTCCAACTTCTCCGTGTTGATTTCTTCAGGCTGCATCTGTTGTGTCGAGCCGTGAATTCTTCTGTGACGTGTCTTTCAATTACACGTTTCAGCTTTAGTGTCCATATTCAGCAATCCAATTCAGTCCAGATTATGTCCAAATTCAGATATCCAATTGTTCCAAATTATGTCCAAATTGTGTAATCCAATTCTTCCAAATGATGTCCATTTAAAAGAGGACGATGGTATTGTCCATGTCTCAGCAGCTCACAGCAGGCCTGACTGGAATCAGGGGCTGTGCAGATTGTCCATGTGCTGATCCAGATGCATGGTTTCTCTTGAGGTTTCTCAGTTTTGGCTTGAAAAAAAAAATGTTACAATGCCCACATCCTTCCACCACCTGAAGAAGATGACATATCTGGGATCGTGTCTTTCATTCAGACAGAAGACATGTTTTATTGTCAATGGTAGAGACAGCACGAACAAAGCACACAAACAAAGGATGTAACAAACTGTTAGTGATAATATAGCATGGGAGAATGAAGTCCTCCAATCAGCAACTGCCACAGTGCCAGCAGAGATAGTCAGAATCATCAAAATCATTTTTATTGCCACGTAAGTAACAGGAGGTCACAGACTAGGAAATTGCTTTGGCTCAGTGCAACAGTCAAAAAGAGATAATAAAAATAAGAATAAAAAACACTTCTAAAGAATACATTTAAATTTAAAATAGAGTTACAGTTACTATTTACAATATACAAGTGCACATGGTGCACACAATGTAAGGTGACAGTAGTACAGTGAAGTAAAGTGACGTATGATGGGCAGTAAAGTGACTTTATAAAGGGCGGGGGGACAGGTTAAGAAGTGTTCAAGAGTCCAACAGCAGAGGGGAAGAAACTGTTCTTGTGGCGGGAGGTTCTAGTCCTGATGGACCGCAGTCTCCTGCCTGAGGGGAGTGGTTGGAATAGTCCATGTGCAGGGTGAGAGGGGTCGGCTGTGATACGACCAGCCCGGCCTCGAGCTCGGGCGACGTATAGGTCCTGCAGCGATGGAAGGCTGCGGCCGATAACTTCCTCTGCAGAGCGCACGATGCGCTGTAGTCTCTGTTTGTCCCTGACTGTGGCTCCAGCGAACCACACGGTGACGGAGGAGGTGAGGATGGACTCGATGATGGCCGTGTAGAACATGAAGTGGAAAAGTACAGGCTTCTGCACATTGATAGAATGATGAGTTTAACTTTAACAAAAGTTGGGGGGGGGGGGGCTGTTGGACACCATGGGGTGAAGACGTGTTTCCCGGAGCTCCTCAAGGCACTAACAATATATATATATTTTAAAAGCACTTTCATTTTTTGGACATTCACATTTCGTTCTCAATGGTGACTCCACTTGTTGCCGTCAATGTTGTGACATTTGGAGGCTTGGAAGAATGCTTTGCACGGCTGTGGAGGTAGCCTGTTGCAGCCCTGCTAACTAGCATTGTTAGCCGCTGCAGCTTTGCATTGCTTCAGCAGTCGAGACAGCCGATTGCAGCGCTCTGGAACTCGTACAACTCGAACGGCGAACACCTCCGCACTTCAGAATCACAAATTACCCCGCACCAGATAAGTGAGAACGAGTTATAACCTCCTGTGATGCCCCTAAGCTAAAGCTAATGGCTAGCCGTTCACGGCCACGTGAGTAGCAGTGACGTCACCGGACGAGTTTTTCTTCAAAAATACACCGTTTTTGCAACCATGGGGGATAAAGAGCCTGTCCGAACTAGGGGTGACAGATGATAGCGACGCTCACGACACACCGCTGACTGAAGCAACTCTTATTAAAGCATTCGAGAGCTTGAAGAGGGATATTTGTGAAACGCTCGATTCTAAAATTGACACCGTTGCTCTCTCAATAAGGTCTGAGATATCCTCTGTTAAAGCTGAATTTAAAGGCACTATTCAGAGCCTCCAGGCCACCGTGAATGCTCAGGGAGCCACCATTACAGATCTGGAACTATCGGCAACTACTTGCAGCGATGATGTGACCTCTCTCAAAACCTCTGTTGCTGCTTTGAAAGGCGAAGTAAAGCATTTACAGGCAAAATGTGAGGACCTGGAGGGAAGATCCAGGCGTAATAATATTCGCCTGATTGGTTTACCCGAGGAGCAGGAGACGTCCAATCCCAGAGAGTTTGTTTCAAAGCTTCTTCAGGATCTTCTGAAATTGGACGATGCACCTCTACTAGATCGGGTCCACAGATCCTTGGGCGAGAAGCCAAAGCCAGGAGTCCCACCACGGCCTTTGATCATTAGAGTGCATTTTTTTCACCTGAAGGAGCAGATACTGTGCTGGGGCTAATGCACCTCTCCTCTACCAAGGCAAAAGGCTCTCCATCTTCCCAGACGTCACCTCTGCAGTTGCAAAAAAGCGCTCACAGTTTACTACTGCAAAGCGTCTTCTGCGCTCATGTGCTGGTGTTAAGTATGGCCTGTTTTATCCTGCCGAGTTGAGGATCACACTTCCAGATGGAGTGGTGCGTAAGTTTTCTGACCCAAAAGCTGCCACTGACTTTATTGATAAGATCTTGGGGGACGCTAGTGCCCCTTCGGATTAAGTAATTTTTCTTGAGAGACCAATGTTCATGTATAGCTTGTTTTCTATTCTCAACTTTTATTTATGACTTGTTTAGTGATTTAATAGAAACATTTAGGCTATAGTTAAAAATGTTGTTGGATGTTTACATTTATCCTGTGTTTAAATTGAGTGTTTTTGTTTTTTCTGGTATAATATGACTTTCGTATTGTAATTTCTATTTTGTATTATTATTTTTTTATTTTTTTATTTCTACTTAGAAAAATTGAAAGAAATTGTTATTGCTTTGACTTTGGGAGTTTTGGCTCTACTGGGACTTTGTATGTTTAGGACAAAGTGCCTGGTGGGTTGTGAACAGGGGGGTGCGCGCATCTCATTTGGGGAGATGCTTCAGCAGTTTGGGGTAAGTGTTTGTTTTTTGTGGTTGTACTGTTCTGTACAATTCAGATCATTTATTTATCAAGATTATCGAAATAACCACTCCCACACGTTTACTTTTCATTTCCATGTCATTGCCACTTAATACTAGTAATCAGCCAGCAGGTCAATCGGTGAAGTTTTGTAGTTGGAATTGTAAGGGTCTGAATCAACCTATTAAAAGGAGCAAGGTGCTCCATCATTTAAAACGTTTGGGTGCCCAGATTGCATTTTTACAAGAGACTCACTTAAAAATGTCTGATCACTCCAGACTTCAAAGGGGTTGGGTAGGCCAATTGTTTCACTCATCATTTCAAAGTAAAGCTTGTGGTGCCGCTATTCTAATCCATAAATCTATCCCATTTGTATCTGCGACTATTTTTGCCAATCCTAATGGTAGGTATATTATTGTCAGTGGAACTATTTTGAATACAAAGTATATTTTTGCAAACATATATGCACCTAATTGGGATGATCGCAATTTTTTCATTAATCTCTTTTTAAAAATCCCAGATTTATCTTCACATTTTCTTATCCTTGGTGGGGACTTTAACTGTTGGTTGGGTCAACTGGATCGATCATCAACCAAACCTACCAGGCAGTCTAATTCCTCCAAAGTTATAAACACCTTTCTTCAAGAATTTTCTGTTGTTGACATCTGGCGGTTTCTTAATCCAACATGCAGAGAGTATACTTTTATCTCCCCAGTTCAGTATAGATTACTTTCTCCTTGACAATCAACTAATTCCACATGTTCGCTCTTGTTCTCATGATGCTATTTTCATTTCAGATCATGCTCCTGTGATTATGGACGTGGTCATTGGTGGAGGTTCTCCTTCTTTTGTTCTATGGCGTCTGAATACGCGCTTATTGTCAGATGACAAATTTGTTGCCTTTCTAACCTTGAAGATTGACCTATTTGTAGCCACAAATGCGGAATCAAATATATCACCATCTCTGCTCTGGGAAACTTTTAAGGCTTTCATCAGGGGGCACATTATATCCTATACTAAGTATGACACAGGACAAAGGAAAAGAAGACTGTCTGAGCTCATGACACAGATTCTACAGTTGGATCAGTTATATGCTACATCCCCCTCACCTGAAGTGTATAATGACAGATTATCTTTACAAGCGGAGTTTGATCAGTTGACATCGGTTCAGGCTGAAGAACAATTGTTGAAGTCACAATATTCCCACTATGAGTATGGGGATAAGGCTAGTAAACTTCTATCTCACCAGCTTCGTAGTGCAACAGCAGAACATCTTATTTCTCAGATACAAACGTCTAATGGCATATCGCCTGACCCTCAAATAATCAATAATCAATTTAAGGAATTTTATTCTACCCTCTATACCTCTGAATGCTCCCCCAGTGCACAGTCTCTGGAGTCTTTCTTTGCCCATTTAGAGCTTCCTAAAATAGACCAAACTCTTGCGCTTCAACTAGAGACACCGGTGACAGTTGATGAGATCGTACAGGCTACAAACAAGATGCAATGCTCTAAATGCCCTGGACAAGATGGATTTCCAGTTGAATTTTATAGAAAGTTCATGCCTAAATTAGCACCTCTACTGATAAAAATGTACATACACTCATTTGAGACTGGTTCTCTTCCCCCCTCTTTACGTCAGGCTTCCATATCTTTGATCCTGAAAAAGGAGAAGGATCCTCTGTCCTGTGGCTCGTATCGCCCCATTTCTCTGCTAAATGTAGACTATAAGATTCTTGCTAAACTGTTAGCTACACGCATGGAGACTACTTTACCTTCAGTAATTGGTCCAGATCAAACGGGATTCATTAAGGGGAGATACGCCTTCTCCAATCTCAGACGGTTGTTTAATGTTCTGTATAACCCTTCTCATTTGACAGACCCTGAGATGGTTATAAGTTTAGATGCAGAGAAGGCATTTGTATACGTGTATACTCGCGCGGCGCGGAGCTTACTAAGGTGACGTGACGTCACTTGCGCAACGCGTTGGTCACCGCAAGGCCCTTACGTTGCCTGCCGCGCAGCATCAAAATTTTCTAACTACGTAAGGGTCGCCGCAAGGAAGCTCCGCTGTGATTGGTCCGTGTGTGTGTATTTTAAGGAAGCATGAAGTGGCTGCAGCAGGGACATGGACGAGGCACTATGGAGCAGACTGCTTCACGCTTCGAAGGAAAAGCAGTTTGGGCTCAGAGCCTGATATACAGGAGACTGTGGACTATCTAACATATATATAACTTATAAACTGTGCAGTTGTTTGTTTTGCACTGTTCCTGTCTTTGTTCGAATCGTAGCTGCGTTTGTTACTTTCCTCCTGCACTCGTAAATTGTTCATGTTTGTCTCAGATATTTACCACTATTATTGTTATGCTGTTTGTGCTGAAAACTATTTCATTATTTAACTCACTGACTGCCAGGCATTTTCAGATTTGAGAAGTGCGTTCTGCCAGCAATTTCAGGTGATTTGACCCAACTTTGAAGTGCCACAGAATATTCATTTTTTAGACGATGTAAACACCAAGGGCACCAAATTAAAGATTAACCTCTCTGCTTTACTCTGAAAAAAAAAAACCAGTTTGTTTCTACCTCTTACCGTTCTTGAGCTATTCGCCATAGAACAAAGCATACTTTCACCCATAACACCTGGTCTGAGCAAGAAAACAGAGAAAACGAGCTGTATGTAAACAGGAACATATCAAGCAGAAAAGTGACTTTTAGATGCATTTTTGCTGCTTTAGTGACAACTCAAAACATCTTCACACTTGTTCCATTACAAAAATATATATAAAAACATGACTCTGAAATAATACTTTTGATGGCAAATTGTTGGCAATTTATTCACAGATAGAAAATTTAACTTTCTTCTATACCATCAACCAAAACGTCAAACAACAACACAAAGATCAATAAAACTATAGATGTATAAAATAGAATGAAGCGTGTGAATTTGAGTGTGTGTGTGTGAATGTCAGTGTGCGAGTGAGTGTCTGTGTGAGTGAGTGTCTGTGTGTGTGAATGTCAGTGTGCGAGTGAGTGTCTGTGTGTGTGAATGTCAGTGTGCGAGTGAGTGTCTGTGTGCGTGAGTGCGTGCGTGCGTGTCTGTGTGCGCGTGAGTGAGTGAGTGAGTGAGTGTGTGTGTGTATGAGTGAGTTTATCTGCTTTTTCAGTCCTCCCAGTAGTTCAGCTTTGAGTTGTAGAGGTTGAAACACTGTGTGTAACGGAACACGACACGCTGTGTACCATTTGTAGTTCTCCCTCCGTGAAGAAGAGCTCCAGAAAGTCAGCTGGATCAGATGAATCCAGCTCCAGAAAGTCTGGATCAGATGAATCCAGCTCCAGAAAGTCTGGATCAGATGAATCCAGCTTCGCAGCCTTTGTCCGCAGTCTCTGTCCGCAGTCTCTGAGGTCCAGGAGCTCCTGTGAAGGGCAACTGACTCGGCTCCCACTCATCCTCCTGTCAGCCATCTTCCCCAGAGCTTCTGGGTGACGAACGTGCTGGAAATTGGATACACACAAAAACTATATTATACAGTGAATTTGTTACAATAATCAATACATAAAATACAATGAAGGCCTTCCTCCCACATTATCGACTGACTACTTTTGGACCAAACACAGTATACTATATTATTATTATTATTATATTATATTGCCATGGGATGTACAGAATAGAAAGGAAAGAAGAATAGAAATAGTAGTTCTTTTACCTTTTTTGTGCACAGCAACTGCCTCTTGATGCACCACCTGTAAATAATATAAATTTGTATATCACTATACCAGGAGAATATATACAAAAATAATATGTACAATGGTATGAGGAGGAATCATCTTTACCTCTGTTCCTTGCCCTGTCAACCCCAATGGGGGAGGGCTCTTTTATCAAAATCTGTGAATGGAGAACACATTTCATTTAGTCAGAGCTATGACACTACAACAAGATGTTCAAGTATGAAATAACTAAACATAAAAATAATAAATACAACAATGATAAAACGCATAACTGGCATTTACTAAAGAAACAGTAGGATTTGAGCGCTATTTTTGAGCAATTCAGATTCATGTTTTGCCACTTGCAGTAAAACCACGTTGGAAAAATTGCAAGACTACCCCAGCGTGCTCCAGACGGCACACACCAGAGCTCTTGCCACGGCGCCATCTTACAGCATTAATCTTATTACTCGCAGGTCACTATTGTTAAATGAATGTATTTTAATTAGTTTATCTGAGGGATAAAGGAGGGGCCATGCATTTAAATGGCTAGGTCACTAGTATTAAATGATTAGGTAACTAAACTGCAGTTGTTGCATTTTGAACGTGCAGCAGAAAGAAAAAGGGCCCAATGTGAATCTGCAATGAGTGTGAAGTGGATTGGAGCTAATGAACGTGTGGAAAAGTGATCGTTCATGCGTATCTGCCATAACCAAAGCAGCAAGATGGCTCCAGGAGACATCTGTTATTCGCATGGGAATGTTTCGGATTCAGGTTAATTTATTTCCTGAGGCTCTTAAAACAACCATGGGCATGGTTCTCTGACCGCCGCTGCTGCCGGTCCCTGCTGCTCCTACTGATGTCTGTTCCTGCTGCCACCTGCTCCTACTGCTGCCTGTTTCTGCTACTGCTGTTCCTGCTGCCGCTCCTGCTGCTGCGTGTTCCTGCTGCTCCTACTGATGCCTGCTCCCCGTTCCTACTGATGCCTGTTCCCGCTGCTGCCTGTTCCTGCTGCCGCTCCTGCTGCTGCCTGTTCCTGCTGCCTGCTCCTGCTGCTCTTACTACTACATGTGCCGCTGCTGCTGTTCCTGCCGCTGCCGCTCTGCGGGCTCCCAGGCTGCACCTGTCTCTACGGCTCGGCTCTTTCAGACACGTATGTAACCTGGCTCACGGAGACAAGCGGCGCACGCTGGCGTGACACGTCTGTTTGTTTGTATGAATCGCATTGTGGTGCTGCTGCTGCTGCTGCTAATGCTGCTTCTGCTGCTTCATACTGCTACCGCTGCTACTGCTGCTGCTTCTGCTGCTTCATACTGCTACTGCTGCTGCTGCTACTGCTACTGCTGCTGTGCTGCTGCTGCTGCTGCTTAATTTACTTTGACATCTCTCTTCACTTTACATCTCTTTTACTGAAACACTAAACAGCTACAACAATATTCTACTGCTGTGGCTTTGATACAGGATTATTACTGTTATTATCTAAAAATACTGCTGCTGCTGCTGCTACTGCTACTGCTGCAACTACTGCTGCAACTACTGCTGCTGCTGCTACTGCTTCATTTACTTTGACGTCTCTTCACTTTACATCTCTCTTTACTGAAACACTAAACAGCTACAACTGTTATTGTCTAAGGCAGGGGTGCTCAATACGTCGATCGCGATCTACCAGTCGATCGCAAAGGTAGTATTGGTAGATCGCATTAAATAAATACAAAATTACACATTCTAAACTAATATATACAAAAAACTCCGGGCAAAGTGGAGATTTTTGAAAACTCCGTTAATGCATTTGTGTGTAGACAGAGATAACCGGAGTTTTGCGTTCTCGCACGCCACAGTACCCCCCTAAATTCCTCTGATCACTGAAGCATGGATCATACTACCTTAAAAACTGTTCGCTGTGAGATGCTCGCAGCAGCGAACATCCTCGCTCCACATCAGAGAGCAGCAAAGTGATCGCGGGGACTCACGCTCGAAAACATCCAAACCAGGACTAAACCAGGACTAAACCAGGACTAAACCAGGGCTGAGGACGGGGTCAGTGCTTGTAAACATACGTCTTTACTCTGAGTGTCTTCTATGACTGTAAAAGTGCCATTACCGGCGTTTGCATCAAAGATCCGCCCACTTCTGTGTTTTTCCCCAACGCAGGACAGGACGTAAGAGACGCACATGTTTGGAATGTTACAAATGTGATTGATAACGCAGACGTGTGGATGCAAATTATTTTATAAACTGAGGAGGGGAAATATTTGGATTTAAAAAAAACAGGCATGGCACATGGACATGGCACCACAGTCAAATGACAATTGAGTCAAATGATAATGTTTTACTGACACTTAGGTGACTGCACATGCGCAAACAACCGCGCTCAGTGCAGGAAAGCAAAACCACGACAAACTTGTCAGCGAGTTACCACCAATTTTCCGGACTATGCATCCCTGGCCGATTCAATTCAGTGCAAGTCATCAGAGTAAACTCGGGTAATGACAAAAAATGTACATAGGTAATTGTGTTGTGTTGTGCCATATTGGCTCATGCGGTTTTGCATGTACATAAACATACATTGTAGATATAAAGAATATTTTTTGAAATAAATATATGATTTGCATTTTTGTAGTAGGTAGATCATTTTGACTTGATCCTTTTATAAGTAGCTCGCATGCTGAAAAAGTGTGAGCACCCCTGGTCTAAGGATACTACTGCTGCTTCATACTGCTACTGCTGCTGCTGCTACTGCTGCTACTGCTACTGCTGCAACCCACTCTCTCAGAAGCTTATCCTGCTTCTAATGGATGCAGCCCGGCTGAGTATGCCGCGCTGCGCTGGACTCGCACCTGTGCTCTCAGGGTCGCTTCGGCGGTCATGCTTCATCTCTCTACTTAATCTTCTGATTCTATCAGATGCAGCCGGCCGAGTAGCTGCGCTGTGCTGTCAATCAACCTCCTAATCAAAGGCATCCATACCTGTATTCTTCACTCTTCTAATCGCAGGCTCCCCATCATGCTGCCCATCCTGCAGCGGCTCTGAGCGGCACTGAACTCCGGCTCATCTTCCAAGTACATGTCTGCCCTCCTCGCAGCATCTTCCTGCTCGCCTTCTATGGCTTCTCTGCATAAGCGAGTTCACTACTGCTCACTCAACCTTCAATGCGGTCCGAGACACGGCTTTTCCCGACCTATCCTACTATCCTGATTATCTAATCTCCAACCCAAGATTCTAAGCGTAAGGGCGCCTGCAACATCAATGGCCCTCTCCGGTATGTCTCTCTGCCCCTACAGGTCTCCGCTTCTACACGGACGCTGCCCCTTCCGTGGGTTTTGGGGGTTCTTCCAGGACCAGTGGTTCGCCGGGCCGTGGCCCGCTACTTTTCCCCGGAGCATCTCCTCTGCCCTACACGAGATATTCCCAGTGGTCGTGGCCTGCTCGCTGTGGAATCACACGTGGCAGAGAAAGAGGATCTCTGTCATGTGTGATAATATCGACGTAGTGGAAGCATTAAACAAAGGTCGCTCTTCTTCACCCAACATAATGTCCCCTGACCATTTCAACCTTCATCTCAAACATTCAAAGATCAAAGGCGCCTGCAACATAATAATAGCTCGCTCCGACACATCTCTCTGCCCCTACAGGTCCATGATGCGTTACACTCGCCTCCGCTGCAAAAAGGAGATTTTAACGGACCTCTATTTCTCACTCCAGACAACCTTCCCATGACAGCAACCTGGTTCAGAGCTCAGCTAAGATCCCTACTGCTCCACTGCAATTTGTCTCCCCAGCTCTATACAGCCCACTCCTTCAGGATAGGCGCGGCCACGCGCGCGGCCTCGCTGGGGCTCCCCCACTCTTCTCTGCAACAGCTGGGGCGCTGGTCCTCTTCGGCTTTCTCCACCTACATCAGGCCAGATGCGACCGCTATCATGGCAGCACAACGTCTACTGCCTTCCTCGTAAGCTCCCAGCAAAGCAATGCAAAGCAAAAAGTAAGTAAAGCAATAAGATTCTGGTGGCGGCACGCACTTTCCTCAAACACTCTCCCGCTGCTACAGCGTCTGGCTGAACATGATGCGAGCGCTCATGTTCTCAGCTCGCTCAAAGATTCCCCTGCTACAGCGTCTGGCTGAACATGATGCAAGCGCTCATGTTCTCAGCTCGCTCAAAGATTCCCCTGCTTCAGCGTCTGGCTGAATATGAGCGTGCGCTCATATTCTCAGCTCGCTCAAAGATTCCCCTGCTACAGCGTCTGGCTGAACGTGACGCGTGCGCGCATGTTCTCAGCTCGCTCAAAGATTCCACTGCTTCAGCGTCTGGCTGAATATGAGCATGCGCTCATATTCTCAGCTCGCTCAAAGATTCCCTGCTTCAGCGTCTGGCTGAATATGAGCATGCGCTCATATTCTCAGCTCGCTCAAAGATTCCCCTGCTACAACGTCTGGCTGAACATGATGCGAGCGCTCATGTTCTCAGCTCGCTCAAAGATTCCCCTGCTACAGCGTCTGGCTGAACATGATGCGAGCGCTCATGTTCTCAACTTGCTCAAAGATTCTCCTGCTACAGCGTCTGGCTGAACATGATGCGAGCGCTCATGTTCTCAGCTCGCTCAAAGATTCCCCTGCTTCAGCGTCTGGCTGAACATGATGCGAGCGCTCATGTTCTCAGCTCGCTCTGCCCAAACAAACGCAGGCCCCAGCGGACGCCGCCTGGCTGAGCGACCGTGCGAGAAGCCTCGCACTCATGCTCTCAGGCCTGCGCAGTGCGTCCTGCGATCCCAATCGCAGGCCCGCTTTTGGGGGATTATGCGAGCGAGCAAGCGCCGCGCTCAACAGCATCTCTCCCGGGCCTAGGGCGCCAAACATGCTTAATCTAATAAACATGCTTAAATCCAATAACTCTGACTGCATTTTTCCTTATGGGTCTCTCCAAAGTGAATTAACAGTTGCTGGTAGGATTAACACTGTCGAAATGAATGTGCTTCTTAAATTCTCCTTTCTTTTCCAATGTGTTCCAGTCTTCAATCCAGCCTCCTTTTTCGCTAAGCTTGATGGAACTATTTCTGCCTTTATTTGGAATAACAAAACTCCAAGAATTCGTAAAACATACCTTCAGAGGCCTAAGGATGTTGGTGGTATGGGTTTGCTGAATTTCATGTCCTATTATTGGGCATCTAACATTCGTGTTCTGAGGTACTGGTTGCAGGTGGAATCTCTTAACGATGCTCCAGCCTGGCTGTGCTTAGAAGCCTCTTCCTGTGTCACATCATCTTTAGCTGCTTTTGTTTATGCTCCAAAGCAACTGCCTAGCTCAGAGTTTTCTAATAACACAATTGTTAAGATGACTTTGAAAATTTGGTTTCAGTTTAGACGTTTTTTCAAATGTAACCACTTTTCTTTAAAAGCCCCCATTGTGAAAAAAACATGTTTTAAGCCTTGTTTGGTTGATGGTGCGTTTCTAATTTGGTTTTCCCTTGGAATTAAGTAATTCAATGACCTTTACATTGATGGAATCTTTGCCTCCTTTGTGCAGCTATCATCTAAATTCTGTCTCCCAAAGAATCATTTCTTTCGCTACTTACAAATTCGGAGTTATGTGAAGGAAAAAAATCTGTGTATCATTCGTTCTTTTGATTTTCTAAATAAAACCAACATTGAAAAAACGAATAACAAGGGATGTTTTTAATCTGTGTACCCTTCGATCATTAGTTATTCCGTTTCAAAACAAAATCAGAAAAACAAATTACGTGGTTGTTTTATTGTATTTCCATTTTCTAAATTAAATTGGAAAATCAAAACATTCTAAATGAAATATTCACCCATTTCTTTGCTATGCAGTGGAAACAAACTGTCATGGTGTGGATTTTATTTTGGACTTTAGCTTTATTTTGATATCTGTTCTCTGTGCTTTGGTTTTAAGTTTGACTTTGACGTCCTGTTTCCCCTGTCTGTATTGTCTACTTCTGTTCCGTCCTGTTCCTGATTTTGTGCTCCTGGTTCCGTATTTTGGATTTTGAGTTTTGTTTTTACCTTGGACTTTATTTTATTAAATCTTTATTTTGGCATTCTCGCATTTTGAGTCCTCCTCCTTCCCACCTCGTGACAGAATGGACCAGCCACATTCGGACTCTGCGGAATGCTTTATTTTTTTCCACCCACACCTGCTCCCAGTTTGCCACCAGGTTTCTATTTGTTTTTTTTTTTTTCTCTGCAATCTCCACTGCCTGCCTCTACCTGCTACCTCGAGCCACCGCCAGGCAAGAATTCCGTCTGGGGTGGTTTTTTGTCCATGCACCACCGCCGGGCATTGATCTCCGTCCGGGGTGGTCCCGTTTCCTCCCCCTGTCCCACGAGAGAGGTACCCAGTGGAGCCCTGGCATGATTGTTCCCGTCTGCCTGGATTTCCCCACCTGTGTCCGCCTGAGACCCTTTGATGACCTCTCCTTCCCTTCGGCCTGTTGCCACCGCCAGACATGAGTTCCGTCTGGGGTGGTTTTGTTCCCGTCTGTCGTCACCGCCGGGCATTTGTCTCCGCCCGGGGTGAGCCAGTTCCGTGTGGAAGGTCACCACTGGGCTTCAGCTCCTGCCCCTGCATGTTCTGGCCTCTGAACTGCCCCTGGCCTGTCCTCCAGACCCCCTCCGCCCTCCCTGCCTCGCTTTTGTTCTTGGGACATCTGGGAGCTGTCCCTTGGAGGGGGGGCACTGTCATGGTGTGGATTTTATTTTGGACTTTAGCTTTATTTTGATATCTGTTCTCTGTGCTTTGGTTTTAAGTTTGACTTTGACGTCCTGTTTCCCCTGTCTGTATTGTCTACTTCTGTTCCGTCCTGTTCCTGATTTTGTGCTCCTGGTTCCGTATTTTGGATTTTGAGTTTTGTTTTTACCTTGGACTTTATTTTATTAAATATTTATTTTGGCATTCTCGCATTTTGAGTCATCCTCGTTCCCACCTCGTGACACAAACACTACTAAATCAACTTCCATTATTTTGTTTGATATGCTACCGGAAATGATGAGTGGTGAGAGACGGAAACAACTGCAAGCTGCACTCAACTCAACTACACGACAACAACTCGCGCTGTTGTTGAGCTCGCCCCCAGGCCCGAGCTCCAGGGGCAAAATGCTTACAGCACCTGGTATTCCCAGGCGGTCTCCCATCCAAGTACTATGGGAAAAACTTTGTGCGCGCTGCTCTCAAACAGAGAGAGCCGGCTTTCTCCATTCATTCTGGATTACACACGCACTCGGTAAGTCTCCTCTGATAAACAAAATGTTTTTGTGCTCGTTCTTTATGTTTCACTTCATAAATCTCTCATATTGTGCGTAGATCGTTCACACACGTCTGTAGTTTAAATCTCGAGTATGTAGTGCGCTGTTTATGATTGTTTACCTCCGTGTCATTTGTTTGTTGCTGCTGCTGCTCGTAGATCTCTCTGTTTGGATCAATATTGTAAAGAAAACACTTTCTCTGCGTTGTCAAACAATCTGTATTCACTGTATTCTACTGTATACAGTAATGCAGTTTGTTTACGTCTGGTTGTAGTAGTATTTCCAGCGCTACTATCTATATGTATTTCACATTTCTATAGTTCAGCAACACATTGAGTTGAAAATGAATTATATGCAGTTAGTTTACGACAATGTATTAGTGTTTTACCAGTTCATATTTTCCTTCTATAACTGTACTTACTGTATCCCAGAGCCTCATGCTGCTAATGTCCAGATGTAAACATACGACTGTATATGTCTTCTCTAGATTATACAGGATTCATGCTTCTTTATAATGCTAAATTTAATTATTTTATTCTTTATTATGCTAAAGATATATACATTATACATACTTCTCTATCATGCTATAGCTAGATATTTTATGATCTTTTTTTGTTGTTGCAGACAATATGAAGATATTTTCATTCTTTCCTGGCCGCGTCACTGTGATTTTTCGCAAGGGCCCACGTGGATTCCTGCTGCAGGACCCTTCAGAGGAGGCGAGGAAGATCAGGGACGACCCGTCCATGAGGGAGTGCGGTGCTCCTCAGAGGGAGGAGGTGGTGAGGGAGAACGCCCTCACTCTGGTGCGAGTGAGAGGAGGTGATGCCTCAGACAAGGCTGAAGTGCTGGGGGAGTACATCGTTCGCTCACAGCAGGCAGTAAGACCAGCACCGTGCCTGCTGTCACCATGCCCCCTGCAGCAGTGAACCCCCCTCCTCCTGCTCAGACTCTAATGTCACCGCTGTCTGAGGAGGCCATAGAGAAGGTTGTGCAGCGGATCTTGGAAAAGCAGCAGCAGCCTCCAGCAAATAAACTCCACACAAAGAAATGCCTGTCTTGTGGCCAGCCAAAATCCAAATATGAGGGCGATGGCAGCTCCATCCACGAGTTTTACCAGCCGGGTCCTACCAGGTATTTCTATTGCTCCACCAAGGTCTATAACACCTATTGCACAGAGGGTTTGACCAACTCCAGGATGCCATTCCGAGACTTTATGGACACTGAGTTCTACCAGAGAGAGCTGGAGGCCACGCAGCAGAGAGTGAATGAGCGGCAGGAGAAGAAAAGGAAGAGAGATGAGTCTCCTGCCACTGGGAGAAAGTGCGGGTTCTGCAAACTGCAGCTGAAGCAGGGACCAAACAGTTCTCACATTCATACACAATTCCCTGGTCTGTCAGGAAAATACATCTACTGCCCTGCCAAAGTATTCTCCCTGTACAAGGACCAGGGGATGGAGACGCAGATGTTCCAGCAGTCTCCTTTTTATGACCGGGAGAGGGAAAGGTGGCGTGTAAATAAATGAGCTATCTGCTGTCTATTGGTGCTATTGTACAGTATATAGTTACTATATTATACCTGTCTGTTCATAAATGTTTATAAATATTCTAATTATTATGTAAATATATACTTAATATTGATTATATCTAATTATATAATTTAATTTGTAAAGTCTGCATCTACAGTTCTGTATAGTCAGCTCTCAGCCGTCACAGTCACAGGGCTCATCACACAAATACTAGTTTAAGAAGATAAAGATAGCATGTTGTTGTTTTTCTTCTAAGTGTATTTCTTAAATTTGTAAATATCTCTTTTTTCATGTGTTCACAATAAATATATTATAATGTCATACATTATTGAAGTCTTTCTTTTTATTGATCATATTTCAGGGCAAACAGTAGTATTTGACAAAACAATCTGTATAGAAAAAAGAGTTTCAGTTCAGTGCCAATCAACGATATGCCCACTATACGCGGCTGGCCCCCGCGGCCCGACCTTGCCTAGCTTCCGAGATCAGACGAGATCGGGCATTCTCAAGGTGGTATGGCCGTAAGCACGGGGGTATGGAGCAGCGTGCCTCCTGACCCTGCTGCTGCGGTCTTCTCCTCCCCCAGAATGAGTGCTCAGGCCTGGGTCTGAGCGGGAGCAAAGCCCTCCCCGGTGATCGCCCAGAACCGGAGGAGTGCGTGGGTGAAAACCCCGTGTCTCTAGCACCCCTGGTTCGTTTTTGACAAGCCCTGGAAGCTAAGGTTCTCCTCCCCCAAAATGAGCGCTCTTGGGCGGATGGTAGACGCGCGGTCCCCCGGTGGTTTCCAAGGGCCATAACTTTCTGGTCCTTTATCCCCCGCGCGTCAAATTCACACCGCGGGTACCCCGGGACCAGGGGAGTCCCACCCCCGCGTCTGTAGCCCCCCTTCCGCGAGGTCTCTTCTCTCTTCCGGTGTCGCAAATAATAATAAAACGAAATAATAGTAATGCCATAATTCTTTTGAGAATTTTAAACAACTAGAGCCAAAACAAACACATTGATATTGAAGCACAAAGGATTTGATTTTCCAATTTGATTTAGAAAAGGAAAATAACAATAAACGAATGGAAAATTTGTTTTTCTGATTTTATTTTGAAACGGAAAAACTAATGATCGAAGGGTACACGGATAACGGATTTCCCTCGTTATTCGTTTTTTCAATGTTGGTTTTATTTAGAAAATCAAAAGTACGAATGATACACGGATTGAAAAAACTTCTCAGTTCCCATCAAAACCTCCACATCATGACTTTGACGATCTGCTGTTGCCCCCTCCACCTTCTAAGGGTATTATATCATGTCTGTATGACCGAATATGTTCCTTTGGGAACTCTTCAATCTCCCCCATAAGAGCAGCATGGGAGCAAGAGATAGGATTTGTGATCCAGGATGATTCATGGCATAAAGTTCTCTCCCGTGTACAAAGCTCTTCATTATGCGCTAAACATAGCTTAATTCAATGTAAAGTTTTGCATTGCACTCACTGGTCCAAAGCTCGGCTCTCTCAGATATATCCAAACGTTAGTCCAGATTCTGACCGGTGCCACCAAAAGCCTGCAAATCTGACTCACATGTTTTGGTCATGCTCATCACTTCAACATTTTTGGAGCTGTGTTTTCGCAACAATATCAAAGGTCGTACAGTCGTCCCTCCAACCTGAATCTTTAACTTCTATTTTTGGGGTTTTACCTGAAACAGTTGTCCTGCCAAGGCTTAAATCTGATTTTATTGCTTTTCTGACGTTGTTAGCCAGACGAAGGATATTATTGTGCTGGAAGTCCCCATCCCCCCCGTTATTTGAAATTTGGATAAAGGATGTCTTGCATTTCAGCAGACTCGAGAAGATTAAATTTACTCTTCGTGGATCCACATATAATTTTTAAAAAATCTGGCAACCTGTTAAGAAATGTTATGTGTATTATCATATTAATAAATGTGTGTAGATTAGGGTAGTCAAGTTAACCAGCTAATGCATTAAGCGTGGCGAGAAGCAGAATTCTCCCAGCCCCGAGGCAAGAGTGAAAGAGCATAAGTAAACAAGAGCAGAGTAAACAAAACAAGCATGAAGCGAGAAGACATCTGTGTTGTGACAAGAAGACACTTCTCCTGACTGATGAGAGGAGATTGCTTTTCTCACCTAGAGTTCGATAGGTCATAATTGTCACCATATGGTCACATGTGTGTTTCAGAACTTTGGTATAAGAGGTGAGGCGTAACTTTCCGCAGCAGACCCAGGCTAGTCTCTCTCTGCCTGTCTTTTTTATGTATTCTGTTTTATATATTAAACCTTCTTTTATATCTATCTAAGTTCGTAATTTCCTTCCTTTCATCGGACGACTGTTTAAGGAAACCTGGTGAACCAGCATTAACATCTTTTGGTCCTTCTTGCCCCGGATGTCAAAACATCTTTTTTCGGAGCTGAACATTCCAACTGGAGATCTGACCACAGCAGCGAGGCTTGGAGGTTCCAGGTGGAGGAAAAACTGCAGCGACCGTCTCCGTGTGGGTTTGATCAGCTTTGAAATTCGGATTGAAGACATAAAAGCCACGGTTTCCTTACGTCGCCAAAACAGGCAAGTTGGTTTTACTTTTTGAGTCGGGGATTCAAATTAAAAAAGGCCTGGGATAACGGGGATTATCCTTTTTAAATAGTCGGGGACTATTTTGCAGACAGTCAAGGCCTGGATAATGGGGTTTATCTTTAGATAGTCGGGGACTATCATAAGACTGTATAATAACGGGGTTATTATTAAGAGTAAGTCGGGGACTACTTTTTACTGCAGTTAAAAGTGAACGGGGTTCATTTTAAATTAAAGACGTCTGTGTGAATGTGTGTGTGAAAGGAGATCAATTCAATACTTGAAGCACCGGACAACCAGAAACCTAACGGTGATAACAAAAAGTTGTCGACTTGGTGAAGTAGAGTCGGATTGCATCTCATTATGTTTTAAGTAATCGTGAAAGTGGTCTAAAACAATTACATTCCTTGTGATTAAACACCCAGGAGAAACTGGATGAAACATTAGGTTTTCATCTAGAAGCTTGTTTTTCGAGGAAGTAATTTGGCCCGTGAGGCATTCCACTAAGATCGTTTACAAATGTGTAATTAATATCCATGGTGGAGGGGACAGGGGGATCATAACACCGGGCATGTGGGAGAAAGTAGCGGGGGTAGACATCCACGGGGATCGCGGGAGACGCGGGAGAAGCCGCGGGAAAAAGCACATTGCTAATCGCGTTCACTGCCTTTACCAACAGCGATGATGAAGGCAGTTCTTGAGAGAAAATAATCCACAAAAGTGGATCAGAAGTGTTGAAGAGCCTGTTGTTTATTGTTGAGATGATCTGACATGTTCTGTGCTCATTCATTTCATCTCTGTTTCTAAACGATAAATCCCGGAGCCTCATTTCCACTGAGAAAAATAGTATGCCCACTACTCCTTTGAAAGGGAAATATTGAAACCAATCTCCAGATTTCATGACTGTAAACTAAAAAGAGTGCAGTCTTGATCACTGAAGGTCTTTGAAAATAATAAAATTCCACATGGCTGCGAACCAGTGCTAAAACATGTATAATCTGGATCAGGGAATTTATTTCTATCCCAAATTCATTTCATACTAAAGATATATTTCACATTCACTGTTTATAGTATTCCCTGATCTCAAATAACTCCCAAGCTACAGCTTTTTGAAGTCTTTATACAATAATTAACATTTTCCAAAATGGCCGCCACCTTGATGACGTCAGAATATGCAAATTAGATGACGAATCAACTTCCATCCCAAAGTTTGGTTCAGACTGAAGATATTTCTAATTTACAGTATGCCATTATCTCAAACCATTTTAAAGTTATAGCCTTTTGAAATCTTGAAATCAAAATTGTATATTTTCTTGAAAAAACTCTGGCGCCTAAAGGGTTAATAAATAAAAGTTGAAGAAGATATCGGAATAATAACTAAAAAGTAAATATGGGTACGTCCTGTCCTAAAACAATAGTTCTAACCGGAGACCCTAAATTTATGGAGAAGAAAAATCCTGAATCAGTTAAATATTTGAAAACCTGGAAAAAGAAATATGGGTTTGAGGGTAAACTAACCCTGAAAGAGTGTGAAATACTGGTGATGAAAGTTAGTCTAAGACTTAAGTCCAAAAAGAATGCATGAACAGAAAATGGCAGAGTTATGGCTAGCAGCTGCAAAGTGTAGAGATAAGCAAATAAAAGAAAAGAAGAGTAGGATGAGCTTAGTTGCCTTCACATCAGAAGAAGATAACTTGGTGCAAGCATCGAGACGCCCTGTGCAGCAGCCACAGAATCCAGTACAACAGCAGCAAGTACAACCCAGACAAGTGCAGATAGAGCACGCTGTAGCACAGGCTCATAACCACACAGCAGCACCACCTCAATATACCCCACTGCAACAGACAACAAATCCATTCTCAGAGCATCCTGTAAAACTACAGGATCATTTGTATCCACATGCAGAGCTAGAAGCAGCAGCACAACCATAAGTCTGTGATGTGCAAACACCTGTTGCTACTAGATCACGGCATCCAATGAACGCGTCTTGGAGCAAATGTTTTGGGAGCCTTTTCAGTCCAAGGTTTGACTTCTCAGAGCGAGGTGCAGATGCATTTCCAATGATAGAAGTGCCAAATCCCACTCATGATCCACAAGTATTAGGAAGTCTGCCTACAATGTATGTGTTTCGTACTTGGACGAAAGCAGACATAATAAAAGCCACAGAAAGTGTCCCGAGCCATAGAGAAGACCCAGAGGGTTTTTGTGATGGTATGAGACAACAAGTGGACATGTACAGACTTAACGGAATTGAAATTAGGGACATTTACATGACGAAAATGGGAGTGGACTGGGCTAGACTAAGACAACACTATAACCCAAATAACAATGCAAACCCACCTGTGTCTCTTCCTGCAGCTGACCCGCTTATTGATGGTAGATTAAATACTCTACATTTCATTTCATTTAATTTCATTTCATTTTCAACCCCTTTGTCCATTTCTGGGTCGGGGGGGTGGCAATGAGAGCTGCCACACAACGCTCATAGCACCAGTCCCTCGCTGATCTTCTGCAGGGGGTGAGTCCACAGGAAGATGGCTGCTCCGTCAATTGTGAAACAGCCTTGATCTTTCAGCGGGGGGCTTCAGGCAATGTGGGGTTATGTGTCTTGCCCAAGGACACAACGACAGCAGTCATCAGTGCGGCAGCCGAGAATAGTTTACCTAAACAGAGCTAAACCATTTTCAACGGTAGTGAATGGGGAAAACTTTCATGCGTCACTTCCGGTGCCAGCGGAAGTGACGTGTGCGCGCTGCTCTAAAACGGAGAGAGCCGGCTTTCTCCATTCATTGTGGATTACACACGCACTCGGTAAGTCTCCTCTGATAAACACAATGTTTTTGTGCCCGTTCTTTATGTTTCATTCCATAAATCTCTCATATTGTGCGTAGATCGTTCACACACGTCTGTAGTTTAAATCTCGAGTGTGCAGTGCGCTGTTTATGATTGTTTACCTCCGTGTCATATGTTTGTTGCTGCTGCTGCTGCTGCTGCTCGTAGATCTCTCTGTTTGGATCAATATTGTAAAGAAAACACTTTCTCTGCGTTGTCAAACAATCTGTATTCACTGTATTCTACTGTATACAGTAATGCAGTTTGTTTACGTCTGGTTGTAGTAGTATTTCCAGCGCTAGTTAACGCGGTGTTTTGGGATGTACACATGTGAGCTGAAGCACACTGTATACAGATCAAATGCACTTTTAATAAGTTTAATGCACATAGTTGTTGTAACAGGCTGTGTATAAGTGCTGCTGTGAGTTTGGCTCAGTGTTGTCACTGTGCTCTTTCTCTGTTCACTTACTATTGTCTCATAAACGTGATTTATGGCTAATAATGTGTGACAGGCATAGTACTGTTAGTCACATGATGCCAAAATAAGTGTATAATACAGTTTTCTCCATCTGTTGTACTGTAGTGTACAGTATGCTTATCGTTGATGTGTGTACTATCTATATGTATTTCACATTTCTATAGTTCAGCAACATATTGAGTTGAAAATGAATTATATGCAGTTAGTTTACGACAATGTATTAGTGTTTTACCAGTTCATATTTTCCTTCTATAACTGTACTTACTGTATCCCAGAGCCTCATGCTGCTAATGTCCAGATGTAAACATACAACTGTATATGTCTTCTCTAGATTATACAGGATTCATGCTTCTTTATTATGCTAAAGATATATACATTATACATACTTCTCTATCATGCTATAGCTAGATATTTTATGATCTTTTTTTGTTGTTGCAGACAATATGAAGACATTTTCATTCTTTCCTGGCCGCGTCACTGTGATTTTTTGCAAGGGCCCACGTGGATTCCTGCTGCAGGACCCTTCGGAGGAGGCGAGGAAGATCAGGGACGACCCGTCCATGACGGAGTGCGGTGCTCCTCTGAGGGAGGAGGTGGTGAGGGAGAACGCCCTCACTCTGGTGCGAGTGAGAGGAGGTGATGCCTCAGACAAGGCTGAAGTGCTGGGGGAGTACATCGCTCACAGCAGGCAGTAAGACCAGCACAGCGCCTGCTGTCACCATGCCCCCTGCAGCAGTGAACCCCGCTCCTCCTGCTCAGACTCATGTCACCGCTGTCTGAGGAGGCCATAGAGAAGGTTGTGCAGCGGATCTTGGAAATCGCAGCAGCAGCCTCCAGCAAATAAACCCCACACAAAGAAATGCCTGTCTTGTGGCCAGCCAAAATCCAAATATGAGGGCGATGGCAGCTCCATCCACGAGTTTTACCAGCCGGGTCCTACCAGGTATTTCTATTGCTCCACCAAGTTCTATAACACCTATCGCACAGAGGGTTTGACCAACTCCAGGATGCCATTCCGAGACTTTATGGACACTGAGTTCTACCAGAGAGAGCTGGAGGCCACGCAGCAGAGAGTGAATGAGCGGCAGGAGAAGAAAAGGAAGAGAGATGAGTCTCCTGCCACTGGGAGAAAGTGCGGGTTCTGCAAACTGCAGCTGAAGCAGGGACCAAACAGTTCTCACATTCATACACAATTCCCTGGTCTGTCAGGAAAATACATCTACTGCCCTGCCAAAGTATTCTCCCTGTACAAGGACCAGGGGATGGAGACGCAGATGTTCCAGCAGTCTCCTTTTTTTGACCGGGAGAGGGAAAGGTGGCGTGTAAATAAATGAGCTATCTGCTGTCCATTGGTGCTATTGTATATAGTTACTATATTACACCTGTCTGTTCATACATTTTTATAAATATTCTAATTATTATGTAAATATATACTTAATGTTGATTATATCTAATTATATAATTTCATTTGTAAAGTCTGCATCTACAGTTCTGTATAGTCAGCTCTCAGCCGTCACAGTCACAGGGCTCATCACACAAATACTAGTTTAAGAAGATAAAGATAGCATGTTGTTGTTTTTCTTCTAAGTGTATTTCTT
This sequence comes from Knipowitschia caucasica, assembly GCA_964034765.1. Lineage (NCBI taxonomy): Eukaryota > Metazoa > Chordata > Actinopteri > Gobiiformes > Gobiidae > Knipowitschia > Knipowitschia caucasica. Next base: position 32,194,799 of record OZ035832.1, read on the forward strand.
AAATTTGTAAATATCTCTTTTTTCATCTGTTCACAATAAATATATTATAATGTCATACATTATTGAAGTCTTTCTTTTTATTGATCATATTTCAGGGCAAACAACAGTAGTATTTAACAAAACAATCTGTATAGAAAATAGAGTTTCATTTCAGTGTCAGTGGGATCAAAGCAGCTATTGTTGAACTTGTTCAAAGCACCCCCTGCAGAGTTCTCACCTCTGGGATATTCCAGGTGTGTTTGTCTAAATCCCTTGATCAACACTTTTCCCATCCTGAGGAGGTGTGACCTTTAACCTGTGTGTGAGGCCTTTGGGGATAAGCCTCTGTGGTCTTCACACACTCACACTTTGTGCAGGTCAAAAGGTTTCATGACATTGCTGTTAATATTACTGTCAATTCACTGATCATTTCAAGTTTTACATTTCAAAGAAGCTCTCTAATAGTTACATTTATGTACTTGAAAGGTAATGTGGCTGTTATTAAGGTCAAAATGAGACCCAGTTATTAACTTTAAACTTTAAATAAGTTTGATTTATTTGGGGTGAGACGGGTTTCGAACTCGCGTCTGTAAATATCCCTGCATTTTGATTGGTTGGACTTCATCACAAAGGCACGTGGCTGACAGGCTCATTCTGATTGGCTGGCACGATATGCCCACTATACGCGGCTGGCCCCCGCGGGAGCAGTTGGAGTAGGTCCCATGGTGGGAATCGAACTCACGACCTCCAGGCCCAAAGGCCAATGCTCTACCAACTGAGCTACTGTCGCCCCACTCTACATAATCAAATCAAAGAAATGTTCAAAACTTTACCTGACTACGGGAAGTTAGCTCAGGTGAGACAAAAGGAGGATGAGACAGTGGTAGATTTTAGAGTGCGGTTTGAGACAGCCTTTAGAAAACACAGTGGGTTAAGGGACAGTAATGCAGCTGAACGTGTCATTTGGGACCAGCAGTTTAAACAAGGGATGCTAGCCAATTTAAGACCAGAAATCTCTGAATGGATAAAGAAAAATTATGTTGGATTGCCTACTGCGACACTGCCTGATTTCATTACACATGCGATCCATGCTGAAGTTGTTGCAAGAAACAAAAAGAGAAATAGAGAAAGAGAAGATCAAGCTAAATCAGTAGACACTTTCTTGCAAGATTTAGGGGACATGTGTTATCAGAGAGCACAAGGCCAGACTAGAGGCACATGGCAGAATAGGGGCAGAGGTCAGAGTAGAGGGAGGGGGCAGATGAGGACTAAAAGGGAGTACAAAAACAATGATTATTGTTTCATATGCAAAAAGAAAGGGCATTGGGCCAGAGAATGTGAAGCATGGGCCAGAGCACGTGAAGAAAGTTCGGATGAGGAAAAAAGAGAATACGTGGGAAAAAGGGATAGAAAACAAAAACATCACAATGCATGACTAGGAAGTCAAAACAAAACTAAAATGTTGACAAAAAGTAATGATGATAAAGAGAAAAATCATACAGAGAAAATTCCAAATGTAAAAATGACTTACAACATTAAAAATGAAAATGGATATGATTCTGATTTGGCAAAGCAATGTGATGAGTTCCTAGATCTCACTCAACTAGATATCTGTTATGTGAGTAAACCAGAAATAACACTGTACATTGAAGAAAGACCCTATGTGTTCCTTTGTGATACTGGAGCTGATAAAACAGTAATTAGAGATGTGAGCAAAATACCCATTTCTAAAAACTCAATCACAGTGAGATCAGCAAATGGGTCAGTCCAAACACAGCATTTGAGCCAGTTGATTACAATAACAAATCCAGAAACATGTGATGAAGCCATGTTGAGGGTGGTCCTCTCACCGCTGTGCCCTTATAACCTACTGGGACGCGATGCAATGGTTGCTTTAAAAATGGGAATTTTTCCAAATAAAAATGGAAATATGGAGGCTAGGCGTTGTAACAACACCGATATCCATGTCCTAGAAGGGGAGACATCTTTATTGTATTGTTGGACATGCCAGCAAGTGAAAGAAATTGTAAAAAGGGCAAATCAAGCATTAAATCCAAGTGCCATTGTCAAACAAAATGATGAGTTACATGTCACTTTGAGACACAAAACAACTCCAGGAGGTGATCCAGTTTATGATTAACTAGTACAAAAATTGGGCCCACAGCGGGTTCAAATTAGAGACATTTACTGGAGAGACAAAACAAGTTTTTGCACTGTAGGAGTGACAGATGCAGTAAAACAGCTCATGGGGGATTTGCAGAATCCACATATCTCTATATCCAAAAACCCAGAGGCAATGTGGAGTGATAACAATGCCTTTGTTGGTCAAGTGGAATCAATTAGAGATTGGGAACAAGATAAAGATGTAGGAGTATACTTGAGTAAAACAACTGGTTGGAGAAAACAAAAGATAAACTGGACAGTAGTATGTACGCCAGCTGTACATCTGACTGACCAGGATCTTGCATGACAAATGACTCTCACACAAGAAGAGGAGGAGGAGCTTGAGCAAGTTCCAGATGAGGTGTGGTCAAAAGGGCCCACATATGTTGGGTTAATGAAGGGAATGTTACCAGTGGAGATCAGAGCAAAAACTGAGTACAGGCCCAGGATAAAACAATATCCTTTAAAACCTGATGCAGTAGAAGGAATAAAACCTGTAATACAGGATTTAATTAAAAAAGGAATAATTCAAAAATGCTCAGATTCCCCTTGTAACACACCAATTTTCCCAGTAAAAAAGGCACCTCCATCCACAGCCTGGAGAATGGTTCAAGATCTGCGAGCTGTGAATGAAGCCGTTATTCAGAGAGCACCAAATGTCCCGGATCCATACACACTGCTTCTCAATTATGATCACACTGCTTCTCAATTATGATCAGAAGCTAAAATCTTCTCTGTGATTGATCTCAGCAATGCATTCTGGTCAATTCCAGTGCATAAAGACAGTCAATATTGGTTTGCATTTACTTTTGAAGGGGAAAGATATGTTTTCACAAGATTAAGCCAAGGGTTTGCTGAATCACCTACAATTTTCTCTGATGCAATAAAAAATTGTCTTGCTGAGTTTAATCCACCAGAGGGAAGCCACATTTTGAGCTATGTGGATGACATTTTGGTGGCATCAAAGACAGTTGAGAGCTGTAAAAAAGATACTATAGCTCTACTGAAATATTTGGCTGAAACTGGCAATAAAGTCAGCAAAAATAAATTACAGTTATGGAAGACAGAAGTTAAATACCTAGGTCATACATTAACCAAAAACGGAAGGTTAATCCATGGGGAAAGGAAAGCTTCTATTTTAGCTGCACCTAGACCCCAAACTAAAAAACAGATGATGTCATTTTTGGGGCTATGTAATTACTACCGGCAATGGGTAGCAAATTATGCAGAATTAGTAAGGCCATTACAAAATCTAATTTTTGATAAGCCAATGTCACCTAAAGAAAACATTCATTGGACTGATGAAGCAGTCACAACCTTTAGTAAAATTAAAGGAATTATAGCTAGCTCAACAGTTTTAGCGTTGCCGGACTATTCTAAGCCTTTTGAACAGACAGTTGACTGTAAAAATGGATTCATGACATCAGTATTAACTCAAAAATGGGGTTCAAAACAAAGACCAATTGCTTTTTACTCTTCAAAGCTTGACCCTGTGGCCAGAGCGACTCCAGTGTGTGTCCAGGCGGTTTTGGCTGCAGCATTGGCTGTCCAGGCATCTGCTGAAGTCATTCTGTTTCACTCATTGATCCTGAAAATACCGCATGCTGTGTCAATGCTTCTTTTGCAAACAAGCATGACATTCCTGTCACCAGCCCGTCACCTTTCCTGCATGACACTTCTGCTGTCACAACCACATGTGACAATAGAAAGATGTAATACATTAAATCCATCAACTCTAATTCCTACAGAAGGAGATGGCACTGCACATGACTGTGTTCAGGAAGCATATAAAGACTTCCGTCCAAGACCAGATATAAAGGACATGCCACTTTCTGTAGGAAGTACTGTGTTTGTTGATGGCTCAGCAGGGAAAGATGATTTTGGGAGGAACCATGTAGGATACGCTGTGACCACTGTGGACAAAACAATTGAAGCAAAATCACTTCCAAGTAACTTATCTGCACAAGCAGCAGAATTAGTAGCCTTAACAAGAGCTTGTGAATTGTATAAAGATAAGAAAGTGACGGTGTATACCAATAGCCAATATGCATTCGCAGCAGTTCATTTGTTTTGTCAACAATGGAAACATCGTGGTTATAAAACTTCTGCGGGGAAAGAAGTAAAACATGCAACATTATTAAAGAATTTACTCAAAGCAATAATGTTACCACAACAGCTTGCTGTATGCAAATGTGAAGCTCACACAAGAGGGACGGACAAAGTCTCAACAGGAAATGACACAGCTGATAAAGCTGCAAAAGAAGTAGCAGGGTTACTGCTTAGGGAAGAAATACTAGATTCTGATGACTTTTTAAAAGAAATGCAGCAACAAGCGCCAAAAACAGAAAAAGAAAAATGGCTTAAAGAGGGAGCAATATTCAATGGGAGTTTGTACATGGGTCCAAACGAAAAGCCAGTTCTACCTAGATCAATGTTTAAATGGGCGGCTTTAGTGAGCCACGGAGTAACCCATGTTTCTTCTGCAAGTATGTGTGGATTAGTGAACAAATATTATACAACATATGGGTACAGTTTATACTCAAAACATTTTTGTAATCAATGTGTAATCTGTATAAAACACAATTCACAAGGAAATATGAGACCAAAAAGGGGGGTATTTCCTAAACCCACACATCCTTTTGAAGAAATCCACATGGACTTTATCCAGTTAAATAAAGTGAACAATTTGGAATATTGCCTCGTGATTATTGATGCATTTTCCAAATGGGTAGAATTGTTTCCTTGTCACTCTCCGGATGCTTTGACAGTAGCTAAAGCAATATGCAAAAGAATAGTGCCAACGTTTTCCTTGCCAAGAATTATCAGAAGTGATAACGGAACACATTTTGTAAATGATGTAATAGATAAAGTGGGAAAAAATCTCAACATAAATCTAAAAAGACATTGTAGCTACCATCCACAAAGTGCAGGTTTAGTTGAAAGAAATAACGGCACTATTAAAGCTAAGTTGAGGAAATGCATGGAGGAGACAAACAGACAATGGCCTGAATGCATAGAGTTAGTAACACTTAGTATGCATATCACACCCACTCAAGGTAGTGCCTTGACACCATTTGAAATATTATATGGTAGGCCATATACACTTCCAGATTTACAGCCAAACACCCAGTTGTCTCCTGATGATAACCCCACGTTGGCTGACTATATGAGAAAAACATTATTGACTAGAACTTGTCAAGAAACAAATAATGTTCCGAGTCAACCGTTTTGTGCACAGGAGCCACCTGTTCGAGTTGGAGATTGGGTGTTTGTGAAAGTCCTTAAACGGAAGTCCTGGTCCAGTCCACGGTGGGAAGGTCCGCATCAAGTGCTTCTGACGACACCCACTGCTGTGAAGATAGCAGAAAGGTCCACGTGGATTCACCTCTCACACTGCAAAAAGAGAAATCTGCAGGATCTTGTGTAAAACCACAAGTCTGACCTACAAAGGGGGGCAGTACCTGCTCGTCTCAACGGTCAGTGAAGAAAAGGAATTTTCCAGTGGTTTAATGCACAAGAAACACAGTTTGTACAACTTGATGATGTGCTAGTAACCTCTCATCTTGTTATGTTGGTGAACTGGACTGTTTAAAGGAAGAAAAAAAAGGGGGACTTTTCAAGAACAAGATGGATTTCCAAGTGTTCTCCACTCGACACGGACAGCGATATAGGACTTGTCTAATTATGCTGATTTCATTGACAGTCATTGTGGTTCCACCGTTGCTCTGGTGGAAGAGTCAACAATGCAACAATGTCAAGCGCACAACGAGGGCAGAAATAGATGTAGATCACTATAAAGACAACTACTGGTATCGCATGGCTGAAATAACGGCACAGGCAAACAATATGTCAGATTGTTATGTTTGTGCATTTGTCCCTCATCATTCAAATTCAAATCCTTATATAACACCACATCCAGTCTCAGCTTTAACAACTATATGCACTCTAGCTTTTTATACCTTACATTCAATAGGCATGAGCTACTCTAAATATATGGAATGGCTGCCAAATTGCACTACTCTCGCAATTCAAAATGTAACAGATTGGAGAATTCCACAGAACTTCTCTTTAAATACAAATGTGACTAATGAAAAAGGTGTAACGGTGGCACGCTATCCAATCAACTCCCCTCTGTGTCTGAGTAGGAAATGCAATGTGCCGGGGCCCTGGGAAGATGCTAACCAATATTTAGGAACATCCACCTGTGATGATGTTCTGCCTATTGCCACATATAACTAACAAACCTCTGAGATACATCACAGATTATACTTCACTACTATCCCTACTGCACGAGAAGTCCCGGTGATCAATTTCACTAAAGTTGGCGAGGTCAGTGGAGTGGCCAACTGGCACTCATATCCAGCTTTTACAGTGAGGGTCCCGGGATATTGGGGCTATCCATGTCCGTAAACCAGGTGTGGGTTTGTGGAGACAGGGTGTATTTGTGGCTTCCACAGAGGTGGTGTGGTGCATGTCATCTGGCCACCCTAGGTCCGGCCTCATTCGTCATCTCAAGTAGTAACTTGACCCAGCTTATAGGCCAGAGGAGGAAAAGGGCTGCAGCAGCTGCCAGAAGCCCACCGTTAATTTCAAATGTTAGAGGAGTGTTCATGACAGCCCTTCCCATGTATGGAGTTTCTTATTTAAGTCATAGGATGAATGATATAGCATGGAATTTGGAAAATTTGACTAATATTGTCATGGACCTTACTGAACAAATCAGTACAGATCCAGAGAAGGGGGCTATGCGACAAATGATCATGCAGAATCGAGTAGCATTAGACTTTGTTTTATCCGAGACTGGGGGTGTGTGTCAGTTAATTAAAGATCACTGTTGTACGTTCATTCCATCATCCAACTCAAATTATTCACTAATTTTGGATCGATTAAAAAGTTTTAAAACTAAGATGTTAAGTGAACGAGACAGTGCCAACATGAATTGGGACTTATTGTCATGGTTTTCTACTGGTGCATGGTGGCAACTGATATTGAAGATAGCAACACCTGCAATAATGATTTTGGTTTTATTTTGCATATTTGTAACTTGTTTGTTACCATGTGCTAAGTCTTTAACCAGCAAATTGATCAATACAGCAGTAGCTGTATTGATCAATTGTATCTGTATTCAGATCAATGAATTGTTGTTAACTCACACAATTGTAAATAATGATTTTGACATTTCCCTCTGAGTGTAAGTTTATTATGAAGGTATTACAGAAAACTGAGAAGAGATGTACTACTGGATGTTGAATGGTTCATTTATTAAATTATAAACAGGGGGGAGATGTTAAGAAATGTTATGTGTATTATCATATTAATAAATGTGTGTAGATTAGGGTAGTCAAGTTAACCAGCTAATTCTGCGTGGCGAGAAGCAGAATTCTCCCAGCCCCGAGGCAAGAGTGAAAGAGCATAAGTAAACAAGAGCAGAGTAAACAAAACAAGCATGAAGCGAGAAGACATCTGTGTTGTGACAAGAAGACACTTCTCCTGACTGATGAGAGGAGATTGGTTTTCTCACCTAGAGTTCGATAGGTCATAATTGTCACCATATGGTCACATGTGTGTTTTAGAACTTTGGTATAAGAGGTGAGGCGTAACTTTCAGGGTCTGTCTTTTGTGCTTTGGCTCTCGTCCGCAGCAGACCCAGGCTAGTCTCTCGCTGCCTGTCTTTTTTATGTATTCTGTTTTATATATTAAACCTTCTTTTATATCTATCTAAGTTCGTAATTTCCTTCCTTTCATCGGACGACTGTTTAAGGAAACCTGGTGAACCAGCATTAACACAATCCTTTGTTGAGTATATTGAGACATTAAGGACCCGTAAAATACCCACTTAAGTAGGCCTGTATGTGGCTGATGTGTACATATATGTATATAGGTAAGATGTATATTTTTGTTTTGTGGCACTTGTATATATGTGTTTGCACATTTGTATGTCTTTCCTGTTGCTACTGACATTGACTTGTGACGTGTGTGGGGCTATTTCAACTCTTAAAATATATATATATATATATATATATATATATATTTTTTTTTTGTCTTTGTTTTGTATGTCTGTTCTTGATTTGAAAAAAAAAACATAATTTCTGCATAACATTTTGGTGAAATGTTTTGGAAAAACCCAATAAAATATGTTTGAAAAAAAAAAAAAAAAAACTTAACAAAAGTTGCTTAAAAGTGTTATGAAATCTCACACTTGTTCCTCTGAGGAGCACGGACTGGCCTCCTGCTGGGACTCTGAGGAGCACAGGGACTGGCCTCCTACTGGAACTCTGAGGAGCACAGGGACTGGCCTCCTGCTGGGACTCTGAGGAGCACAGGGACTCTTCATAGCCTGGTCTCATACCATACCATCATAGCCTGGTCGGCTCATACCATCGTAGCCCGTCTTACCATACCATTATAACCCTTACACATGGTAAGATCAGGGTAGACCTAGCAATATTTTCTCATGTATATATTCTTTATAAGAAATATATTTCTGTATATATATATTGTATTATGTATATATATTTAATATATTCTATATACATATAATATCGTCACATAATGAGTGTATACAGTGTATATAAGTATATATAATGAGCACACAAGGCCATACGGTGTCTGTTGAGACATTAGCATGTGGTAACAAAGGGCACGTCAGGTTGGATATGCCGTGGTTAGCTTCATGTTCCATTTCAGACCAATATGAAGGTCACACAGAGAAGGACTGCACTCGTGTTGTGGAAATATGAAATCAGGAAATGTATTCATACATTGTTTCTCAGTAAAAAGATTGAGTTTAGTGCTTAGTGTATACACATGGCATCATATATTGGTGTTTATTAGTACATACACAGTATACAGGGCTCTATCATAGTGTATATACAGGTTTCTTTCATATATTAGTGTATATACAGTATTCTAAAATATATTGGTATATATACTGTATACAGTATATATCTATCTATCTATCTGATAGAACCATATATCTATCTATCTATTTGATAGAACCATATATCTATCTATCTATTTGATAGAACCATATATCTATCTACCTATGTTTATTTGATAGAACCATCTATCATGGAGCTTTTGCGCAAGTTCACCGTGGTAGACCCGGCTGCTGCTGCCCGGCTCTACAGGCCTGCTCTCATCCTCGGCTCATCGTACCAGCAACGCCCACATCCAGTCAACCAATAACCGCCAGGACAGCAAGTTAAAAGCCGGAGACGCCCACTTCCCGGCCTTCTCAAGTCTGCAAGGTGTATGTCGCTAACGGTCCTGTTCGCAATGCATGCGTTGTTCTGGAGGGGTTGCTTTCTGCTCACGTGTTGCTCGTTCGCGTGACCCGGCTGTTCTAGGTCATGGTGCTACGTCCCTTAGGACTTCGCTAGTGGGATATCACTCGTGACCCCCAGGTCACACGCCAGAGAGATCAAAATAATTTTCTCCAATCACTAGCGACCCTCCTCTATAAAGGCCCCTGCACAAGGCCGCACCCCCTCTTTCACTCTGGCGCCGATTGAGATCTACCACAGTACTTACTTCATTCTGAGATGTCTTCCATTGTTCGTCCGAGTTCCCTTCGCCCTCCGGCGTCGGACGTCGTCGCTGGATCCAGACGGTGGAGGACTTCACCTCTGTGGGCGCCACCACTCGAGGGAGGAGGAGGATACAACCCACGTTGTGCCCGCGGATGGACCCGATCGTCCATTACGCGACACATGAGTGGCCAAAGCCCCCAGCAGCCAAGAGGCCTGCTCTGGGGTACGGCATGTACTGCAGCGTGCAGGACTGGTCCTGGACCGGTGGTGTCCCGGACATCGAGGATTCAGTCCGCATGGCCCTGCAGCCCTCCGCATTCGTGTGGCCCGGCACCAGACCTCTCCTTCCCTCCGAGCGGGACAGGATGTCTTTGGCGATGCTGGATAGATGTTATGCCAATGCGGCACAGGTCGTCACATTGGCTAACAACATGGCATTCATCACGGGGGCCCTGGATAGGTCGCTCTCCTCTGGCCAGGCGCTCAGTGGAGACCTCCTGCGCATGTGCCAGGCGCTAGCCGTGGATGGCGGCCGCTCCATGGCAGCAGCCCAAGTCGGGGCCATGCACCTTTGGCTTGGGCTGGCTAATATCAGGGAGGCGGAGAAGAGGCAGCTGCTGGACCTGCCCGTCTCCCAGACGTCCCTCTTCCCTCTTCATGCAGGCCCTGGTGGCGAGACTGGAGTCTGCAGCCAACGACTCGCTAGGCTAGCCCCGCACCTAGCACCGAGGCGCGAGGCCCGCCCACCATCACGGAGCCGGGACGGAGGCAGAGAGCGTTCGCCCGGGAGGCGTCCTGACCCGTATCCGCGCTCTGTGGTCCATTGTCCCCCCTCGACGAGGCCCCCGGGTCCAGACAGACCCACGGGTGGCTCGCGGGAGCAACGCACCCACCGCCGGCCTCCCTATGGCCGAGGAGGTCGGGGTGGCAAGAATTCTTTCAATAAAGGCCGACCGGCATTTTGTCAGTACTCGTTGTCTGAGTCTCATTTGGGGGTACGTAACATGTCTAATGTGCAATCTGATTGTGTTACTTCCCGGGCATATAACGTTGCTTCGCTAGGCCTGCAGCCCCCAGAGCAGGGTGTGCAGTGCGCTATGCGAGCTAAGAGCTCCGGTCCTCTGATCCATGCTATGCCCTCTGTGAATATTTAATTACTATTTGCTTGCTAAAATATCATGTTAAACAGTTCAATTGTCATGGTGTGGATTTTATTTTTGTATTCTGGTTTTATTTTGATCATCAGTTCCCTGTGCTTTGGTTTTAGTTTACTTCTTGTGGTGTTCCCCTGTCTTGATTGTCTGCCCTGCCCTGATGTGTTTCACCTGTGTCTGTGTCTGTATGTACCCTGTGCTCCTCTCCCCTTGTTGCTGGTCCATTGTATTGTCAACCTCCGTCCTGTATTGTCTATGTATGTTCCTGGTTATGTGTTCCTGGTTATGTGTTCCATGTGCCTCTGGATTTTGAGTTTGTTTTTCTCTTGCACTTTTGGTTTTTCATGATTAAATGATATTTATTTTTGGCATTCTTGCATTTTGAGTCCTCCATCATCTCACCTCGTGACAGAATGGACCAGCCATCTAAAGGACTCAGCAGAATGCCTTTTTCCTTCCACACCTGCTCCCAGTTCGCCATCCCATTCATCAGGTTTTTATTTGATTTTCGCATAATCACCACTGACCTCTCAACCCGTTTCTGGAACCACCGCCAGACAGCAACCTTCGTCTGGGGTGGTCTTGTCCCTTTGTACCACCGCCGGGCATTTGTCTCCGTCCGGGGTGGTCTTCTGTTCCCCCCCTGACCTGTTGAGAGTTCTACAGTGACACTCTGGCCTGGATGGTGCTGTCTGTCTGGATTTTCTACCCGTTTTGGTTGCTACCCAATGATGACCTCTCCTTCCCTTCCCCCGTTGCCACCGCCAGACATGAATCTCCGTCTGGGGTGGTTCTGCTCCTGTTGCTGCGTCATCGCCGGACATTCGCCTTCGTCCGGGGTGAGCCAGACCTTTTGTGGAAGGTCATCACTGGGTTCTAGTTCCTGCCCTTGATTCTGTCCATCGAACATTGCTTCTGGTCTGTGGTTGTTCCGACCTCTGGACTACCCCTCCTCCTGGCTCCCCTTCCACCCTCCCTGGCTCAACATTTGGTTCTGTGTTTTTTGGGACATCTGGGAGCTGTCCCTTGGAGGGGGGGTACTGTCATGGTGTGGATTTTATTTTTGTATTCTGGTTTTATTTTGATCATCAGTTCCCTGTGCTTTGGTTTTAGTTTACTTCTTGTGGTGTTCCCCTGTCTTGATTGTCTGCCCTGCCCTGATGTGTTTCACCTGTGTCTGTGTCTGTATGTACCCTGTGCTCCTCTCCCCTTGTTGCTGGTCCATTGTATTGTCAACCTCCGTCCTGTATTGTCTATGTATGTTCCTGGTTATGTGTTCCTGGTTATGTGTTCCATGTGCCTCTGGATTTTGAGTTTGTTTTTCTCTTGCACTTTTGGTTTTTCATGATTAAATGATATTTATTTTTTGGCATTCTTGCATTTTGAGTCCTCCATCATCTCACCTCGTGACATCAATAAGAGTTCAAAGGCGTACACTTGTACTTTAAACAGCTTACAAAAGCATAAAACAGATAAAGTGTTGATGTACAGAACATGAGATAATACTATCTCATGTACATTGGAGTTTGGTCCATTACGAAGACATACTTAGATCATAGTTATGACATCTTTGGCCAACTCAACTGAACATTGAAACCATACGCTTTCTTCTGCATAGTCATGCTTCCAAAGTCTATGCTTACCTAATCATTTAAAGTGTATATAAGTAGCCACCCTTCATCTCAACAGCCAGACTTCTGCAGCCAGACTTCTGACGGGAAGCTGCGTTGTGCTTGATCAGACTACGCTCAAACCTTCTGATAATAAAAACTCTATTTGAACTACGCAGTTTTGTCCAAGTCTCTTTTGTCTTACGTCTGGGAATAATTCACAATTTGGTGACCTTCCGACGTGATTCAAAAAGCCCAAGACAAAGACCATTTTTATTATTTTATTTTTATTTTTTCAACCACCTTTTTGCTCCAGGACAACGCTTCATCTTTTCTGGCTTTGCAGAAGTCTCCATAAAAGATACAACTCCACCACAAAGGTACAAAGTAGATCTACTCACAAAAGGAAATTGCAGATGCCTTTTCTAAAATTCTGCTAAATTGGTCTTACATCAAAAAGTTTCAATGTGGTTGGCTACTGGCTCTTTTATGTTCCTGTTTATATTGTAAATATATATGCGCATTTTTTTATATAAACCGATCACCGCCGTTTTCTAGGCTTTTTCGGCGTGAGAAAAATGTAAAAGGGCGATAGAAGCCGTTTTTCGAGGTTTTTTCGGCAGAAAATAATTTAAAAACGATTGTTAGTATGCGCTGTTTTCAGATTTTTTCAGCGTCAGAAGAAACAAAAAACGTGTTAATTCAAAGAACTGGTTATTTTTGATAAGTAGTCAAAGTAATTAGCGTAAGAAATTCAATAATTACATTTATATGTGTGTACATAAAAAGTGGTTAGAGTAGTAAGTTTAAGTGGTAAAAATGTTTGTATACTTATTCCTTTGTATAATATTTGTAAATTTTTCGAGCTCAGAACAATTATTGGTTGATGAAACTATTCATTTAACATACAATAAAAAGGAGAATACAATTACTTGCCACTGTAAAGTGGATGAAGGCTTAATAACGCAAATAAACATAGCATTCCAACCATGCGATAAGGGTCAATTCATAAAAAGCATTCCTATCAATAAATACGAACATGGTCAAGAAACAAATCAAATAATAGCAAACTATGATTACGACCATGGAATTCATTCAGAGATATGCAGAACTACAAGTGTAATTTCAGATCCAAAAACTAACAATAAAGACGTCCTATTTGAATGTGTATGGCAAGACCAGCCTCTACAATCAAATGTTTATTGTATCTGTATTTCATTCCCAAATGGTACGACGCAAACTAGTCTTACACACAATTGCGAAACAGGCATGCCCTTTAATGTTCAATCTAGAGTTATTTCTGAAACTGAGAATAAATCCAAAATCTCGGATGCAATCTTTGAATTTGTAGTTATTTGTTTGTTATTAACAATAATGACAAAATATTAGCAGAAGAAAAAATAGAAATATCTCCCTTTCAGTCTGAAAATCCTCCTATATTTTAGTTACCAACACTCGCTAAACTAGAAGCCCCTAAATCCGTTCAAAACACAGTTAAGCCTGTAGACATAATAATTAACCCTACTGATGAGCCCTTTCAAATCCCAATAACAGAAGACGTTCAGGATGTTACATTAGAAAGCAGAGTAGAATTGGCTAGTACAATGAACGCCTCTGTTTTTCAAACATTAACAGATTTACAGAAAGACTATGACAAGTTGAGAATAATGCTTGAGAATAGCATAGGATCCTTCTCAGTAATGTTTTTATCTGTCTTCATGGCTTTCGGCAGCATGTTATTTCTGGTCATCCTGCTATATCTATTGATCCCGTGTGTTATCCAATTTTCTCAGAATAAAATTACAAAGATAATGTTATTACACACCAGTGTTCCTTCTGGCCAAGACATTTCACTAGAAGAAGATGAAGAAGAAGAACAATTTGAGCTATATGATTTCTAACCTTAAAAACAGCCAAAATTAGAATGCATTGATTATCATTAGAGAAACAGATAGAATAAGCAAAAGCTTTATAAAGAGTTCTTACCGCTTTAGATGGACTTACAAAGGTGTCTTCTGCCTTGTTTTCAGATAAGCAGGCAGCAGCGATAAAAGTTAACCATTAACCAAATAAGTGAAGTCCTGTGTGTTATGTTTTCATGTATCTTTGTTAGAATAGAAAAATGTAATTGTTGAAAATAATACAACTATAAGGTTTTAATAATCACTGCAATTCTATTATTGAACATACATTAATTACAACTGTATTCTGTGTCCAGCTTTCTAAAATTAATTGCACGTAAAAAGATAGCATTTTGTTAATGATTACTTTGTTTGTCATGGAGGGTAATATATAGCAGAAAGCGTTTTATTTCTATTTGAATAATTGTGATTACAAGTGAAAGACTTGTCAGCATTTATAAAAATAGTCTTATAATGTATAATAATATAATAAGGTTTGCAGTGAAATAATATTATTGGCATAGCTTACCTGGTTATTTTTCTGGTATAGTGTTATTTTTATGCAAATAAATGTTTTAAAGAAAAAATAAAGGCTAGTAAAGTGAGTTGGCTAATCCAAATATATTGGCCGCATTCAATGATATATTAGTTTAAATAGCAAATAGAGCTAAAAATAGATGTTTAATATTATAAGAAATATCACCTTTTTAACTTTCATGTTATAAAAATAATTATTGTTAGTATTTAAATATTCTAGTATGTTGTACAAATGTTAAACCATCACAACTATTAAAATATATACAAAATGTTTTACTTAATGATTTTAAAATGATTAAGGCTATGCATGTATATACTGTATACTAGACAATAAAATACTCTGAGGGAAAATTATATATATGTATTAGGATTGGCACCTAAACTTAAACTAAAAATAAAACTTTTGATTTTCAGTGTTTTATTTATGTTAAAAATTTGCATTACTGTCTATGATAAGAAGTGAATAGTTAACATTTGCAGCTAGTATACAGATATCATGCCAGCTCAATATTAAAATGATAAGGGTTATCTAATTGGTTGTTCGAATATCATTATTTTTTATGATTACTTTTAAAATATCAAATTTTGTTTTCTAAAACTCGATAATGTACAGTATAATAATTAGATGAATAAATAAAGCATATAAATGTTTAGTGATTAAAAAGTTTGATTGTGCAAGTTGATCTGTTGAACATTTTTCTTGTGTTTTAGAGAAATACTAGGAGCGCGTGGGGAGGTTCAGGA
This sequence comes from Knipowitschia caucasica, assembly GCA_964034765.1. NCBI lineage: Eukaryota > Metazoa > Chordata > Actinopteri > Gobiiformes > Gobiidae > Knipowitschia > Knipowitschia caucasica. Next base: position 32,210,419 of record OZ035832.1, read on the forward strand.
CCAAAAACTAGTGTCAACGCAGACGGGGAGAAAAATAGGAGAGATCTGATCGGGTCAATTGCATAGGCCGTAAAGGAGGAATCTGAAACAGCCATCTTCAAAACCACTACGAAACAGCCCATTTGATTTCACATCCAGTACATGCTAAGGTAAATCTTCAAATTTTTGCAAAACACAATTCAATATAGTCTTTTTTTACACTATTCAAATTGTTGCACTCATAATTAAGACACTGTGCTCTGGGAAATCTAATTGAATGCATGAGTAGTACGGGGTAGGGGTAACAGTCTCCCTCAACTACCCTAGGAAACTCATTTATGCGATTAGATTGCTGGAAGTGCATTTAGAAATAAATAAGAACATAAACAATAGGCACATACCAATAATGTCCCAATTTATCACACTAAAACAAGTGGAGGAGTTCTGGAGCAACAAGGTTTGAGAAGATGAAGTCGAACCAAAATTAGCACAAGCTAATGTGTCCATCATACAAGAATTGCTTAAAAAATACATCTCGAAGCAAATAATTGATGGAGGCAAAGAGGCACTTGCACCCACAGAAGAACAATGGAAGAAGATTTTAGACTACCACAAAGGGAAGATTTTATATTATCAAACACATCCTAATTTAGCTCCTCTTGGAAAGAAGAACAACAATGCTAAAATTCGAGAACATGAGAACAAAAATGCACTGGCTAAGAAAATGTGCCGATGGGCAAAGGAGATGAAAAAGTCAAAGAATCTTTCCTCAGAGTTGAGGGACCTGTCTTCAATTCTTGTGATTAAACCAACAGATAAGAAAGTGACATTTCCTTAGAGAATCCACAGAGACTCCACTGAGGGCGTTTACCCTGTGTTGAAGGACAAGGAAAAGCACAGGTATAACACACGGTCTCAGACTGAACACCATCGAGATGCCAGTGGCAGTGACTCTGAGGAAGGAGAAAAATCAAAGGAGAGGCCGTCGATCACACCCGAAGGAAGGAGAGAGCTGACCACTCACATGAGAAAAAGAAATAAATCGCAAAACCTTGAAGATGTTCTCCTTTTGCAGGGCACTTTGTATTATCCGTCATCCACTCAAGACTTAATCTCATTCAATGATGATTCACGTTTGACTAAAAACCCCCCTCCTTATCATCCTACACCCAGCACAGTTATCTCTTCTAAAGGAACAACCCCAACGCAGATGACCCACAAGGTGATGGGAGGAGCACTGTCCTTGACACCAGTTGGCCCACCCTCCAACACAGAGAGGAGGCTCCAGGATATTCAAAACCAGGTGACTGCTCTGACTTCTATTGTAGAAACTTCAAGAGAGTTTGGAGGGACCTATTGTCTGAGAAGTCAAGGACCAACCACAGAAGAAAGGGGTGACGTAGCCAGAGAAACAAGAAGGCATATGCAAGTTAAAGAGCCTTTTGAGCCCAAAGATCCAACAACATCTCGAAAACTCTTTGACAAGAACATATTACATATGAAGGAGGTACCATCAACATGGCATCCAACATGGAGACTGAAGGAACTCCACACATGTGTGAGGAGAAAGTCAAGACTGAAATATATAGCAAAAGATGGACATGTCATATCATCGTACGCTGTGGTTCAACAGCTGTCTAACGGACAACATCAAGTACTGGAAGCTCAACAATTGACATATGGATCAGCCCAGGTTGCTGAATTGACAGCTATGCTAAAGGCTTTGCAGCTTTCTGAAGGCCGTGCAGTCAACATCTACACTGATTCAGTCTATGCTTACAAAACGGTGACACTGTCAATTGCAGGTTGGATAAGAAATGGTTTCAAACTCATGGCTGGATCTCCAATCAAACATGAGTCATTGATCAAACAACTTATCAACGCTGTCCAGCTGCCATTACAACTAGCCATCATGAAGTGCAAAGCCCACACCAAAGGTGAAGACTCTGTGTCCCTAGGAAACCACGCAGCAGACCTGGCTGCTAAAGAAGCTGCCAATTACAACGAAAGGAACATGCTCATTCAAGCCAAAGAAACACCTGACAACTCATCTGACTCCAATGTTATCGATACTACCTATGTCAGAGAAATCCAAGAAGCTGCTGGAGCATATGAACATAGCGCATGGACAAGACGAGGTGCTGTTAAAGATGCTGAAGGAATCTGGAGGAATCATGAAGGAAAAGTTTTGGCTCCTGTTCCGCTGCTTCAAATGCTCTTTGATGAATATCACACTCCAACACATCGCAGTTACAATGCGCTTCTGAAGCACATCGACTTGTGGTGGCATCCACATATGAAACCCATTCTACAATACTGGATTGATGAGTGTCATGTCTGCCAGACTATGAATCCAAAGAAGACATGTAAACCACCTCCAGGTACCTACACACTTCCAAATAAACCCTTTGAAAGAATTGTCATTGACTTTACAGACATGGGTCCTGATATGCGTGTCCGTGGCTATCGCTACCTACTGGTCTTAGTCTGTGAGTATACCAAATGGGTTGAAGCTTTTCCATGTAAAACAGAGTCAGCCAAGGAAGTGATTCAACATCTCACCAACGAGGTTTTTAGCCATTTCGGAATTCCGTCTGTGATAAGAAGTGATAACGGAACTCACTTTACAGCCAAAGTGGTACGTGATGTGTTAAAAGCCCTTAATATTTCACAGCGCTTTGGAACCATTTATCATCCAGCCAGCCAAGGAGTCTGTGAACGGATGAATGCAACAGTCAAAAGGAAACTGGCTAAAATCTGGCATACCACCAAGCTTGACTGGGTCACTGCTCTTCCTTTTGCTTTGATGGACATTAGAAACAGCATTAACCAAACCACATCATACTCTCCTCATCTTTTACTTACTGGTAGAGAGATGCACAAACCAGTAGGTCCATTCAATGAAGAAACACCATTTATTGACTGGGACAAACAGCACCATTCTTATGTTCAGATGTTACAGAAAATAGTCTCTCAACTACACCAATGTAGACAGAGAGTTCATGACTCACAAATCCATCCCGAGCCTGACACAGTAGTTACACCTGGCTCTTGGGTATTTGTTAAAGTACACAGACATAACAACTGGACTCAGCCCTACCAAACTGGACCATACTTAGTTATTCAATCAACTGGAAGATCTGTGCGGGTCCAACGAGGACAGTCCAAGGTGTGGTACCATCTTTCACACTGCTTCAAGTGCCCCGTGGACCCAACGGAGAGGACTCTGACGCAAGTTAAAGCAGACATGGCTGCAGCTGTTGGTCCAGATTCAACCCCTTACTCATCGGCTGATGGAGAAGATCTCTCTACGCAACCCAGCTCCGGGGCTCCGGAGGGGGAAAGAGAGGGAAATGGGGAAGTATAGGACATGCAGTTGCATCCCTTTGTCAGGGCTGCTCCTCCAGCAGCCCCTCCCTCCCCTGCTTCTCCTGGAGCCGCCTCCCAGAGCAGGTGGATGGGAGAGGCTGATCAGGCCCAGCTGCCTCCTGGCTCCAATCAAGCGGCTACAAGAGCTCCAGAAGCCAGCTCATCGGTGCCAGTTCGTAATCAGTGTTACTGTACGTTAGTAGGCCTGCTTGTTATCGCTCTCGTTCCTGTTTTGTCTCACCTTTGTTTTGCTCTGCCTCAGACCTCCGTTCCGCACCGCCTGACCCCAGCCCAGCACCGCCTGACCCCAGCTCTGCACCCAGCCCTGCACCGCCTGGTCCCAGCCCCATTCCCGGCTCTCCTGTGTTTTGAGTCTATCTATTTTTGTTAATTAAATTTTTTGTTACCTCTGCACTTGGGTTCCTTGTCCGACTCGTAACAGTACGAACTGGCCAAGGAATGAACCCAGCAGACCACATCAACCAGACCCTTTCTGCCCAGATGTCTCTGTTGGAGCAACATGACAATACGCTCAAGGCCCTCATGGAACACATGAAGGAGTTTTCCATCAGCCTGGCAAGCCTGAGGACTCAAGTAATCAACACAACGACCACTGATAACATTTCGGTTCCTTCTGCTGCCCCATCGCTAGTCCTGCCTCCTCCTACCAGAGATGTTTTTGTTCCTCCACCGGCACCGTACCACGGCGACCTGGGGTCATGTAAGTCCTTTTTGACCCAGTGTTCCCTTATTTTTGAGCAACAACCGCTAAGTTATGCTAATGATCGAGCCAGGATTTCATACTTAATTGGATGCCTGCGAGGCCATGCTCTTAATTGGGCCTCCGCAGTTTGGGAGAAACAGGATCCAATTTGTGATTCCTATTACGATTTCACTATTGCTATGAGGCAGATTTTTGACCACCCTGTTAGTGGCAAGGAGGCGGCTAAGAGACTATTTTCCCTGCGTCAAGAGAACCGCAGTGTAGCTGAATTGGCCATTGAATTTCGCACACTCGCAGCTGAATCGGGGTGGAATGATGAGGCGCTTCTGGGAGCATTTCTTAATTCTCTGTCGGAGAATCTTAAAGACGAGATTGCTTCCCGTGACATTCCTGGGAGCCTCAATGAGTTAATTGATTTGACCATTCGTGTGGACAACCGGCTCAGGGAGCGGCGACGTGAGAGAGCGGGTAGGACGAAGCATGTGAGTGCTTACACCTCTCCACAAGTTGTTTTTCCAGCGACACCGCCTGTTCCACCTCCTGCCACGCCGGGACCAGAGCCCATGCAGCTTGGCCGAGCCCTCGTCAGTGCAGAGGAGAGAGAACGCCGCATTAACTCCCGGAGCTGTCTCTATTGCGGTCAGTTTGGGCACTTTATCGCATCTTGTCCTGCACGGCCAAAAGGTCGGGCTCAACAGTAGTGGGAGACGTACTGTTGAGCCAAACTAGTTGCACCTCTCCCTTAAGAGCCAGTTTTGAGGGCACCCTTGTTTTTTCTGATCAAACCCTGACGCTTCCTGTGCTCATTGACTCTGGGGCAGATGAGAGCTTTTTGGACAGTGAGGTCGTTCACCAGCTGGGGATTGGGACCGAAGTTCTGGACACCCCTTTGGAGGCTAAGGGATTGAATGGACAGTTACTCGCCAGAGTCACTAGGAAGACTCTCCCAATCCTCCTTCATCTCTCAGGTAACCACAAGGAGACTATTTCCTTCCATGTTTTTGATTGTACTCACTCTCCGCTTGTTTTGGGGTTGCCATGGTTAAGGTTGCACAATCCTCATGTCGACTGGTCAGCTAAGAGTATCATTTCATGGAGCCCATTCTGTCATTCTTACTGCTTGCAGTCAGCCTTGACCCCAGTTTGTGTTCGATCCACCCCGCTCCCAGACCCTCCGGATCTGTCGGCAGTGCCCCCTGAGTATCACGACCTTGGTGCTGTATTTAGCAAGGATCGGGCTCTTTCTCTCCCCCCTCACCGGCCTTATGATTGCGCCATAGACCTGCTTCCTGGGGCGCCTCTACCGAGCAGCCGCCTGTACAACCTCTCGCGCCCGGAAAACGAGTCTATGGAGAGGTACATTCAGGAATCCCTGGCAGTGGGAATAATCAGGCCCTCGTCCTCACCGGTGGGTGCTGGATTTTTCTTTGTTGAGAAAAAGGATAAGTCTCTTAGGCCCTGCATTGATTACCGGGGCCTCAATAAAATCACTGTTAAGAACAGGTACCCACTCCCTTTGATTAGTTCAGCCTTCACCCCTCTCTGTGGATCTACGATTTTCTCTAAGTTGGACTTGCGCAATGCCTATCACCTGGTGCGCATCAGGGAGGGGGATGAGTGGAAGACTGCCTTTAATACTCCCCTGGGCCATTTTGAATACCTGGTCATGCCGTTTGGTCTCACTAACGCCCCATCCGTGTTTCAGAACCTGGTAAATGACATCCTACGTGACATGATTGGGAGATATGTTTTTGTTTACATTGACGACATCTTGATTTTTTCTAGAGATATCGAGACTCACAGGCGCCATGTCCGCAGTGTCCTCCAAAGACTCCTGGAGAACAAGTTATTTGTTAAGGCAGAGAAATGTCAGTTTCATGAACCTTCTGTCTCATTCTTAGGATACATTATTGCCCAGGGCCAGGTGCAGATGGATCCTGAAAAGCTGTCTGCTGTCCGTGATTGGCCTGCAGACCTGTTGGTGAACCACGTCTTCCGGCTGCATGGCATTCCTGCCGACATCGTGTCTGACAGAGGCCCCCAGTTCACGGCTCAGGTTTGGAAGGCCTTCTGTTCTGCCCTGAATATTAACGTGAGCCTTTCCTCTGGCTATCACCCCCAGACCAATGGCCAGACGGAGCGGGCTAACCAGCAGATGGAGGTGGCCCTACGTTGTGTGTCCTCCTCTAATCCGTCCAGCTGGAGTTCCCACCTCCCCTGGGTGGAATATGCCCATAACACACTCCCGAGCGCATCTTTAGGTATGTCCCCTTTTGAATGTTGTTATGGCTATCAACCACCCCTGTTTCCCGACCAGGAGGCTGAGTTGGCAGTCCCCTCGGTCCAAGATAACCTTCGCAGATGTCAAAAGACTTGGAAGAAGGCCCGCTCTGCCCTGCTGCGCGCCTCTGCTCGGACGCAAGTACAGGCTAATCGCCGCCGCATCCCGGCTCCTGCCTATTTGCCTGGACAGAAGGTGTGGCTGTCCACGAGAGACATTCCCCTCAAGGTGGAATCTGCGAAGCTGTCGCCCCGCTTTATCGGGCCCTTTGAGGTGGAGCGGGTCGTCAACCCCTCCGCGGTACGTCTTAAGCTTCCCTCTTCCTTGAAGATTCACCCCACGTTTCATGTGTCCCGTGTTAAGCCGGTCCAGTCTAGTCCTTTGGTTCCCCCCCGTCCAGCCCCGCCCCCGCCTAGGTTGGTGGACGGCCATCCTGCCTTTACTGTTCGGCGGATCGTGGATGTGCGCCAGCGTGGTCGTGGCTGCCAGTTCCTGGTGGACTGGGAAGGTTACGGCCCCGAGGAGCGATGCTGGGTCTCCCGTGGCAACATCCTGGACCCGTCCCTCATACGGGACTTCTACGCTCGTCGATCGGGGAGGCGTGTGTGTCCGCCTGGGGGCGTCGGTAGGGGGAGGGGTACTGTCAGGGCTGCTCCTCCAGCAGCCCCTCCCTCCCCTGCTTCTCCTGGAGCCGCCTCCCAGAGCAGGTGGATGGGAGAGGCTGATCAGGCCCAGCTGCCTCCTGGCTCCAATCAAGCTGCTACAAGAGCTCCAGAAGCCAGCTCATCGGTGCCAGTTCGTAATCAGTGTTACTGTACGTTAGTAGGCCTGCTTGTTATCGCTCTCGTTCCTGTTTTGTCTCACCTTTGTTTTGCTCTGCCTCAGACCTCCGTTCCGCACCGCCTGACCCCAGCCCAGCACCGCCTGACCCCAGCTCTGCACCCAGCCCTGCACCGCCTGGTCCCAGCCCCATTCCCGGCTCTCCTGTGTTTTGAGTCTATCTATTTTTGTTAATTAAATTTTTTGTTACCTCTGCACTTGGGTTCCTTGTCCGACTCGTAACACCCTTGCGACGTTCCAGAAATCTTATATTTCTTTGCAATCATTACTATTGTTTTTGTTTTAGTATGGTGGTACATTATATGTCCATCACCAAAATTTTATGTAAATATGCAACAAATCACTCCAACAACTAAAAATGAAAGTATTGTTAAATTATCTTATATTTTAGCAAGCAACCAAACACATAGACAAAAACGCCAAACCAATGTTGACCCCTGCATAGCTAAACATGGAGGACTAGAATTAAACTACAAACCAGGAGAGGACTGGACATATGTTTTTGACTTTTGCTCTGTTTTTACTTGTAGTGACGACCACTCCCAGTGGAGGGGAGGGGATGTCTACATTTGTGGTGAATACCAAATGCAAACACATTGTGCCCAGATGAGTAGCCTCTGCCTATCAAAGAATCACTGGACCCATTCAGATCCTACACAATCTTCCAATTATCGTGGTCCTGCAAAAGCTGCAGATAAAATAACAGTAATAAAGAGCAAAAGCAAAAGTCATTATCCCATACAGGGTCCAAGAAGAAATCTTTTAGCCTTCACCATCAATAGATTGGAAAAAGCCCCTTGTTAAATAATCTAAAACCCTTATACCTTACTTTTGGTACATCAGGACATTACACAAGGAAAGTAGTTGTAAAAATAGCCTTTGATACCTCTGCAACACCTGATAAAACTTTACCTTGGATAAAGATAATTGATAATAACAACAAAAATCCTAAAGTACAACTTGCTATTGAAACGGGCTATGTCGAAAGTAATGTTTGGTTAGAAAATGTTAGGCAACAAGCTGAACAAGCAAACCAAACAGACTGCATAATATGTCAAACAGCTAGACCAAAATTAATGTTAACTCATACAACTTTTGAGACAAACAAAAATGGCACAACAACTAAAGGTATAGATATAGGATGTATGATAGAAGTAATGTCTAAAGATAACACGGGTCTTAACTGTAGAGGGTGGGAAAAGATTTATCCAGTCACCAAAAAAGGAGTTTCACCACCTATGTTTAGCACTCAAGTTACCAATTTAAATGTTACATGCATCACAATTGAACACCCTAGCCACACATATGTAGATTTAAAAGAGTTTCATGATTTAGGACATCTTGAAGTATGTAAAAGCACCTATAGACTCAAAAGCAACAACACTGACATACCATTTACAACTGCTAGAGCTGATGTGTGGTGGTATTGTGGAGGTTCTGCTCTATATGGAAGTTTACCACCAAAATGGACTGGCACATGTGCCCTTGTATCTTTAATGAGTGCTGCTTTAAGTTTTCCAGATGCGAAATTATAGGAATGGGATGACAAAGTCATCATTCGCCACAGAGCTAAAAGGTCCATCAACCCTTTAAATGACATGTCATCTGGACATTGGATTGACGCCATTGGACAAGTCAGAGGAATTCCAGATGAGTATAAATTAGTAGATGAAGTAGCAGCAGGTTTTGAATCATTTCCCATTTTCTCAGCATTTTTCCCTGTAACGGTTAACAAAAATGTAAACAGAATTAATCTTATCCATTATAATGTACAACGCCTAGCCAACTACACTCGAGATGGTTTTGAGGCTACTCATGAACAATTAAGTCAAACATCCCTAATGGCCTTACAGAATAGAATGGCATTAGATATGATACTAGCGGAGAAAGGGGGGGTGTGTTCTATGTTCGGAAGTCTTTGCTGTACGTCCATAGTTAATAATACTGCTCCTGATGGAAAATTGACTAGAACTCTTAATAAACTTAGAGCACTCTCCACTGAATTGAAAGACATGTCTGGTGTCAACAATCCCTTAATTGACTGGCTGGAGAAAACATTTGGAATATGGGGAAAATATTTTGCAATGGTAGGAACCTCAATTATAATATCAATCTGTATGTTGATAACTTGTGGCTGTTGTTGTATTCCTTGCATTAGGGGACTAATCCAAAGAACAATTGATCGTGCGTTTGCAGAGCCCCCTTCATATTCTAAAGCCCTTCAGATGATGGTGCAGGAAGCAAGACAACATAGAGACTTATTCTCTGATGAACCTGAGTCAGAAGAAGAAGAAACCAGTCCAAATAACATTATCCTACGTGCCATCCAAGCATCTGACTTGGACCTTATTTACTAAAAAGATTAGATAACTTATTAGAACAAAAACTATAACTCTAAAACACCTCACTTATTAATTTGTCTTTTGTGTTGCTTGTTCATCTAACAATAAAAATAATAAAAGTTAAGACTTTAAAAATAAAATAAAAAACTTGTTTTAAAAAATTATATTGTATTTTTCAAACAGTCATATAATCTGATGATTACAAACTAATATAATCAACAGAGAGGTAGCGACTTGCGCCTCTACATTAAATATTGATTTGTGATCACATGTGGATGTGATCAAGAGAGGGACTGTGAATATTTAATTACTATTTGCTTGCTAAAATATCATGTTAAACAGTTCAATAAGAGTTCAAAGGCGTACACTTGTACTTTAAACAGCTTACAAAAGCATAAAACAGATAAAGTGTTGATGTACAGAACATGAGATAATACTATCTCATGTACATTGGAGTTTGGTCCATTACGAAGACATACTTAGATCATAGTTATGACATCTTTGGCCAACTCAACTGAACATTGAAACCATACGCTTTCTTCTGCATAGTCATGCTTCCAAAGTCTATGCTTACCTAATCATTTAAAGTGTATATAAGTAGCCACCCTTCATCTCAACAGCCAGACTTCTGCAGCCAGACTTCTGACGGGAAGCTGCGTTGTGCTTGATCAGACTACGCTCAAACCTTCTGATAATAAAAACTCTATTTGAACTACGCAGTTTTGTCCAAGTCTCTTTTGTCTTACGTCTGGGAATAATTCACACCTCCCAGAGAGAGGTCAGGCGGAGGGATCCGGTGAGTAGTGATGTGTGTGCTTCGGCCGAACGCGTGCTAGCCCCTCTGAGCTACGAGGCTAACACGGGGTTTCCCACTCCAGGGGCTCGCCCCCCCCTCCATGAGGCAAGAGCCAGGGGGGGGGCGCAGCAGTCGAGTCACGTGGTATGAGCAGACCCGTACTTATTACGTCGGGCCTGCAGGACACGTGACCGCCCCTGGCGCACACGGTATGACGCAGGGGGCCCCCCTGCCCTTTCGTCCACCCCCCCTCCCTGCTAGGAACACCAGGAGAGGGCGGGGCCGTGACGTCTCGTGTTCCAGCTCCCGTTCCGCCCCTCACAGACTTCTACAGCATCTGGAGGGAGCAGGGATTGCTGACGGATCCATGGCTGGAGAAAACATTGCGCAGGGGTTACGCACTGCAATTCTCCCAAAAGCCACCACCATTCCGAGGCGTACGGGCAGCACGCTCTCAGGTACGGGGATCATTAGAGGCACTACAAGCGGAGGTCTCCTCTCTGCTGAGTCGAGGCGCAGCAGTGGAGGTAGACCCACAGGACGCCACCAGGGGGCTGTACTCCCCTTACTTCTTGGTGCCAAAGAAGTCAGGCGGGGTGCGTCCCATTTTGGATTTGCGCGTTCTGAACGAGTGCATTTCCAAACGGCAGTTTCGGATGCTGTCCACAAAACAGCTCCTCGAGTGTGTCAGGCAGGGAGATTGGATGTCCTCCATAGACCTGACAGACGCTTACTTCCACGTGCCGATAGTTCCGGAACACAGGAGGTTCCTGCGCTTCGCAGTGGGAGAGAGGAATTACGAGTTCTGCCGTCTCCCCTTCGGCTACGCACTCGCGCCTCGGACCTTCTCCAAGTGCGTGGAGGTGGCACTGGAGCCGCTCAGACGCGCAGGGGTAAGAATATTAACCTACATAGACGATTGGTTAATACTGGCCTCATCCAGGGAAGTGGCCGTGAGTCACACGCACTGGGTCCTGTCCCACATACAGCGCCTGGGCTTTGTGGTGAACAGGGAGAAAAGCAAACTGCAGCCTGCTCAGCGCATGATCTATCTCGGCCTGCAGCTAGACTCTGTGACATTAATTCTAATTTAAATACATTCACACTTAGTTACAGTTACATTAGGTAACTATTAATTTTCAGTCTGGCTGCTTGTGGTCTGCTCCTCCTCCGCGTCCCTGCACCTGCTGGGGGTCGCACGCTGTGGTCCGCGTGTCTCCGCTGCTCTCCTCCTCTGCGGGCTCTTTCTGCGGGCTGCTCCGCGGGGTCCCTCCGCGGGCTCTATGCTGCTCGTCTCCTCGTGGTCTGCTGCTGCGTGCAGACGGTCTGGCCCGGTGCCGTGCGTGCCCCTGCCTCCGATTGGCGGTGCCGCGTTGTGCCGTTGCTTTTCCCTCATCTTCTGGCATGTGTGGTGGTGAGTGTGCTGACCTGCGGCCGGTTTGTTCTCTGAGTCTGGGCTGCAGGCGGTTGGTTTTTGCCCTGCGCACTGGACTGCAGGCGTCAGTTTTCGCCCCGTGCTTTGGTCTGCAGGCTCTGTTTTTACATGTGTTCGAGCTAACTTGCAGCTTCTGCTACCCTGTGACTGGTGCGCACCCGAGCCTTTCATTGTGGCTCGTGTTTTGGGGGAAGATAGGATATGTATATATTGATCCCACTCAGAGATCAATGCATTTATTTGTATTTGAGTGATAAAGGAGGGACAATGCATATTAAATGGCATTAATCTTTATTATCTGAGGGATATAAGAGGAGCAATGTGCATTAATTCAGATTCATGTATTTGCCACTGCAGTAAAACCACGTTGGAAAAATTGCAAGACTACCCCAGCGTGCACCAGACGGCACACACCAGAGCTCTTGCCACGGCGCCATCTTACAGCATTAATCTTATTACTCACAGGTCACTATTGTTAAATGAATGTATTTAAATTAGTTTATCTGAGGGATAAAGGAGGGGCAATGCATATTAAAATAACATAGGTCACTAGTATTAAATGATTAGGTAACTAAACTGCAGCATGTTGCCTTTTGAAAGTGCAGCAGAAAGTAAAAGGGCCCAATGTGAATCTGCAATGAGTGTGAAGTGGAGTTGGAGCTAATGAATGTGTGGAAAAGTGATCGTTCATGCATATCTGCCATAACCAAAGCAGCAAGATGGCTCCAGGAGACATCTGTTATTCGCATGGGAATGTTTCGGATTCAGATTAATTTATTTGCCATTTGCAGTAAAACCACATCGGAAAAACTGCAAGACACTCCAGTGTGCACCAGTGAGAATGTTGGTTCTGTATTTTCTTCTGATGTTTAATGGTGGATTGGAAGGGCGACATGTTTCTCCCCGCCTTACGAAAACTTCGGGGCTTTGCCGGAGTTTCACAGCTGATTCCGAACGCACACTCAGTTTTGTTCCAGAGGCGAAATGTGTCCGAAGCTGCACTGAGGAAAATCCATGGAGGACGACGCAGGCGATCTCGGCAGGATGCAACCGGCACGCGTGTTCGCTTGTATCCACGGGTGGGACTCCCGCAACGTCTCGCACTTCTGCTTCCAGCCTGTAGGTCTGCAGGCCCTCTGTCTGCAGGCCCTCTGTTCTAGCCCGGCACACTGGTCTGCGGGCTCTGTTCTGGCCCTGCGCGCTGGTCTGCGGGCTCTGTTCTGGCCCTGCGCGCTGGTCTGCGGGCTCTGTTCTAGCCCTGCGTGCTGGTCTGCGGGCTCTGTTCTAGCCCTGTGCGCTGGTCTGCGGACTCTGTGTTAATCCAGCGCATTGGATTGCTAATTGCCGGTTTCGACCCCGTGCGTCAGACTGTGGGCTCTCTGTTTAACCTTGTACATCGGTCTGCAGGCTCCGCTTTAACCCCGCGCATCGGACTGCAAGCTGTCGGGGTTACGCCTTGTCACTTGGCCTTCCCGCTCCACGTTGGTCGTCCCTGCCTGCCCCCTTCTGGACCCGTGCTGGTGGCATCGTTCTCTTCCCAAAGAAAAGTGAAAAAGAAAGTACTCGTGTCTCTGCGGTTCGGGGTCACTGTACTGCTCGCTCACGTCCTGGTCTTGCTCCCGGCAACTTTGGCGTCTGGGCCCCGGTTCCATGCCTTTTCTGTGCGCATCTGCCTCGCTCCTCTGGCAGGCTGTATCGCTGCCCGGTCCGTGCCTTCGCCCTCCCACCTAGGTACCTGCGGTGGCCTCTCCTGTCCGTATTGCTCGCTGGCTGGCGGCTCGCGTCCGCTTCGTGGGCACCTGCTGTACGGTCGTCGGCGGCTGCTTCCCGGCGTTCTCCGCAGACTGCTTCTCGGGATCCCTGCGCTGCTCCCGCCGCCGGGGTGGCCTCGCGCCTCGCCTTGCCGGACGCTCTCGGGCCCTGTTCGGGGCCGGGCACCCCTCGTGCACCGCTGTTTTGGGGGTCTGGTGATCTCGTACTAACAGTCAATCCCTCCTTATCATTCAGTGTCATTCATAAATCCTTTCTGTTCCAGTCTCCCCGGGCAGGATCCAGTTCAAACCTCAGCGCACAAACTGCAAGCAGTAACCAGGCTTCCTTCCCTCATTGCTGATCCATTCTCCTCCCCATGACGGCTAACTGGTCCGGAGCCCAACTCAAATCCATACTAAATAGATGCAGAGCTGTGCTGAGCTGCCTCGCACCATGCTCTCAGTTCGCATCAGCTGTTCTGCTCCAATATTCTGCTTTCTAACAGATGCAGCCCGGCTAAGTAGGCTGCGCCGAGCTGGACTCGCTCCCATGCTCTCCGGAGTATGCCGTGCTGCGCTGGACTCGCACCTATGCTCTCAGGGTCGCTTCGGCTGTCATGCTTCATCTCTCTGCTTAATCTTCTGCTTCTATCAGATGCTGGCCGAGTAGCTGCGCTGAGCTGTCAATCAAACTCCTAATCAAAGGCATCCATAACTGTATTCTTCACTCTTCTGATCGCAGGCTCCCCATCATGCTGCCCATCCTGCAGCGGCTCTGAGCGGCACTGAACTCCGGCTCATCTTCCAAGTACATGTCTGCCCTCCTCGCAGTGTCTTCCTGCTCGCCTTCTATGCATAAGCGAGTTCACTACTGCTCACTCAACCTTCAATGCGGTCCGAGACACGGCTTTTCCCGACCTGTCCTACTATCCTGATTATCTAATCTCCACCTCAAGAATTTTAAGCGTAAGGGCGCCTGCAACATCATAATAGCCCTCTCCGATATGTCTCTCTGCCCCTACAGGTCCATGATGCGCTACTCTCGCCTCCGCTGTCAAAAAGGAGATTTTGACGGACCTTAATTCTCACTCCAGACAACCTTCCCATGAAAGCTACCTGGTTCAGAGCTCAGCTAAAATCCCTACTGCTCCTCTCTAATTTGTTTCCCCAGCTCAACACCGCCCACTCGTTCAGGATAGGCGCTGCCACACGCCCGGCCTCGCTGGGGCTCCCCCATTCTGCTCAACAGCTCCCACCGCCTACATCAGGCCAAATGCAACTGCTATTATCGCAGCGCAGCGACTACTGGCGTCCTCATAAGCTCCCAGCAAAGCAATGCAAAGCTAAGCAAAAGCAAGCAAAGCAATAAGAATCCTGGTGGCGGCACGCACTCTCCTCAAACGCTCCCCCGCTGCTGCAGCGTCTGGCTGAACATGATGCGTGCGCTCATGTTCTCAGCTCGCTCAAAGATGCCCCAGCTTGCAGCGTCTGGCTGAACATGATGCACAGAGCTGTACTCCCCGGAGTGGGTGCTGAGTAGCCCCGCGCTCATGTTCTCAGCTCGCTAGGGATAACACCTGCTCCCAGCTTGCAGCGTCTGACGAGCATGATGCACTGAGTCTGACTCGCACTCTACTCCCCGGAGTGGGTGCTGAGCAGCCCCGCGTTCATGTTCTCAGCTGCCGTTAGGTCAGTTAATACGCAGAAACGAAGTGTCCTATCACAACTATGCAGACGACACTCAGATCTATGTCTCACTGACTGCAGGAGAACATGGACCAGTGGACTCACTCCTTCACTGTATCCAACAGATCAGTGAGTGGATGCAAAACAACTTCCTTCAGCTAAACGCAGACAAAACTGAAATGATTGTCTTTGGTCTCCAGAAACAAAGAGAGAGCGTCATCTGTCACCCACAGTCTCTCTCCCTAAAACCTTCAAACAAGGTCAGAAATCTAGGGGTAATACTGGACTCAGACTTAAATTTTAATAGCCACATCAAATCAGTAACATCAGCAGCTTTTTAACATCTAAAAAACATTACCAGGATCAAAAACATAGTGTCTAAAGCAGACTTGGAGATTCTTATCCATGGATTTGTCTCCAGTAGGTTAGACTACTGCAATCGCCTGCTCACAGGTCTGTCCAAACAGGCTGTAAAACAGCTTCAGTACATTCAAAAGGCAGCAGCTCGAGTCCTGACTAGAACCAGGAAGTACGACCACATTACAGTGCCTTGCGAAAGTATTCGGCCCCCTTGAACCTTTCAACATTTCGCCACATTTCAGGCTTCAAACATAAAGATATAGAATTTTAATTTTTTGTCATGAATCAACAACAAGTGGGACACAATCGTAAAGTGGAACGACATTTATTGGATAATTTAAACTTTTTTAACGAATAAAAACTATTGCACAAAAGTGGGGCGTGCAATATTATTCGGCCCCTTTACTTTCAGTGCAGCAAACTCACTCCAGAAGTTCAGTGAGGATCTTTGAATGATCCGATGTTGTCCTAAATGACTGATGATGATAAATAGAATGCACCTGTGTGTAATCAAGTCTCCGTATAAATGCACCTGCTCTTTGATAGTCTCAGGGTTCTGTTTAAAGCGCAGAGAGAACCATGAAGACAAAGGAACACACCAGGCAGGTCCGAGATACTGTTGTGGATAAGTTTAATGCCGGATTTGGACACAAAAAGATTTCCCAAGCTTTAAACATCTCAAGGAGCACTGTGCAAGCAATTATATTGAAATGGAAGGAGTATCAGACCACTGCAAATCTACCAAGACCCGGCCGTCCCTCCAAACTTTCATCTCAAACAAGGAGAAGACTGATCAGAGATGCAGCCAAGAGGCCCATAATCACTCTGGATGAACTGCAGATAACTATATTTTAACGAATCAGCCCGGACTCCGAGGAGCACAGGGACTGGACTCCTGTTAGTGCCCAGAGTCAGAACTAAACATGGGGAGGCAGCTTTTCAGATTCATGCTGCTAAAATCTGGAACAGTCTTCCTGAAGATGTGAGACAGGCCTCCTCGCTGTTAAAACCAGGTTAACCAGGTTCTGTTTGGCTGTGCATACAACTGAGGGATTTTATATTTGTATCTTTCTTTTTAATGTTCTGTGATTATTTATGATTTTAATGCTTTCTTTTTTTGTTCAGCACTTTGAATTGCCTTGTGTATGAATTGTGCTATATAAATAAACTTGCCTTGCCTTGCCTTATAACAGTTAGCAGCTACAGGGTTATAACAGTTAGCAGCTACAGGGTTATACAAGTTATCGGCTACAGGGTTATAACAGTTAGCACCTACAGGGTTAAAAACAGTTAGCTGCTACAGGGTTATAACAGTTAGCTGCTACAGGGTTATAACAGTTAGCTGCTACAGGGTTATAACCATAGATCTATAATGATAACTGGATAGGGTACATTACTAGCTTACAGCTGTCCCACCCAGGGGCACAGGGGGCGCCCGTGGTACGGCAAACTAAATTCACGCGGGTGTTGTATATTTTAAATATACACTAAACAGATGTGACAATATTTGACCATTTGAACATCATAGCCAAAAAAGACCTGTGCCCTCAGGTCTTAAGTCACAAGGACACAAGATAGTACAGGAATCATAAAGATGACCAGCTTACAAAACCAGACAATTATTGACTCCAAGTATAAACAATGTTCTCTCCCACTTTTGGCGAGAGCAAAGTCCAACACAATCAGGCGCCGCAGAGGTGGGGACATTGTTTGCTAAGTCTGATATGGAAGACCAAAACCAAGACCAAAATCCAGACCAGAGACCAGACCAGAGACCAGTCTCAGACCATGTGACGTCATCGGACATGTTGATAAAACTGGGGGTAGGACATTTTGAGCAGTCAGTCAGCAGAGGGCCAGCGAGGGACATAGACAGCATAGGAGCTCTCTTGTTGAATTTCTGTATTTGATTGTAAAGATAAATTAAATACAGATGTTAAACTTGGATTATCTTCGTCTTACTTCTGCATCAACCCAGACACGTCCGTCAAAGGGTATTTTTGACAACAGTTGGTGAATCCCCGACGTGATTGGTGCAGGAGCAGGACAGAGATGAGCTCAGATATAGACTGGGTCCGTGGGCCTGGAAAATTCTCTCTTCTCTTCGAAAAAGTTGCTTCAAAAGAGGTAAGCAGATCATACTTTTGAAAATCTGCACATTGTTTTAAATGGAAGAGAGAGAGAATTTGGCTCGACGGACTGCAGTGTGGACAGACCGCCGTGATGGGCGTTCTATCGGACGCGATAGAACAATAGTCAGGTTTTTTGACGTTTTAGCCTTGAGGGAATAAGTGGGTCTCCCTCTAAAAAATAAAAAATAGAAGAGAGAAAAGAAAGTCCACAAGAGTTTTTAGAGTGCAAAAGAGGCACACCGCTTTAAAGTGCAGAGAGGCACAAGTATAGTGAAAATAGAAATAGAATTAGAAATAGGGACAGCTTTAGGATCAGAAGCAGGATAATAAAACCTTCTATATCCCCCCGGGGTACAATTAATTTAAACAAAAAGCCGAGTATTTAAAATGTGGATTCTGATAATAATGATCTGATTAATGAGAAAAAAAGAGAGCCACTTGGCTGTCGAGTTTTCATGGGGAGAAAATGACCAGAATGATCAGTTCTGGGAGTTTTTCTCTTGTATTGTGATGTAATGTTTAATAGTTACAGAGAAAAACAAAGAGATTCTGCTGGAACTATTGATACATTAATCAGGCAGACAAAGGGTAATGTTTTCATTACTGACGTATTTAAGGATAAAATGTAAAGTGTCGTTTGACGTGAGAAAAACTTTTACCACTGATTAAAACCTTGTCACGATAAAAAACGAGAAAAATGTAGCTAACAGGAGGATGTATTTCAGACGTCCATGTTTTCCTTTGTTCGGGAGGCCCCTCCCCTCCCTCTTTCTGTCTGCTCTCTCTCTCTCTTTCTCTCTCTCTCTCTCTCGAAGACAGAACTATTACCAAATATATATATTTTTTGTAGAAAATTACATTTATACACACGATAATGTTACTGACATGGAGTCATATGATCACAGAACTTTGAGTTAGATTATAAAGAGGCATTATTTTATTTTTATCTCCAAGGCGTCTGGACAAGTTTTTTTCCCTACATTTTGGTGATATAAAAGTTAGAATGATCTTAGAGAGCATTATACTTTTGGAAAAATAGGGCTTAGGATAGCAGTTGAATGCAGAATTCGGTTTTCAGAATCTAATGTTTAAAATGTTAATATTAATTATTTCATAGGTTTATTTAGATTTGTAATTAATCATTGGTTTTGTATGGTAATTAACACACTTGTTTGTGCTTCTCGTTTGTCTGTTTTTTTCTGAGAAAACTTCTGTCTGTTTCATTGGCCAAAACCCCGCCACAAGCCTCAACTGAGCGTCTACTAAAAGGGACCATCAGCGTCTTCCCTGACCATGGGCGTCGGACTGGGGGGGTAAAGGGTACCGAGTACCCAGGGCCCAAGGCGGGGAGGGGCCCTCTAAAGTGTGTCTTTATATTTATATGTATTAGGAATTATGGTATATTCATATTATTACAATTTGAATGAAAGGGGCCCTGTATAAAAATAACCAACGTTTTAACCTCAGTTTTCCTCTAAAAACAAATTTGTATGCTGTATCAGGGCCCTGCCACCCCCTTACAAAAGATCAAATGGTACGACCCACATGTGCGCTTGTTGCTGTGTTGCTGCCGCTGCAGCGAGTTGACTTCTTTGACAAGCAGCGGCAGAAGCGGGAAAAATAGAAATGTCTTTTCCAAAGAAAGTAAAATCAGGATTTCAGAAAAGAAAAGAAAGACAGGACAGGGAGAAAAAGTGTAATGAGGGCAAGCAATTGCTTACTCAGTTCTTCCACATGAGAGGTGAGTATATAGAGACGTGTTAAGGCCACATCAGGAGAAAACCCAGAGACATTTGTTTCTGTATTCTAAACTCACGGAGAGCTAACAGTGTGCTGTGTACGTGGTAAAAAAAAAACGTTATCCAGAGTGACACACACAGACGCGCAGCTGTAAAGGGAGCTCACACACACTGCTGTCCACTTCTCCTTCAAAGGCAGGCAGCAAAGAGTTATTTTCATGTACAACCCTGTACCCTATATCAGTGTTTTTCAACCTTTTTTGAGCCAAGGCACACTTTTTTCACTGAAAAAATCTTGCGGCACACCTCCAGGAGAAAATGTAAAAATGTATACAGTACTAATGTAAAAAAATATATACTGTACATACTCTGTGTGATATATAAAGTATATCTTATCTTATAATGTATACAGTATACTCTGTAGCCTATATTCACAATATACAGTTATTCTCATCAAAATGCTTAAGTCCAGGCCTTGAAATTAAGCTTTATTTAATATTTCTCGATACAATTAACAAGAGTTTGGGAATAAAGTGGCACTAACTGTGTGGAAAAAAACTAAGAAAATCCACTCTCTGCCCAAATAGTCAAATAATAACTCACACAAAGAACATGCATTGTTAGTGCATGGGAAACATTTAGGTATCCGAGCTTTAAATTCAGGAGTTTTGGATGAGGGACACGGGAGGTCCTGAACGCGAGTCCATGGTTCTGTCCGGTCCGCATGTCTGTGGTTCTGTCCACTCGACTATGGTCTGCGCTCGGTACCCAGTTCAGAAGTGCGTTCGCGAGAGCTGTTGTACAAAAATCGTACATTTCATAGTTAAACCACTACAACGCGGCCACAGCTACCCCGGGGCAGAGCGGAGGATGTTAATCCTGTTCAGAAACGGCATAATTCATTTTCAAAAACGTCTCTATCACTTTCACTTCTCACTCGCCACAAAGCTCTTGTCTCGCTCCCTCACACATTTGTTGGTCGCATCCAATTTTACCTTTCTCGCCACAATGCTGACCTGTTACAGCCAGTGGTCGCATCCAATTTTTCAGTTTCAAAGTACTTAGCTATCTGCTGCCATCTACTGATTTGAAAAAGTATTACATGGTTACTCACAGTTCAAAACAAGTCACCGCTCGTCAACAGCGAATGCAGCTATTTTTAGACAAAGTAGACGAATTTCTCACGGCACACCAGACAATATCATACGGCACACTAGTGTGCCGCGGCACAGTGGTTGAAAAACACTGCCCTATATTCCCACTATTGTCATAATCTGTCCGTCCGTGAGTCTTGCAGTCATAAGTCACGAGTCACTCACTGGCCTCTGCATTGGATCATCTGGTTATAACCATACAAATCATACGCCCCCCGCACCGATTTGGAGGTTTCTGGTGACATCTAGTGGTCAAAATAATGTAAATAAGTCTAATGGTCTAAAGCAGGGGTGCCCAAAGTGGGGCCCGTGGGCCAAAGTTGGCCCGCCGGACCATTTCAGTTGGCCCGCCAAACATTGGCCAAGTTTCTATCTGCGTCCCTCAGCCTCGCTGAACAAACAGTGACATGTCTGAGATCGCGCGGGCGCATAGTCGCCCTCTGAATGCAGACTGTCCAGTACTTTACTGTTGTATCCAGATACACTCCTCACTCATGGTTCACATCTACTTGCACTAAAATGTTTTTTAAAATCAAACACATCTTTTAAAACAATTGGGTGCAAGGCCCCTTTATGTTCTTTTTTTCAGCCTACTATTATAATTTTTTGGAGCAATTTAATGTTTTATCAAATTGAGAGGATTGTGCTGGCGAACTGCACTCCCCCTCCTCACCGGAGGGAAATGGCGAGTGGAACTATTCACCTGCGCAATCCGCACCCACCCGGTGTGTTAAAAAAGACGGACACACACACTTCAGAGTGAGTTCAAGCAGGACAAGCAGGGATCGCAGCGCACGATCCAAGCAAGTAGAAGCAACAAATACTGTGCAAAACAAACCCTTCTACAACCCCATGAAAGAAGCCGGTAAGCACCGTCCTCACTCGCGATCATTGAATGTCAGAACTTAGAGTTTTATGATGCGTTCAAGAGCCCTTTGGAGGAGCGGAAACACGGACTCTTTAACAGTTACTTTGTTTTGATTGTTTATAAATGTTGTACTGTGTTTAGGCAAAACCAAACAAAACTCCAGGAACAAATCATGGTTAACTAGTCTGATTTTGTTAGTTTAATATTCAGTTACAGTTACTATTTACAATATACAAGTGCACATGGTGCACACAAAATGTATGTTTCTGTTCTCTTTTTGAGGTTTTTTAATATGATTTTAAGCTGTAAATAAGCCATGACAGAAAATCTCCCTCCTCTGGACCCTGATTACGCGGCCGGAATCTTTCCGTACTGTAGTCTCCTCAAACCTGCATATTTCCCAGGAGCCTCCATTTCACTAAGACTGTGTTGATTTCATTCATTCAGCTGTGATTTGCACTGATAGACAATAATTAATGCATTTAAAAGAACTTGATCAAATCTACATTTATTTGTGTTTCATGCATAATATTGGTGTATTTGGCCCGCGGCCCACTGGCAAATTTTTACTTTGGCCCTTGGAAGCAAAAGGTTTGGGCACCCCTGGTCTAAAGGGTGAAATGAGACTTTCTGGTGTGTAAACTATTGCTTTTAAGCCAGAAATGACAACTGACAATCACAGCCCAGACCATGCCCAACTGTAAGCCCCCCTTCTTCTCCACTGGTGCCATTTTTACAGACAAATTTCAAATGTTCATGTGGGCGGAGTAAGGCTAGGCACAGGTGTTTAGTTGAAAATGGAATAGGCTTATTTCAAAAAAGATTGCATCGATTGAATTTTCACAAAGTCTAAATTGGTGGATAATAATGAACCATAAAAAGTATTTTGTTGTATGTTTGTACAATAACAAATAAGTAACTTACCTACTCATGGTCCATACAAATAAGATAAGATATACTATATATTTTATATGAATAGCCATATACACATATCACATAAAGGCATGCAGGCATATACGTAATAGCTATACACTGTAATGATGGAATATAGTATCTGTTTGCAACCCATTAAAGCTACTTTATTTCAGTTTCAGGAAGAGAAGCATCATGGCCAGATGAAGGCACTAGTAGTGAGGGTTTGACAGTGAGGCATGGTGAGCATTTATCAGTCACTGATTGAACTGTTTTCAATAAGTTAGTAAGTTATTACTTTATAAGTTTTACTGTATACACTAATTCTATATAATTTTTGTCTGTATTGTGTCCATGTAGCAGAGGCAGAGGCAGAATTAGAAGAGGATGTAGAAACTGAATTAAGTGATGAAAGGGAAAGCGAAAGTGATGAGAATGTGGAGAGGATTGAGGAGGAAAGAGACGACACCAAGAGACAGAGTAATAATGATGAGGGATTGTCAGAGGACCCAGGATTATGGCCAGAGAATCTCACCGATAAACAAAGGAAAAGAATTGTTCATCTACTAGCCAGTGATGGTGGTTCAAAAACAGGCAATACCATACCCAAAGATATGGAGGGCAAACCATTCCCAAATTATCTCCAGTATGCCAAGTCCGCTAATAGCCATCAACAATATTGATGATAATAAAACCAAAGGACATGAATCAGAATTGTATTAACTAATTAAATTTATATATATATATATATATATATATATATATAAGAAACGTGTAGTGGGGGCCCATTGAGACTGTTTGTACCCGGGGCCCTGAATTTGGTGCTACCCCCCTGTCCCTGACCCACAGGGGGCACCAAAGACAGCAGCATCGGCTGCAGCAGCTCGAAGAAGACTTCTCCAGCCTCCAATTCTAAGAGCATGGCAAAGAAAAGACCGCAGACTTTTCACAAACTGAGTGCTGACCCATCTACGGAACAGAAGGTGGCGGTAATGCGAAAAAATAGGCCGCCAACCACCGGAAAAACCTAACAAGAAGAAGAAGGACACGACACATTTGTGTGCGTCAGATCTGAGAAAGAAAGTTATTGAAAGGAGAAGAAAAAGATTGAAAGAAGAAGGAAGTGATTGAAAAGAAGAAGAAAGACATTATGAGAAAAAGTTATCGGAAGAAAAAGAAAGTGATTGATTGAAAGAAGAAGAAAAAAGACATTGAGACAAGGACATTGGACACTATGAGACAAAGACAATTGAAAGACGCCATAAGAGGAAGACGTGGCGGGCCAAATGAAACAGACAGAAGGTAATATATACAGACGGGCAACAAACGCACCAAGACATTAAGGACATTTAGGTCATATTTACACATTTAGCTCATACGTTCAAAACACTACATTTAACTGCATGAATGATTACAAGCCAATTGTCAAAATTATTAGACTCTTACTCTAGAATGAGACACAAGAAGATTAGAACAGCAGTATATTTGTGCATGATTTAGATGAGTTTTATTATTAAAACTATTATTGTTATTTAAAGTTATAGACGCGGAGAAGTTTAGAATTATTGATTTTGACTGCATGATCTTGGTAATACGGATATTTAACGCAATTTTTTCAACCTCTGAACCGTGGCTCGTTAATCATTTAAAAACAATCACATGCACAGTTGAAACTGGTGCTGGAAAGAGAACTGCAGCTTTTAATGGACGCTGCATTTAGTACAAAATGGTTTGTTCAGACAATCAAAGTTTGAAAAATAATAGAGTATTTCTAAATCATGGTTAGAGGTGATATTGGACCATTTTTGATGGCACATTAACGCACCACGGTCCATTGGTTGAAAACACGGATGTAGAAACATTTTATGAAATCTTCTATGACATGTTTCTCTTCCAAACAGCTAAATTAGAAACAATTAGGACAATTATGTCTTTGATACAACTGTTGACAGTTTATCTGAGACATGATTGGTGCAAGTACGTCAACACACGTACAATAATAGTCTTTTCTCCACAAGAACGTGAAACAAAGGTGAAGTATTAAAGTTTGAAACTAATTTACATTTTTAATGAATCCGAACTGGCTTTACAAAAAAAAAAGGGAAAAACATTTATAGCGCGTGCACAAGTTTTTAAAGTAACAACAAGAGCTCATTAAAAATCTAGGGGACACAGTCTGTGAGAAGCCCGAGTAAAGACCACGTGGTTTAAACACTAAAGTTTGAAATGGATCCTTTTAGGAAAAATCTCTTAAAGCTCTGCATGTTCTGCAGGCTCTGAAAGTTGCAACAATAAAATAGCTCATGAGACAATTGTAATTGGACATGGAAAAATATAACAAAGTTAAAATTACAGGCCTCCTGTGTTGTCTATATGTTTGTGTGTGTTATATGTTTGTGCGTCATGTCAAATACACTACGTTGACCTTAACAAACTCTGGACCAATATACTAACGTGGGGAGTCGGTGTGTTGTGAGTGTGTTGTGAAATGAGGAGTGAACGAGGAGTGCTGAACGGAGAATAGAATAACAAAATGTTTTCCTGTAATGTTTTAATGTGATCATTGAATAATTATTTTTGTCAACAGCATACGGTGTAAGTACTAGAGATTCAAAGATAACAAGCTTTATTGAACAGGTGTAAAAGTGAGAGTACTCTGGGATGAGTACTCTGAGAAAGTACTCTGCGGAAAGTACTCTGAGATGAATACCTTCCTGAAGGTACTGGGAGTCCCTCCCTCTGCTGTTTGTCCTGACAGTGATTCGGTCCAACCGCAGTGAGCGGTCATTGGGCGGAGGACAACTTTGGTTTGTAACTCACATTTAGTGGAGTATAAAATTAGAAACATACATTTTGTTAAGTCTGTATTTGGCTACAGCCCCTGCCCTGATGTCACACACCGTCTGTCAATGCAGTTATGTTTTGCCCAATTGGAAAAGATTGACAGGCTGCACCATGCGAAGAGAGGGAAGTGGGCATTTCTTGTGTTCTAATGTTTCTTTTTCAGATAAAAGATAAACTGCACCTGCTTCAGGGAAAACACAGTAGTACGGATCAAGAGAGGAAATGAGCCTCTACTTCGGCACCAAAGCCCACAATACGAATTGAGGACGATCCGGGAGAAACAACTGGAGATAATTGGAACCGTAATCTACACACACACACAGACGCATACATTTACACTTGGCCCACGACCAAGAGAGGGAGTATTGTAATGTTATTGTCATAGGTGGTCATGGTCCTTAACCTTCTAAATCATTAGAAAGAAGTGTAAAACATATATTTACAAGAACAAATAAATAATGGAAAGGGCAGCCTAAAAGCAAAATGGAAAAATTATTAAATAATTTCGGAGTTGCCACAATAAAATAAAATTCTTTATTTGTCCCATAGGGGGTCATTCTAAATTTAGTGCTGTGCAAATTCAAAAGGAGAAATAATAGCGCTTATAATGCACACATCAAACAGATCTACTCTTTAAGATAATAGATCATATAATAATAATAGAATAGAATGAAATGAAGCTCTTCGCGAAAGTTCACTGTGGTAGACCCGGCCGCTGCTACAAGCCTGCTCATCCTCTTCTCATTACACCAGCAAAACGCCCACATCCAATCCACCAATAACCACCAGGACAGCAAGTTAAAAGCCGGAGACGCCCACTTCCCGGCCTTCTGAAGTCTGCAAACTTCTGAAGCCTGCAAGGTGCATGTCGCTAACGCACCTGTTCGCAAATGCATGCGTTGTTCTGGAGGGGTCGCTTCTGCTCACGTGTTGCTCGTGCGCGTGGCCCGGCTGTCCTCAGTCTGGCTGCTCGTGGTCTGCTCCTCCTCCGCGTCCCTGCACCTGCTGTGGTTCGCGTGTCTCCACTGCTCTTCTCCTCTGTGGGCTGATCCGCGGGGCCCCTCCGCGGGGCCCCTCTGCAGGTTCTGTGCTGCTCGTTCCTCGTGGTCTGCTGGTGCAGTGCATGTCCCTGCCTCCGATTGGCGGTGCCGCGTTGTCCCGTTGCTTTTCCCAAGTCTCCTGGCACGTGAGTACAGTGAGTGTGCCGACCGCGGACGGATTAATCCCGGAGTCTAGGCTGCAGGCGGCTGGTTTTTGCCCTATGCACTTGACTGCAGGCGTCAGTTTTCGCCCCGTGCTTGGTCTGCAGGCTCTGTTTTCACACGTGTTTGAGCTAACTGAGGGGCAATGCATATTAAATGGCATCAATCTCTATTGTCTGAGGGATATAAGAGGAGCAATGTGCATAATTCAGATTCATGTTCTGCCACTTGCAGTAAAACCACGTTGGAAATATGTGCAAAGACTACCCCATCGTGCTCCAGACGGCACACACCAGAGCTCTTGCCACGGCGCCATCTTTACAGCATTAATTTCATTACTCGCAGGTCACTATTGTTAAATGGATGTATTTAAATTCGTCTATCTGCAGGAGGAAGGAGGGGCCATGCATTTAAATAGCTAGGTCACTAGTATTAAATTGGGTAACTAAACTGCAGTTGTTGCATTTTGAAAGTGCAGCAGAAAGAAAAAGGGCCCAATGTGAATCTGCAATGGGCGTGAAGTGGTGTTGGAGCTAATGAACGCATGGAAAAGTGATCGTTCATGCGTATCTGCCATAACCAAAGCAGCAAGATGGCTCCAGGGGACATCTGTTATTCGCATGGGAATGTTTCGGATTCGGGATGATTTATTTCCTCAGGCTCTTAAACAACCATGGGCATGGTTCTCTGACCGCCGCTGCTGCGGTCCCTGCTGCCGTTCCTACTGATGCCTGATCCCGCTGCTGCCTGTTCCCGCTGCTGCCTGTTCCTGCTGCCGCTCCTGCTGCCGCTCCTGCTGCTGCCTGTCCCTGCTGCCTGCTCCTGCTGCTCCTACTACTACATGTGCCGCTGCTGCTGTTCCTGCTGCCGCCTGTTCCTGCTGCCTGCTCCTGCTGCTCCTGCTACTACATGTGCCGCTGCTGCTGTTCCTGCCGCTGCCGCTCCGCGGGCTCCCGGGCGGCACCTGTCTCTACGGCTTGGCTCTTTCAGACACGTATGTAACCTGGCTCACGGAGACAAGCGGCGCACGCTGGCGTGACACGTCTGTTGTTCGTATGAATCGCATTGTGGTGCTACTGCTCCTGCTTCATACTGCTACCGCTACTGCTGCTACTGCTGCCGCTAATGCTGCTATTGCTGCCGCTGCTGCTTCATACTGCTACTGCTGCCGTGCTGCTGCTGCTTCTTTACTTTGACACCTCTCTTCACTTCGCATCTCTTTTACTGAAACACTAAACAGCTTCAACAATATTCTACTGCTGTGGCTTTGATACAGGATTATTGCTGTTATTATCTACGGCTGCTGCAACCGCTGCTGCTGCTGCTGCTTCATACTGCTGCTACTGCTGCTGCTTCATACTGCTACTGCTGCTCCTGCTAATGCTGCTTCTGCTGCTTCATACTGCTACCGTTACTGCTGCTACTGCTGCCGCTGCTGCTTCATACTGCATCTGCTGCCGTGCTGCTGCTGCTTCATGTACTTTGACATCTCTCTTCACTTCGCATCTCTTTTACTGAAACACTAAACAGCTACAACAATATTCTACTGCTCTGGCTTTGATACAGGATTATTGCTGTTATTATCTATGGATGCTGCAGCTGCTGCTGCTGCTACTGCTGCTTCATACTGCTACTGCTACTGCTACTGCTTCATACTGCTACTGCTGCTGCTTCATACTGCTACTGCTACTGCTGCTGCTTCATACTGCTACTGCTGCTACTACTGCTGCTGCTGCTGCTTCATTTACTTTGCCATCTCTCTTCACTTGCATCTCTTTTACTGAAACACTGAACAGCTACAACAACATTCTACTGCTGTGGCTTAGATACAGAATTATTACTGTTATTTTCTAAGGACGCTGCTGCTGCTGCTGCTGCCGCGGCTTGATACAGGACTATTGCTGTTATTATCTGAGGTTACTGCTGCTGCCGCTGCTGCTACTGCTACTGCTGCAACCCACTCTCTCAGAAGCTTATCCCGCTTCTAATGGATGCAGCCCGGCTGAGTATGCCGCGCTGCGCTGGACTCGCACCTATGCTCCCAGGGTCGCTTCGGCGGCCGTGCTTCATCTCTCTACTTAATCTTCTGATCTATCAGATGCAGCTGGCCAAGTAGCTGCGCTGAGCCGTCAATCGGACTCCTAATCAAAGGCATCCATACCTGTATTCTTCACTCTTCTGATCGCAGGCTCCCCATCATGCTGCCCATCCTGCAGCGGCGCTGAACTCCGGCTCATCTTCCAAGTACATGTCTGCCCTCCTCGCAGCATCTTCCTGCTCTCCTTCTGTGGCTTCTCTGCATAAGCGTCTCACCATTGCTCACTCAACCTTCATGCGGTCCGAGACACGGCTTTCCCGACCATCCTACTATCCTGATTATCTACTCTCCAACCCAAGATTCTAAGCGTAAGGGCGCCTGCAACATCAATGGCCCTCTCCGATATGTCTCTGCCCCTACAGGTCTCCGCTTCTACACGGACGCTGCCCCTTCCGTGGGTTTTGGGGGATTCTTCCAGGACCATTGGTTTGCCGAGCGTGGCCGCTACTTTCCACCGGAGCATCTCTTCTGCCTTACACGAGATATTCCCAGTGGTCGTGGCTGCGCGCTGTGGAATCACACGTGGCAGAGAAAGAGGATCTCTGTCATGTGTGATAATCTCGACGTAGTGGAAGCATTAAACAAAGGTCGCTCTTTTTCACCCAACATAATGTCCCCTGACCATTTCAACCCCCGTCTCAAACATTCAAAAATCAAAGGAGCCTGCAATATAGTAATAGCTCGCTCGGACACATCTCTCTGCCCCTACAAATCCATGATGCGTTACACTCGCCTCCGCTGCAAAAAGGAGAGTTTAACGGACCTCTATTTCTCACTCCAGACATTCTTCCCATGACAGCAACCTGGTTTAGAGCTCAACTAAGATCCCTACTGCTCCTCTGTAAATTGTCTCCCCAGCTCTACACAGCCCACTCCTTCAGGATAGGCGCTGCCACGCGCGCGGCCTCGCTGGGGCTCCCCCACACCTCTCTGCAACAGCTGGGGCGCTGTTCCTCTTCGGCCTTCTCCGCCTACATCAGGCCAGACGCGTCCGCCATCCTGGCTGCACAACGGCTACTGGCTTCTTCGTAAGCTCCCAGCAAAGCAATACAAAGCAAAGTAAGTGATCCAATAAAGATTCTGGTGGCGGCACGCACTTTCTCAAAGATAACTCTGTTGCAGCGTCCGGTTGATCGTGATGCGAGCGCTCACGTCCCGGCGCTCAAAGACAACTCTGCTACAGCGTCTGGTATCGATCGTGATGCGAGCGCTCACGTCCCAGGCAGCGTCCGGTTGATCGTGATGCGAGCGCTCACGTCCCGGCGCTCAAAGACAACTCTGCTACAGCGTCTGGTATCGATCGTGATGCGAGCGCTCACGTCCCAGGCAGCGTCCGTTTGATCGTGATGCGAGCGCACACGTCCCGGCGCTTAAAGACAACTCTGCTACAACGTCTGGTATCGATCGTGATGCGTGCGCTCACATCCCGGCGCTTAAAGTCAACTCTGCTACAGCGTCTGGTATCGATCGTGATGCGAGCGCTCACGTCCCAGGCAGCGTCCGGTTGATCGTGAGCGAGCGCTCACGTCCCAGCACGCAAAGATAACTCTGCCCGTTTGGGGATTATGCGCGTGAGCAAGCGCCGCACTCATCAGCATCTCTCCCGGGCCTAGGGCGCCAAACATACTCAATCAATAAACTTCTAACTGCATTTTCCTCTTGGGTCTCTCCAAAGTGAAATAGTCTGGAGCTATAATGTCATTGGATTCAAGGAGCTATAGGTTAAAATGTCGCTAAGAAGAGGTGTCAGAATAAACAATAGTAATAATAGTTAGACTAGTGAATAATCAAAATAGTTCTATTGTGAAAATAAGTATCAATAAGGTAAAATTGTTCTAATAACTAAAGTAAAAAGGAATCGAATAGAGTCAGATTTTAGATGCTTCTGTTTTCCACATCTGTAGGATCTAGTGCAGATGTGTTTATAGAGAGTAGTATTAAAATGCAGACATAGAACAACAGGCTTTAACAAAATGTTAAATCTAAAAATACCTCAAATATAACATTGCTCTTGATGCAGCCTCTGAGCTGCTCCATTGGAGAACAGGTCAAATGTTATTGTTTATTACAAACAGCTGATGTATTCACACATATTAAGTTTGGGACAACTCTTTAAACAGTTATAAGCAGCGGACAGAAGCCATGAATGTGCTTTTGTTTATTAAATAATTAATTTCATAGCCATATAATCGTAGAGAACGTTTTAAATAGTTCTCTTCCTCCCGCTCCCTTTCAGGCAACTTGATTTAGATTCATGTCTTTAATATTGGAAAACTACTGTGTTGTTTTTGGAATTGTCTGAAATACAATTCATAAAATAGTGATTTGCAGAACAAGAACCGCAACTGTTAAAATGGTTTAAAATAATGAAGTATGAGTATTTCAACGTTTTAGTAGATGTTAAATAGTATAAAAAAGTAGAATTTGATCATTGTTCATAAACACACTTCAGCGTAAGAGTTAAAATGGTATCATACAATGTGATCCTTCTGATAGAGCAGCTAAACTGTTAGAATCAGAATTATTTTACAGCCATTGAAAGTGACAGAAGACACAAATTGGAAATATGCTTTGGCTCAAGCTACAACCGAGCTTTAGAGTCACAATAGAGTAGAAATAGATAGATGCTTTCAAAAATAGAGATTATTCTTAGCCAGTGCTAATATCAAATGGTAAAAGGACCATTTCCTTCATAATATGTCCAAAAGTATTTACTTGGGCGGCATGGTGGCTGAGTGGATAGCACTCTCGCCTCTCAGCAAGAAGATCCTGGGTTCAAATCCCAGTTGGACCAGGGCCTTTCTGAGTGGAGTTTGCATGTTCTCCCCATGTCTGCGTAGGTTTCCTCCGGGTGCTCCGGTTTCCCCCTACCACTAAAAATATGTACAATAGGTCTGGCATGTGCCTCCTGTACTGGCACCCCCACTCCCAAAAGTCACAATTGTAAACCGCTTTGAGACTCCGATGTGCAGTGAAAAGGCGGTATATAAATAAAGATTACTTACTTACTTACTTACTTCAAAAGTAGATAAAGTTCATTACAGTTCATGCACAGTTCTATTAGATACTTGTCAAATTCACTTGTTTCAAACATAGGTGAATGTTGACAATGCAAGAAGTTCATGAGTGTAGCTTAGATTAATGAGATAGATTAATGAGATAGATTAGAACCAACACAGATTCAAAAACATTTAAAAGCATTTTAATGTATTTGGGTACAGCACAAAAGTAGATATTTAGGTATTTTTGAGAATTTTAAGAGCTGTCGATTTGTCAGCATAGATTAGAGGATCAAACACCATTGTAGAGTAACTGACCCTAAAACCTGCTAAAATAGATTAGCTCCTGTAAGGATAATACCAATTTGATTAATGATGTACATTCATCCCAAACTGTCTGAGAGGAGGAAGTGACAGCACTTCCTGGTTCAACAAATGTATTTGGAAAAATGAGCAAAACCCCACGTTGGGCACAAAGCCACTGTTAACGAAAGCAAACCACGGTATAGGGAGATTTATTAGATAAAAACATATGTTTCGAATGTGGTTGTGTGTTGTTTGTTTTCCCTGTATTAATTCTTCACAGACATCGAGCCAGAACTAAGATGTTGGCGATGATGGAAGATCTCCCCAGTCCCTTCTCCCGAGAAGGGTTATTGAAAGAGTGTGACCTAATTGTTTAATATAGGTCAAGAGAGGGAAATGTTGTATATTTTAAATATACACTAAACAGATGTGACAATATTTGACCATTTGAACACACAAGATAGTACAGGAATCATAAAGATGACCAGCTTACAAAACCAGACAATTATTGACTCCAAGTATAAACAATGTTCTCTCCCACTTTTGGCGAGAGCAAAGTCCAACACAATCAGGCGCCGCAGAGGTGGGGACATTGTTTGCTAAGTCTGATATGGAAGACCAAAACCAAGACCAAAATCCAGACCAGAGACCAGACCAGAGACCAGTCTCAGACCATGTGACGTCATCGGACATGTTGATAAAACTGGGGGTAGGACATTTTGAGCAGTCAGTCAGCAGAGGGCCAGCGAGGGACATAGACAGCATAGGAGCTCTCTTGTTGAATTTCTGTATCTGATTGTAAAGATAAATTAAATACAGATGTTAAACTTGGATTATCTTCGTCTTACTTCTGCATCAACCCAGACACGTCCGTCAAAGGGTATTTTTGACAACACGGGCTACGCAGAAAAAAGTCCCATAGAACTCAATGTAAATTAAAACAGCTCGACCTCAGCTGATAGAGAACATACAGAGAACCTGACAGAGAACCTACAGCTCTGATAAAGATCGGATTTTGTGGGGATTTTTGTGTCCCTTGTCATCCTGAACTTTTTTTTTCCTTAAATCCTTCTATTTTCTTTAAATCCACACTTTAATGCCACAAACTCTGCTCCTTTCCTTCCCGCTCTGACTCCGCTCTGCCGCTGTTCTAATGAGCAGCGCTGATTGTTCAGAGCGCGGCCGAGCCCCTCTGTGCGCGTGCATGAAAGCCACACAATCATGGCGCAACGCATCATGGGAGCTCGTCCACTGCGCAGAACCGGGAGGACCAGACGCTGCCCAAATATAGGCGAGTTCTGCTAATCTCCCAGTCTCCGTAAAGTCCCATTTGCTACTGAGCACAAGCCATTCATTTGAATAGGGCGCCATCTTGGATCACCGGGGCTTGGTTATAACAGTTAGCTGCTACAGGGTTAGCTGCTAACTGTCTCTGCACTCTGTTCTTGGATACTGATAATACTCGTATTACTCATGACGGGGTCGGCCCGATGTTCCCCGGGTCCGATGTTCCCCGGGTCCGGTGTTCCCCGGGTCCGGTGTTCCCCGGGTCCGGTGTTCCCCGGGTCCGGTGTTCCCCGGGTCCGGAGTTCCCCGGGGCGGGGAACACCGGACCCGGGGAACATCGGACCTTCCGAACGCCGGAGGGCCCGGTGTTCCCCGACTGCGGGCCTCGCTCATAGACATGTTATTGCTGCGCGCGGATAATGGAGCAACAAGCGGCTTTCGCTCATAACTAGTCTATTTTGGGTAGGCCTGCAGATTAGTAAGTTGGCCAAATTCGCTTGCAAACTACAAGGGCTAACTGGAATTGGGGTTTCAAAGAATATGGTTCAAACGCATACACGCACGCACACGCACTCACGCGCGCACATACACACAAGCTCATTTATGAAACTTGCGTTGAAAAAGGTGTACATTTTGGGTGTATATTCCATTTACGCAATTTGCCAAAATGTTTTGATACATTAGAAAAATCCTTATTGAATTGTAGAAGTGAATAAATATAGATTGATTGAATGAATGAATTAATTCATATATATTATGCAGCGGTGGCTCTCATGAATGAAGCGTCTGCAGCGTCTTGGACGCAGCCTGGCTCGGGGTAGAAGTGCGCATTGAGGCGCTGTACACTTCAGAGAGCGTTTGCGGTCCAGATTTCACAAAGAAACTCTGGAGCCAAAACTTCTGCACATGTGGCGCGACCTCTCACGGCACTCGCTGCGCACTCTGGACAGGGCAGTGAGACGTTTGAGTGAGCAATACCATAGATGCGTTATTGGGGTGTGTGTCTGTGTGAGGCTTACACAAATCTAATGAAATAACACATTGCTTTACCAGATGTGAATGAGGAATACAAATAGCCGTGCGTAATTACGCAGCGCAGAGCCTGCCACAGCAATAGATGGGTCACACATCCCTGTTGCGTAAAGTGTATTTATATAGAGCCTTTCACTGTCCAGGATCACAAAGCGCTTCACATTTTAAAAACATACAGATCAAAATAATACACAAGTCAGATTTAATAGAGGGTCCTCATGAGCTGTGATTTATTCGAAGTTTGCGTGTTTCCATTAGACTTTTTCTGATGCGCAAATTCAAATTTTGAAATATGATCCTCAATGAAAACACAGCATATAATTTTGCCAGAGGGAATATGTTTATTGTTGTACATATCTTGAATTTCATGCGTGTTGTGCCGAAGGTTGAGTTCAGCGTATAGATTTACACCACCTCCAGACCTGGCGTTTATTTTTTGCGTATTGTACGCTCACGTCCAGATAGATAAATGCGGAAAAGTGTAATATTTTGCGTACGCCTCATTTACCCTGATTTGGCCGTACGCAGGTTTCATACATGAGGCCCACAGTGAGGCCCAAAGTGAGGCCCACAGTGAGGCCTACAGTGAGGCCCACAGTGTGTCTCACACAGGCCTAGAGTTTACCTCATCAGTGCGAGGCGAGCCTGGCCTGACCCTCCTCCTCTGGGACCTACGGGCCCGGGCCTCTGGCTACTCTACCTCACAAAGTTCACGCTGAACTTTCTTAAAATTAAAATGAAAAAGGCTGCTCTGTTGTGAATGCTTTGAGAGCGTTGTCAATCTTTAAGATGAGGAATAGCTGGTTGTTCTCGCTTCACGCTGTGTGATATGATATTGGACAAAATTGTTCAGCCAATAAACAGGACTATATTAGAAGCAACTTAGGAACGTGATGACGCTCAGGGGGTTATATTATTATTATAATTATTATTATTATTCCCCCCACTGTAGGAGCCAATACACTTTTCAATATTTTTGAATTCTGAGCGTTTCCAATTGTATTTAAAAATGGGAAACCTAATTAAACAATCATGAATTGAGCTTTTCCGATCTTATTTTACACTGATTCCTTTGATCATTTTTTTCTTAAAGTTCAAGTTGTAAAAATGCTATGTTTGAATTGGTTATTTACATTTTAACTGTGAGTGACACGTAAGGCGTCCCGCGTGCGTCAATGCACAATGACGCACGCATTCTGAATAGAATAATATGTATTAATATCTCTAAAACTAAAAGAGCATATTCAAGTTTTACAACAAAAACGACGTCATATGCGTGTCCATTATGCGTAAAAGCACAGTGCCCTCAGCAAAACCACGTATTTGGAAAAACTATAGGCTAACAGATGTAGTAGCTCTAGTTTCAATCGTCCTCATTTTATTCAGTCAGACTTGTCAAATATAGATGCCCATGGGAGAGTGAGCAAGGGGAGATAACATGCCCATAACATGCCCATAACATGCCGAAAAATATCCTGCATAGACTCAAGCTGCGATCAGCTGAAATGAGCACACAAAGAGCGAGAGGGAAAAAGAAAAGTAAATGGGCTTAGGCTAGTTAGTATTTTTTCTCTCACAAAAGTTGGCGCGGATCATATGCCATCTTTCGTGGAGGAGGAAACATCAAACATCAAAGGGCGCACGCGGGGAACAGCGGGACTAGTCTCGTTGTTGAAGTCCCGATGTTCCCCCACTTCTATTGGCGGGGGAACATCGGGACTTTTTAATACGCGAAGTACCGATGTTCCCCGGGTCCGATGTTCCCCCGCCTATAGAAGTGGGGTAACATCGGACCCGGGGAACATCGGACCCGGGGAACATCGGTACGCACCCCTCATGACAGTAATAATACTCTTAACACTCCTAATACTCAGATACAGTAATCTCTCCCAGTGCTCTGAGGCTGGTTGGATCTGCTGCTTCCTGATAGAGCACGCACCACTTCCTCTGCTCCAGCCCAGAGCGAGAGAGTGTGTGTCTGTGTGTGTGGGTCTGTGCATGTGTGTTTGTCTGTGTGCGTGTGTGTGTGTAAGAGTGTGTCTGTGTGTGTGTGTGTCTGTGTGTGTATATGTGTCTGTGTGTCAGTCTGTATGTGTGTGTCTATGCGTATGCGTGTCTGTGTGTGCGTGTGTCTGTGCATGTGTGTATGTGTATGCATGTGTGTCAGCGTGTGTGTGTCTTGTGTATGTTCTTTCAGCCTCAGCCTCAGTTGAAGAATCCCAGATCCTCAGATTACATAAAGCCTTTTAATAAAGTTTATCATAAAATTGTTCATTTTCAAAAGATTCATATTTTATAATACTGACAAAACCTCCCTCATCTTTTACTGACTCTAAACCTCCCTCATTAAAAGGTGAGGGAGGTTTAGTCAATAAAAGATGATGGAGGTTTAGTCAGTAAAAGATGAGGGAGGTTTAGAGTCAGTAAAAGATGAGGGAGGTTTAGAGTCAGTAAAAGATGAGGGAGGTTTAGAGTCAATAAAAGATGAGGAAAGTTTAGTCAGTAAAAGATGAGGGAGGTTTAGTCAGTAAAAAATGAGGGAGGTTTAGAGTCAGTAAAAGATTCAGATTCAGTTTATTTGCCATTTGCAGTAAAAAAAACACATTGGAATACATTAGCAAAAGTCTCCAGTGTGCACAGACAAATACAGACATAAAACAACATTAAAGGACAAAAATAAAACAAATAAAACAGTAAACAAATTGTGCTCTATTCACACTGATAACAGCTTGTGGATAAAAACTGTTAGCGTAACGAGATGTCCTGCATCTCAGAGAGCGATATCTTCTGCCAGAGGGAAGAAGCTGGAACATGGCTTTCCCAGGGTGGCCAGAAGAGTCATTAACAAT
The DNA here is from genome assembly GCA_964034765.1 of Knipowitschia caucasica. Lineage (NCBI taxonomy): Eukaryota > Metazoa > Chordata > Actinopteri > Gobiiformes > Gobiidae > Knipowitschia > Knipowitschia caucasica. The sequence goes on from OZ035832.1 coordinate 32,247,404, forward strand.
CCTAAGAGCTTTGTTTAAAAGTCTGGATTTATAAAGAACCTCCAGAACAGAAAGCTCACAGCCCACGGTCCTCTTTGCAGAGCGGAGCACCTTGTTTAAAGCTCTCTTTTCTTTATCTGTGATGTTTCCAAACCGCACAGACACAGAACCAACAAGTAAACTCTCAATGGTGCAGCGATAAAAATTAAGCAGAATCTTAGAGTTAGTGGTAAATTCTCTAAGTTTACGCAGAAAGTAGAGACGCTGACGAGCTTTCTTAACGACTCGGTCAGTGTTTTTAACCCATTTCAGGTCGTTAGACAGAGTTAAACCCAGAAACTTGCACTCCTCTACGATCTGCACTCGGGAGTTGTCAATTACGACAGGCAAATGAGAACTATTGCGACTGAAGTCATAGACCAGTTCACATGTTTTCGATGCGTTCAACTGGAGGTTGTTAGTTTTACTCCACTGAACCACATTTTGTATCGCTGCTCTATGAGAGGATTCATCATTGTCACTGATGAGACCGATGATGGTGGTGTCATCAGCATATTTGATGATCAAGTTTGAGTCAGCGGAGGACACACAATCGTGAGTGTACAAAGTAAAAAGTAAAGGACTCAAAATACATCCCTGAGGAGAACCAGTGCTCACAGAAACAACATCAGAAAAACAGTCATTGATTTTCACTCGCTGAGATCTGTCAGTTAAAAAGCTAAAAATCCATTTACACATGGCAACGCTTAAACCGAGAGACATGAGCTTTTCAATCAGTTTACCTGGGACAAGGCAGTTAAAAGCAGAGCTATAATCGATGAAAAGCATTCTTGCGACAGATTTACTAGTGTCCAAGTGACTGTAGACAGAGTTCAGAGCAAAGGAGATGGCATCCTCCACACTCCTGTTCTGTCTGTAAGCAAACTGGAGCGGGTCAACACTCACAGGGATCTGGCTCTTAATGAAGTCGAGCACAAGCCGCTCAAAAGTTTTCATAAGAACAGACGTGAGGGCCACAGGACGATAGTCATTCAGGCATGTCACAGGAGTTTTCTTAGGAACTGGAATGATGGTCGACTCTTTAAAGCAAGCAAGATGAGGGAGGTTTAGAGTCAATAAAAGATTAGGGAAGTTTAGTCAGTAAAAGATGAGGGAGGTTTAGAGTCAGTAAAAGATGAGGGAGGTTTAGAGTCAATAAAAGATGAGGGAAGTTTAGTCAGTAAAAGATGAGGGAGGTTTAGTCAGTAAAAGATGAGGGAGGTTTAGTCAGTAAAAGAGGAGGGAGGTTTAGAGTCAGTAAAAGATTAGGGAGGTTTAGACAGTAAAAGATGAGGGAGGTTTAGTCAGTAAAAGATGAGGGAGGTTTAGTCAGTAAAAGATGAGGGAGGTTTAGTCAGTAAAAGATGAGGGAGGTTTAGAGTCAGTAAAAGATGAGGGAGGTTTAGACAGTAAAAGATGATGGAGGTTTAGTCAGTAAAAGATGAGGGAGGATAAACTACCTTCTGAGATCAATATAGTGATCCTTCACTTTACCTTTAAACCATGAAATATTCTGTATCTTCTGTATATTCAATATATTGTGGATTTTCTGTGTATATTCTGTATTTTCTGTATCTTTCTCTAAATCTGTTTGGTTCATAAATGTCAGATGTTTTTAGTCTCATCTTTAAACTCTTGATAGTTACAGTTTAGTATCAAATAAATGACCTGATGATCCATGTGGCCTTCACCTGCACGGGGCGCCCTACGTATATGTAACCCATAGAGATGAACCATCCCAGAACAGTCTTCCTGAAAACGTGAGACCAATCCAGATTATAACTTTATTTATTCTTCTTCTTTTTAAATGTTTCGTACATTTCTCTCTCTCAAATACTTGAGATTTAATTATTGTAAAACAAGATAAAAAACAAATCCGTGAAAGCAAAGTAATTCTACAGAATAAAATTACTTTAGTTCCAGGTTTGTCTCGTCATAAAATAAGATAAAATGTGTGTTTTTAGTTTGAGGAAACGAGCTGCAGCTGCCATCTGTCCATTAATCCTGACTGTGCTTTAGATATTACCGTCCGGCTTATCACCACGGCAACCGGCGCCCAATCCGGGTCCTCGGCACACGACCTCTTTTATATTGTACTTCATCTCCACGTCCATCAATGTGAAATATACTGTGAATATGGGGAAGATATTCGTTAAAGCTGGGGGACCTATCTTTATTGTTATTTTTTATTTAATGTATTTGTTTAAAAACTTATTTTATTCATTTCCAATAAGTATATTTTGACCATAACTGTCTTCATCACAAACATCAGTGAAACACAAAGAAAACACAGATTGAATTTGTAACATTCAAGGTTTATTTCTTTACAGACAGAACAAGTCATAAATACACTCCCACAGACGCTGCAGACGCCAGACGCCGCAGACGCTGCAGGTGCTGCAGACGCCACAGATGCTGCAGACGCGACAGACGCTGCAGACATCACAGACGCCACAGACACCGCAGACGCTGCAGATGCCGCAGACGCTGCAGACGCCACAGACATTGCAGACGCCGCAGCAGAAGATCAGGGTTTTCTTTTACTGATCCTTAACAGCACAAAAATTTGCCAAATCTTGGGTAAAGTTCAGTGCTGCCACACGGTTCCACAGTACTACACCTTTAATATATTATATTATGTCATTAGTGTTTTTGTCTTTGTCTTAATAATAAATGAAAACAGTTTCATTTCAGTGAGTTTGGTTCTGAGTCTTTTACATAATTTTAAAATCTTGTGCAGAGACGGGGAGTAGACTTCATTTACAACATTTATATTTGGAACAAGGAAAAAGGACATTTTAAAACATTTGCATATTGTTTATTTAACCTTTAATGTAAAATACATCACAGAAGTTTAAAGTAACTCTTCTGTTTCCACGGGATATGGCTTTTCTTCAGTAAACACAGGAGCCCTTTGCTCAAACCGGTAGCACAGGGCCCTTTGCTCAAACCGGGAGCACAGGGCTGTGTCTGGTCCTAATGACCCAGAATTAAAATAGTTTTGATTGTTGTTGTTTTCCTGAGTCCAGTTTTTCTGCTACAGTTCAGTAAAAAGTTTACAAAGAGTTTTGAGAAATGTGTTATAGTCTGAGCCCGTTTATATTTGGATAATTATCAATAATATAATATAATATAAATACATATATTAATCATTCTGCTTTGACAAATATTATTTTTTCATGAATTGTGGCAACATCTTATTTGTCATAATTAAGAACAGCTTCATCCAGGGGCGGTTTTAAAGGGTGGCCCTCCCGCTTACAGGCCCCCATTTAAAGGGGCCAAGGCAACTATAATGGGGAAAAACTATTTTACTTTATTTAAGTATTGTAGTTGCAGACTAAAACAATATAAATGGGAAATAAACATAAAAAACTAAAATATGTATTTACAAAGATTTACATAATTTGTTTCAATTTCACCTCATTTAAAAGAATGAGGGAAAAGTGTTTAAAAGTGCCATGTTTTTACTGTTCCACCTCAAATCTAACACTGGGTCAGGAAGGTCGTGCTAACACCTTTAAATATATATACTTATTATTATTGTACTTAAAATGCATGAATGTGTTCATACGACGTATCCTAATCTACATGATAACAAATAGAAAGATAACATGTACTTTAGCTTGTTTTATTCCTGTACTTTTTTCTTTTTACTTGGTTTCATTTATGAACTTTTATTTATGGTGTAAATGTGATTTTACTGTAAATAGAAAATAAAATGAATCTGAATCTGACATTTGGGCCGGACCAGAAGGATCCTTTGGCCTCGACAGACCACCCCTGGCCACCCCAGGCCACCCCAGAACACCTCAGGTGAAAGTCTAGACCACCCCGGGCAAAGTCTAGACCCGCCCCTGGATATCGCTCTGTTACTGTCCCATGAATATATCAATATTGAGCAACAATATTTTAAGATAAAACCTGTGAGTAAAACCTGCTGCAGTGACGTGCTCAAAGACTGAAGTCGCTACATCGATAACTTTAAGCGTAAAGGGATAAAAGACGTGGATTTTGGGGCAGTTCTGAGCTGGAGACTTGGGAATGTACAGAGTCCTGCATCAAAGGGCGGCTCACCGATGGTAAAAGGAAAGAAGCTGACGTTGTGTTTTATAAAAGGGTGGATTTTTATGCAATTGTGTCATAAAAATTCCATGTAAAAATCAGCAATAATAAAGTTCTTTCCTGAGTCGGAGATAAACCTGCCCCTGTCGGTAGTTTAGTGTTTGTTGTTACCGTCGTTGATTGTGCAGCGGGAAAACCCTGGAATGTTCTGAACTATTGTGGTGCCGTCCTGGTTAAAGTGTGTACCCTGTGTTTTCACATCAGTGTGCGTCAAACTGAGGCTTAAGGAAATATCACTGTTATAGTAAAAGAGTCATTATAACCAGGACACGATTATAAAACACTTTCTGGACAAAAACCATTTATAACAATTATAATCTTGGATTGTGCCGATCTGAACTGGGACCACTCACATTTACTTTATTCTGAAATCACAGATAATTTAAGAAACGGTGTATCCAGTTTGTAACGACTGTGATTTTTCCCGTTCTTAAGCATTGTTCGCGGACTCTAGTTTGACAACCACTGACCAACAGTTTGGCTTCTTAGACTCTTAAGCGTCTTTTTTACAAGACATCATAATGGTATATTACAGCGATGTGCAATTCTCTGAGTATAATATCGGCTTTAAGTTCACATAAATGACTGCAGCATCCTGGCTTTGGGAAACTTGGCGTAAAGAGAGCTCCAAACGTTAAACGTTAGAGAAAAATAAACATGCTTAGTCTCGTTACACATGCACTTCTTCAAACGCTCCAAATAATAAAAAATTTGCATATCACTTTGGCAAGGGAAGAGATACACGTGTCTGCTATATTTTCTGTACATTAAAAAACATTTGATCTTTTACGTATAAAAAAACAAACTTTTTTTTTATATGTCACTTCACAAAGAGCAACAGACAATAATGATCCACGAAAGAAGCAAATGACAAAAGCATAATTTCACATCAAGACAAAAAGACTGAGAGGACTGTAGGAAACGTCACTTTCCTGTTTTAAAACACAGGGTTTGGGTCAGGAGCCTCCTGACCCAAACCCTGGTCCTGGGTCAGGAGCCTCCTGACCCAAACCCTGGTCCTGGGTCAGGTACCTCCTAACCCTAACTCTCGTCCTGGGTCAGGTGCTTCCTGACCCTGGTCCTGGGTCAGAACCCTCCTGACCGTCACCCTGGTCCTGGGTCAGAAGCCTCCTGACCCTGGTCCTGGGTCAGGTACCTCCTAACCCTAAACCTGGTCCTGGGTCAGGTACCTCCTGACCCTGGTCCTGCAGATTAGACCAGAACAGGCATAAGTCTGAAGGACAGCCCCTAAGCACCGTTGGAGAAGGACTTCTATAATCAGACTTTCTGTGTCTGAGTCTGTTTAGAACAGTGAATGTAGATACCTGTAGATACAGTTATGGACCTAAAGACCAGTTGTAAGAGGATTTAGGCACAAACATCATAAAGAGGACATATATTCTGTCATTTTTCCTGCAGTAATAAACCAGAGAGATACATTCCTACAGTCTCTCCGTCTTTTATAATCGAGGTTCAACACTTTCTCTTTTCATTCCTTTGACAGTTTCATGCAAGTCGATATCCAGGCTGGAAATAAATATGCAAAATGAAGAAACCATTGAAATTCAAACGTGCGACTATCCTTAGAAAGACTCACTATAATGTTCACAGCCCGATCATTCAGCCAACTCCTCTGCAAGTCAACATTCTTTCTCTGCTGGGGCTGTGCAACAGACAACGCCATCGTCCACGACTTTGTCCAACAGTTTTATATCTTTGAATGAGTGAAAGACTTGATTGGCCAGTAAAGATACTGTAGGTCTCTGTGCAATTCTCCGCTGTGGTCGTTTTGAGGTGAACCCGGGCTGTAATAAAGTTATAAACCATTCTTTGATCATTTAGTCCAAACAGCGTCCATGACTTTGTTTAAGGCCAAAAAGGTTTAGTTTCTTATCTTTAAATAATGGTGGACTTTCAAAAATAGAATAGATTTTATTGTGTTTATTTTTTTACTTGACAGATGTTTAGAGTTGGAACCTGTAGTTAACGATTCTTTTCACAATAAATGAGTTGTTTAGGTTTTAAAATATAGGTTTTTTATACATTTGACAAAAGCAGAGACAAAGCGATGCCTCTGGAGACTGTTAAACATGGAGTTGTTAGATTTATAACAATAAATAAACACATAAACCTTTAGTCTCTGTAGTTTAATCACGGTCATAAAGAGCCGTTATCTTTGTGTCAGAAAAACACTTTCAGGTCTCGTCTCAAAACTGCTTCAAACTGTTTCTTCTGTGAGTTTGAGAAGGTTCTTCATCAGATGTTTTTAAATATAGCCCAAAGACACATTTGTGTTGAACTGTTTTACATCTACTGCTGTTTAGGTGCCATACAAATAAAGATGACATTTACATACAACCTATTCTGAGCATTTTTAAGTAAAAAACAATAATTAAATTAGGTGGAAACTATTGAAATTATGGATTAGTTGTGATTAATCGATTCACTTGTTACAGCCCGAGGTAGACCCACAATGCACCACTGTCGTTGTTTAATTATAAATAAAATATAAGGGATTTAAAATGTTTGTTCTGTTGCATATCACCAGCATTTATATACTATTTAACATTTCTGACAATCTTCTGCTTTTAAATATTCTGTGAAAATAATGATAGTATTAGAATAAGAAAAACTAAAAAAGAAAAGATACAAACATATTTATACATTTAAAGACAGCACTTGATCTCCCAATGATAAATAATTTGATATAATCTGATGGATAAATAATATTTTCATAGTATTTACTCTTTTCTGTTCTTAAATATCTCAAGGATGGCACCATTGTTTTCTCTTAATAAAAACAAAACAAAAATAATAACAAAATCAGATGTATATATTTTATAAAACTTTAGTAGATGTAATAACGTGATTCTATATTTTTTCTTCTCGTCTCTGTCTTTATATTTCTGAGTTTGGCTTGTGCTTTAGAAGACGGCATTTTGTTCATCAGTTCCAGTTCCTCTCTGATATTTAAATTAGCATTAGCATCATTAAGTCAGCACCACTGCTCATGCTAGCAGCCTCTCCCAAGCTCGTTAGCATCGCCGGGAGGTCTAAAAATACTGTAACTGCCAACCCCAGAGACTTCAGGAACCAAGGACCATTGTTTATGATATTCTTCACGTTTGTTTGTGTAACAGCCACATGTAGCTCAGACACCTAGCATAAACAAGATCCTGTCTCTCAGTGTTTTGGCTCTGGACAATGTTCGAGAACACGTTGACACTAAATTCAGTTTTTTATCTCTTTTTTTATTATTATTATTTTTGGCTTCTTTACTTTGTCGACAAGAGGAAGCAAAGAACAAACTATCCCAGAGTCTGCATCCTGAGCGTTTGTTGCCGTTCCTCTGTACTCCTTTATGCTGCTGACAGCTTTTCCATTCTGTTAGTTTGTCGTGTTCTGGGATGGCTCAAACACAACTGTCAAAGTCAAAGCCGTCGCAAAGAAACAAAACAGTTCTTTTCCTTCAAACGTCCTGTTGAAAAAAACAGGGACAATTCTTTTAAATTAACATCATGACAGAGTCTTTGTTTAATGGGTCTCACTGAACCTCGTCATTACAAAGTCCTATGGATCTCGACCCCTGTCACACATCTTCCAGACCTCCACATTCACTCGTTCATCGACCTGTCAGACGTAGGCCGACTCGCTGGACTGTGTGCGTCCCAGATTGGGAGGTTGAGAAAGATGCGACATGTCTTTCTTCCTGATTTCACAGATGGACTTTCGTCTCGCCTGCACGCCGCGAATGGCCGCCTTGATCTTCCTCCAGCCCAAATGGTTGAGCTCGGCCAAGTTGAGGACCACGCAGATGCCGCTGACCGCAAACATAAACACCAGGAAGACCGTTTTCTCTGTGGGCCTTGACACGTAGCACTCCACTTCTTTGAGACATGGGTAACGGTCGCACTCAAAGATCCCTGGGACGCTGAAGCCGTACAGGAAGTACTGTCCGGCGAGAAACCCGATCTCCAGCGCGTTCCTGAACACCACTTGGATGATGTAAAAGCGAGAGATGCCTTCTTGTCGTCTGACCTTGGAGCTCTTCCCGTGGGTGAGGCCTCGGGGTGCGTTGGGGATTTCTTTGACTTCCAAACAGTCGGGTTCCTCTTTCCCGCCCCCGCCGTCGCCTCCATGTTGAACTAAAATCCCATTAATGTTGCGCAGCTTCCTTGGGCCGTCCCGCCCGTAGTCTCGCTCCATAATGGGGTAGAGGAAAGAGTAGCGGCGATCTTTCTGCTTGGCTGACTGGTGAACCGAATAGGTAATGAAGCATAAGCTCGGAGTGCACACCAGGATGATCTGAAAGACCCAGTACCGGATGTGGGAGATGGGGAAGGCCTTGTCGTAGCAGGCCTGGTTGCAGCCGGGCTGGAGGGTGTTGCAGATGAACATGGTTTGCTCGTCCTCGTAGACGGTCTCTCCGACGATGGCGACAATCAGGATTCGAAAGATCACTACTACCGTCAGTAGGATCCTGGGAAGAGAGAAGAAGGGCAGATGGAGGTTAATACATAATCGCACACAGATGTCCCAAGATATCCTACGTAGCTCCTGAGATAACAAACCAATACAAACACAATAACACTGCTTTACACAGAATAGTTATGAAGGTGGACTCCTGCCACTGCAGTCTGGAAAACGAAAAGTAACTCATTGTAAATTAATTGCTCTTGTGATTCTTTCAAACAAAGCATTTAGTCTTAGTCATACGGCTTGGAGTAAGAAGTTTAGACGTTAGTGTCACTTCATATCCAGTCCAATAGCAGCGGGAGAACTGCCTCTATCTGGAGATATTTATAGAGCTATTATGATTTCTTTAAAAATTATGTTTTCCAAGTCTGTCAAGGTTACAATGTCGCTTTTATTTACAGCCATTTACTATTGTGAGTTTGTACATGTCTCTGAAACTACTCAATGAAGTAAACTTTTGCATAGTAAATTCATCTGAAAAGGACTTTGTCAAGAGAAAGTCACTTATCAAAGCACAAAAGACAGTTATCCACGCAAAAATAAATGTGATGAAAAGCATAATCTATCGGTGAATCTCAAAAGCTGCTCCATGGTCACAATGACAAAAGTATTTCTTTCAACATCTAAATCCTTGAAAAATCTTCTGCTAAAATCCATGGAACACCTTTTTCGTTTGTATATCCTCGACAACTGCAAACTAGATTGGACTCAGAGACAGGGCACTGCCTCTGCTCTTTGCAAAGTGAAAAGATGATTCATTATCTTATTAGAATTATTGATGAAAAAAAAGGTCTCCCGGCTTTAAGTGACGAGTTACATTTACACGTGATGTAAGAACCACTGGTGGATATTTATATAATCAGAAGAAATTTCCTGGAGAACGTCTTACAAATGTGTTTTTCTAAATAAAAAATACATTGAAAATGTTCATTTCTATTGTGTTTATTTAAAGGGACAGTACAGAGACAACACAGACAGTTCCCTGGTGCTTCAAAGATTTATCAATTACTAGATAATTGATTGTATTATGTGTTTGTTGCTCTTTCCTGAACTGAAGATAAGTGCGTTTGTTTTTCAAGAAAGTGTAAAACTATAAGTAAACCAAAAATAAATCAAGACGTTGAAGGAGGGGTGGGAATCAATAAGTGTTCAATTTCATCAAGGACTGGGGAATTACTAACCCATTGTGGTTAAAAGGCTGTAAACCATGTGCATTAGTATCTTTAAGGGTACTGGCTGCAGTGTGCGAGGCCTGATGGACCAATGACAGCGCAGCGTTCGCTCATGTGCAGCACAGATGTGGAGTCAGGAGGCCGGCCTTAATCCTTTCTTCTACCTCTCATCAAAAACACAGTAATGAAAAAGTCCAGTTGCAGAGACCCCCACCTGTGCTTGGACCGAGCTGTGCTGTATCTGGGGGGGGGGGGGGGGCGCAGTGCACAGCAGCAAAACTGTACAAAAAAAGATCAAGCTTTTGCCCTTGTATTGACTCTATTAAGGAGATTAGCGACCGGAAAATTCACAATGCCAAAGCGGCAGGGTATCGCTCTAATATGAGCAGGAGAGAACCACAACGGGTCAAATAATCACGAGAGGAAGAGGAGGATGAGGAAGAGTGAAGACAGAGCCGTTAAGGACGAGTCATATCCACAGTAAGTAGTGGTAAAGATGGCCCCGGAATCACAGTAGCTCAAGGGTAAATGCTTAAAGGTGTATAGGAGGATTCTCTACTTCCGGGTGGATCATCAAGACTATTGGTCCTCCCAACTGTCAATCATTCTACTGATACGTTTTCAGTAAGACCAGAGAGTTCAAAAAGAGGAGAGGGCACTTCTTTCCTAACATTTGGGAAAATCCTCCTTTATACCTTTAAGCCATTCTTAAAAGCTATGGCATAATGCATTGATAGACATTTAGTAAATACGTAAATAGATAGATAAACACCTAGATAGATATAGTTAAAAATTTAGACAGATAGATACAGACAGACCAATAGATAGATAGATTGATACGTAGATAGATAGATGTTATGAGTGATTCTATCTGTGCTAATGTCTCGTGTACATTTCCCCATTGTGAGATCAATAAAGTTTTTCTTATTTTATATTCAGGGGTTTGCTCGACATAAAATGTTGGTTCAAAGTGATTTAGTTCCAGACGGGGATACAAGGATTAAAAAGTCTGAAAACCTAAATGTGGGCAGAGGACGACGTCTGCTGAAATGAAAAGCTGAGCGTTCAGATGGAGACGAGAGAAACAGAAAAACATATAATCAAGGGAAATAAGGATGTCATTCTGTAACTATTCATACAAAAGAAAAACGGCAGCTGTTTAGAAGAGGCGTTCGTCCATACTGTACCCGAGGACCTGTAAATCTGGAGTACTGAACTTTAAACTTCATAAATACACATATTTGTCTCAACAGAAAGAAAGATGTGACATTTTTTAACCAGACCACAGTCTTTTAGATACTGACGGCTGGAAGACTGAGAGGGTTTTATGCTGAAAAATCTGATCAAAAGATGTAAAAAAAACATCGTTACACGGGGTTTTCCAGGAGGGTCCAAGGAGGGTTGAAGGAGGGTCCAAGGATAGTCCAAGGAGGGTCCAAGGAGGGTCCAAGAAGGGTCCAAGGAGGGTCCAAGGAGGGTCCAAAGAGGGTCCAAGGAGGGTCCCATGAGGGTCCCATGAGGGTCCAAGGAAGGTCCAAGGAGGGTCCAAGTAGGGTCGCAGGAGGGTCCAAGGAGGGTCCCAGGAGGGTCCAAGGAGGGTCCAAGGAGGATCCAAGTAGGGTCCAAGGAGGGTCCAAGGACAGAGAGGATCTAGGACCCTCCACTTTCACCCACATTTAAGGATCTATGCTCCTTATGGACCAATGACTCTGTTTGTTTTGTATCATTGCAACTATTGTGTTAGGAGTTAGGGGTTTGGGGTTAGGGTTAATGGTGCGTTCAGACCAAACGCGATTTCTGCGGCCAAATCGCGTCTATCGCGCGGCTTGGGCCGCTTGTGACAAATTGTGGCAGCCGCTGTCACAGAGAAACTTGGCCGCGCGGCCAGGACACTAGAGGGCAGCCGCTGTCACAGAGCGTTGAGAGCGTCTAGGGGCGGGGCTTGTCTCTTTTGCCTGTAGCTTCCCAAAATGGATGTCAGCGAAGGAGTTGCTTTATCTGATAAATAAAGCCAGACACGTCGTCAAAGGGCGAATCGACGACGTGTCTGGATTCATCAGATAGTCCGTAGACGGTTGGAGTTTGGTGAGTTTCACCATTTGCTCCGGGAGCTGCGCTCGGATGAGGGTCGCTTTGACGACCTACTGACCCGCATTGGCGCTAGGGTCTCCTACCAGGACACCAACTACAGGCGCTCTATTCCAGCTGAAGAGCGCCTGTCCATCTGTCTGCGGTTAGTGTTTTTTACCCCATTCAGAATTCATAAATACTTACAAAGTGTGTCATTTTTCAATCACAATCCACAATGTAATAGCTCAGAAAACAGTATTATGCAACAATATGGTGTCTATGATTACTGTCTATGATGTTTACTGTCTACTAGTTTAACGTATTTTATGCTACACAAGTTTTGTCACGTGATTTTTATGAATGTAATTGTGATAAATATGTTCATATCATTTTGTAATTGCAGGTTTCTTGCCACTGGGGACTCCTACAGGACCATTGCGGGGAGCTTCAGAGTGGGCATATCCACCGTCTCCATGCTCATCCCAGATGTGGTGGCAGCCATCTGGGACTGCCTCGTGGAGGAGTTCATAGCTGTGCCTGGAGCAGAGGAGTGGAGGTCCGATGGAACTTCCCTCTGTACTGTGGGGCCATTGATGGGAAGCATGTGGCTGTGAAGGCACCCCCCAACTCTGGGTCCATGTTTTTTAATTATAAGGGGCACCATTCCCTTGTGCTCCTGGCTGTAGTGGATGCCCAGTACAGGGCCAGGGTGATTGATGTGGGAGGGTACGGCAGATCCAGCGATGGAGGCATCGTGTCCAACTCTGCCTTTGGTGAGGCTCTGCGCGAGGGCACACTCGACCTGCCTCCTGACCAGTGCATACCTGGAGCTGACCACAGAGGACCCCAGCCCCATGTGTTCGTGGCAGATGAGGCCTTTTCACTGCGCTGCAATTTAATGCGCCCTGCCCATCTCCAGCCATGAGGATGGCTGGAGATGGGCAGGTTCCTGCACCGAGGGGAGCTGCTGCCGGTGAAGAACCACTTCCAGGCGTGCAGCGGATGGCCGCCTGGAAGCCAGCAGTGGACATAAGGAAAGTGTTCATGGCCCACTTCAGTGAGGAGGGAGCACTGCCGTGGCAGCCCACAGAGTAGTCATGTCCACCACAAGACTGACCCACATCTGGCCATAGTCCAAACCCATATTGATTTGCACTATTCTATTCACCTGTATACCTTCTGTTTCTAGGTAATGACTGCCAGACTCCACTGCGACTCCACTCCAACGTCAGGTTAATCATATGCACATTCAAGCTTTTCCATAATTACAAGGTTGTTAAAACAGTAAAAGGTGAAATGAATAAAAAATACTGTCAACTACTGTATCGCTCTTTAAGTGTTAGTTATTCCATCTTCTATAAAACCCAGTCAGCTCTTATTAAAGTAAATGTACAAATATAGAATAGCATTTTCTGTCAATATTATATGAAAGGTAGTAATGGTTGGCTTGAAGTAGAACACATGAGGTTTGAAAAATATTTTCTTTATAAAAAAAAGGAACAAACAATGAAAAATAAATGAAATGTACATATAAACAAATGAAAAGGAGCTTGCTTGGAGGAGGTGCGGTGGAAGAGGAAAGGGACACATGTCTGTTTCCTCCCCTGCAAAAGGTGTCACCTTAGGTAAAAAAACTGTCTGTTCTGGCCAATGGTTCCAAATTAAGCAGAACGGTGCTGCTTTCATATAAAAGTTGGTACATTTTGAATTTCACAAATTCTTTTGACTCTGGTGCCACCCTTTGCAGGAGAGGAAAGAGAGAGAGCAGGAACTGATGTTCTTCTGTGTAGTCGGGCGGTGCGGCTGCTTTGGTCCGTAGAGTCTCCAGCAGCTCCCGCTCCCACTCTGAAGGCCCACCAAGGAAGAGGGCTCGGAAGAGGCCCACGTCCGTAGAGCCGCCAACAAAGAACACAGGGCAATCAGTGTTAAAAAGTGGAACATGTATTTCAAAAAAGCAAAATGAAGAGAGCAAATAATATCTGTATTAAAGCCAGAGTGTGTAGACATAGTTAAACACATGTAAAACACTTTTAAGTTGTGTGTTTGTTACAATTAACTTGAACATTGCAGTTATCAATGAAATTACTCACACAAGCACAAATTTCGACAGTTACAAACTAATATCTCTGAAGTGTATTTCGCAATGAAATTTGAAATTGGCTGTAAAAAAGTAATACTCTATTGTCTGCATTAAACAGGATAGCTGCCATCTTGTGGCAACCATTGCATGTATTTGTTCAGTACTTTTATAGCATAAGGTATTTCAGTAGTATGTTTTTATCAAAGAAAGAGGGAAGATGTGTTGTATCAGACCAAAGCTTCTTTCCACCTGTAGTGCCTTGACATCTTGTCGTTTCTCTGTAAATTTGTCGTCTACACTGATGTAACAGCCCTTGGGTAATTTTGGCATATTATGTAGTAACATTTTGTTTATATGAACAGTCCTGTAATAAGAATAAAAATAAAACAATGATTAAAAAAAGCCACACCTGTAGGTGCAGAAGCAGGGGAAGGTCCAGCCCTCACAGAAGAAGAACCGGCTGAGGAAGAAGAAGCAGCAGCAGCAGCAGCAGGCAGCTCAGGCAGCTCAGGCCAAGATGTCTCACCTTGTGTGGTGGTGGCAGTGTCTGTGCCAGAAGAAAACAAGAAATACAATTATTTCATATCATGTGTACATTGCGCTTATGACATTTATATGTACATAATAATGTACATTATTATGTACATTTAAATGATTTGTTCATATAAAAGGGAAAAGTGAAATTTAACACAACACATGATCAAGATCTATCCTGGTTTGAAAATAGCCAATGCCTATTTTCACCTGGCCATGATGTTAAGAAAGCATTAAAAGAAATGCATACACAGAAAGCAATATAAATGTAAAAGTCAGCAAAATGTGGGTAATAGAAAGGAAAGAAATGTATTTTTTCCAACTGTTCGAGGTCTCTGTTTGCTGCATGACACCGACCTTCAGCACCTGACAGCCCTGCTGCTGCTGCTTCCTCTGGCTCTTCTTCTGGGTGGTTGTCCCCTGTGGTCTGCTCCTCCTCGGCCCTTCGCCTTGGCATGTTCCCGGAGCTGTCACGGGGAGTGATGTAGGGCTCGAGGAAGGACATGACCACAAGGTACTTCCACGTCTGGCCTTTCCCTGCTTCTGCACCACTCTTCTTCACCTTCTCCTTCTCCTTCCTGCTCTCCTTAGCATATGTGTCCCTCAGATTCTTCCACCGCTTTTTGCAAACTTCCACTGAATAAACACATCAACTCGTAAGCAGGAAAGTAGTAGTTTTTTTCGCGGGGAAATATTTACAACATTGAAAAGTTAAAATAACTTACCCGAGACACCAACCACCTCGCTAACCCTCCTCCAAGCAAGCTCCTTTTTATTTCGGTCCCGGTAGCTGTGGTCCGCAGTGTTATATAGCTCAGAATGAGCACCGACCTGAGCAATTGACGTGTCCTCCATAGCTGTCATCTACCAGTGTTTTTCCGGTAGTGAAATGCGTCACTACGTCACTGGAGGAGAAAGCTCCTGATTGGTCGGCACACGCGAATTCTCCCAAAAAGTTCAACATTGTTCAACTCTAGCGGCGGCCGCGTTGGAGGCACGAATCGCGCGAAACGCGCGTCAAAACGCTTGACATCTCAAAACGCTTGACATCTCAAAACACGCCGCGCGAAACGCTCAAATTCGCGCCGCTCTGGCCGCGCGAATCGCGCCGCGTGATCTCTTGCCGCTCCTTGGCGCGCGTCCCCCATGTTGTGTCAATGTAGACCCGCCGCTTTGGCCGCAGAAATCGCGTTTGGTCTGAACGCACCATTAGGGTTTAGGGGTTAGGGTTCTGATCTATGTTGGAAAATTCAAGGGTTTTTAAAGTTCTCCAAGATAAAACTGAGTTGATTTTGCTCAGAAAAGAGCTCTGGAGTCCTGACTAACACCTTTTGACCACTTTTATCTTCCCTTTACCTTATTTCCTTCACTTATCTGGTGTGTTTTATTGTTATTTGTGCAAATGTTATGAATATTTGTGTAGATGGAAAGTCTCTCTCTTTATAACTGCAAAAAGAATCGACCCATGGTACAAAGTCACCTTGAACCTTGTGAGAACTAGGGCTAAAAAAAAACAATAAAACACATTGAATTGAATGGAATATACATGAATACATAGTTCTTCTGTTTTTCAAAGTCAGGTACATCAGCTTTAACTCACTATTATGCAAGAGTGATATCCCTCTGATTGGATAATGACCACAGCCTTTTGAATTGGATTAATGGTCTCCATTTCCAACTAGTCCTCTGTTTACTCCTGCTGCTGGTGCAAACCCTTTGAGCTTAGACCAGGAGCCGAGACCAGGAGCCAAGACCAGGAGCTTGGACCAAGAGCCGAGACCAGGAGCAGAAACCAGGAGCCGAGACCAGGAGCCGAGACCAGCTCAGACCTGGAGCCAACTTTACTTTAGCAATAACGTTACACTTTCTCAACAAACTCTCAGACATTTGTTTGGCCTCTCCAATGATTCTCTCCAGAATGATTCTCTCCAGAATGATTCATAATGATTCTCTCCAGAATGATTCAGAATGATTCTCTCCAGAACGATTCTCTCCAGAATGATTCAGAATGATTCTCTCCAGAATGATTCTCTCCAGAATGATTCTCTCCAGAATGATTCTCTCCAGAATGATTCTCTCCAGAATGATTCTCTCCAGAATGATTCTCTCCAGAATGATTCTCTCCAGAATGATTCTCTCCAGAATGATTCAGAATGATTCTCTCCAGAATGATTCTCTCCAGAATGATTCAGAATGATTCTCTCCAGAATGATTCAGAATGATTCTCTCCAGAATGATTCAGAATGATTCTCTCCAGAATGATTATCTACAGAATGATTCTCTCCAGAATGATTCTCTACAGAATGATTCTCTACAGAATGATTCTCTCCAGAATGATTCTGAATGATTCTCCCCAGAATTATTCTCTCTTTTAATGTTAGCAAAGACATTTTATCAACTGTGTATATCTCACTCATTGAATCCATCCTCACGTACAATATCTCCACCTGGTTCAATTTCCTCACTCTCAAACACAGGACAAAACGTAGTGCAGTAAAGCAGGCCAGCAAAATCACCCAAACACCACAAACTCTGCTCGTGAGCTGTGCAGCCAATCAGTGCTCAGGAAGGCCACTCTAATCACTGAGGATGCCACACACCCACTGTATGGCTCCTTCTCTCTGCTGCCATAAGGAAGGAAATGGCCTGAAAAAATATCTACAAGAGATCGTTCGTCCCGTCTGCTGTCACTTCCCTAAACAACCGGTAGCACTGCATAAATTATCAACTGTTTAATAAATGTATTTTAAATGTGTTTTATGAATGATTTTTAATTGTGCTGTGTTGAATGACAAATCTCTGCTCAATTTGAACAGACAATAAAGATTTATTCTATTCTATTCTATTCTATTCTCCAGAATGATTCTCTCCAGAATGATTCTGAATGATTCTCTCCAGAATGATTCTGAATGATTCTCTCCAGAATGATTCTCCCCAGAATGATTCTCTCCAGAATGATTCTGAATGATTCTCTCCAGAATGATTCTCTGGAGCACAGTCGGACGGGAGCAGAGTTTCCATAATTAGTGTTTGTTCGAGGCCTTTTTTAGCAAACACAAAAACACGCTGTGGTTGATTGCCGCTCGTACAGTAGATAAACCTCTCTCTCTCTTTGATGCCGTGATCTGCCTCTCGCCTGTTGCCGTGGTAACTGGCAGCAGGAAGTGGAGAAAGAGAGGAGGGGGTTTCTGGGGGAAAGAAGCTTCTACACAACAACATCTGGGGCTGAAAGAAAAGTCTTAATTATGACTAATATTATCTCAAATTAAACAGTAGATAGAGAGAATCTGCTTGTATGTGTGTATATGTGTGTGTGTGTGTGTGCATGTATGTGCATATATGTGTGTGTGTGTGTGTATGTATGTATGTGTATGTGTACGTGTATATATATGTGTGTATGTATGTATGTGTACGTATGTATGTAAACTATGTATGTATGTATGTAAACTATGTATGTATGTATGTAAACATGTATGTATGCATGTATATTAATGCATGTATGTGTATATGTGTGTACGTATGTATGTATGTATGTCTCCCCCCCTCCTCCTCCCTATCCCCTTCTTCCTCTTCCTCCCCCCCTCCCCTCTTCATCCTCCCTCCCTCCTTCCTTCTTCCTCCCTCCCTCCTCCCTAATCCTCACCTCCCTCCTGAGTTGGTGGATGGCTCTCGGTTCACAGTGGGTCACTTGGCACCAAACTGAATCTAATCTGACGTCTCGTCCTTGGAGACAGCACACACACACACACACACACACCCACACACACACACACACACACACACACACACACACACACACACACACACACACACACACACACACACACACACACACACACACACACACACACACACACACACACACACACACACACAGACACACACATGGCAGAGACAGTGAAAATCCAATACAACTGATCTTTGATTGTGTGGTTAGAAAGAAGGTCTGTTACAACAAACAGATCTTAACAGGTTCACTGAGTTTATGATAAAAGCCTGGAATGTGACAACAGAAGGATCAGATTTAGTTTAACTATTTTATTATTTTTTTACTTTATTATTATCATCTTCCTTATTTTCTGTCATTCTAATGTTTTGCAACATTTTCTCCAAAGTTGCAGAAAAACAGATGTGTCATTGGTTATATCAGATATGACCTTTTATATTTATGAAGTAATGACAAGTGTTAAACCCTGGAGGGTGATATAATGATAATAATAATATAAATAATTATAATTATAATAATACACACTGCTTCCACTTTAACATCTCATCATCTGCTCGACCTGAAGCCACACCTGCCAGAGACCCCCTCCCATGGATTAGGGTTAGAGCCAACAATATATTAGACCATCATGGGTTAGGGTTAGAGCCAACAACATATTAGACCATCATGGGTTAGGGTTAGAGCCAACAACATATTAGACCATCATGGGTTAGGGTTAGAGCCAACCCATATATTTTATATATATATATATATATATATACACAGTGCCTTGCGAAAGTATTCGCACTATATTGAACCTTTCAACATTTCGCCACATTTCAGGCTTCAAACATGAAGATATAAAATTTTAATTTTTTGTCATGAATCAACAACAAGTGGGACACAATCGTGAAGTGGAACGACATTTATTGGATAATTTACACTTTTTTAACAAATAAAACACTGAAAAGTGGGGCGTGCAATATTATTCGGCCCCTTTACTTTCAGTGCAGCAAACTCACTCCAGAAGTTCAGTGAGGATCTTTGAATGATCCAATGTTGTCCTAAATGACTGATGATGATAAATAGAATGCACCTGTGTGTAATCAAGTCTCCGTATAAATGCACCTGCTCTTTGATAGTCTCAGGGTTCTGTTAAAAGCGCAGAGAGAACCATGAAGACAAAGGAACACACCAGGCAGGTCCGAGATACTGTTGTGGAGAAGTTTAAAGCCGGATTTATATACAAAAAGATTTCCCAAGCTTTAAACATCTCAAGGAGCACTGTGCAAGCAATTATAATGAAATGGAAGGAGTATCAGACCACTGCAAATCTACCAAGACCCGGCCGTCCCTACAAACTTTCATCTCAAACAAGGAGAAGACTGATCAGAGATGCAGCCAAGAGGCCCATAATCACTCTGGATGAACTGCTTGGAGAAACAAAGGCTCCAAGCCCTGGCCAGCCGCCTACAGAGGTACACTAAAGAGAATGAAGCCAGAAGGGTGAACAGGCTGTTCGCAACACAACCTGCGAAGGTGTCTGCTCAGTGGCAGGGTAACAACAGGGGAGCAGACCCACTGAGGCTGGAAACTGAACAGTTCTGGAAGAACATATGGGAGAAGGATGCAGCACATAACAGCAGTGCACAATGGCTGGTGTCCCTAAGAGAGGAGCACAGCCACCTCCCAGAACAGAACTCAGTTACCATCACAGAGGCAGACATCCGAGAAAGAGTCTCAGGTATGAAAAACTGGACAGCCCCTGGCCCTGATATCGTCCATGCCTACTGGCTAAGGATACTCACATCACTCCATGAGCGCCTAGAAGCACAAATGAACCAGCTGCTGAGAGATGGGACTCACCCAGAATGGCTAACCGAAGGGCGAACGGTCCTGATCATGAAGGACCCTGTCAAGGGTGCAGTCCCCTCCAACTACCGGCCAATAACCTGTCTTTCCACAACATGGAAGCTCATGTCAGGCATCATTGCGGCTAAGATAAGTGGGCATATGGAACAATTCATGAGCACAGCACAGAAGGGCATTGGTAGAGACACCAGAGGAGCCAAACACCAGCTCCTGGTTGACAGAACAGTCGCCCAAGACTGCCGGTCACGACACACCAACCTGTGCACAGCCAGGATTGATTACCAGAAAGCCTACGACTCAATGCCACACACATGGATCATGGAATGCTTGAAGTTGTACAATGTCAACAGGGCTCTAATGGACTTCGTTGTAAACTCGATGGGGATGTGGAAGACCACCCTTGAGGCAAATGGCAAGCCGCTCGCACAAGTGACCATCAAATGTGGTATCTACCAAGGAGATGCTCTGTCCCCACTACTGTTCTGCATAGGCCTCAACCCTCTAAGCCAAGTAATTGACCAGACTGGCTATGGATACCGCCTCAGGAACGGAGCAAAGATCTGTCACCTCCTCTACATGGATGACATCAAGCTGTACGCCAAGAGCGAGAGAGACATCGACTCTCTGATCCAAACAACCAGGATCTACAGCCATGACATCGGGATGTCATTCGGACTCGAGAAATGTAGCAGGATGGTGACTCGGAGAGGCAAGGTAGTCCACACAGAAGGGATCTCACTCCCAGAGGGAACAATAGCAGACATTGAGGACAGTTACAAGTATCTCGGTATACCACAGGCAAATGGCAACCTCGAACAGGTGACGAGGAAAGCGGCAACTGCCAAATACCTCCAGCGAGTAAGGCAGGTCCTAAGAAACTGGCTCAATGGCAAGAACAAGGCCCGGGCAATTAACAGCTACGCCCTGCCAGTGATCAGAGCACTCTGAGACTGTACGTAAGCCGTAAAGAAGGAGGCAGAGGACTAGTGAGTGTGAGAGCCACTGTCCAGGACGAAACATCCAAACTCCATAACTACATCATGGAGAAGGCCAAAACGGATGACGTACTCAGTGAATGTCTCAGGCAGTGGCGAGATGAGGAGGTGCTGGAGGAGAGCCCATCATGGGAGAAAAAGCCCCTACACGGTATGTACCACCGGAGCAGAACAGAAGTGGCTGATCTCAAGAAGTCCTACCAATGGCTAGAAAGGGCTGGCCTACAGGACAGCACAGAGGCACTCATCATGGCTGCACAGGAACAGGCCCTTAGCACCAGAGCGATAGAGGCCCAGATATACCACACCAGACAAGACCCAAGGTGTCGGTTGTGCAAAGAAGCACCTGAGACGATCCAACACATAACTGCAGGGTGCACGATGCTGGCAGGGAAGGCCTACATTGAACGCCATAACCAAGTGGCTGGCATAGTGTACAGAAACATCTGTGCAGAGAATGGGCTGGAAACTCCAAGGCCTAAGTGGGAAACTCCTCCAAAGGTGGTGGAGAATGAGCGTGCGAAGATCCTGTGGGACTTCCAGATACAGACCGACCGAATGGTAATGGCGAACCAACCTGACATCGGGGTGGTGGACAAAGGGCAGAGGACAAGCGTGGTTGTGGACGTGGCAATTCCAAGCGATGGTAACACCCGGAAAAGGAACATGAAAAGCTTGAGAAATACCAAGGTCTCAGAGAGGAGCTGGAGAGGGCCTGGAGGGTAAAGGTGACAGTAGTGCCCGTGGTGATCGGTGCACTCGGGGCAGTGACCCCGAAGCTAGAAGAGTGGTTACAGCGGATCCCTGGAACAACCTCGGACATCTCGGTCCAGAAATGTGCAGTGCTAGGAACAGCAAAGATACTGCGCAGAACCCTCAAGCTCCCAGGCCTCTGGTAGAGGACCCAAGCTTAGAGAGGGATAACCGCCCGCGGAGGGCCAAAGGTGAGTGGACAATTTTTTTTATATATATATAAAATATATCTACAGTACAGAGAAAAAGTGTGGACACCCTCTCTCCTTTTCACTGAGTTCTTTTCATGACTATTGGCTGTGCAAGGGCTGTTTGACCAATAAGGAGAGTGATGATGCTGGGCCAGTCACAGGACCTGAACCTGGACCATAGAGTGAAGGGGCCAACAAGTGCTAAGCGTCATGGGAACTCCTTCAAGGCTGTTGAAGACCATTTCAGGTCCTCTTGAAGCTCATCAAGAGAATGACAAGAGTTAAGCAGTGATCAGAGCAAAAGGTGCTACTTTGAAGAACCAGAATATAAACCCATATTTTCACTTGGTTCATACTTTTTTAGTACTTACATAATTCACATGAGTTCATTCATAGGTTTGATGCCTTCAGTGTGAATCTACAATTTTCATAATTGTGACGGGGTTCTGGATGTTAAATAAAATTATGGCGCAGCCAGAGTACTATTTTAGGTTTTATTCCCAAAACAAAAGTAATAAGTAATGAAGAGGAGTGCTGTACAGAAAACAAAAAAGTAGTGATGGGTCGTGTCGCGACGGTGCTTCGAGGCGTGAGCCGAGAAATCCCGGAAGTCTTTAGCGGAGCGCGGGCCCAAGCCTAATTTATTTCAGGTGAGTGGCGTCACTAATGACGTTTCAATCCTCGGGAGTACAGGAAATGGAGCGATTCATGAAGTACTGCAGAGGATCCGCTCAAAAGTTGTGTGTTTGTCTTGGTAATTCATTATTTTGTGATTGCACGCATAGCATCACTTGTTGGATAGCTCAGTTGGTAAGGACGCAGGGTTAGTTTCTAGGAGACATGGGCTCGAACCCGGCCGGGAACATAGTAACACCAAAATTCCGTATTTTTAAATACCTGCAAAAGTTATTGGTTTTAAACAACTGATAGGGTCACAATCCCAATTTATATCCCCATCTGTGTCACAGCCTTTGAAAAGCACTTACACTTTCAACATATGTCTTTAATAAATATAAGTCCTTATTAAATATGTATCTATTATGTTTGTGTATTAGAGCAGACCAGTTACCAGTACATTATAATTTTATTGTCATTTAAAATATATTCGTTATTACTACTGATATTGATTATAATCAAACAGATGAATTAATGGGTCATACACAATCAAATTACATTTGTAATTATGTTGCCAGTATTAATTCCTATGCAGCAAGAGCCTCACAAACAGTTCAAATGTCAATACAGATTTTGACCAACGGGGGGTTTGTGGAGATGGCCTGGAGGGTAAAGGTGACTGTAGTGCCCGTGGTGATCGGTGCACTCGGGGCAGTGACCCCGAAGCTAGAGGAGTGGTTACACCGGATCCCTGGAACAACCCCGGACATCTCGGTCCAGAAATGTGCAGTGCTAGGAACAGCAAAGATACTGCGCAGAACCCTCAAGCTCCCAGGCCTCTGGTAGAGGACCCGAGCTTAGAGAGGGATAACCGCCCGCGGAGGGCGAAAGGTGAGAAATTATTTATTTTATACATATACACACATACATGTATATATATATATATATATATATATATATACACATACACAAACATGTATACATCAGCAGTCGGGCCACATGACAGACAGTTCCTAAAACTGAACAGTCCCTGATGAACACAGATATAAGGGCACTTATTGCATTGTGTTGGTTGGTTGCAGCGCTCGGGGCCAGTGACAGATGGAGCGAGTTCTCTCTTTATCTCTCTCTATATCACTGTTTTATTATGTTCTAACACTGTTTTATTATGTTCTAACACTGTTAGGGTTTATTATGTTCTATGTATCATGTTGAATCATGTTGTTGTGAGAGTGTGTGTGTGTGTATGTATATATATATATATATATATATATATATATATATATATATATATATATATATATATATATATATATATACATATATAATATTCTAAAACTGTTAGACTTGTATCGTGCTAAAACACTTTGTCGGTACGAGAAGATTCCTAAGGACTCGGTTACATAAGAAAAGAGACATATCCAAAGTCCTACAAGGACAGAATAGTGTAAGTTTTAATAATAGAAATGGTCTAAAACTGAGAAAGAAAAAAGGTCAGTGTTTCACTGTGGACCGTTGCTATTTCTGTCGCTACTACAAAGACATGAGACACCAGAGTGTATTGAGCTGCACTTGTGAATAAGTGCTTCCATAATAGTTTTGCAACATTCAAACAATGCTTTTCCAATACTGCATTTGAGACTTGATTTTGTAGTTTTGTATTTGTGTCTGAAGGGAAGACTTTCACAGGTGCATTTGACACAGTGCAAGTGTAATTCTATCACGTGGGTTTCATTAATAGATATTAAGCAGCACTTTTGTAGAAAAATAAAGAGTAATCTAAGGTTTTTGAGAAGTACTTAAGACATAGAAGCTAGTGCTAAAATCAAGCACCACAACTTTAAACAAACCGTTTACCTAAGAACTGCTGTGATGAGGACACAATGCGGGACTCATAATCCCATAGTCAATGATGAGACTTAATCCCGCAGCATCAGTTCTATAAATATATATATTTTCAAGTTTGTGCTCTCGTGACAGCACACCTCTGCACATGTGCCCAGAGCTTTAATCTGCATCTCCAGCTGTAACACTCTCACACAAAGCCGATTGTGTCTCGGCCACGACAGAGTTCTCCTCTCTTGGTGTTTTTTGAAGATGAATTAAGTCTGTATTTAATAATAATGGTCTTAGGTTTCAGTCTATGGATTAAAGACGAATCAAGTGGGTTTTAATCCAAGGTTCGCTTTAGTTCATTCAAGATTCAACCCATTTCTAATGGATATATTTTCATCACATGCAAAGACACACTTTCTGAGGGTGGAATTTACTTTGCACTGATCTTGCTTGATCCAATTATTCAAAACTCAATTTTAATACTGTATAATCTTTGACAATACATTGTCCATATGCAGCAGCTGCGACACATCTCACAGGTTATTTAATAAATATAATAAACTATTTACATAGTAGTGGAACTAATGTGTTTAATGCCTTGTGTAATCCTGTGCCTTTAGGCACTGATGGAATTCTAATAATAGTATTTTTCTCTAATTTGATGATCAGAGATAGTTCCTGTTCTCAGCAGCTGTGTTTAAACTTTATCTTCATCTCTTGGAAAGTAAATTTAAAGCTTAAGGTAAAGTAAACTTGAAGCTTAAGGTAAAGTAAACTTAAAGCGCAAGGTAAAGTAAACTTAAAGCAACCCTCCATGAGCTTTGGCTTCCTCCTGTGAAGCCAACAGACACTATAACTATATAATAAAATAATATTTCAGATTTCATTCATGCTGAATATGTGGACATTGTTTCTTTACTATTCTATAAACAGTAAGTATTGGATTATTTATTTGATATTTTAAAGCTGTATGACAGATTGTGATAGTTACCGAGGCAACACGCCTCTATTTCTGTCCCACAAAGACAACAATTAAAAAGAAAAAGACAGACATAGAATGTGTAAAAATAGACTCCCTAAAATTGGAAATAGCTCAACTGTGACGATGGAAAATGTAAGAGAAGTAGTTGCTATGGAAAACCAGTAGAATGCAGTGGCTTTCCATACTGTAGCAACCACCTGAAACCATCAACAGAGACGGGGGGGAGTGGTCAGAGAACAGCTGATCAGAGAGTCAGGTAATAAAGCAGGAGACTTAACTTAGTACTGCTTTTCTTTACACTTTCTAAACCTTTCACAGCAGAAGGACAGGTCAGTTTTAGAGACCACAAAGCTCCAAAAGCAGCTGTGACATGTTAAAACATGCACGGTTTTGGCGTGTGCAGAGGATAAAGGGCCTGAGGTTAGACCAAAAAGGAGATTTATGGATCCACTGGGCACGTCGCGTGTTGTGGGTCAAAACAGGGGAATACTGACAGACTGAGAAATAAGGGGAAATGATGGCCATAATCCGGATTAAATGAGTAGGTTTTTGACAATCCCGAGTTAAAGGGATGCAATGTGAGCCAGATCCCACCCACTGCGGGCAGCTCTTTCTCGAACTCGAGCCAAGAGCTGCAGACGGATCAGCTTCAGCGGCACACGCAGGAAACCTCCATAACAGAGCACAGAGTAGACAAATGGGACAGACCCCCGGGAAAAAAAGATTGATTATTTAACAAATGGAGGCAATACATTTAAAGTAGAAAAGTGGATATTATCATTGTTCACATCCATCAAAGAGCAATAGAAAAACTAAAATCTGCACTGAGATTATACACCGAGTTATATTCAGTGGCTCAGAAGAGACGAACACAGTTTGAGCAGCTTATTATTATTATTATTATTGCCAAATTGACTAAACTGTACTTATAACATAACAAAACCCTGCAGACCAGAACCAAACCTAGATCTAACTTGACCTGAACAAGATCCCCTGAACAATAACAAATCTAATAAAGAGCAATGACTAGTCAAAGCGATACAACTTATAGGCCTCGAAAGAAAAATGAATTCTCCTAACTACTTATTGTGGCATGACGAGAGTTTAAAGTACAGGTTAAAATGTATCTATTGCCAACCACGCCACCTAGGGTAGGCCTAGGACCCTGCACAAGGCAGACACAGGTTCGTTTACCTTTTTAAAGTGATGGGGCAGAGACAAAACCTGATTACAAAAGTACAGCATTTATTTTGATTAAAACATTTTTAAGTTAGGAACATTTGAAAAATCATTATAATTGGCTAAATCAAAAAGGAAAAACACACACACACGTTTTTGTTACCTGGTGGGTCCCTTTGACAGGGCCGTTCAGAATGGGACCCATAGACATAATCTTTTTTACTGGGACTACTTTAAGTAATACAAAACAGTCAATAGAAAACAACTCTTTTAAAGGAATTTTATTTTTGATTTTTTTTTTCGAATTGCAGTGATTCTATTTTTGACATAGAATTTAATGCCACTCCATGTCCGATGTCTAAGGTCATCTGGTGAGGCATTAATGCAGGCCAGGCAGTGAGACTTCCCAGGGACTTTTCCAGTCTGTATGAAAGGTATCAGGTCTTCTCCACAGCCTTCACCTCAGATGCAGACCATGGCTTTCTTGCACGTTCTAGGAAGAGAAATAAAAATATATTAGCAATATACACTCCCAGGGTTAGGACCAAGCAGCCTGGCTGTAATCCCCCACCTGGTACACTTACCAGAAGGGGCACTGCCACTACCATGGGGTGCATCTGGATGAATGATTGAAGGTTCTCCGCTTGAAGTTTCTTTTAGCCCGTCCGTTTGTGAGAGGATCTCTACTGCTCTCCCTGTAGCACAGAAAATAAAAATACAAGTGGCCTTTAGGGGAAAAAAATTAAACATATTTTAATAATATCAAGAATTACCTTCAGGCTCAATTTGTATCTGGTCGAGGCTCTTTCTTTTGAATTCCGTCACTCTTCCCTGCTCCATGGCCATTAACACTTTCCTGATTTTGGCCAGCTCCAGTGTCCCCTCTGTTAGTCTGTAATATTGTCTGGATGCGAATGTCACGACCGAGGAAGTTGGCTAGTATGTCCATTTCATTCTCTTTCATATTGAGAACTGTAGACATAGTAGCTGTGCTTTCTAAGTTTGGTTGAGGATAGCATCTCTGGATGCACCGCACCACATTCTTTGGCTACCTGCCGTAGGGAGTCTGATCCCCTGATGTGGGTGTCTGCGCCCGGGCGGGAGAAGAAGTATGGGTTATGGTCAGAGATGGAACAGGCCCTTCTGTTCTCCACCAGCACCTCCATCGAAGCAATCATTTCAGGAGTCAAAAGAACCGGCACTTTCCGACTTCTTTTCCCTGTAATTTCAATGCGTTGAAAATGCTGACACAGCTTTTTCTCAAGTTCGGACAGTCCCAGAGCAATGTCAGAATGGATCCCAGTCTTACTTCTTAAGGTAAACGCTGTCAGTGGCATCTTTGAAACCTCACCTTCCCTTCTTCGATTGAAAATAATGACCTCACAAAGAGTCAAAACTGCCAGTTTAGACCAATGCTTAGAGGTTGGCTCACTTATTAGGCTTTGCACATATTCAGGTCGACATACCTCGATATGTGCATGCATGGCTCTAACGTCCTCAGTCAGAGGGAGCAGGTCCGGAGTGTTCCACTTGGCTTGCCGGAGGGTCTGTAGGGCAGCAGAAGAAACACAGACGTCCCACCTCTTCTCAAAAAACAGCCGGCTTCGTTGGAGGTTAATAAATAGTTCATCAACACAATGCTCCATTTTTGAGTCACATTTAAGAATCATGCCCGTGTTTTAAGTACAGGTGCTCTCCGAGTCTCAGAATCCCCTTTTCTGCTTTGACAACACCCGTGACCTCATCCTGATGCATTGCCGAAATTAAAGACCACAGCTTTTTGCTGATGCCCTCCGGTACAGGCTGGGCTAGGGAGCAGAGGGACTGGACCCTACTTCTACCTGGTTTAGCCTGGGCATCTTTCTGTGAAAGCCGGCACCTGGCCACATGCCTCCACAGCGGCTTTCGCTTAAGCAATGCACCACAGTCTATACAGTGCAAAAACTCACTAGATTTAACTGGGGAATTTGGCTGTTTAGCTGGGACTAAAGTTCAAATGCCGGCCTTTAAAACCTTAAAATTGTGCTCACGGTTTCCACTATTCCTGATCAAATCAAACTGAAGTTTACATGCTTTAGATTTCACAGGTAGTGCCAATGCTCTGGCTACGTCACTTTCATTTCCATGTTTTCTAGACAAATGACGGGACATTTTGTGGCAGGACATTGAACAGTATAGGCAGAAGTGCCTCTTGCTGTAAACTCTCCCCCCATTTTTCTTCTTTTGCAGCTGCATGATAACAATCTTATTTGCCTTTGGTTCGTCACTTTCTGAGTCTTGAAGAAAAGTGTTTTTGATTTTTCTTTTTCCATACTTTTTTACAGGTTTCTTCTTGACAGTTAAATCATCAGAATCTGAGTCGACTTCATCAATTCGGGACTCTTGACTAAGCTGCACAAACAACAAATAATTTGTAATAATTCTATATAACAATTTGAAGTCATAACTTGTAGTCAGCACTTACCAGTGGTTTGTAAGCGTGCGCTTCAGTGTGCTCCTCCATGATTTCTTGCAGCCTGATGAACCACACACTTGCACCTTTTCTATCCTGACACCTGACTTCCTCTGTTGTGCTGCTCCATGATTGGCTCCAGCCTGCTGGACTGAAATTGCCCCAGTGTGCCCCTCCCTGATATCCCTCATTCCACCACGAAACAACGAAAGGACCATAACGACTGTGGATAAAACTCAAGATAAATCACTTTAATGTGCTGTTATAAAGTCAGGATAACAAAGAGAAAGACAGAGGAACTTCAAAGCTGCTATGGTTGAATTAGAGCAAAATATTCAGATTTGAGTGAGATTAGACATCAAACATGTAAGACTAACATGTTTTTGTCTACTAACACACTCACACACAGTGGCAGACACACACACACAGACACAGTCACAGACACACACACACACACACTTACACACAGTCACACACACACACACACACAGTCACAGTCTCAGACACAGTCACACACACACACAGTTACAGTCTCAGACACAGTTACAGACACAGTCTCACACACACACAGACACACAGTCACAGACACACACTTACACACACAGTCACAGACACACACACACACGTGTAGGTACTGTATGTCCTATGACCCGTCCTCGCTGCTCACACTAAACCCATAAGCCAGAGCTGAGTCACAGATACAGGCCTGGGACCTGAAGGGCGAATGGCTGAACTCTGAACCATGTCCCGGCTCTAATCCCCGTCTCTTTATCCCCGGCCTCTCTGCAGCACATTCAGACTCAGGTGAGCTGGTACCGGGGGCAAGCCTTGACCTGGTTCAGCTTTGGTGCTGGTCTGTTTGTATTGAAGCTGCTTTTGAAATGACTTGTCTCTTTCAGACAGATTTAAAATAAAACATCGACAATCATTTCAGGCACAGTCCAAGTGTGCGAAACACTTTCATTACATGTCATTTTCATGCTTATAATAATCTACTATTATTGTGTAGTAAATTGTAAGTCATACTTTATATCAACTCAATTGAATCTACTGGAGATTTTAGATGCAAATCATTGGTCCAAAAGCACGGCTAACAAATATGAACATAGAGTATGGTGGACATCATATGATCCAATTAAATGAAAACAGGCACAGATCTGTGTTAGCTTAGCTCTCTTTAGCATGTGCTGCTTAGCTGACGACTTGTTTGAGAACAACATGATTTACATTTCAATTTAATTTAAATTGGCTGCTTATACATTTGTTTTTTTGCTTTGAGTGACAGAGGCTGAACACCTTCAAATGGGGATCTGACCCATAAACTCCAAGCCGTGAAGCAGTCGACAGCCGAACCACACAAGGAGAGCGTACACTGAGAGATAAGGACCTGGATCAACAAACCCTCCCCTGGATAAAACCTATGTACTGTAGCAGAAATAAATGAGAAACATAGGCTTTGTAATCACATTCAGCCTCTACAAGATTCCTCGTCTCTCGTCGAAAGTAGCTTCATGTGTTTTAAAGTTCTGCATCTGATCATGTTTAGCAGATGTTTATACAGGAGCCAGAAAGTCCTGCATGTCCCTGTCTCTCTATCTCCATCCAAACCTTAAAACAGTTATGACAGAGCCACAGACTGTGTCCTAGCAACTGTAAACCTCCTTCATATTCTCTTCACCCCAGCACCATCGTCTCCTCTGGGTTCACCACCTCAACCATCAAGGCCCCAGGGCGATATGAGATTTCATCTCATATCCTTGTTACACATGTCCCAAAGAAGTCAAGTCCAGGGTCTAAGTACCAGAGATAACGTACACAGCCATTGCCTCTATTTAATATGTGCAAATGTAATATGAAGGTTGTATAAACTAGGAGTCTTTGCCCTTTTGAAAATCATCAATGGAGCCAATTTTCCTTATATAATCATTTTTTGTTACGGCTCATATCTTGATTTGTAAAGACAAAATAAGCAATATAACACCAGGATCATAGAGAGCAATGAACCACTGATGCTTTAAACAAAAAATGGTGAGGAGTTTACTTTTCAATAGGACCCAGATGGAGTTAGAACTTCATAGCTCGAGGGTTAGCATTGTGCATCTACAGTCTGTGAGCGCAGAGTGACTGAATGGATTAGTTCTTTTTTCTTTTCTACACAAGAACAGCTTCATCATCAAAACCCAAACAACAAAACAAACCCAAGATAGTGTTATGTGCAGCACAAGTTGTACCCATCAAAAGAATAAGACATTTCTCCCACAGCGGGGTCTTGAAATAGCAGTCCCTGTGCTACGTAGGTCAGAGTACGTCATGTGGTCCCTGGGGTCGTATGATGCTTTAGTGGTTCTCACTTGGCCTCGTCTAAGAGTCCTTTTAAACGGCCTCTTTGGAGAGTACGCCATAAAATCTCCTCAACATATTGCACCAGCAGATCATCTTAAAGAACCATCATCCATCATCGGAGCGGCCTGGGAGGGAGGACGGGGATTTGCAGAATAAATGCATAATGATCTAAAGGTCACGTGACAAAGAGGCTCCTGTCAACAAGAGCAGGTACAAGGCCTGTCACAGAAACAATAGAACAACGGCCATAACATTAAAACAGGTGACGGTGAAAACTGCAACGTCTGTAACTGGGCAGACAAACATTGGCACCAAACAAATATCACGGGAATAAACTGTGTGTGTTAGAAGAATATGGGAACATTTGACATGATCAGACTGTACAGAACATGGATCAAGAGAGAAATGAGTGGCTGAGACGGATTCATGGAGGAAAGTAATGTATTCTGAGAATAATTCATCACTATCATCTGAAATCTTGGAAAGAAGCAGTGGTTAAAATGTTTTTAAATTTCAATTAAAGCTTCTGATTTTGAGCCCAAGGATTTAGTGAAAGGCCTTCATCATAGACTCAGAAGTAAAGACTCAGGACTACATCAGACTCAGGACTATATCAGACTCGGGACTTATTATCAATACATTTTTGCTTTTAAGTTTACACAAACACATCGGAAAACATAATGGCAGGTGGTTATAATGTTTTGGTTGGTCACATGCTGCCAGCTCTGCTGATAGGTCTGACAGAGGAGATTGGCCCCTGACTGATTGATTGTGATAAAGCAAATATAAAGCAGTCTAAACTGATGAAGCAGTGGGTCTAGTCCGAGCTCTACCCTTTGACTGAGTTGTCTAAGGGAGTGAAACTTGTATCTTGCGGTTTCCATGTTGACCAGTGACTGCTTCTAATGAATAAATATGTACTTTTCCAATTACTGCACAGCTTTGTTTTCATTGGACAAAAAGTCAATGTTGTTCAAGTTAATCACTGAGTTAACATCAAAGGGTTCATTTGTTCAAATGCCTCTGACTCTGTTTTATAAACGCTTCCTCTTCCATTATTGGAGATCAATACAAGGCTTTGTAGCAGTACACTGCACTACATAAAAAAACATGACTTAGTGTAGAGGAGACTAAAGTGACATCCAAGAGGGTGATGGGTTTGATGACAGGATTTACCAGAAGTCATTGAACTTTGGACAGGTTTGATGGATATAAATACATGAACTGTCTCATGAGGGCTCCAGGAAAGGTCAGAGTAACATAAATGGGGTTTGATTTACATTAGAAAAAAATAAAAAATAAAAAATAAATATATATATATATATAAACAAAAAGAGATTAAAGGGTAATGTTAGTGTCATTTTCATATTACATTGTAATCTATCGGATTATAAAGAGCACAATTGGATAATTACTACTACTGTATTTCTGTAGTGCCTCTGGTTTGGAACCGCATGCTAAAAAAAAAGGAAAGCAATAAAGGATGGATTAAAGCTGGGTTACAATATTTGTATTGTTCTCCTCTTTGTCTAAAAACATCTGATCTATAAATCTATAAAGGCCAACAATAAGAGTGATAGAAGAAAAGTGTTGTGAGAGCTAGTTGTGTACCCAAGCTTTAGACATTTAGGACCTTTATAAAGTAGATACTCCCCCCTGGACTGCCACCTTAACGTGGTGGGGGAGTTTGAGTACTCGGATGATCCTGGGAGCTATGCTGTCTGGGGCTTCATGCCCCTGGTAGGGCCTCCCATGGCAGACAGGTCTCGGGTGACGAGTCAGACAAAGAGCAGTCCAGAAGACACCATGGACAGCACTCAAAAGAAATCAGTGACGTCGCCCGGCATGGCGCAGCCGGGGCCCCACCCTGGAGCCAGGCCTGGGGTCGGGGCTCGTAGGCGAGCGCCTGGTGGCCGGGCCTTAGCCCACGGGGCCCGGCCGGGCTCAGCCCGAATGGACGACGTGGGCAGTCCCTCCTGTGGGCCCACCACCCGCAGAGGGGTCCGTGGTGGCGAAACGGTGCTGAGAGGACTGGGCAGCAGTCGAAGGCGGAGACCTCGACGACCCAGTCCGCACACACAACAGCTGGCTCTTGGGACGTGGAACGTCACCTCACTGGGGGGGAAGGAGCCCGAGCTCGTGGGGGAGGTTGAGCGATACCGACTAGAGATAGTCGGCCTCACCTCCACACACAGCTTGGGCTCTGGAACCCAACTCCTTGAGAGGGGTTGGACGCTCCACTTTTCTGGTGTTTCCCGCGGGGAGAGGCGGCGAGCTGGGGTGGCCATTCTCATTGCCCCCCATCTCAGCCGCCACGTGTTGGAGTTCTCCCCGGTGAATGAGAGGGTCGCGTCCCTCCGCCTCCGGGTGGGGGATAAGTCTCTCACTGTTGTGACGGCCTACGGGCCTAACAGCAGTGCAGAGTACCCGGCCTTCTTGGAGTCCTTGGGAGGGGTACTGGACGGTGCACCGCCCGGGGACTCCGTTATTCTCCTGGGGGACTTCAACGCCCATGTGGGAAACGCCAGTGACACTTGGAGAGGGGTGATCGGGAAGAGCGGCCCCCCTGATCTGAACCCGAGCGGTGTTCAGTTGTTGGACTTCTGTGCCAGTCACAGTTTGTCCATCACGAACACCATGTTTGAGCACAAGGGTGTCCACCAGTGCACGTGGCACCAGGACACCCTAGGCCGGAGGTCGATGATCGACTTTGTTGTCGTATCATCTGACCTTCGACCGCGTGTCTCGGACACTCGGGTAAAGAGAGGGGCGGAGCTGTCAACCGATCATCACCTGGTCGTGAGTTGGATCCGCTGGCAGGGGAAGAAGCCGGTCAGACCTGGCAGACCCAAGCGTATAGTGAGGGTCTGCTGGGAACGTCTCGCTGAGCCCCCTGTCAGACGGACTTTCAACTCACACCTCCGGGAGAGTTTCTCCCAGGTCCCGGTGGAGGAGGGGGACATGGAGTCCGAGTGGACCATGTTCTCTGCCTCAATCGCCGATGCGGCGGCTCATAGCTGTGGTCGCAAGGTCTCTGGTGCTGGTCCCGGCGGCAACCCCCGAACCCGGTGGTGGACACCGGCAGTAAGGGATGCTGTCAGGCTGAAGAAGGAGTCCTATCGAGCCATGATGGTTCGGGGGACTCCTGAGGCAGCTGTCCAGTACCGGCAGGCCAAGCGTGCCGCGGCCCGGGCTATTGCAGAGGCAAAAACCCGGGACTGGGAGGAGTTCGGAGAGTCCATGGAGCATGACTATCGGTCGGCCTCAAAGAAATTCTGGCAAACCGTCCGGCGCCTCAGGAGGGGGAAGCAGTTCTTTGCCAACACCATGTACGGTGCGGGTGGAGAGCTGCTGACCTCGACTGGGGATATTGTCGGGCGGTGGAAGGAATACTTTGAGGTTCTCCTCAATCCCCCCGTCACGTCCTCTGTTTCAGAGGCAGAGGCTGAGGATGTTGGGGCGGATACATCCATCTCCCTGGCTGAGGTCACCAAGGTGGTTGGTAGCCTCCATGGTGGCAAGGCTCCGGGTGTGGATGAGATCCGCCCTGATTATCTAAAGTCTCTGGATGTTGTAGGACTGTCTTGGCTGACACGTCTCTGCAGCATCGCGTGGCGATCGGGGGCGGTGCCAATGGAGTGGCAGACCGGGGTGGTGGTCCCTCTCTACAAGAAGGGGGACCGGAGGGTGTGTTCCAATTATCGTGGGATCACACTCCTCAGCCTCCCCGGTAAGGTCTACTCCAAGGTACTGGAGAGGAGGCTACGGCCGATGGTCGAATCTCGGATCCAGGAGGAGCAGTGTGGTTTTCGTCCCGGTCGCGGAACACTGGACCAGCTCTATACTCTCCATCGGATACTCGAGGGTTCATGGGAGTTCGCCCAACCTGTCCACATGTGCTTTGTGGATTTGGAGAAGGCGTTCGACTGTGTTCCCCGGGGTGTCCTTTGGGGGGTTCTCCGGGAGTACGGGGTCGGGGGTCCTCTGCTGAGGGCCATCCGGTCCCTGTATGACCGGAGCCAGAGCTGTGTTCGCATTGCCGGCAGTAAGTCAGACCTGTTCCCGGTGAATGTTGGCCTCCGACAGGGCTGCCCTTTGTCACCGGTTCTGTTCACTGTATTTATGGACAGAATATCTAGGCGCAGCCAGGGGTCGGAGGGGGTCCGGTTCGGGGACCACAGGATTTCATCTCTGCTGTTTGCGGACGATGTTGTCCTGTTGGCTCCAACGAACCAGGACCTGCAGCATGCACTGGGACGGTTTGCAGCCGAGTGTGAAGCGGCTGGGATGAGAATCAGCACCTCCAAATCTGAGGCCATGGTGCTCGACCGGAAAAAGGTGCCCTGCCCTCTTCAGGTGGGTGGAGAGGTCCTTCCTCAAGTGGAGGAGTTCAAGTATCTCGGGGTCTTGTTCACGAGTGAGGGAAGAATGGAGCGTGAGATTGACAGGCGGATCGGTGCAGCGTGCGCAGTGATGCGGTCGCTGTATCGGACTGTTGTGGTAAAGAAGGAGCTGAGCCGAAAGGCAAAGCTCTCGATTTACCGGTCAATCTTCGTTCCCTCCCTCACCTATGGTCATGAGCTTTGGGTAATGACCGAAAGAACGAGATCGCGGATACAAGCGGTCGAAATGAGCTTCCTCCGCAGAGTGGCTGGGCGCTCCCTTAGAGATAGGGTGAGGAGCTCAGTCACACGGGAGGAGCTCGGAGTAGAGCCGCTGCTTCTCCACGTCGAGAGGAACCAGTTGAGGTGGCTCGGGCATCTGTTCCGGATGCCTCCTGGACGCCTCCCTGGGGAGGTGTTCCGGGCACGTCCCACCGGGAGGAGGCCCCGCGGAAGACCTAGGACACGCTGGAGGGACTATGTCTCTCAGCTGGCCTGGGAACGCCTTGGGGTCCCCCCGGACGAGCTGGAGGAAGTGTGTGTGGATAGGGAAGTCTGGGCGTCTCTGCTTAGACTGCTGCCCCCGCGACCCGGCAACGGATAAAGCGGAAGAAAATGGATGGATGGATGGATAAAGTAGATAAGTAGAAGTGAATAATCATCACTGCCCTATTTAAACTTTTATCAACATTAATCAAATCCAAAGTAACTCAAACTCGTACCAGTGTCCTGGGACCATGGGGCATCCACTACTAAGCCCGTCTCCAGCTGCCTCAACCAATCAGAAACCAGCAGGGAAACCAGCAGGGACCAATCGTTTCTGAGATTGGAAGCGCATTAGAGCGAGTTTAAATTCATGTCAGCGGTGATGGCCCAGATTACAGGCTGTGGTTTGAAGCTTCTTCAGGTGCAGCGTTTTCCACCATGAAACAAACAAAGAAATCAATAAATACTTAGATCCTGCAGCACACAGATAAGTGCAGCCCTCACTGCATGTGTCTCAAAGTGTTATAAGTTTGCAGCTTTGAGAAAGTAAGTAAGTAAGTAATCTTTATTTATGTAGCGCCTTTCACAGACCAGCGTCACAAAGCAGTTTACAAGTGTGGGCATTTGTCTCTCACTCCACACAGAGATGAGAGTGAGGTCGCCTACAAGGGACAAAAATAACAATTGTAAACCGCTTTGTGACTCTGGTCTGTGAAAGGCGGTATATAAATAAAGATTACTTACTTACTATAGATATAATGTTGCATGCTCTACGGCCAGGCCAACATGCTGATCCGCAGGTTTGGTATGTGCTCTCCACCTGTTACAGATTACAATATATTATAGATATAATCTATAATAGATTACAGTATTCATTACAACCTCATCCTCAAAGTGGTGACGACTGATACCAACAAGTAGAAAATATGAACTGGGACAAAATGATTAAAAGTACATTTTGACAATGTGGGTCCTTGGACCATGTGAGTCCTTGGACCTATTGTACATGTTTTTAGTGGTAGGGGAGAAGGGGCTGCCCGTGTAAGATTAACTGGAGTCTACTCTTATTTTTTTACACATCTCTGTCCACTGTGATCCGTCAGTGATTTACCTCAGCTCCAGAAAACCCCACACAGGTATAAAAGGAAGTTGTGTCAATAACACAGGTCTAAAAAGGAAATGTGATAATCAAAGCCTATTAGACGGCAGCCTATTCTTATTAAGAAAAAGTTAGGCATTAGGCCTGTTCAGCTGAAAGTCAATAAAAACAAATCTTATAATAATCAACATAAGACACTTCTCATATCCCATAGAAGTGTTTTACAATACACCAACATACAACAGGACATAGATTAATTAGCCTTAATGGAGCGTGAATAAAATTTATTCATAATTACAAACGAATTAAAATGATTTAGAATGAATAAAAGAGTAAGAACAGGGCTTTAGGGTTTGTCATTAGGCCTGAATGTTGAAATTGAAATCCTTGTTGCAGACTTCCTCCAGGTGCTGCTGTGTGATGCCAACTGTAGACGCTGCTGACTTCATTTAAATATATTTGTTTTAAATGTAGTCCTTTTCCTGGTAATGGTTACGATTTAAGGACTACACTAAGTATGTCCTGACCACATGTTGAGATCCCCTGTCCTTTGTAATCAGCGTCTCTCTCCTTCTCCCTTTGTCCAGAACCGTCTTCTTCTGTTCAGCCCAAAGCCAGACTCTGTTGCAGTGTCTCACCATTCATCACTTCACCACCGGACATCACACTCTGTCCACTCACATGGTCCAAGGACTCACATGGTCCAAGGACTCACATGGTCCAAGGACTCACAAGGTCCAAGGACTCACATGGTCCAAGGACTCACATAGCCCAAGGACTCACATGGTTCAAGGACTCAAATGGTCCAAGGACTCACATGGTCCAAGGACTCACATGGTCCAAGGACCCACATTGTCAAAATGTACTTTTAATCATTTTGTCTCAGTTCATATTTTCTACATGTTGGTATCAGTCGTCACCACTTTGAGGATGAGGTTGTAATGAATACTGTAATCTATTATAGATTATATCTATAATATATTGTAATCTGTAACAGGTGTAAACAAAGCGGTTTACAATTGTTATTTTTGAGCATTTGTCCACTCACTCCAGAGATGGGAGCAGGGTCGCCAGTATAGGAGGCGCATGCACAGTCCTATTGTACATATTTTTTTTTTTAGTGGTAGGGGAAACCGGGGTACCCGGAGGAAACCTACACACACACGGGGAGAACATGCAAACTCCACTCAGAAAGGCCCTGTTCCGACCAGGATTCGAACCCAGGACCTATAATATACTGTAATCTGCATACAGTATATAAAAGATTATATCTATAATATATTGTGATCTGCATACAGTATATTATAGATTATATGTATAACATACGGTAATCTGCATACAGTATATTATAGATTATATCTATAACATACTGTGATCTGCATACAGTATACTATAAATTATATCTATAACATACGGTAATCTGTTATAGATTATATCTATAATATACTGTGATCTGCATACAGTATATTATAGATTATAACCTGTATGCTGTACATGACAAACCAAAGATGCGTTTATACTTTTCTCTTTACATCTGTGATTTTGTGTTTAATCTGTGGCTACATTATTGCAGCAGATCCTCAAATGTATTTGTCCATCCAGCCATCCATTTTCTTCCCCTTAATCAATTTCTGGGCCGGGGGGGTGGCAGTTAGAGATACCCACCTCGGTGGGTAGCATGTATTTGTGTTGTGTACATTAGAAATGTTCCATATCCCTAATTCATACATGTTTTGTTCAAATCTTGCTTGATCCAATTGTTCTATTCATAACCCTAACCCTATCTCATGAACTGGTTTAGAACATTTTCATTCATATGTTTTTATCTCATGAACTGGTTTAGAACAGGCCACAAAACAGTGAAAATGGTCACGACCAGCGATGAAATCTGGTCTAATGGCTCTGAGCCGTTGATAGTCCTCTGGGACTAAACCACTCATTCATTATTTCTTCTCTTGTGGCTTAAAATAAATTATTTATTTAAACTAAAACACATAGTTGTTTGTAGCAAAATGAAGGAATCATTCTGATGCCGTGACCCTGGTCTCTACAGTCTCTACACGAGCCGTGGTCTAAAACATGACCATGACTATAATTGAATAAATAAACTATAATTGAATAAATAAACACAAACTATAATAGAATACTATAAACACTGTGAGTCATAATCATCCAAATGATAAACACTGATCATATGCCATTTTTCTTGTGGTCAGTTTATATTATTGTTTCATATTTAAGTGAATGATGAATGAATGAATGAATTTGACCCACCCAGACACACTTGGATAACGGGGTTAAGACACTGTCCTTGAATCAGAACAGAATCAGGATCGCTGCCTCTGGACATTCAGAGATTTAGAAAGATTTAGATTTTCAGTCTTTTGGACACAGAGAAAACGCTGCTTTTGTCACGGATCATTATAAACATTTCCATGACAACGAGCGGCAGTCGGAATTCTTCCAAACAGGATGTTTTAAAGGAGACAGGTTTCACCAAAACAGAAGATTGCTATTTTTATTCGTCTTCCACTTTCCCATAAATTGGCCTTTTCATAGGTCGAGGTAGTTACCCAGTTACCTAGCAACCACAAAGTATAACAACGCTCACAGTCTATCAATTATGAACTGAAATATACCATAGACAGTATGGATGTATATACCAGTATATACCATAGACAGAATGGATGTACAGTATATACCATAGACAGTATGGATGAACAGTATATACCATAGACGGTATGGATGAACAGTATATACCATAGACGGTATGGATGAACAGTATATACCATAGACGGTATGGATGAACAGTATATACCATAGACGGTATGGATGAACAGTATATACCATAGACGGTATGGATGTACAGTATATACCATAGACAGTATGGATGTACAGTATATACCATAGACAGAATGGATGTACAGTATGTACTTTGTACACTGATCATCTTAATGTTTTCTCACAATAAATATATATAGAAACAGATACATATGCAACACTTTATTTTTTTATGTTTATATTTTATGTTTTATATGTTTTTCAAGTTGAACATTTTCAAATGATCACTTCTAAGACAGTCTTGTGAAATCACAATATCCCATTTTAACTAGAGCCACTAAATTTTTTTAACAAATCATGAATTACTTTGCACCATGTTTGTACAAAAAATGACTCATGTAAAATACAAAAGTCAACTCTCAAATGTTTAAATAAATCATGTCACACGGGATGGTGATCTCAGGAGTTTAAACTACTGTAGGTTTATGCGACAGTTCTAAAGTCATCGTTTAAACTAATTTAACTGTGATGCTGTGAATAAAGACACAGTTCTTGTTGGAAACATAGTAATTATTAAAGTGTATTCAGCACAAACAGAAAAACAATAAGTGGTAAACATCTGAGACATTAAATGTATTGGAAAATACACAGCACACTCGGATAGATGTCCAAAAGATCTAGTATTTATTACGTTTCGGCCTTAGCCTTCGTCAGATCCATTAACTTAACATAAACATCTGAGACAAACATGAACTATTTACAAGTGCAGGAGGAATGCAACAGACGCAGCTACGATTCAAACAAGACAGAAACAGTGCAACGAACAACTGCACAGTTTATAAGTTATATATATGTACTGTATATGCATATATATAACTTAGTCCACAGTCTCCTGTATATCAGGCTCTGAGCCCAAACTGCTTTTCCTTCGGTTCCTTCAAAGCACGAAGCAGTCTGCTCCGAAGTGCCTCGTCCATGCTCCTGCAGCCGATCCATGCTTCACAGAAAGTAATCACACACGGACCAATCACAGCGGAGCTTCTCTCACACACGGACCAATCACAGCGGAGCTTCTCTCACACACGGACCAATCACAGCGGAGCTTGTCTGCGGCGGTGGCCGCGTAGTATTCGATCCACGCGTTGCGCAAGTGACGTCTCGTCACCACCACCGTTAGCTCCGTGCAGTGCACTAGGCTTGATTGCTTCAATTTGAGCTAATTTGAGAACAGGCCAGCGGGCGACTCATCTGGTCCTTACGGGCGACCTGGTGCCCGCGGGCACCGCGTTGGTGACCCCTGCCATAAACAGTATGGATGTACAGTATATGCCATAGACAGTATGGATGTACAGTATATACCATAGACAGTATGAATGTACAGTATATACCATAGACAGTATGGATGTACGGTATATACCATAGACAGTATGGATGTACAGTATTTACCATAGACAGTATGGATGTATATACCAGTATATACAATAGACGGTATGGATGTACAGTATATACCATAGATGGTATGGATGTACAGTATATACCATAGACAGTATGGATCTACAGTACATATCATAGACGGTATGGATGTACAGTATATACCATAGACAGTATGGATGTACAGTATATACCGTAGACGGTATGGATGTACAGTATATGCCATAGACAGTATGGATGTACAGTATATACCATAGACGGTATGGATGAACAGTATATACCATAGACAGTATGGATGTACAGTATATACCATAGACGGTATGGATGAACAGTATATACCATAGACAGTATGAATGTACAGTATATACCATAGACAGTATGGATGTATATACCAGTATATACAATAGACAGTATGGATGTACAGTATATACCATAGACGGAATGGATGTACAGTATACCATAGACAGTATGGATGTACAGTATATACCGTAGACGGTATGGATGTACAGTATATGCCATAGACAGTATGGATGTACAGTATATACCATAGACGGTATGGATGAACAGTATCTACCATAGACAGTATGGATGTACAGTATATACCATAGACGGTATGGATGTACAGTATATACCATAGACAGTATGGATGTACAGTATATACCGTAGACGGTATGGATGTACAGTATATGCCATAGACAGTATGGATGTACAGTATATACCATAGACAGAATGGATGTACAGTATACCATAGACAGAATGGATGTACAGTATATACCATAGACAGAATGGATGTACAGTATATACCATAGACGGTATGGATGTACAGTATGTACCATAGACGGTAGGGATATACAGTATATACCATAGACGATATGGATGTACAGTATATATCATAGACGGTATGGATGTATAGTATATACCATAGACGGTATGGATGTACATTAGGCCCACTTGTATTGATATTTTGTATATGTTCTAGTTTATCTAATGATAAATGTAAAAGATATTTGCCATCGAAAAGAATGAAACTGTTGTGGTTTTAAAGCTATAGAATAAGTATTAAATATGAAGAATGAGGTGAAAAGAGCAGTAAACTCAATGATCTCTTCTCCTCTCTGTCTGCAGCAAAGGCACGACCAAACTAAAGCCTGTGGAGTAGGTGAGAGCCTCATGTGAGCCTCATGCAAGTGCGAGTCTAACCCTCCATCATGTCAGTCCCAGTAGGATCCATCATGTCAGTCACAGCAGGATTAAAGGCTAAAGCCCCTCACTCTGCATTAGCCACTTTGGAGACAACACACTGACGGCTGCAGAGACGCACTTTCAAACAAACAAGACACAAATTCACTGCACAACACACTACTAAAAATGCTGTATATGAAGATGAATGCTAATATATACTTTATCGATTGCCAGAAAAATAACGTTAAAAAACATCCAAAAGGAAGTAAATAATATACATCTTTTCATTTGACAACTTGCTTTTGTTGTTGAGAAATCAGTCTAAACATTGCATTCACTTTCACTCATTCACTCATTAATTACACAAACGCTGTAAGAAGGATTATGTGTCTTGCCTAAGGACACAACAGCTGATAGAACCAGCCGGGGAATAAATCAAGAACATCTCAGCAGAGAAACAGCTCTATTTTTAGACGTCTTATAATTGTATCCAATCAGCATCATTCCCAAAGTGTAAAAGTCGTAAATAACATTCATTGTGATAATTTTCACTCTTTGTATATTTCAGATCCAAATAATCAGTGGAGGAAAGTCTATTTCAACCAAGTTTAATTCATTTTTTGCTCTGACAACCAATGAAAGAGTTTGTGCTCGTGTAAAGAAGGAAGAACTCTTTTATTTAACAAACATATCTGGAAACATATTTGTTGTTTTTAGCGTTCTTTCCACTTTTTTATTATTGAAAAAGAATTTGCCCCATCACAAATCTCTGCTTTCATCTGTCATCTCGTCACTCACCTTCCGATCATAGTAGAGTGCTGCTGCACAGCGGCCTCTAGGAGGCGCTCTAAGATGGTCCATTCTCCCATGGCTGCGGCCCTGAGGCAGCCGCCGGGGGCTGACAGTCGCGGTGAAGACCTGGGGCGTTGTTTGGGTGTTTCGTCTACGCTCTGCTCCTGTCGCCACAGCTCGTGTCCACTTTGT
Source organism: Knipowitschia caucasica (assembly GCA_964034765.1). Classification (NCBI taxonomy): domain Eukaryota; kingdom Metazoa; phylum Chordata; class Actinopteri; order Gobiiformes; family Gobiidae; genus Knipowitschia; species Knipowitschia caucasica. The sequence continues at coordinate 32,291,148 of OZ035832.1, forward strand.
CCCGGATCGACGAGCTCCAAGCAAGACTTTTCCTCTACACACTTCTCTTCTCCAGACTTCAGTCCAGACCTCGGCCCAGTCTGGTTCTGTCTGAACTGTCTGCGAGTGGCAGTCAGCACCTGGGCAGCGTCAGGCGGGACACTGGCAAGGAACCGGTTCAAGCAGAGTCCAAAGCGGCGCAAAGCCTTGATTTTCTTGTGCTCTTCTCTCTTCTGGTCCTTCCTGTCCTTTCCCAGACTCTCAGACATATAAAAGAGTTGTGGAGGTTCACTGCTGCATGTGCTTGGATTCCAAATTGGATCTGCCTCTGCGACGTGAGGGGCTGTCCTGTCCCTCACTGTTTACCTCTGATCGTCTGGACAAACACACACCACCATCAACACAGCTCCCGTCAAATCCTAAATAGTTTGTGCAAATCCATCTTATTTTCTCTTCTCACAATCGCTTCTCTTGAAAGCATTCAGGTCCATCATTTCATGTGGAGCACTAATGATCCAAGCTTGTCTTTCATCTTCATTGTGTCCAATTGCATTGAGCTGAAATCCTGGAGAAAAGCACTTCTCTCCAACGCTCTGTTGCTTCTGGGTCCTCTTCCTCCGCCACAAGAGCGCTCTCTCCTCAACCACAAACCCCTCAGTCCAACACTGACAGGTTGTGCTTGGACGATCTCACCGTGTTTGGTAAATTCCTTCCCTCCTCCACTCCTCCCTTCATAGTTCTCTTTTCATTCCTCCCTTGTACTGTACGTTTGACCCAGCACCTGCCTGTGTGGATCCCCCGAGCACGGGTGAAGGCAGTGACCAGACCAGGCGTGTGTCTCCAGGATTAGAGAAAGGAATCATCTCCCCACGCAGCGCTCCTCCCCCTCTCTCTCTGCCTCTCTACCTCTCTCTGCCTCTCTCTGCCTCCCTCTCTCGGCCTCTCTCCCCCCCATCTCCCTGCCTCTATCTCTCTATACCTCTATCTTTCCCTGCCTCTCTCTATCTCTCCCTCTCTCTGTCTCTATCTCCCTCTGTGTCTCTCTCTCCCTCTCTCTCCATCAGTGTTTATCCCTCGCTTCCTCCACCGCCTTCTGCCTCTGAGCTCCACAAACACACACCATTTTTCATTATTTGTGTTCATGGCACAGACTGTATGACTATATGACTGCATGACTGTATGCCTGCAATGCTGTATGACTGCTTGACTGTATGGCTGCATGGTACCTTTTTCATTATTTGTGATGTGTTCATGCTTTAGACAGAGTCATGGCACAGACTGTATGACTGCGTGACTGCATGACTGTGTGACTGCATGAATGCATTGCTGCATGGCGGTGTGACTGTGGCTGTGTGGCTGTGTGGCTGTGTGACTGTGTGACTGTGTGACTGTATGACTGGGTGGCTGTGTGGCTGTGTGACTGTATGGCTGTGTGACTGTATGACTGTATGACTGTATGACTGTGTGACTGCGTGGCTGTATGACTGTGTGACTGTATGGCTGTGTGGCTGAATGACTGTATGGCTGTGTGACTGTATGGCTGTGTGACTGTATGGCTGTGTGACTGTAGGCTGTATGACTGTGTGACTGTAGGGCTGTATGCCTGTGTGGCTGTATGGCTGTGTGGCTGTGTGGCTGTATGACTGTATGGCTGTGTGACTGTATGGCGGTGTGACTGTGTGGCTGTATGACTGCTTGGGCGGCACGGTGGCTGAGTGGATAGCACTCTTGCCTCTCAGCAAGAAGGTCCTGGGTTCGAATCCCGGTCAGACCAGGGCCTTTCTGAGTGGAGTTTGCATGTTCTCCCCGTGTCTGCGTAGGTTTCCTCCGGGTACTCCGGTTTCCCCTACCACTAAAAATATTTCCAATAGTTCTGACATGCGCTTCCTGTACTGGCAACCCTGCTCCCATCTCTGTGTGGAGTGAGAGACAAATGCCCAAAATTAACAATTGTAAACCGCTTTGAGACTCAGATCTGCAGTGAAAAGGCGGTATATAAATAAAAACTTACTTACTTACTTACTTACTTGACTGTATACGTTCTCACAGAGCGTTCTGTACGCTTTTTACTGACGTGACGCTTGTCTAACAAGTGGAAAGAGAGCGTTTTGACTTCTCTTGCTCCTTCCTACCCTCCCTGCTCCTTTTCATATATGTCCCAGACTCTTCCACCGCTTTTTGAAAACTTCCACTGAATAAACACATCACTTTGTAAGCGGGAATGTACTAGTAGTTGCTTAAACATTACAGATACAGGGAAATATTTACTATTTTAAAAAATTTAAACAACCAACCTCCTCCATTTCTGTCATGGTAGTTATTGTCCGCGGGGTTGTGTAGCTGTTGGAGAAAGCTCCTGATTGGTCGACGCTCGCTAATGTCTTCAAAAAGATTTTTAACTATAGCGTCGGCTGCGTTGGAGCACGTCAAATGCTTGAGATTTCAAAACGCGCAGCGTCCACAGTACAAAGCGCTTGTTAGTCGACTAAACACCTGACGAACCATTAGTCGATGAAGAAGCAAAATATCAAACATCACCCAAACTGAACTCACAAAAATGTGTTATTATGATGATTAAAAAAAATTAGACATCCATTCCATTTCCATTTTCTTCTGCTTCATCCGTTGCCGGGTCGCGGCGGCAGAAGTCCAAGCAGATATTCCCAGAGAGACCACCACCCACAAAGGGATCCATGGCGGGCAGGTGCAGAAAGGACTGGGCAGCGGTCAAAAAATTAGACATAACGGAAATATTTAGAGATTCATACAAATGATAATTTTTTGGTTTTGTTTGGTGTGGATGGGACAGATGTATCATTAATACATCTGTATCATTATGACATCCGGAGCACCCGGAGGAAACCGGAGCACACGGGGGAAACCTATGCAGACACTGGGTTTGATTTGGCTTGAATATCAAAGTATATACAAAAATCTTCTGCCATCTTACTCCATATCTTTTTAGTTTTGTCAGTTTTTAGTTTTCATTCAGTCAGATAAATCAAATAATTCAGTTGTATAATATTTTTCAAAACATATATAAAATGTGCAGCATCTAGGAGATTACAACTGGGGCTCGGAACAACATGCAAAACTTCCTACAAGAACGCTTCTCCTGGTTTTATAATAATGATGTTTTACCAACACTGGGCGACAGTGGCTCAGTTGGTAGAGCATTGGCCTGAGTCTAAAGGTTGTGGGTTCGAGCGCACCATAAGACCTACTTCACGACTCCCACTGATGTTTGCTGTAGTCCTTGGGCAAGACACTTACCACACTTTGCCTGAAGCCCCCACTGAAAGATCTCAGCTCCTGTGGACTCAGCACCTGCAGGAGGATCAGTGAGGGGCTGGTGCGATGTGTACTGGCTCGGGCTGCAACGGTTTGTCGACGTTGTCGTCAAAAATCGATAATAGAAATAGTCGACAATGAATTCCATTCTCGACTATTGTCGCTAGACGTGTTTTTCCAACAGAGTGAGGCATCCCCCGTCTCACAATCTCTGCAGGGAGTCACACATGTGCAAGAGCGTATATCGAGCGGAAACGTAAACAGTAATGGCGGCATCCATCAGCTCCGTGTAGAAAAACTTCTAAAGTTTGGGAGCATTGTAGTCTGGATACGGCAAATAAAAAGAGTACTTGCAAGGTTTGCAAAGCAGACACTGCGTATCACGGCAGCACCTCGGTGATGCACCAACATTTGAAGAGAAAGCATGGGAGAGACTATGATTCCAGACGCGTGGCCGCTTTGTAGTGAATAACAGCGGTTCTGTGAAGCTGCTTTGAAAACAGCGCGGCGAGCGCACGTCCAAAGCAAAGCCATAATGTGACCAGCGCGGCCAAAGCGAGGCCATAATGTGACCAGCGCGGACAGGACACGTGCGGATCTTTGTACAACCTGTGGACGCAATAAATACAGCGCTGTGAGAAGCTGAACTATGTGAGCCTCTGGAAGTGTCCCCCGTGTCTCCTCCTGTTAGCCTGACTCTCCCCAGACCCATGTAGTTCGCTGCACTTCACACATGAGTCTGGTACTGAACCATAGTGGTTGGATTTCACAAGGCAGGGCCTTGTAAAAAAAAATCCTTGTATGTGATTGGATAGACCACTTGTCCGTTATCTTGAATGAAGTCTGCTTTCAACCACTCACATCGAAGCACACGGCTCCCATAGGTTGCCAAATCGCAGCAAGATTTTCCAACCCAAAATCCGTAAGAATACCCAACAAAAAAAACCACTCAGAAGGATTTTTTGGCTAAAAACGTAATGTAATCAACTTGGGCTATCATGATTCTGTTTATTGTCTTTCTGTTTATTTAATACCTACAAGTCTCTTGGAAAAAAATATGCGGGAACCACCAAACCTGGCAACCCTGCTGCATAGTGTGTAAACAGGAACACTGAACCAGTGCTTCAACCAAACTTTACAGGAACATTTGACTCTTAAAACACACATAAATCAACATAGAACCATCAACATCTCGCCTCAAATTGCATTAAAAGTGACATCCGTGTCTTAATTCGATTGTATTTACTCTTTTAAAAAGATTCGCGGACTTTACGTCCGCCATCTTGGATTCCTCTCGCTGCTGCATGGGAGAAGCTCGAGAAGGCAGTGAAAACCCCACGTAACACCGGCAATCCTGATTGGTTGATTAAAAAATAATCTGGGGAAGGCGTTCGCTATGGCGTCGATACCAGACCATGGATCTATTATAATAACTGGATAGGGTATTACTAGCTTGTAGCTGAATAACTCATGTGCTCGGGGGATTCTCGCGGTACTGCAGACTAGACCAGACTAAATTCACGTGGGCTACCCAGAAATTTTCCCCATAGGACTCAATGCATATTAAAACAGCTCAACCTCAGCTGACAGAGAACCTACAGCTTTCATAAAGATCGGATTTTGTGGGGATTTTAGTGTCCCTTGTCATCCTGAACTTTTTTTCTTCTTAAAGTGGTTCTCACCCCCGCTCCTCGGAGCTTACGTTACTCACATTTCCTGTTCAAATCTTCCTCTAAATGGGCGTAGCCTGGAGGACTAAAGGGGGCGTGAACGAGACTGGGCCGTTTACATTGCTCTGGGCGGGGGGCTGCTGACGTCAGGTCCAACTTGCAGACGTCAGGTCCAACTTCTGTGCCAGTGTTGGCGCCAGATTCAAAATTAAAATGTAGTAATACAGGTCGCCAGCAGATGGCGCCTCACAGACGGTTTTAGGCAGAAAGTTTAACTTTCAACTAATTTGCACCAAAGTGACAAGATTATGACCAGGATATGTAGACAACACTATTGGACACTCATTTATACCGTTTATCAGCAAAAAAAAGTGGATTTGAGGGTGAGTTGTCCTTTAAATCCTTCGGTTTTGTTTAAATCCACACTTTATTGCCACAAACTCTGCTCGTCTGGCTCTCGCTCTAACGCCCGCTCTGATGAACTGCTCTGATTGGTCAGAGCGCGGCCGAGCCCCTCTGTGCACGTGCGTGAGACCCGGTGTGAGACCCACACACGCGTGTTTGGCGCAACGCATTATGGGAGATCATCCGCTGCACAGAAGCGGGAGGACCAGACGATGCCCAAATACAGGCGAGTTTCCCATAGATCTTTGCGAGTTTCCCATAGATCTTTGCGAGTTCCAGGCGACTTCCGCTAATCTTTCAGCCCCCATGTCAATCAATCAATCAATCAAAGTTTATTTGTATAGCACTTTACAACAACACCAGGAGGACCAAAGTGCTTCACAGAGAGATTAAACAATTTAAAACACAAAATGAAAACAACCAAGACACAATTCAGTGTGCCCTAAGTATTAAAAGCAAGTTTAAAAAGATGAGTCTTTAATCTGGACTTAAAAAGGGACAGGTCCGTGAGAACACGCAGACTGAGTGGCAAGCTGTTCCACAGTTTAGGCGCTGCAACCCTGAAGGAACGTTCGCCCCACTGTTTGTAGTGGGACCTGGGCACATCCAGAACCATTTGATTGGCAGACCGGAGAGCTCTGCTGGGGCGATGTACGGTCAACAACTCAGTTAAATATAACGGAGCGAGACCATGAAGAGCTTTAAAAACAAGCATTAACATTTTAAAATCAATCCGAAAACGGACCGGGAGCCAGTGCAGGGAGGAGAGGACAGGAGTGATGTGGCTGTATCTAGATGAACCGGTGAGAAGACGGGCTGCTGCATTCTGCACCAACTGTAACCGGTTGAGTGACGACTGTGGGAGGCCAGAGTAGAGAGCGTTGCAATAGTCCAACCGAGAACTGATAAATGCGTGCGTTGCCTTCTCGAGGTCTTGGCGTGAGAGAAAGGGCTTCACCTTGGTCAAAAGGCGCAGCTGGAAAAAGCTGGCTTTGACAACAGCATGTATTTGTTGTTTAAAGTTCAGTTCCCGGTCAAAAACAACTCCCAGGTTCCTGACGGCATCACTGACTGGACCCACGACCCTGGACTGAAACTGAGGAACATCCCCGGAGCCAAAAATAATGAATTCGGATTTTGTTTCATTGAGGTGGAGGAAATTCTGCGTGAGCCATTGTTTAATGTCCGAAAGGCAGTGGTGGAGGGAGTCAAGGGCAGTGGCAGTGTTAGGGAGCACTGGTAAATAAACCTGGACATCGTCAGCATAAAGATGGAATGATAAATTATGTCTGGCAATGATGGACCCGAGCGGCAGCATGTAAAGTGAGAACAGGACCGGGCCAAGGATGGAACCCTGTGGCACCCCAGATGACAGCGGGGTGGAGGAGGAGGAATAGTCATCGACCATCACAACAAAGCTCCGGTCAGTCAGGTAGGACCTGAACCACTGCAGGGCCGTGCCCTGAACACCAACATGCTCCGCCAGCCGGGAGAGGAGAACTGAGTGGTCCACGGTGTCAAACGCCGCAGTCAGGTCCAGCATCATCAAAAGCACTGGCTGCTTCGAATCCAAGGACAGCAGAATGTCGTTGTGCACTTTAAGAAGAGCTGACTCCGTGCTGTGACGCGATCTGAAGCCTGATTGAAATTTCTCCAAAATAGAATTATTTTCCAAAAAGGTCTGCAACTGAATGAAGATTAGCTTCTCTAAAACCTTAGACAAAAATGGCAGGTGAGAGACAGGTCGAAAATTTGACAGAACAGCAGGATCTAGATTAGGTTTTTTTAACAGTGGCCTAACCACAGCATGCTTGAAGGCTGCAGGAACAGATCCAGTGCTAAGGCAGCTATTGAACAAAGCGAGGAGGTATGGGCCCACTGTGTCAAAAGCATGTTTGAGAACCTTAGATGGAACAATATCCAGAGGACAACTTGTGGGTCTCATCCCCCGGACCACCTCAGAGAGGAGAGTCAGTGTCACAGGCTCAAACTCTTCGAGAACAGCAGGGGGCAGTGGAGGAGTATAAACGACAGCAGAGTGAGCATTACAGCCAATGCCCATCCTCACTGATGCCACTTTATCCACAAAATGCTTCAGGAATCCATCACATGTAGACTCAGAAACATTCTTTAGCACACTGCCAGGTGGACTAATCACAGACTGTATTGAGTTAAAAAGCCCCCTAGGGTTGCTAGAGCTGGAGGAGACAATATTTGATAGATATTGGCATTTAGCCTCCCTGACTGCCTTTTGGTAGCTGGCTAGGCTCTCCCTCAGGATCTCCACAGACACCTGAAGCTTGTCCTTCCTATACCTGCGCTCAGCCTGTCTGCATTGCTGCCTCAGGGCTCGGGTGGTTTCATTGAGCCACGGGTCTGGTTTAATTTTAGTAGATTTGCACCTAAATGGTGCAATACTGTCCAGAATGTCAGTGCAGGTAGTGTGGAAGGAGGAAACTGCATCATCTGGACAGACATGGGGAGCCACAACTGTCCCTGTGTACAGAGCAGTGGTCCTAAAGGCAGTGGCAAACTGAGCAGGGGTGGAGGAGGAAATGATGCGGCGACCGGAGGGTGTAGTGAGAGGGTCGGATGCAGAACGGGGTACAGAGAAATTAAAAAGAATTGGGAAATGATCTGAGATGCATGTCTGAGATATTTCCTGTAGTATTACAGGTAGATCATGTGAGATAATAAGGTCCAGTGTGTGGCCAAGATTATGTGTGGGTTCATGCACTGATTGTGACAGGTCAACAGTGTCCAACAGGCAGAGGAACTCAGATGCTAAAGCATCTGATGGACAGCACACATGAATGTTAAAATCCCCACAAATTATGATGTTGTCATATGATGGGACAAACTCGGCCAGAAATTCTGAAAACTCAGTTATAAAATTCTTATTGTGCTTAGGTGGGCGGTAAACAATGGCACACAAAACAGGGGTGACTGACTCAAATAAAAAGAGCTGCAGTTCAAAACTACTGCAGGCTTTGGTGGGCAGAAAGCGACAGGTGTATGTATGCTTATACACAGTAGCCAGGCCACCACCACGGCCTGAGAGCCGCGGTGTACTGAGGTATGAATATCCAGGTGGGAGGAGCTCAGTGAAGGCGCTGTTATCACCAGATTTTTGCCAGGTTTCCGTCAGAAAGCAAAAATCCAGATCGTGCGTAGAAATGAAGTCGTTTATGATGAAAGTCTTGTTTGAGAGTGAACGGGCGTTGAACAGTGCTGCAGAGAGATAGAGAAATCCACAGCTGACAGGCTCCGAGACAGCGCGGACCAGCGGGCGGAGATTCTCCTGTGAGCACCGCCGACTCTGGATCCTGACTCTGGATCCTGGCGGCAACGCGGAAGGGGGTGCCCAGCATCAGGGCTAGCTGGACATAGCCACCGATAGCAGAGCTGGAGGGGACGCCGGAGGTCGAAACCGGAATCTGCTGTCCAATTGCGATTATCCACACCGGAGGACGCAAGGTATGCCTTGAACCTGACAGAGATTCCGCCTCTCTTTCCTTGTCTTCTGCGTCTTCTGCGCCTCTTGTTGCGAGGCAACCCGCTCACATGACGCTGCAGAAAGAGTGGGACAGACTCGAGGACAGGTGGTGATGTCTTAAAATGTCCATCAAAGGCTTGAACGGGCACATAGTTTACAGAATCCCGGATCTTTAAAAGTGTCAGGCGATCATAAATCAACAGCGACGTCACATTTTCAATAATAAGCCCTATAAAGAGCAGAAAAATCACCAAATGTGGTAGGGGCAGACGGCGAACCATACACAGGGCGCCATCTTTCTGTGTATTCCTGTGTGAGCAGAGTCACAGAGCAGTGTCATGTCGTCACAAAGCGCCACTGAGCACAACCATTCATTTGAATAGGGCGCCATCTTGAATCGCCGGGGCTTGTACCAGACCCATGTGGTTCAGCCAAACGCCTCTGGTGGAGCATGGCAGAACTACAAGGGTCTAGCAGAGCCAGGCTATCCTAACTAAAACTCACTCAATTAAAGCTGGGGTATCTAAATTTTCCTTGCATTCTTAATGCATGTTGGTAGTGCCCAAACGTAAAATAAATAACTATTACAAAAAAACCACAATAGAAGTCTTGTTTTTTATGTTGTTTTTTTTGCATAATTAAGAAAGAACAATGTTAGTCAATATTTTACTTTTTGGGCTGAGAGCCGATTTCATTAGCTCAAAAGATGTAAGAAAGAGGGCGCGAAATGTTTTCCAGTACCTAAGGGGGGCCTGGAATTGAGAAGCAATGGTCTACACTGACCAAGCACTGTGCCAAATTGGTCTTACAAGGAATTTACACAGTAGGCATTAACAGCGTGTACGCGTTGACTCTGCGCATGTGCATGTAACATAACATAACATAACAGCAACAACAACATAACATTGTAAATTTCTCCTGTGTGAGATTCATAAAGAATATCTTATCTTATCTTAACATTATTTGGCTGTACACTGGCCGTGCGCAATTCGGCGGCTTCTGATGCTCTCCCTGTGTAGTCTATGGAGCAGTGTAGAGGACAGTACGGGCCAGAGGACTGATGTAGAGCAACACAAATCACATGCATGTGTTTGTCTTCATGGTCTCTGTGCGCTGGTTTGGCCAGACGCCAGACTTTATGAAAGACAAAAAAAAACAATACCCAGAATCACTGTAACCCCTGGCAGTCCTCCTGCTAATGTTTAGATACAAGTGCTGTGAGTGTGTGTGTGCGTGCGTGTGAGTGTGTAGATGTGATCTAAAGCCAAGGACCGCTAAAATCATGTTTCACATGTGTTTTCAATGGGAGATGCGTTGCTGCGCACACAAAATTAGAAGTCCATCCTAAATTAGGCGCAGCATTGCGTCATACGTCCGTCATACGTCCGTTATACGTGCGTATAACACTAGTGTAAATATTCCCATTGGTTTACATGTAAAAATGTTACGCACGTCTGCTGCACGTATAACGCGTACGTGCTGTAACGCCTCCTGTGTCAATTAGCAGTATGATAGGACATTTTTATTTACTTTTTGTATTAACCAGTAAAATAAGTAACAATAAAAGATGCATTTTTCATTGAAGTACCCATCTTTCTTGTGTTTGTTATCATTTGCCAGTTAATTAAAGCAACTTCATGCTAAATATAAGAAAAAAATAATAATGATCCAATTAGTCCACTAATTGTTTCAATAGTCGGTGACTAGTCGACTATTAAAATAGTCGTTAGTTGCAGCCCTATAGTACTGGGTGCAGCTCTGACTGCCACCCCCGACCCAGAAATGGATTAAGGGGAAGAAAATGGATGGATGGATGGATGTTTTACTAAAATGTTCAGTTTCATCTGTTTTCACTTCAGTCATGGCCCCAGCTCCTGTAGAAGGGGTTCCACTGAATTACAAAATTAATATTGGATCCAAGTCACTAGTTCAAATCCGGCTGCTTCAATAATCTAATCTGTAAGGACAATTCCTCTAATCTGTAAGAGGAACCAGTAAAAGGTTCCTCTTAGCAGTGGTCTTTGGAGTCAGGGAAACAGCTCCACGAACCGATCCTCAAGGGACAGAAAAATAATGAGTTTTAATCATTTTGAAGAAAACAGACAGAATGCATTGAAAAAAAAAGACATCATTTGATCCAATCCAATACACATCATGTATATAGCACATTTAATAAACACACAGTTTCCAAAGTGCTGCACTATTAAATAAAACATAATTAACAACAAATCCAAAGTAAGACAGTAATTTATATATAAATGTAACAATATGTGACAGGGTGAGCCTGTCCCTGAGCACGCTGTCCCAGCCATTGACTACTTCTAGTATAAGGACTTGTGTGACATGTGGCGTGCGCAAACATGTCTTCAGGATTCACACTTGGAAGCGTTGCACTGTGCAGTTACAATCACGCTACGCATGTCATTGCACTTGCCTGTGTGCTGGCGGTTTCGTGGGGTCTCAGTGGTGCGTTTTGGCAAACCCGGACATACGGAGCCAGTGGCTTAATGCACATGTTTGTGGGTTATGTGGGCCACAACTCATTTGCATGGACATTTATGTGTAGCTTGATATGTGTAACGTGTAAGTTCGTGGTGATAGAAGGATGACTCTCAAGGTAATAGAACAGCAGGATGGAGCAGGATTCTTTTAAGCCAGCAGTCACTTTTATTATCAACACATTTTCAACTCTCCCCTTCCTCTCTTACGTCACCGTCACATGACCCATTTTACCCAATCACTGCACTGCTCCAAACTAACAAAGATATAACTCATCAAAATAATATCACTCTTACATATGTATCAGAAACAGAATCAGAATCATTTTTATTGCCACGTAAGAAACAGGAAGTCACAGACTTGGAAATTGCTTTGGCTCAGTGCAACAGTCAGAAAGAGATAATAAAAAATAAAGAATAAAAAACACTTCTAAGGAATAAATTTAAATTTAAAATAGAGTTACAGTTACTATTTACAATATACAAGTGCACATGGTGCACACAATGTAAGGTAACAGCAGTACAGTGAAGTAAAGGGACGTATGATGGGCAGTAAAGTGACTTTATAAAGGGCGGGGGGACAGGTTAAGAAGTGTTCAAGAGTCCAACAGCAGAGGGGAAGAAACTGTTCTTGTGGCGGGAGGTTCTAGTCCTGATGGACCGCAGTCTCCTGCCTGAGGGGAGTGGTTGGAATAGTCCATTTGCAGGGTGAGAGGGGTCGGCTGTGATACGACCAGCCCGGCCTCGAGCTCGGGCGACGTACAGGTCCTGCAGCGATGGAAGGCTGCGGCCGATCACTTCCTCTGCAGAGCGCACGATGCGCTGTAGTGGCTGACTACATCGTCCCTGACTGTGGCTCCAGCGAACCACACGGTGATGGAGGAGGTGAGGATGGACTCGATGATGGCCGCGTAGAACTGCACCAACATCTGTGCAGGCAGCTTGGCTTTCCTGAGCTGCCGCAGGAAGTACATCCTCTGCTGGGCCTTCTTGATGACGGAGCTGATGGTCGGCTCCCACTTGAGGTCCTGGGTGATGGTGGTGCCCAGGAAACGATAGGACTCGACAGAGGTGATGGGGGAGTCCATCACGGAGGGTGGGGGCGGGGGGACAGTGCTCTTCCTGAAGTCCACAATCATCTCCACTGTCTTCTGGGCGTTCAGCTCCAGGTTGTTACCACTGCACCAGGACACCAGCCGGTCCATCTCCCTCCTGTAGGCGGACTCATCGTTGTTGGAGATGAGTCCAATGGTGTCGTCCGCGAACTTGATCAGCTTCACGGAGTCGTGGCTGGAGGTGCAGTGGTTGGTGTACAGGGAGAAGAGCAGGGGGGAAAGAACACAGCCCTGTGGGGCTCCTGTATTTATAATCCGAGAGTCCGAGACATTCTTCCCCAGACGCACTCGCTGCTTCCTGTCTGTCAGGAAGTCAGTGATCCACCTGCAGGTGGAATCGGGCACGTTGAGCTGGGAGAGCTTGTCCTGGAGCAGGGATGGCAGGATCGTGTTGAAGGCAGAGCTGAAGTCCACGAACAGGACCCTGGCGTAGGTCCCCGGGGAGTCCAGGTGCTGTAGGATGTGGTGGAGGGCCAGGTTAATGGCGTCGTCTACAGATCTGTTGGCTCTGTAGGCGAACTGCAGGGGTCCAGGAGGGGGGAGGTGAAGAACTTGAGATGGGAGAGGACCAGGCGTTCAAATGACTTCATGACGACAGACGTAAGTGCTACAGGTCTGTTGTCGTTGAGTCTTGTGATCCTGGGCTTCTTCGGGACGGGGACAATGATGGAGGATTTGAAGCAGGCCGGCACATGGCAGGACTGCAGAGAGGAGTTGAAAATGTCAGTGAACACAGGAGTAAGCTCACTGGCGCAGTGTCTCAGAGTGGCCGGAGACACATGGTCCGGGCCAGGAGCTTTGCGGGGGTGCAGCTTCAAGAAGAGTTGTTTGATATCTTTAGAGGCTTTTGTCAGGGTGGGGGCAGGGCTGATGGGTGGGTCGTTAGAGTAGTGGGGGGTGGGGGAGGTGCCAGGGGCAGCATCAAAGCGACTGAAAAAAAAGTTCAGGTCGTCAGCTAGCTTGTGGTCGTCAGCACAGGGGGGGGGGGGCTTTGGGCTTGTGGTTGATCTCCCATAGGCCCCTCCGGACAGAAGCAGTATCGTTGTTACCAAACTGCTCCTGTAGTCGTTCTCTGTGCCGGGACTTGACTGCTTTCAGTTCGTCCCTGAACTGATATTTAGCTGCTTTGTAGCCGCTGCGGTCCCCCTCCCTGAAAGTAGACTCCTTTGCTTTCCTGAGCTGCCGGAGTTTAGCAGTGAACCAGGGTTTGTCGTTGTTATAGATGACCCTGGTCCTTGTTGGAATAATGCTATCCTCGCAGAAGTGAATGTATGACGTCGCAGTGTCCGTTTAGTCATCCAAACTGTCTGAGGCAGCTCTGAAAAGGTCCCAGTCTGTAGATTCCATGCATGCGCGAAGCTCTTCCACAGCTTCATCAGACCACACTTTGGAGCTCCTCACTACAGGTTTCGAGAGCTTTAGTCTCTGTCTGTAAGCCGGGATCAGATGTATCATGGAGTAATCTGAGAAGCCGAGGGCTGCTCGCGGAACAGCGCGAAAATCTCCGCGCACAGTGGTGTAGCAGTGATCCAGAGTGTTCTCCTCTCTGGTCGGGCATGTGATAAACTGTCTGTATTTGGGTAATTCCTGGCTCAAGTTTCCCTTATTAAAATCCCCCAGGATAATAATCAGAGAGTCCGGGTATAAACGCTCCATACACAGTACTTGCACTGCGAGTGCACGCTGAGCCTTGCGCGCGTCCGCACATGGCGGTATGTGAACAGAGGCAAGAATGAATGAAACGAACTCGCGAGGTGAGTAAAACGGTTTACAATGAATGAAAAGATATTCCAGAGCAGGAGAACAGTGCTCGGAGATCACTGTCACATCGTTACACCAGTTTGTATAGACGTAGAAACACAGTCCTCCGCCTCTGCTCTTCCCTGATAGCGCACAATGGCGATCCGCAAGGAACAGCTCAAAGCCCTGCAGCTCCAGAGCGCAGTCCGGGATCCGCTCATTCAGCCAGGTCTCAGTGAAGCAGAGGACACAGGATGTGGCGAAGTCCTTGTTTCTTCTCATGAGCAGGCCGAGTTCGTCCATCTTATTGCCTAGTGAGCGTACGTTGGAGAGAAAAAGGCCGGGGAGAGCCGTGCGCGCTCCTCTTCTCCTAAGACGCACGAGCAGGCCTCCGCGCTTTCCCCTTTTACGGGCCCACACTTTTTTGGCTTGAACATGAACTAAATCACGGTGGGTCGGATGTTCATAAGTTCCTCACGAGTGTAGGAACAGCCAGATGCACAGTTAAAAAAACAGTGGGAATGTATTGTATTACCCAAGCGTTAACTATATACAATCATGAACCTAAAGAAATAGCCATGTATTGTAGATATGGTGGAGAATTAAGATGATTGGCATTGTTAATGTAATGTGGGAAGGGCCAGCAGGTGTGCTTGTGCAAACATGCTTTCATATACGGTAAGCCACCAAACGTGATGTTGTTTGCGCACCTTGTATTGTGTACAAACAGCCTTTTTGTTTACAGTTTGGTGAGCGTCCGGGAGGCCGGCCCTGGGGGTCTTTCCACTCGTGATGAGATGCATAGAGTAAAAGGATGAATGTAAGTTGTGATAGCGTAGTGGTGGGGGGTGAGCGGGTTATGGAGAGAAACCTCGACTAATGCTTTCAGGATCAGCACGAGCCTCTTCTTCTCCCCTTCATGTTCCATGCCTGTGTGAAGTTTGTGTGGACCAACGATGTGTACGGATCAAGAATGTGCCTGGCATAACGCCATGTCTGATGTAGAAACTTATTGTAAATTAGACTTAACAAATGTAACTTATAATAAATTATGTTTTCTATAAGTTATTGTCTCTGTCCTCAATGTCCTCCGAACCTGTGTCCTTTTATTTGCAGGAGAAATTGGGTTTTCCTATACCTTACATAAACAATAGGGTAGCGTTGCAATTGGTGTGAGGTAGTGAATAAATGTATAGTGGTAGTAAGACGCCCGCACCAGACCCTCGATGCTACCTTTGCAAATATCCTTTTTGCCTGTAGACTTTTCACTGTGCTCTGTAAATACGTTTTTGTACATTTCCCACTGTTTTTTTCTACTGAGATCATTTAATTTAAAAATTCTTAAAACGCCCTTTCTGACTCAGCCATGTGTATGTGAAAAAGAACCCATTACACAACACAACACAATAACATGCAAATAAAAGTACCATAAAACTGGCGCAGTTTTAAAGATGAGACTAAAAATACAGTTAATGTAAAAAAGGCTGAACCAGTCAGGTGTAATTATTCACTGCAAATCATTCTAAAGCCACAGAGTAAGTGAGATAATCTTCAGGAGTTTAAGTAAATCTATTATTTTCAACAAGTAAAACAACTAATCATTCA